>CP136056.1:579508500-580708500 GCA_032464435.1 Aegilops umbellulata
CTGTCTCCAAATGCAATTGCAGTAAAGCATGGATCTGTAGAGAAGGACACACATCATTAAAAGAAGTCCATATTGTGAAATATCCAAGAAAATTCATGTAGTTTGGCTGAAAATATTATTCTACTCTAATAGACATGAGAAAGGAAACATATAGCGAAAGGGAGATCAATTTTGTACCAACATAAATGGAATTTCCGAGCTGCACAATAACCATGAGGCAAAGAAGAATAGCTTTCCCTTCCATAAGACCAGACACAAAGTTCTTCTTATCCTCTCTTTTTGGCCGTGCAAAAGTTTACACGATTATATCCTTATATATAAACTTGCAGGTATAGATCATTTACTCAATATCTCACTCAATTAATATCAGAAAGATCTGAGCATATCACTATCCATAATATTTTTAAATGATTCTATCTTTAAGATGGTATCCTTTTAACATCCTTTGAAAAAATGGTTTTATCTTTAAGATGGTATCCTTTAAACATCCTTTTAATAAATGGGTTCTATCTTTAAAATAGTATCCATTTAAGAATTATTCTTTCTTCATATGGATGGGACCCATGGTGGCATCTCACTTAGCAGTGCCCCATATAACAAATTTTAGTACCCCCTATTGGCCAACATGTTAGTGGGCCCAGGATCATTACTTGAAGATTGCGAGTCTCGCAGATTTACATGACGAGCATTCTTTCTGCTCCGTCTCATGGCTTTTGGCGACTTTAACATGATCATAATGTTACCGCCAAGAATCAACCAATGAATTGTGAGCCAGTTCTGTCATTTCCTTGCTACTGTGGAACTCTGTGGCGCCTACGTCCACGACCACCGTTACATCTCGTTAAGCCAGAATGGGTGTGCACTCAAAGCTTGGTGGGAACGAGGGGAGCAATTGTGAGTTGCCTTTGCTCGCTGCTTTCTTGGGTTCCCACAGGTGTCCTGTTGAAACAACAATGCATGATCGGGTAAGGTACTGCTGCAGTGAAGGTATGTCCCATGCAAATATATAGTCTTGTCATCAGCATAGCTGCCTGCCTGAAAGGATTTGAAAATTCTAAAGTTGCACGTGCGAGGGCATTCTCGAAGCACCATACATGTGCACACGGAGTTTCTTGTATTCTATCCGTTTCTTCTTATGCTCTCCTTGAATGAAAAATACAAAGGTTAGAGGTCACAATGCTACGGTCGTCCGCTTGGCCTGTGCAGAACCTGTTTTTAGGAGGCCGAAATTGGTACTTAACTAATACTCCTCCATTTTTAAATATATATTTTTAAAGATTTCATTAAGGAAAATACATACAGATGTATATAAGCATATTTTAGAGTCTAGATTCACTCATTTTTCTTTGTATACAGTTAGTATTGGGACCTCTAAAAAGTCTTATATTTGAGAACGGAAGGTGTAGAGAAGGTCTTACTATGTGCGTATGGTACATTCGGTCGATAATCGATATGGCACTATTATTGTGTTACGTGTCGAAGCAGCCCTAGATCAAGTCAAGACACACTTGTTTTTTCTCTTGATTTCCTGACCAGGGTGAAGCCAAGCACAAAAGACCGAGAAAATCAACAAGCTAGCTAGTAGACGTGGCACATGCCAGCATGCATGTACTCTATTTGGATTGGATGAAAATAATGCATGCATGGATGCAAAGTTGTCGAGGACAGGACAGGAAATGATGGAGCGTGCGCAAATGTATAATAGCCACAAAAAATATTTGATGCAACAAATAATAGCAATAAATAATCATATAGTAGCAGCAGAAGTCACGACTTTTGATAATTCAAAATGGTGCCCAGGCTCCTGTAGGCGGAAGCTGCAGGACGACGCCGATCACGCTCATTCCCCTCCCGGCAACAGCAAAAGCAACGCATGCAAGTAACGTCCAAATAGTCACGCTGCGTCCATGCACGTTCTGTATGTGCATGCAACAAGCCTTGGATCATTATTTCGACGGAGTACTTGTTAGAATAATTCCGAGCCCACCGTCGATCTACCGAGGATCAAGCAATCACAGAAGCACGATACCGAGATTTGTTAACGAGGTTCACCATCATGGCTACATCCCCGAGGCATGACTACGGGCGCTTCTCCCCATGACACCGTCACGATACCGCACCCCGGCCGCCCGGGCGCCGACACACGCCGCCGGCTCCCCCGCGTGCCCGTGCTATTATGTTGGCATAGGTTACATCGTGTGTCTACCCCTACTATATATGAGAGGCCTAGGATACAGGTGTCCTATTAGGGCACAACTCCTACCCTGTCTACACACAGTCCAAAACCAAGTCCAACTGTAACATACCTTGTACAATAATATTCGACACAACTTTAACAAACTACACCTTGGCGAATATTCTTCACCACCATGAATTCGTCCGTGCGTCGAACCTCCATGTACATTGGACTTGAGAAAACTCCATGAGCACCGCTGCTACTCCCAGACTCCATGTGACTCCACCTGCAACTTGTAGTCCCTCCTTTTCTTGACCACAATCAACACTCGAGCAAAATTAAGGTCCTTGTTACTCTAGTCCGCGTGCTCCCAACTTCCGGAGAATCCGCTCAACGCCATCACACACCGACCATTGTCTGCGTGAAGGTGAACAACTCACGTATTGGACGTCACATATAAGAGTTACCTGAACTCAACATCACCGCTCTTTCTTGACCGTCTGTCTGAAACTTGAAAGAATTTCTCCGTCGCCCTGTGTCACCCTCAGTCAAATTCGCAGTTGTCTCATCCTTTTTCCGGGTAGTCTCTGACATGCCCCATAGCTATAGCACTCCGCCTCCTTCTGTCCTTGTCATCCGCACTTTGCCATGTGCACTGAAACATCACGGAATATACGGCCATGTACTCTCCCAGCTTTTGACAATTTCAGACTCTCCGCCACTTTCTCAGATTCACCATGGTCAACTCTTGTCAATCAACCGGCACCGATAGACCTAGTCACCAACTTGAATCCGATACTCGTCAACACCGCTTCAGCTCCCCCTGCACAATTTGTCTGACCACATGTCAGGCCACCAGTGCCTTGGCCTGTCGCTGTGTCCCGTGCTTACCGCACGCCTCGCCGCTATCACCGCGTCGAGCCTCTGCTGTCCTGGTCGAGTCTCCCGGGTAGCTAGCCCACACGGCCTCAACCCCCACTGCAGAGAACCACCGATCATCACCGACCGATGCCGAGTATCACGTCTCCATCAGACCACTGGTACCCAGTCTGAAACCACGTGTCTCTCGCTATCCCGCTGAAATAGGCTTCGACTCTCCGTTAACTTACACCGTAGCCCCTCCATCAGCTCAGAGTGAAGTCACCCATCAGACTCCTACTCCACCTTCAACATGACTCCATGTAGCTGGGCTATGCTACCCCCGCGCCCTGTCGACTTCAAGCTCTCTTGTGTGCACCGTCTTGAATCAACCCTGCATCATAGTCAGTCGAAACCGCACAAGCCCTCAGACCTGCACCACGTGTTTCCACGCCCCAGAATTCGGCCACCATCAGCATCACGCTCCTATGTCGTCGTCGCTGAAATCACCGCCGTCTTCTGCTTTGACCAACATCCCCGTCGATCCGTCAGACAGTCCAGTCCGACCTAGTCGAAATTATCCGACTGCAACCATGCTCCATCATGCGTCGTATCCACCCGCACATCCGTGCATTGCTTGACGTCCTGTGTATGCATGATCCTGTGACGACATGCTCCAGACTCCTTCGAGCCTTATAGGCACGCCGCCGCCGCCATCCTCGCACGCGCTCCATCTTGACCAACTCTACATCATGCCGCACTTTCATCCGAGAAATTATTTTGACCCAAGCAGCTTCTCGTACGCATTGCACTCACGCCATGCATACTGCATACATGCTTCTTTGTCCAAAAGACACCCTCGGTATTTGTGCTAATTTTCCATAGAAAACTCCTAATGCTTCAATTAGCAACATCATGCACCGGCTCCTAGGCCTCAACCAGCCACGGCGTCCTGTACCTGACGCGATGCATGCATAAACTTTGCCAATAAAAGTTGATCCGCTGACTGAGCCTGCGTTATCCGCGAAGATATTCCTTTTTCTTTTTTTTACCACACAAATCTCTGTCCCAACACGCAGCACCTTGTCCTCCGGCTGTCTCGTACACGCATCTCCTGGCTTCTGCAACAGGGCCATACCCGCGCCTTGGTCTGCAGCCCACCTGGACCTTATCCAGCCGGGCGCTCCACCTGCTGCCGCTGTACGTGACCCAATGCTGCACCGCCCATGTAGACCACCCGCGTACACACCGCCCGAGCCTCCGAGTCCGATCGAAATCCTGCCGAGATGCTCAATACGCCGCTCGTGTTGCCTTGCCCTGCACGCCCGATCGAGCTGCTTGCCGCCGCCGCTGTACGCAGACTCCTGCTACTCCCGTCGCGTGCGTTGGCCACCGCACGGATCGATCTGCTTTGTGTTGCTCTTAATTGCTTTACATGCGACAATCTCCGATTGCTGCCCGACTTCTCGCACGCAATCCGTGCTCATCTGCAGCCGGTCTACATCGCTTTTCTCTAAATCAACGATCCAACAATCCCTCGAATCGAACCTTGCTCTGATACCACTTGTTAGTATAATTCCGAGGCCACCGTCGATCTACCGAGGATCAAGCAATCACACAAGCACGACACCGAGATTTGTTAACAAGGTTCACCATCATGGCTACATCCCCGAGGCATGACTACGGGCGCTTCTCCCCATGACACCGTCACAATACCGCACCCCGGCCGCCCGGGCGCCGGCACACGCCGCCGGCTCCCCCGCGTGCCCGTGCTATTATGTTGGCATAGGTTACATCGTGTGTCTACCCCTGCTATATATGAGAGGCCTAGGATACAGGTGTCCTATTAGGGCACAATTCCTACCCTGTCTACACACAGTCCAAAACCAAGTCCAACTGTAACCTACCTTGTACAATAATATTCGACACAACTTTAACAGTACTCATACTCCCTATGTATCAAAAATGTTCACAGCATCTAAGAATAAAAATAAGATTTGAAAAAAAACCACACAAAGACAAAGCATGGCCACCACTGCACCGGGGCCTCTTTTGATTACATCACAAACTCTAATAAAAATGCATGGTTAATTTGGCGAGGTTCAAACGTACACAACAGTGCAGCCGTTTCGAGTGAGAGCCACACATGGTGTGCGTGCATGCATTTGTCATGTGAAGAGAAAGATGAAACAATATAAAACATTAATGAATTGCATCCTGCTAGGTGTGTAGTGATATACTGATCACAATGTACATGGATATCTCATGATTTAGCTAGATATTTGGCTGGCGTATATATAGTCCATCAGAATGAGTATCCCGTTGTCCGAGTCCAGCAAGTATCGAGCTTTCTCAGGGCACTTGCAATCTGGACCGTCGGATTGAGTGTCCAAACATATCCCAGCCATTGGATCTTTAGACGAAATGATCCTGACCGTTGGATCGAGTCTGATGTGACTAGCAATGAATAGTGCCTCGTTTTTACACTCTTGCTGCCTTTGTGTATCACAGTGACATACGGGGCCTGGCCAGGGTGGGCTCCAACAGCCGATGACTACGGAGAGTGGTGCTGCCGGTGCTTGCCCTTGTCTGTAGGAAGGGTGTGCCACCGCCTATAGATTTGGGTGACCATCGAGGGCATTTTTGTCATTCGATGTGTATGCCCTTGTGTGGCTCTTTGTGGGTGGCTGGGCTGCGTGTAAGGCGAAGAGGGCGCCCGATTGGGTGAACCCTAGCCTCCGTCCCATCGCGTCCCTCTCACTGCATCTCCCACCGCCGAGCTCGCACGATTCCCCACACTTCCTCGACCCCCGACCTGCAGTGAACGACCACCTCCTACGCCGCCACTCCAGCTCTTCTGCCGGGGACCCCCACTACCCCGCCGTCTTGCTGGATCAAGAAGTCGAGGACGTCACCGAGCTGAACGTGTAGTGAACGCGGAGGTGCCGTACGCTCAGTGATCGGTCGGTTGGATCGTGAAGTTGTTTGACGACATCAACCGTGTTGTTCTAACGCTTCTGCTTATGGTCTACGAGGGTACATAGACACACTCCCCCTCTCATAGCTATGTATCTCCATGGATAGATCTTGCATGTGCGTAATTTTTTTATTTTCCATGCAACGTTCCCCAAGACATCCCGCAAAATAGTGCTGATGAAATACACAGACCGCTGCACTAACCTCTTGCCCGTGGCCTTTGGTTCTCGGGCTTCAGCGGCTGCGGATATCTTCGGTAGACCTGCTTCTGGTACTTCTTCTTGCTCCCGCTCGACCACCAAGGCCCCGCGCACCACTTGAGTCGTTGCAGCGATGTACAACTATAAGGGTTCGCGTGGCCGAGGCGCGACAAGGATTGGAGGGGAGGCAAGATATTTTTTGAGACTTTGGAGGGTACCTTCTGCTTCCGGCGTCCATTCCATGGGACCAGTCTTCTTCAAGATCTCAAAAAATAGGAGTTCTTTTCTACCAACCGAGAGATAAATCTCCCGAGGGCAGTGATGCATCCGTTCAGACGCTGGACGTCCTTTATGCGCTTGGGGGCCGACTTGTGGTCGATCTCCTGGATCTTATCCGGGTTTACCTCGATACCCCTATGGGATACCAAGAACCCAAGGAGCTTACTGGAAGGCACCCCTAACATGCATTTTTTCGGATTGAGCTTGAACTGCATCTTATTTAGGTTGTCAAAAGTTTCCCGCAAATCTTCGATGAGCGTGTTGTAGATCTTGGTCTTCACAACTATATCATCCATATACGCTTCAACGTTGTAGTGCAATTGGGAACCAAAGCCAATCTGAATAGGCCTATGAAAGGTGGACCCGATATTCTTCAACCCAAAAGGCATGCATGTATAACAATATGTACTGCAAGGGGCTATGAATACGGTCTTCTCTTCATCTTCTACATCCACCTTAATCTTGTGAATACCCGGTATACGCGTCCAGGAATGATAACCGGTCGCACTCGGCAGTCGAATCTACAATTTTATCACTACGAGGAAGGGGGATTGGATCTTTTGGACAAACATCAATGACATCGCCATAGTCAATACAGAGTCTCTTTTGAAGGAAATATGCCCTAGAGGCAATAATAAAGTTATTATTTATTTCCTTATATCATGATAAATGTTTATTATTCATGCTAGAATTGTATTAACCGGAAACATAATACATGTGTGAATACATAGACAAACAGAGTGTCACCAGTATGCCTCTACTTGACTAGCTCGTCGATCGAAGATGGTTACGTTTCCTAACCATAGACATGAGTTATCATTTGATTAACGGGATCACATTATTAAGAGAATGATGTGATTGACATGACTCATTCCGTTAGCTTAGCACACGATCGTATAGTATGTTGCTATTGCTTTCTTCATGACTTATACATGTTCCTATGACTATGAGATTATGCAACTTCCGTTTACCGGAGGAACACTTTGTGTGCTACCAAACGTCACAACGTAACTGGGTGATTATAAATGTGCTCTACAGGTGTCTACGAAGGTACTTGTTGGGTTGGCGTATTTCGCGATTAGGATTTGTCACTCCGATTGTCGGAGAGGTATCTCTAGGCCCTCTCGGTAATGCACATCACTTAAGCCTTGCAAGCATAGCAGCTAATGAGTTAGCTGCGTGATGATGTATTACGGAACGAGTAAAGAGACTTGCCGGTAACGAGATTGAAATAGGTATTGAGATACCGATGATCGAATCTCGGGCAAGTAATATACTGATGACAAAGGGAACAACGTATGTTGTTATGCGGTCTGACCAATAAAAGATCTTCATAGAATATGTGGGAGCCAATATGAGCATCCATGTTCCGCTATTGGTTATTGACCGAAGACGTGTCTTGGTCATGTCTACATAGTTCTCGAACCCGTAGGGTCCGCACGCTTAACGTTTCGATGACAGTTACATTATGAGTTTATGTGTTTTGTGAAGGAAATATGACGGCAATAATAAATTTATTATTTTATTTCCTCATATCATGATAAATGTTTATTATTCATGCTAGAATTGTATTAACCGGAAACATAATACTTGTGTGAATACATAGACAAACTAAACGTCACTAGTATGCCTCTACTTGACTAGCTAGTTAATCGAAGATGGTTATGTTTCCTAACCATAGACATGTGTTGTCATTTGATTAACGGGATCACATCATTAGGAGAATGATGTGATTGACATGACCCATTCCATTAGCTTAGCACCCGATCGATTAGTATGTTATTGCTTTCTTCATGACTTATACATGTTCCTATGACTATGAGATTATGCAACTCCCGTTTGCCGGAGGAACACTTTGTGTGCTACCAAACGTCACAATGTAACTGGGTGATTATAAAGGTGCTCTATAGGTGTCTCCAAAGGTACATGTTGGGTTGGCGTATTTCGAGATTAGGATTTGTCACTCCGATTGTCGGAGAGGTATCTCTGGGCCCTCTCGGTAATGCACATCACATAAGCCTTGCAAGCATTGCAACTAATGAGCTAGTTGCGAGATGATGTATTACAGAACGAGTAAAGAGACTTGCCGGTAACGATATTGAACTAGGTATTGAGATACCGACGATCGAATCTCGGGCAAGTAACATACCGATGACAAAGGGAACAACGTATGTTGTTATGCCGTCTGACCGATAAAGATCTTCATAGAATATGTAGGAGCCAATATGAGCATCCAGGTTCCGCTATTGGTTATTGATCGGAGACATATCTCGGTCATGTCTACATTATTCGAACCCGTAGGGTCCGCACGCTTAATGTTACGATGATATTTTCATTGTGAGTTTATATATTTTGATGTACCGAATGTTGTTTGGAGTCCTGGATTTGATCACGGACATGACCAGGAGTCTCGAAATGGTTGAGACATAAAGATTGATATATTGGACGGATATATTTGGACACCGAAAAGGTTCCGGAAGAGATTGGGACTATACCGGAGCTCCGGGAGGTTACCAGAACCCCCCGGTAAGTATATGGGCTTTATTGGGCCTTAGTAGAAAGGACGGAGAAGGAGCAAAGGAGGGGGCGCCCCCCCCCCCCAAGCCCAATCCGAATTGGGAGGGGGGCCGGCCCCCCCTTTCCTTCTTCCCTCCCCTCTCTTCCTTCCCTCTCCTACTCCTAATAGGAAAGGGGGGGGGGCAAAACCTACTTGGAATAGGATTACCCCCCTTGGGTGCGCCTCTCCCCTTGGCCGCCCCCCTCCTCCTCTTCCCCTTTATATACGAACGAGGGAGGCACCTCTAGACACACAAGTTGATCTTCGTGATCGTTCACTTAGCCGTGTGCGGTGCCCCCCTCCACCATAATCCTCGATAATATTGTAGCGGTGCTTAGGCGAAGCCCTGCGACGGTAGAATATCAAGATCGTCACCACGCCGTCGTGCTGACGGAACTCATCCCCGACACTTTGCTGGATCGGAGTCCGGGGATCGTCATCGAGCTGAACGTGTGCTAGAACTCAGAGGTACCGTACGTTCGGTACTTGGATCGGTCGGATCGTGAAGACGTACGACTACATCAACCGCGTTGATATAACGCTTCCGCTTTCGGTCTACGAGGGTACGTGGACAACACTCTCCCCTCTCATTGCTATGCATCACCATGATCTTGCGTGTGCATAGGATTTTTTTTTGAAATTACTACGTTCCCCAACATTTTGATGTACCGAAGGTTGTTCAGAGTCCCGGATGTGATCACGGACATTGAGAGAAGTTTCGAAATGGTCGAGACATGAAGATTGATATATTGGAAGCCTGTGTTTGGATATCGGAAGTGTTCAGGGTGAAATAGTGATTTTACCAGAGTATTGAGGGGTTACCGAAACCTCCCAGGGACTTAATGGGCCTTAACGGGCCTAGGTGGAAGAGAGGAGAGGCGGCTAGGGCAGGGCCGTGCGCCCCTCCCACCCAGTTCGAATAGGACAAAGAGAGGGGGGCGGCGCCCCCCCCTTCCTTCTTCTCCTCCACTCTTTCCCCCTCCCAAGTCCTAATCCAACTAGGAAAGGGGGGGAGTCCTACTCCCGGTGGGAGTAGGACTCCTCCTGGCGCGCCTCTTCCCTGGCCGGCACGGGGGCACCCCATAGACACAACAATCGGTCGTTTGATCTTTTAGCCGTGTGCGGTGCCCCCCTCCACCATAGTCCACCTCGATAATACTGTAGCGGTGCTTAGGCAAAGCGCTGCGTCGGTAGAACATCATCATCGTCACCATGCCGTCGTGCTGACGAAACTCTCCCTCAACACTCGGCTGGATCGGAGTTCGAGGGACGTCATCGGGCTGAACGTGTGCTGAACTCGGAGGTGCAGTGCGTTCGGTACTTGATCGGTCGGATCATGAAGACGTACGACTACATCAACCGCATTGTGCTAACGCTTCCGCTTTCGGTCTATGAGGGTACGTAGACAACGCTCTCCCCTCTCGTTGCTATGCATCACCATGATCTCGCATGTGCGTAGGAATTTTTTGAAATTACTACGTTCCCCAACAGTGGCATCCGAGCCTGGTTTTATGCGTTGATGTTATATGCACGAGTAGAACACAAGTGAGTTGTGGGCGATATAAGTCATACTGCTTACTAGCATGTCATACTTTGGTTCGGCGGTATTGTTGGATGAAGCGGCCCGGACCGACATTACGCGTACCCTTACGTGAGACTGGTTCTACCGACGTGCTTTGCACACAGGTGGCTGGCCAGTGTCAGTTTCTCCAACTTTAGTTGAACCGAGTGTGGCTACGCCCGGTCCTTGCGAAGATTAAAACAGCACCAACATGACAAACTATCATTGTGGTTTTTGATGCGTAGGTAAGAATGGTTCTTGCTTAGGCCCGTAGCTGCCACGTAAAACATGCAACAACAAAGTAGAGGATGTCTAACTTTTTTGCAGGGCATGTTGTGATGTGATATGGTCAAGACATGATGCTGAATTTTATTGAATGAGATGATCATGTTTTGTAACCGTGTTATCGACAACTAGCAGGAACCATATGTTTGTCGCTTTATTGTATGCAATTGTCGGTGTACAAAAAGGGGGGGGGGTACACTTTTTGTACCCCTATAACTGTGCACGGCCAGTCTGAGCCACGGGCACCGCCACACTAAGCACGGCAAGGGAGGTAAGCCAAGGTAAGGCCGATGCTAAGGAGAAGCGGAACGACGCCAAGAACAAGGCCACAAAGAGCAAAGGGGACGGAGCGAACCCCTCCCGGCAAGATCCTTGCCAAGAGGCGGTTTCAGCGAGCCCGGCAAGACCCTTGCCGGGGTCCGGCAAGACGCTTGTCGTGGCAGCTCGCCCCCCACCTCCGGCGTGGATCCCCCTTGAGTCCACTGCCCCCATGGGGCAAGGATTCGGGAGACATCCCCGTGGTGGCATGCAGATCTCTGTGAAGACATTCAAGATCAAGATACACCCTTTAGAAGATGATGATCCTTGGCGGGATCCCAGCGAAGGAGGACCACAAGGCCCCCGGCAAGAGCCTTGCCGGGGATGACAGCAGGCACCCCGGCAAGGCCCTTGCCGGGGCCGTGGCAAGACCCTTGCCATAAACACCCATGGGACCACCACCAGGCCCACCCCAGTCGCACCTCCGCCACCGCTCGCATGCAGCTGCCGACCCAACCAGCTGGGCAGGCACCTGCGTGGCGGCATGCAAATCCCCGTGGAGACCCACCACTGCGCCACCTCAGCTGCCTGCCTGCCTACGTGGCACCGCGAGCACCGCTGGCCAGGGCGCGTGTCGACGCAGGAGGGAGCGGCGACGGATAAGACGGGGCTCTCCCTCGCCCCCGATAAAGCAAGGACACCTAAGCAAGGCGCATTAAATGCGCCTTGTCATGTACTGTGAGGGATAACCTCGCATCACTATACCCTTTCCACCTCCTGTGTGCCATCGTGGGAACCCCTTTCTCTATAAAAGGAGGCCCCAGGCGACCAGGAGGAGGATGCGGCCTTTTGGAGCTCCTCACGCCCCATTGCTAGTTCAAGAACACAAATCAACAAACCACCATGGCAGGAGTAGGGTTTTATGCATCCTTGCGGCCCGAACCTAGGTAAAGGAATCGTGTGCTCTCCGTTGGATCCGCTCTTCTCATGACCCCGCGCCCCGCAACCGTAGTAGGGATTCTTGTGATCCCATAGGTGTCGTTCCACACCGACAGCAATGCAATCGCCCTGTAATGCTTTACTTTATCACTAAGCGGTAGCGATAGTCGTAGAAGCATACGATTGGCGAGACGACAACGATGCTCCCATGGAGATCAAGGTGTCGCGCCGGTGACGATGGTGATGATGATGGTGCTTCGGAGATGGAGATCACAAGCACAAGATGATGATGGCCATATCATATCACTTATATTGATTGCATGTGATGTTTATCTTATATGCATCTTATCTTGCTTTGATTGACGGTAGCATTATAAGATGATCTCTCACTAAATTTCAAGATAAAAGTGTTCTCCCTGAGTATGCACCGTTGCCATAGTTCGTCGTGCCCAGACACCACATGATGATCGGGTGTGATAAGCTCTACGTCCATCTACAATGGGTGCAAGCCAGTTTTTGCTCACGCAGAATACTCAGGTTAAACTTGACGAGCCTAGCATATGCAGATATGGCCTCAGAACACTGAGACTGAAAGGTCGAGCGTGAATCATATAGTAGATATGATCAACATAGTGATGTTCACCATTGAAAACTACTCCATGTCACGTGATGATCGGTTATGGTTTAGTGGATTTGGATCACGTGATCACTTAGATGATTAGAGGGATGTCTATCTAAGTGGGAGTTCTTAAGTAATATGATTAATTGAACTTTAATTTATCATGAACTTAGTCCCGATAGTATTTGCATAACTATGTTGTAAATCGATAGCTCGCGTTGTTCTCCCTGTTTATTTTTTGATATGTTCCTGTAGAAAAACTATGTTGAAAAATGTTAGTAGAAATGATATGGATTGGATCCGTGATCTGAGGTTTATCCTCATTGCTGCACAGAAGAATTATGTCCTTGATGCACCGCTAGGTAACTGACCTATTGTAGGAGCAAATGCACACGTTATGAACGTTTGGCTAGCTCAATATGATAACTACTTGATAGTTTAGTGCACCGTGCTTAATGGCTTAGAATCGGTACTTCAAAGACTTTTTGAACCTCATGGTCCATATGAGATGTTCTAGGAGTTGAAGTTAATATTTCAAGAAAATACCCGAGTTGAGAGATATGAAGTCTCCAACAAGTTCTATTGCTAAAAGATGGAAGAGAATAGCTCAAGCAGTGAGCATGTGCTCAGATTGTCTGGGTACTACAATCGCTTGAATCAAGTGGGAGTTAATCTAACAGATAAAATAGTGATGGACGGAATTCTCTAGGCACCATCACCAAGTTAGTAGAACTTCGTGATGAACTATAGTATGCAAGGGATAACGGAAACGATTCCCAAGCTCTTCATGATGCTGAAATCGACGAAGGTAGAAATCAAGAAAAACGGCAAAGGATCAAGTGTTGATGGTTGACAAGACCACTAGTTTCAAGAAAAGGGCAAAGAGAAGAAGGGGAACTTCTAGAAGAACGACAAGCAAGTTGCTGCTCAAGTGAAGAAGCCCAAGTGTGGTCGTAAGCCTGAGACTAAGTGCTTCTACTGCAAAGGGACTGGTCACTGGAAGCGGAACTGCCCGAAGAATTTGGCGGATAAGAAGGATGGCAAAGTGAACAAAGGTATATTGGATATACATGTTATTGATATACTTTACTAGTGTTTATAGCAACCTCTCAGTATTTTATACTAGTTCAGTTGCTAAGATTAGTAACTCGAAACGGGAGTTGCAAGATGAACAGAGACTAGTTCAGGGTGAAGTGACAATGTGTGTCGGAAGTGGTTCCAAGATTGATATGATCATCATCGCACACTCCCTATACTTTCGGGATTAGTGTTGAACCTAAATAAATGTTATTTGGTGTTTACGTTGAGCATGAATATGATTTGATCATGTTTATTGCAATACGGTTATTCATTTAAATTAGAGAATAATTGTTGTTCTGTTTACATGAATAAAACCTTCTATGGTCATACACCCAATGAAAATGGTTTGTTGGATCTCGATTGTAGTGATAAACATATTCATAATATTGAAACCAAAAGATGCAAAGTTAATAATGATAGTGCAACTTATTTGTGGCACTGCCGTTTAGGTCATATTGGTGTAAAGCGCATGAAGAAAATCCATGCTGATGGGCTTTTGGAATCACTTGATGCTTGCGAACCATGCCTTATGGGCAAGATGACTAAGACTCCGTTCTCCGGAATAATGGAGCGAGCAACTAACTTATTGAAAATAATACATACTGATGCATGCGGTCCAATGAGTATTGAGGCTCACGGCGAGTATCATGGTTTTCTGACATTCACAGATGATTTGAGCAGATATGGGTATATCTACTTGATGAAACATAAGTCTGAAACATTTGAAAAGTTCAAAGAATTTCAGAGTGAAGTAGAGAGTCATCATAACATGAAAATAAAGTTTCTACAATCTGATCATAGAGACGAATATTTGAGTTACAAGTTTGGCCTTTAATTAAAACAATGTGGAATAGTTTCACAAACTCATGGCATTTGGAACACCATAGCATAATGGTGTGTCCGAACGTCATAACTGTACTTTACTGGATATAGTGCAATCTATGATGTTTCTTACCGATTTACCACTATCTTTTTGGGGTTATGCATTAGAGACAGCTGCATTCTGTAAATAGGCTACCATCTAAATCCGTTGAGACGACACCGTATGAACTATGGTTTGGCAAGAAACCAAAGCTGTCGTTTCTTAATGTTTGGGGTGCTTGTGTGAAAAAGTTTCATACTGATAAGCTCAAACCCAAATCGGAGAAATGTGTCTTCATAGGATACCCAAAGGAGAAAGTTGGGTCCACCTTCTATCACAGATCCGAAGGCAAGACATTCGTTGCTAAGAATGGATCCTTTCTAAACAAGGAGTTTCTCTCGAAAGAAGTGAGTGGGAGGAAAGTAGAACTTGATGAGGTAACTGTACCTGCTCCCTTAAATTAAAACAATCTCAACTAACAGTAATCATCCATAAACTTACGCCTTCGCTTTGATGAAATCGTAGATGTCGGAACAACTTTCAGCAGACAAGGAAGTGTGTGGTTTAAACGAAACCATGGGAGCAGAAAGCCTCCTCTTGCCCGGACAAAAAACTGGTGACTTTACTGTTGAATCCTCTGACGCAACCTTCCTCTTGAAAGCCTTTCCTTTTCCCTTGGTAACAGGCTTATCCTTGACAGCACTTCCTTCTGATGAATCTATGGAAGCAGCCTTACTCGTGTCAGCCCCTTTTTTCCCCTTGGGAACAACCTTATTCTTGACAGCGTTGGGAGAGTTGTGACCAGGCAGTGATTCTGCTGATGAGTTTTCATCTGAATCTTCCTGGCCTGTCCCTTTTGAGGTTCCAAAGTCATAAGATTCTCCCAGGCTACTGCCTGAACTGTTTGGGTTAAGCGTGGCTTCCTCAGATTTTCCAAGAAGCTCGCAGTCCTCTTCTTCATGAAGTATATCTTCATGGACAGATATGCGCATGCGTTTTGGATTTTTCCTGTTCTCCGGATGATGCAGTAGGAATTTAGTAAGCGCCATTTGTAGCAGCTTCACCTTTTCCTTGTCGATGTTATATATGTCCTTCTCGTTGAATCCTCTGACATAGAGAAGAACGTGGAATCCGCAATCACAGCTGCAATAATTGCAATAGTTGCAATAATTATTTAGTGATCACCAAATAATGAGGTATAAAAGAATACTATCAGCTCTAAAAAGGTGAACATCATTTACTTGTTTCGCTGAGCTTTAACCCCTGGAGTGACTTTCTCATATAGAGATATGCCAATGTCGTGCCTCTGCAAACATGGCTGCAGATTGGTTACCAGAATATCTGCCACCTCTTTATGCTCATCTGGGTAGGAGTCAAGGAAATATATCTTTGACTCCGTATGCGAAACAACGACCAATGAAATGTGGCCATCGCCGACTATAGGGGCATATATCTGGAAAAAACAATGTCAAACTCATGGACCAGTAACACTGAAATACAAAGATATAATATAATAATGCACATAAAGGACAAGTTATTTCTTGTGGTCTCCCTTTTTTTTGGACTGTTTTGCCCTCCACTTGAATGAAAATAACCCACCACTGTCACTCGTAAATACATTAAATCGCCGGAAAAAAAAGGTTGTCGATCCCTGTGCTTCCAATCGTTCCTTCTATTCGCGGCCCCTCGATCTCCTGTCCATGGCGGGTGGCATAAACGACTAGGCCAGCCCGGCACCACCAACAACAGAGGAGGCTGCCAAGCTTTAGTGATAGCACTCGATTTGGTACCGCAGACTAGCTGGAAGAGAAAAAATAGGGGATTTCTCATCAGGGAGGAGGAGATGGAGGGGAGGGAGGCGCTGGGAAAAGATTGGCCGGCCCAGCTTCTGCTAGCAACAGTCGATGCAGAGAGAGATGCAACGAGAGGTTGATTGCTAGCACTATGAGATCATCGACCGAGCAATGTGGTTGTGTTGGTTGGGTAATTGTTGATGAGACGTGGAAGAAGTAGAAGCATGTGCAGTTCGATCTGGTCTGCAAGTTGCGTCGACCACAACCTGAAGCCAAACTCGGTGGAATGACTATGCAGTTGCTGTAGCGACAGTCAACAAATGTGGTGTCGAAGTGTCCAGGCGCTGGAACGTCTACAAGGAAATATCCAAAATGCGAAAGGTTGCTTTCTGGTTGAAATAGGGAGAAATGTGTTTTCAGTGGATAACTCACTTGAAATAGCGACAACCTTCATGTACGTCGTATTATTCAGTTGTTGCTTCTAATGAATCTTGGGAGGTTTGTTCTGAACTTGTACTCAGACTTCCTAACTAATCCCCTTTGAAGATGTGGCCAAGTGAGATATATTGAAGTTCATAGTAATTTTTGCAAACAAATTATGACATAGCAAAAATATTTTTAAGGTTAATTTAGATAATTGGCCTGGTACACTATATTATGCTCATGGAAAATAATTTACAATGTTGCTCTTCCGCAGCAAAGCGCGGGCATTTTGCTAGTAATGACAAACCTCATTCACATCCTTCACCCTATCAGATTCAATCTCTTGTCCTCTAGAAATACTTTTATTCAGAAGATATTGCTGGAAAAAAAGAAAGAGATGACAATTATAGGTAAAGCATAAACACATTAAAAATCCATAAGCAAGTTTCTTAGATAAGTATACTTACAATAGCACCATAACTTAGGACAGCTTTATCAACATTGTCTGCTAAAAAACTGTGACATACAAGATGCAGTATGTCTGAGTGCATTTTACCCTTTTTTTTCAAGCAGTCCACAAAAGTGGACTCGGGTATATGTTATGGACCAATATCCACTACAATTTCGTCACGTGTTCTATCTAGCACACGCTTCTTGTATAGAGTAACTAAATCATCCTAATGCTGAAAAAAGGACAACATCAGTACTATGCAATGCTCCCCCTGACCTTGAAAAGGAGAAGCGATACTCACCAATTCAAATTGTTTGTACGGGCTTTCCTCCCATTTCTCGAACTCAAAAGAACAAAGCGGATTCGCTGTCTTGCTATACTGATTCTCCTTTTTCCCCTGAAAGGGACATAAAGCAATAAGGAATTGCATCATAATATAATGCATACTTTCTTACAGGTTCCTTTTTTTACAGGTTGACTGATAAGAGCAATGAGCATCTTCTCATCATATAAGTTTATTCGACCAGATTTTTCCACGTCTAACTAATTCCCTTTGCAGCAATCCACGAAGACAATCTGAGAACAAGTGAAAAGAATTGGGCATTAGTTAAAGAGGAATTGGGAACATGTATATATGATAGCAACACAGGTCACTTTGCTGGCAACAATGCATAGGAAAGCAACACCAAAGGCTCGCTTGCCAAAGCATTGGGAATTAGGTCATTTTGAGGAAATTAAACTATTTAAGCTCCTAGTACTTACCAAAGGCACAACCACACAACCAAGGAAGGGATTTTTGCCGGGTTTCTTCTTGCAACCATTCATCAACTGCTCATGTACCAGATGTGCCCAGTCAACATCCCCTAGCTTATTTAGGTTGTGTACCTTTCGAAGTGTAGGAGCGGTGACATAGGCAGAGTTTCCAGGCACTAAAAATCTTTCATATATTGCCGCTAAGTACAACCTCGCGAGCATCTCCGGGGTAACATAAGGTTTGACGTCTGCTTTCTCACAATTTCTAAATAATAGTAAAATGTTCTTGACGCCGAACAATTCTCGCAGATGTGTCACTTTTTTTGCAGACTCTTCGCTATGCTGTTTTTTCCCTCCTTTTCTTTTGGTTTGTACGTTTCAATTACGTACTTTAGGGCTTTGGTCATGTTAATGTACTCCTGATCTGCTGGCCCTATATCTTCTGGTTCTAGTAACTCCTTAGTAGAGCCTGTCGGCAGGTCGAGGACATGCTGCAAAATATCCTTGGTGACCCACAGGGAATCTCCTTCCCTTATCCGAAATTCAATTGTATTTTTGATTCTATCAATGACAGCACAATCCATTAACTCAAGCAAGAGTACCGTGCAAGCAAGGCCATCTAGCTTGAAATTCATCAGCTTATTCAAACCAGCATTGTCAAGCACTTGAACCACCTCTTGTGGAAACAAGTCACACAACTCTGGCGCCAAGCCAGGCTGGCATCGCGTTGGTAGTGAGTTGCAATTGCTCAATAATGGTCAATCAGCAGTTCAGAACACACAGTCTACATGAAAGGTATTGCTATGAATGTAGTAAGTAACTACAACAGATCAACAGAACAGATGAATTTGTCCAAGTAACAAAGTATAAGTAAGTCCCAAATATAATATCAGTCTAAATAGTGACAAATTCTTTGAATTTTTAAAGAGCTACATTTCGTTAGTTTAAGAAGTCAATTTTCTCATCAATGGTGAGATTTTTGCATCAATTCATTCTTAGTCTAAACTAACTTGCAGTACGCAACGGGTGGTCTCCCCAAATTATTAAAAGAATCGCTCTATGATTAATCCTTTTCGGTAGGCAATTCCACATTAGGGTACAAAAGAGAAATATGTAATTCCTAGTGGATCAACAAAATACAAAATATGCTACTGGGTGTAGAGGATCAATTCAAGGAGCAGGAGAAGCAAGGATGGCCCCCATTCACAATACCTTTCGGACATTTCTTCGAGCACCTGACGAGCACGAAGGGGATGGCGGCGCCAGAACGGGGGCGCCAGGGAGGACACCGGAGCCGGCGCTGCAATCGGAGCGGGCGAGGAAGAAGATGGCCAGTTGGGCGAGGAAGAAGATGGCCAGTTGGCGGCGGCGGGAGGAGTGGTGGGATTGGGGATGGCGGGGCAGAAGTCGATGGCTGGGAGAGGAGGGGCAGGAGCGAGAGGGAGAAGGGGCGGATTTTTATTCGCCCCTACGAATAGCCTCCTCGCCTCCTCACCTCATACGAATTTGTTTGAATTTGAAGAAACAGATGTTTGTTGGCAACATGCCTACGAAAGCAACACAAGCCACTATCATGGCAACATTTACATGAAAGCAACACAGGTCAATATGATGGCAACAAATAGAAATATGTAGAAAGTTTCCCAAAATTTGAAGTTTATACTGTCACTTTATGCTAAATTCCGAGGTTTTCACCTGAAATTCAACCGGGCATTATTATAAAAATAAAAAAATAAAAAATATAACAACTTCACAATCTATCTATGTTTGTTTATAAGATCATGTGTAGGAAATTTGAGGTGATTTTGAGGTGGTCGAAAAAATCACGTTGTTAGAGAAGCTGGTGTGACCGTTGCCGCCTTGCCCTCCTCGTCCGACAACGGATGTTCCTGATCCCGCCTCGCCTTCCCCTTTGCTCTTTGACATTTCTGCCTGGCCGTGCATCGCGGACTCCAGCAACGCACTAGACGTACCTTACCGGGACCCGCCAACCCAGGTGCGCACCCAACCTCGACGCCGTACCCCAGGACCTTGGAGCCAAGCTGTTGTTCGCAACAGAGCACATCCACGCGCTATGCTTCATGTAATGCAGCCTCAAGACGGAGAAGCTCACAGTTATAGTGGACGTGCATGCACATCACGCTCCCGACGCCTTTGAATCTCGTCGTCCCCTCACTCTCACCGTCGCCGCCATGCCCTTCTCGTACGCCATGGGATGTTCTTGAGCCCCGTCGCCGCTATGCCCTCCTCGTACGCCTAGGGATGTTCTTGATCCCGCCTCGCCTTCCCCTTTCCTCTTTGCCATTTCCGTCTGGCCATGCATCGCGGACTCCAGCAGCGCGACTGCGTTTGAACTCATCGTCCACCTCCCTACACTGGACGCACCTTACCAGCACCCGCCAACCTAGGTGTGCGCCCACCCTCGACGCCAGACTCCAAGACCTTGGTGCCGAGCTGTTGCTCGCAACAGAGCACAACCACACGCACTGCTTGAGTGTTCCTCTTTGACATTTTCGCCTGGCCGTGCATCGCGGACTCCAGCAGCGCGGCCTCGTTTGAACTCATCGTCCACCTCCGCACACTGGACGCACCTTACCGGCACCCGCCAACCCGGGTGCGCTCCCACCCTTCCTTCGCCCCCTTCCTCCGTCACCTCACTCTCACCGTCGCCGCCTTGCCCTCCTCGTCCGACAACGGATGTTCTTGATCCCGCCTCGCCTTCCCCTTTGCTCTTTGACATTTCTGCCTGGCCGTGCATCACGGACTCCAGCAACGCGCTGGACGTACCTTACCGGGACCCGCCAACCCAGGTGCGCGCCCAACCTCAACGCCGGACCCCAGGACCTTGGAGCCGAGTTGTTGTTCGCAACAGAGCACATCCACACGCTATGCTTCGTGCAATACAGCCTCAAGACGGAGAAGCTCACAGTTATAGTGGACGTGCATGCACATCACGCTCCCGGCGCCTTTGAATATCGCCGTCCATAGTCATGGTGTTTATCCAGCGACGTCTAGCACCCTTGTTAAAACGAAAAATAACTGCAAATGAGAAGCAACAAAGTGGGAAGGAAACAAAAACGAACCTACAACCGAGTGCAAGCCAGATTGTTTCAACATGCGCTGCACTATCACTTTGTGCTAAATTTCAAGGTTTTCACCTGAAATCCAACCGGGCATTATAAATATAAAAAAACTCAAAAGAATGTAAAAACTTCACAATCTATCCAACCCACTAAGCTGGTTTTGAACACTGTCTGAACAAGAGGCTTTTTTAGGGGGATGTTCGGCAGCACTGTCATCCTATACATCCCAAGTTATTTTCCCTGAAGAAGATGATAGAGGACGATTTAATCTACTACAAGGCAGCCTGGACTTGAGATGCCTGAACACCTTAAGCAGCAGGTCCTTATTTTCCACAATGTCTTCTTCATTGTCCTGCATAAACAAAACAAACATGGTCAGTTGGGAAGGGCCCTAGTATTGAAAAAAGTTTTTATTATTATATGGATACACTGCTTACCAGAAACTTTTGGACCATCGTCTCAAATTTCTCAATCCGTTCTTGTATAACTTTGAGCTCAACCGTTCCATTCAGTACAGAATAAACAAGCTTCTGCAGATCAGGATCACTAGGCTTTGGATACTTGCCATTGAACGTTCTCGACTTCATTTTGCAATCAATTGCAAGAAGGATACTCTCATCCATACTGGCGGTTTACAGCTCCATCAATCTGCTGTAAGCATGAAAAACAACTCAAATTCTCTCCAGAAATTTTAGAAAATGTGCCTATAATTTTTTATACACATTAAAGCAAAACTAAACCTTGGAGGGCTTGCACGCAGTCCCAAGGCAGTGGCTTCTGAGAACGATCTCCTCTTACACGTTTCACTGTATTCTAAGAATTGCATGCGTGTCAGTTTGACAAAATCATAAGTGAAACGTGTAAGAGGAGATCGTTCTCAGAAGCCACTGCCTTGGGACTGCGTGCAAGCCCTCCAAGGTTTAGTTTTGCTTTAATTTGTATAACAAATTATAGGCACATTTTCTAAAATTTTTGGAGAGAATTTGAGTTGTTTTCATGCTTACAGCAGATTGATGGAGCTGCAAACCGCCAGTATGGATGAGAGTAATCTTCTTGCCATTGATTGCAAAATGAAGTCGAGAACATTCAATGGCAAGTATCCAAAGCCTACTGATCCTGATCTGCAGAAGCTTGTTTATTCTGTATTGACTGGAACAGTTGAGCTCAAAGTTATACAAGAACGGGTTGAGAAATTTGAGACGATGGTCCAAAAGTTTCTGGTAAGCAATGCAATCCATATAATAATAAAAACTTATTTCAGTACTAGGGCCCTTCCCAACTGACCATGTTTGTTTTGTTTATGTCGGACAAAGAAGAAGACATTGTGGAAAATAAGGACCTGCTGCTTAAGGTGTTCAGGCATCTCAAGTCCAGGCTGCCTTGTAGTAGATTAAATCGTCCTCTATCATCTTCTTCAGGGAAAAGAACTTGGGATGGACAGGATGACAGTGTTGCCGAACATCCCCCTAAAAAAGCCTCTTGTTCAGACAGTGTTCAAAACCAGCTTACTGGGTTGGATAGATTGTGAAGTTTTTACATTTTTTTGAGTTTTTTTATATTTATAATGCCCGGTTGGATTTCAGGTGAAAACCTTGTAATTTAGCACAAAGTGATAGTGCAGCGCATGTTGAAACAATCTGGCTTGCACTCTGTTGTAGGTTCGTTTTTGTTTCCTTCCCACTTTGTTGCTTCTCATTTGCAGTTATTTTTCGTTTTAACAAGGGTGCTAGACGTCGCTGGATAAACACCATGACTATGGACGGCGAGATTCAAAGGCGCCGGGAGCGTGATGTGCATGCACGTCCACTATAACTGTGAGCTTCTCCGTCTTGAGGCTGCATTGCACGAAGCATAGCGTGCGGATGTGCTCTGTTGCGAACAACAGCTCGGCTCCAAGGTCCTGGGGTCCGGCGTCGAGGTTGGGCGTGCACCTGGGTTGGCGGATCCCGGTAAGGTACGTCCAGTGCGTTGCTGGAGTCCGCGATGCACGGCCAGGCAGAAATGTCGAAGAGCAAAGGGGAAGGCGAGGCGGGATCAAGAACAAACGTTGTCGGACAAGGAGGGCAAGGCAGCGACGGTGAGAGTGAAGGAAATATGCCCTAGAGGCAATAATAAAGTTATTATTTATTTCCTTATATCATGATAAAGGTTTATTATTCATGCTAGAATTGTATTAACCGGAAACATAATACATGTGTGAATACATAGACAAACAGAGTGTCACTAGTATGCCTCTACTAGACTAGCTCGTTAATCAAAGATGGTTATGTTTCCTAACCATGAAGAAAGAGTTGTTATTTGATCAATGAGGTCACATCATTAGTTGAATGATCTGATTGACATGACCCATTACATTAGCTTAGCACCCGATCGTTTAGTATGTTGCTATTGCTTTATCCATGACTTATACATGTTCCTATGACTATGAGATTATGCAACTCCCGTTTGCCGGAGGAACACTTTGGGTACTACCAAACGTCACAATGTAACTGGGTGATTATAAAGGAGTACTACGGGTGTCTCCAATGGTAGATGTTGGGTTGGCGTATTTCGAGATTAGGATTTGTCACTCCGATCGTCGGAGAGGTATCTCTGGGCCCTCTCGGTAATGCACATCACTTAAGCCTTGCAAGCATTGCAACTAATGAATTAGTTGCGGGATGATGTATTACGGAACGAGTAAAGAGACTTGCCGGTAACAAGATTGAACTAGGTATTGGATACCGACGATCGAATCTCGGGCAAGTAACATACCGATGACAAAGGGAACAACGTATGTTGTTATGCGGTCTGACCGATAAAGATCTTTGTAGAATATATGTAGGAGCCAATATGGGCATCCAGGTCCCGCTATTGGTTATTGAATGGAGATGTGTCTCGGTCATGTCTACATTGTTCTCGAACCGTAGGGTCCGCACACTTAACGTTACGATGACAGTTATTATGAGTTTATGCATTTTGATTTACCGAAGGTTGTTCGGAGTCCCGGATGTGATCACGGACATGACGAGGAGTCTCGAAATGGTCGAGACGTAAAGATTGATATATTGGAAGCCTATGTTTGGACATCGGAAGTGTTCCAGGTGAAATCAGGATTTTACCGGAATACCGGGAGGGTTACCGGAACCCCCCAGGAATCATATGGGCCATAGTGGGCCTTAGTGGAAAGGAGAAAGGGGCTGCCCTAGGTGGCCGCGCGCCTCCCCCCTTCCCCTAGTCGTATTAGGACTAGGAGAGGTGGCCGGCCCCCTCTCTCCCTCTCCCCCTTGAGGAGTCCTAGTCCAACTAGGATTAAGGGGGGGAATCCTACTCCCGGAGGGAGTAGGACTCTCCTGGCGCGCCAAGGGCTTGGCCGGCCAGCCCCTCCCCCTGGATCCTTTATATACGGAGGCAGGGGGCACCCCATAGACACACAATTGATCAACGTGATCGTTCCTTAGCCGTGTGCGGTGCCCCCCTCCACCATATTCCACCTCAGTCGTATTGTCGCAGTGCTTAGGCGAAGCCCTGCGTCGGTAGTTCATCAAGATCGTCACCACGCCGTCGTGCTGATGGAACTCTTCCTCGACGCTTTGCTGGATCTGAGCCCGACGATCATCATCGAGCTGAACGTGTGCTAAGAACTCGGAGGTGCCGGAGTAACGGTGCTTGGATCGGTCGGACCGGGAAGAAGACGTACGACTACTTCCTCTACGTTGTGTCAAACGCTTCCGTTGCGATCTACAAGGGTACGTAGATCATACTCTCCCCTCGTTGCTATGCATCACCATGATCTTGCGTGTGCGTAGGAAATTTTTGAAATTACTACGTTCCCCAACAGTGGCATCCGAGCCTGGTTTTATGGTTTGATGTTATTTGCACGAGTTGAACACAACTGAGTTGTGGGCGATATAAGTCATACTGCCTACCAGCATGTCATACTTTGGTTCGGCGGTATTGTTGGACGAGACGATCCGGACCAACCTTACGCGTACTCTTACGCGAGACCGGTTCCCTCAACGTGCTTTGCACATAGATGGCTTGCGGAAGACTGTCTCTCCAACTTTAGTTGAACCGAGTGTGGCTACGCCCGGTCCTTGAGATGGTTAAAACGGAGTCTATTTGACAAACTATCTTTGTGGTTTTGATGCGTAGGTAAGATGAGTTCTTGCTTAAGCCCGTAGCAGCCACGTAAAACTTGCAACAAACAAAGTAGAGGAAGTCTAACTCGTTTTTGCAGGGCATGTTGTGATGTGATATGGTCAAGACATGATGCTATATTTTATTGTATGAGATGATCATGTTTTGTAACCGAGTTATCGGCAACCGGCAGGAGCCGTATGGTTGTCGCTTTATTGTATGCAATGCAATCGCCCTGTAATGCTTTACTTTATCACTAAGCGGTAGCGATAGTCGTAGAAGCATAAGATTGGCGAGACGACAACGATGCTACGATGGAGATCAAGGTGTCGCGCCGGTGACGATGGTGATCATGATGGTGCTTCGAAGATGGAGATCACAAGCACAAGATGATGATGACCATATCATATCACTTATATTGATTGCATGTGATGTTTATCTTTTTATGCATCTTATCTTGCTTTGATTGTCGGTAGCATTATAAGATGATCTCTCACTAATTATCAAGAAGTGTTCTCCCTGAGTATGCACCGTTGCGAAAGTTCTTCGTGCTAAGACACCACGTGATGATCGGGTGTGATAGGCTCTACGTTCAAATACAACGGGTGCAAAACAGTTGCACACGCGGAATACTCAGGTTATACTTGACGAGCTATGCATATAAGAAATGACCTCGGAACACGGAGACCGAAAGGTCGAGCGTGAATCATATAGTAGATATGATCAACATAATGATGTTCACCATTGAAGACTAAGCCATTTCAAGTGATGATCGGTTATGGTTTAGTTGATTTGGATCACGTGATCACTTAGAAGATTAGAGGGATGTCTATCTAAGTGAGAGTTCTTAAGTAATATGATTAATTGAACTTTAATTTATCATGAACTTAGGCCTGGTATTATTAGCATATCTATGTTGTAGATCAATAGCTCGCATTGTTGCTTCCCTGTGTTTATTTTGATATGTTCCTAGAGAAAATTGTGTTGAATAATGTTAGTAGCAATGATGCGGATTGGATCCGTGATTTAAGGTTTATCCTCATTGCTGCACAGAAGAATTATGTCCTTGATGCACCGCTAGGTGACGGACCTATTGCAGGAGCACATGCACACTGTCTCATCAAAGAAAACGTGCCAGGAGGTGAATACACAATGTGATACGGGATCGTAGCAGCGGTATCCTTTGGTGTTAGGTGGGTAGCCGAGGAAGATGCAAGCAACTGAGCGAGGTGCAAGCTTATGAGGCGCAGTGGCGTTAAGGTTAGGATAGCAGAGACAGCCAAAGATGCGAAGGCCATCATAAGATGGGGGCGCACCAAAGAGGAGATGGTGAGGGCATAGTTCCAGCATGAGCGACACGGGCAGATGTTAATGAGGAGGGTGGCGGTGGCGAGACCGTCCGGCCAACACCGGGGAGGCATGTTAGAGTGAAAGAGTAACATGCGGACACAGTCATTAAGAGTGCGAAGGATACCCTCGGCCCGACCATTTTGTTGGGACGTGTAGGGGCAAGTGAGGCGGAAGATAGTGTCGTGGGAGGCTAGAAGGTTATGAAAAGCGGCATTGTCAAACTCTTTTCCGTTGTCAGTTTGTAAAGCAAGGACAGGACGACCGAACTGTGTGGTGACGTAAGAATAAAAGGCGGTGAGTGTGGTAAGAGCGTCGGACTTACGATGAAGAGGAAATGTGCACACATAATGAGAGAAACCATCTAAGATCACCAAATAGTATAGGTAGCCCGTGTTGCTTGCAGCCGGGGATGTCCAAACATCACTATGCAATAACTGAAACAGAAAAGTGGAAATAGTGGTAGATGCGCTAGAGGGAAGACAAACGTGCTTGCCAAGATGACAAGCCTCACAAGTATGGTCATCGATCTTATTGCATGACAATGAAAAACTCTTAAGTATTTGACGCAAAGTGGTGGAGTTCGGGTGTCCCAAATGAGCATGCTAAAGGTCGACACTTGTGGCGATGGCGACATGGGTGGTGGAGGCGGTGGTGGAGGAGTGCACCGGATAGAGCTCGTCAGGACTATCGCAACGCTGAAGGACCATTCGAGCACCGGATAGAGTTTGTTTGGTAGTTTACGTAAAACTTTACGTTAGTGTACATAGATATAGGATTTTCGCTTGCTCTATTGGAAGATTTTATGTTTTATGGTCAATATTCATGGTTTTGCAGCCAAGATTTTGCCCATTAATACAAATTCCTATTTCAAAACCGTCTGGCCATCTTCTTGAACTAGTATAACCGCGTATGTTCAACGGACGTCCAGTTTGAGAGTAGTATTATTTGCAACATTAAGGACAATTAATATTCACTAGTCGTCAACCCGTGCGTTCGCACGGGCTTGTCCTATTCTACATAGCATTATTATTTGGTCATATAGATAGCTTTCTGTTGCCTTTTCTTTTCTATGGATGAATGATTCATATGATATTGTTAACTTGTAAGCTAACTTTAGAACTTTAGTTTTGAAAAAGATATTAGTGAGAACATGTAATTCTTTCCATTCATATAAAACAGAATCGAGAAGTGCCTTTTTGGATCTCACCTACTCTCACATGGATTGGTTAAACCTACGTAGGTGTGCATGCCCACTTACGTGACTGTAGCTTTTGTGAATGGTGTTGCATTCCTATACCAGAATCCTATTTGGTATTGATAAGACAAATATGCATCTAAATTTAGATAAATTTCTACAACATAGTTTCAACATGGATTAAATGGTTGGTCAAACTTCCATGTGTGATAGAAATATATATTTTGCAAAACCTTGAGTAGTGGTTAGAACTAACTTTTTCGGTTAAACAATCCAGCGGTGATAAAATTAGAGTTACTTTATGCAGAAGTTAGCTTAGTATTTAACCAAGGATGTAATCAGTAAACATACTGTCCTTATTCTTACCTCCACAATTGTGTATAAATTAAATTTTGAGTTCGATGGTTAAATGTACTCCTATTAAATTTTAGAGTAACCTTATATTTTTTTATGCAAATAAAACATAACAGTCCATGACTCCAGTGAGAAAAACAAGAGAAATCAATCCATGACTCCAGTCAGAAAACAAAAGAAATCAATACATGAAATGGGTCCTGTATGGCAATTTATTATTCAGGAAATAGAAATTGTATAATCCACCTTTCTCATCTTCAAAACATCTAGAAGCTAGAAGAGGAAAATTTCAAAAGGAAGCTTCTCTAACCTGATATACGCTATGATTTTAATTAATGGGCAATCGACATAGCATCTCCTTAATCTTGGACTGGTCATACTGGCCTTCGTACCACACGACCTGGAGATACTGATTGACACTATGAACATCCATTTTTTGTGCCTTATGACTTATGAGATACTTGATAAATAAACAACCATCTGTAGCTGGGCGTCTTGCCAAATAACAACTGCCTTTTGTTCATCTAATTCAATGCCTAAACATTGTCAAAACAAACCTAGCTCTAAGAGTAAATAAATTATAACATACAGATAGGTGCATACCTAGAATTTGAGAAGATTATATACTATGAAGAGAAGAATGAACCTGACCAAACCATGAACTATTTAGGAGTAGCACGTTGTTAGAAGAAATCAGATCCAAGTATAATACGACAAAAAAAACTGTTATAGCTGCTTGCTCTTGACCGTTCCTTCAAAATAGCCAATGTTCGAATCTAGTCAAGTATAGTTGGCGAAAATAATAATATAAGCACTACTTGGCCGATCATGTACATTCTCAAGAAGAAACTAATAAATGGGATCAAGGGCAAGAACTTATTTGCACCAATTTTGTAGCAGTAAACATGAGGGAGATGAGGATCGATTTTGTGTAAAGTACATATAAGAAAAAATGTCTTGTAGACAAACTGTATAAGCGACACCCAAAGAAACAACTACTGTTACTGTTACTTGATGAGTATAAAATATTCTACGCGATTCACTTCAGCGATAATAAACTGCATGTAGCATATCTAGCATCTAGGAAAACTACCTGCACAACAGAAGCTACTCTTACTTAGAGTAAAGATGCGCCGTTAGCTTATATATATATATATATATATATATATATATATATATATATATATATATATATATATATATATATATATATATATTTATTTGTCCTTTTCAACTTTAAAACTCCGCAATCATCAGAAAAGAAAAGACCCATTCAAAACTATTTTCTCCGAACATTACCTCATACGATCAAACTCATGCATTGCGAGCAGGTCCAACAGGTAGACAGAGGATGTTTGAAACTGGCCAGAGAAAAGGTATATATGCTGAAACGTTTATTGTACTGTGCCGCGCAAGTACCGCGTACGTGTAGATGAGTGTTGGCTTCGTCCTTGTTATGTTGATGGATGGCAAGCAGTTACTGCTTGCAAGTCACATGCATGGTGGGTGTCATCATGTGGTTGCACGATATGCTGAAATTTAACTCACGTCATAGTCTCGCACCTTGACCAACCTGTATGACAAATATGCAATACATCATCCGTAGCTATTACAGGAGATAACAGGAAAAATCAATCTGTCAGCAGTTCAAAGATCCAAGAAGATATTGAAGCACACCACCAACCTCTTCCTTGATTGCCGGTCTTCATGGTAGTGATGTAGTCGTCGCTGTTACAGTGAGGATGTTGCTTAGCATTGAGGTATGTACACAGCAGATGGCTGCAGGAGGTAAGGGTGCAGTAGGGGGCAATGGCTGGGCCGGCTGAGGTGCATCTTAGTTACTCGGGAGGTGAAGATAGACAGAGGAGAAGAGCTTGGGGAGAGATTCGAGATTCAAACCTTGGAGACTAAACATATAAGCAGAAAAGTGGAAATTCCTACAGATTAATTTTCATTAGCTTGTAGCCAATAACCTATAGGTCGCATGTGATGGTGTGGTCATTCTGGAAGTCCGGGATGGGGTGAGGCCGCACCGATTCCTGCAGATTGATTTCGATCGACACTTGTCAGGAAGAAAAATTCTTGGACTTGAATCCTCTTCAAACAAATCATGCTACCCCGCTGGTAAGACCTAGAGAATAAAATCCGCACCATCATCCAATTCTGTCAAGATCTAGGTTAGAAAACACATTGAAAATCTGGGCAGAATGCACACCGGGTCATGTATTTTGGTGGAGATCGACAGACGAACCAATCCAGGACAGTAATCCTCCATATGCTCTTGCGAGGCCGTAGCTAGGTAACGTGGGGAATAATCAGCAGCAGAAATCCGACCAAGGAGAAGAGCTTGTGGATATCATCGAGATTCAATCCGTGGAAAGCACCAAAAATAAACTTCGAGATTCAATCCGTGGAAAGCAAGAAAAAATAAATCCAAAGCCAAAGGTGAACCTCATCAGAGTTCTGTTTCTCGCGAGGGGGGGAGGGGGGGATAACGGGGAGAGAAGGAGCAGGTCGATTAGTTATTAGGCATCGTTGGGGCAATGGACTCTTCCTTCAATTGGCATGCACGTGGGACAACTCTTTCATGTACCTAATCCAACGTTCCTAATTACCTTATATAAAGATTTGATAGTAAGAAAAAGGCCATTGAGAGAAAAAAAAATCATGGGTGGATCTCTACCGTAATAACTCGGTCCCACCAGATTAACGGCTCGTAAAATCTAATTAACGAGGGAATTTCTTGAGAGTCATGAATTAGTATAGGTATAGATAGATAGATTTGAAAGTTAATTATGTTTAATGTAATCAGTGTCGTTTCTAAATTACGATTATTGCAATTGACAATTTCCCAGATTATTCTGATGTATACATCATTGGAGCAGCATGCAACGTTGTATATCATGACTAGATGGCTCAAATCATTTGGATTTATCAAACTCCAGTAGATACAATAAAATGGAATATAAAATTATTAAACTGTCGTTTTAGAGTTTGGGGGCGAAAAATGGACCCGACCAGACACCATAAAACTGAGCATACGCGGTTGCCGACGGAAGGTTCAGGACCTGACAAGAGATGTGGGTGAGCATGTCAAGGAGTAGCTTGTTGGTGAGCTCCAAGTCTTCGATGTGAAGCTTGTACACACAAAGGATCTCATCCTGGTCCGCAGTGATCCTCAATCTTCTTGCCAATGCCGCCTGGGTTTTTGCAGCGAGCACCGTCGCTATCTTGTTGATTCGTTCATGCAAAATATCAATTTCTGTTCTAAAACTACTAGCATGTACCACGGGTTATCAGCACGATGATGGATGTGTACCATCATAGGATCCACGAGGAGTTTCTTCCTCGGGTTCATGAGCGCGATGATGGATGGGTCTCGTGCTATTATCTACTTTGGTGCAGGTGCTCACTTAATTCTCATGGGAAAATCTATTATCCCAATTAGAATCGATTAATCTGACACAAGGATTGAACTTTTTTTCGCTAAAACCTCACTACATCTGCATCCTTCACAGTTGGCTCTATGTACCTTGCGCTCAACATTCAGATGTCTCGGTTGATAAAACAAGAAAATTTGGATGTTGAAGATTCCACTAGAAGTTAAAATGTTCATGTGGTATCTTCGAACAGGGGTTGTGCTAACCAAAAAACAGTATCTCCCGTCACAATTGGCAAGAAAGCAAGAGCGTATGCACTCGCTTTGTACGTGGTCCATGGTACACCTAACAGAATACCAACCTCTGTTTAAGGCGGTGCGTGTGCGGTTCGCGCGGGTGGACAGAGAGGCTTTACCCAACATGGGTGGTAGCATCATCTCCGGATTGGTCCACCACCTACTTCGACTCATTTTGGTATGTCTGCTTTTTTATCTTATTTTGGTTTGTTAATGGTTGGATGTGTGCATCTTACTCGTGGAGAGACCGACTATTGTTCATCATGCTTTGTATTTGATTGATACTATATTTCAAGTCAATAAAAATGTTCTTTATCAAGGAAAAAATGCCGTTGCAGGTAGCTGGAACCAACATCAGATTAATTTCATTGACATGGAGGACTCGATCATGTTCCAGCGGAGAAGGCCAAGAGCAGACGCTTGATCCATCTTCCATTTGGTGAAATGATATGACTCACGCGTGCTGTTTGCTTCGGGTAGGCAATTCAAGCAGCTGCATCATTTTCCATGAGAACGCAAATCATTTTGCATGTGGCTGATTTGCCTGCTTTAGTTTTTCGTTGCAGTGATTAGTTTTTCCCTTCCTATCAGCTTAATTTCAACCTTGATGGTTATTGGTTCCAGGCTTGTAAACAGTGCCGGCCCTGTGTTTCGGGAGGCCCTAGGCGAACTCCAGGACATGGTCCCCTATGTCCTAAGACCATATATATGTATACGTGTGCTTGATACATAAACATATTAAGGATAAACTTTCAACCACACGTCTTTAGTTTGAGATTTGACTATAATATTTTTTGAACAATGTCATTACGACACAAATACTAAAAATCAATACTAGGAAAAGGGCTATAGATAATATGGACACTAATGGCGCACCATGTATGTGGTGCGCCATTAGTAATATATTACTAATGGCGCACCTGGTATGTGGTGCGCCATTAGTAGTTTTGAAAAAAAAATTGTTACTAATAACGCACCGTGGGATAGTGCGCCATTACTAGTTGACATACTAATGGCGCACCATACCCACCGTGCGCCATTAGTAGTTTTGAAATAAAAATAAAAATAAACAATTTGTTAGTAATGGCGCACCGGTGGACAGTAGTATCATTGTCGGATTCGGATTTTCGTGCTGAACATTTTGATATATTATACGTTTTTCCTGACATCGTATGCAAAAGTTATAGCCGTTTTACATTTTCCCTACACTTTTTACAAAACATGTCGAAATTTAATTTTTTAAATTTTCCTAACTAGTACATGTAGTAACATAACTACATTTGGAAGGATTACAATTTTTAAAGTTTATTCATTTTGTTTTTCTTTTTACAAAACGGAAAAGGCGAGGGGGGGGGGGTAGAGTTTGAAAATGGGACCTTTAGTACCGGTTCATGCCACGAACCGGCACTAATGCCTCAAACTCCATTAGTACCGGTTGGTGGCTCGAGCCGGGACTAAAGGTCTAACCTTTAGTACCGGTTGGTGGTACGAACTGGTACTAATGAGCATCGCACCCTTTAGTCCCGGTTCGTCGCACCAACCGGGACTAAAGGTCCCATTTGAACCGGGACTAATGCATGTACCATGCCCTAGCCGCTTGAACCGGGACTAATGCTCACATTAATCCCGGTTCGTAATGCAACCGGGATTAATGCTCTTTTCCGCCCGAATGTAAGCCATGTTTTCTACTAGCGATTGTGTCTTTGTGTACGAATCCATGTGGTTTGTTTGTCCGACCGATTCCAACTCCATTAGCCTAGCGATTGTTTATTATTTCTATGGTTGGAAACGTACGTATGAGAATAGGAAAAGCAAATCTCAGCCGTTCTTTTTAACTCTTTTTCTATTGTTTGAGGCCTGACTTTCCTTTTCATTTTTCCAGTTGCTTCGTTGCGTAGGAATACATGTGTTTTGCTTGTCCGACCGATTCCAACTCCATTAGCCTGTGTTCAAAAGAAAAACTCCATTAGCCTAGCAATTGTTTTTTTTTTATTGCTGGATTAGGAAAAAGCAAATCTCTGCCGTTCTTTTTGACTCCTTTTCTATTGTTACATCTAATCCGTTCGTTTTCTATTGTTTTAATAATGTAAATAGATAGATAGATAGATAGATGAATAAAGGAGAAGAAGTTTTATATCAAAAAAAGAATACATATTTTATATCTGGAGTTCTGGACGCAGGAGGGTTGAGAGACAGACAAATTAAACGACCCGATATTCCGCCTGTTGCTCCTCTAATAGCGCTTCCATTGATCGCAGGGACATGGAGGAGGCGGCAGCGCCGGTAATGTTGAACACCCTTACTTCCAGACGACGTGGTCCTCGAGATCCTCGTACGTATCAATGATGTGGCCACCATCTTTCGCTGCACCACAGTGTGCAAGGGGTGGCGCTGTCTCATCATGGCCGATCCCTCTTTCCTCCTCTGTAGCTTTCCGGAGAACGTGTACCGCTCGTCTCCCTTCGTGGGCTTCTTTGCTCAGCAACAGTGCGATAGAGGGACTCTTGCACAATGCCACTCCTTCACTTGACTGTCCTGCGATACAGGGACTCTTGCACCATGCCTTGTCCCTGCGCCAAAACCAGTGCTAGGCCCTGGTCGTCGCTTCGTGGACTCCTTCATCCATGGCCTCAACAACCCTAGCTTGTTCGATGATGCGGTACCGCTTGTATCACGCCATGGCCGTCTCCTCGTGCGCCTTAACATATGGCGCCCCACTGTCGTCCACCTAGCAGTTTGCAACATATTTTTTCGGCACGTTTCAAGTACTCCCGTGTCTAGAGCATTTGGATTTGCATACCCTCGGCGACACTGGCTATGCTATATTGACGGCCAGTAGAAAAGGTCACTCTTCTTTAAGGTGTTTGTCATTGGCATCCATGAGAAAATAGTATAATATCATCTCCGCACATTCTCGTCGACCGGTAAGCCCGGATGGACCTGTTCTCCCCCAATTTGGAGTGCAGTGACACACAACTAGCATTTTGGCAGCACAACGTAGTTGTGTGTCATGGCATTGCCCATTGGCTCCTTTAGGGCTTGTCAGGCCTCTGCACACTTGAAGTGTGTGCCAACACCAGCCACATCTCCCTAACAAGGCTTCTTGTCCTACTCCGTGATCTCACGTATCGACTTGCTTATGATGAACCATATTTCAGTGTGGATAGTGAGGAAAGGCTCACGTTGATCTACCTACAAAAGGAACATCTCCGGGTAGAGATGTGGACATGGAATAAAAACAGGTGTTGGATGACATCTCAAGTGCCTTGTTTAAACCAACCAAATCGAGAGAAAATCGAGACTGCAAGCACATTATACTGGTGCTTGGGAGAGAAAAGCGGCTCATTGCTCGTTAACGACAACTATCATCGCATCTACATTCTAGATGTCAAAACTGGGTACATGCGCGAGATAATGGATTGGCCGCGTGATTGTCACAACATCTCTCGAGTTGGTTTTACCTGTGAAGTGTTTGTGCTCTTGGAGATGGATTGGCCGGCCTTCTGAATTTCTCGGTTTAGTATAGCAAAGTAATTGAGAGCAAGTAGACGTACCGCGGTACTTTTCTTGAGAAGACGGATAACCCCTGGCTGGCCTCTACAAGGACTTGCCACGACATGCATCCATGAGATTTTCTCTTTTTGAATATATTTCTAAATTCAAGATGATGGATGGGTGGTGAACATGAAAAAGGAACCTGGATTTTTCTTTGTTGGCATTCGAAAAATAAAGTATCGATTGTCAATATCGTTAATGTTTGTTTGAAGCGGTTTTGTACCGAGCTATGTCAAAACTAGTCATTAACCCGTGCGACTGCACGGGCTAGGTAATTACATGTTCAATATTAGCGTAAATTTAAAACTTTGTTCACTTTGCTCTAATCAACTTTTATATGAGTCCATGTTCTCTCCATCTACATTTAATGCATACAGTATAAAAACATATTATCAATTTTACAACCAAAGATGCACTAATGTTGAGAGACACTAAGAAAGCACCAATAAATCCAAGGCACATAAAGTCTGTTAATTCTGTTCCTTTGACCTGCAGACTATTTCCCTCTTTTCTCAAGTAGAGATTGCAAGAAAATCTGATGGCACTGTTGACATGCAGGTTCCTACCCAAGGACTTCTGTCGTCAAGGTCGGCTATGCCATCGACTGAGCCAGTGTATGATCCCCTAATACAGCTTTGACGTTACAAAGAGGACTTTGATGGAGCCGAAAACACATCTAGCTTCCTAGCTCCTTCTATGCAAAACTCTTGTTCGACGGTGAGGCTTGATGTCCCTTTTTTTTACGTGCATGTACTTTTATTGGATTGGGATGTGGACTCTTTGTTAAGGTGAGGCATGAGAACTCTTTGTTAATGTGAGGCATGAGGATTATTTTTATAATGCCTGAGGACTTCTTTTCTGTACACGTATTTATTTCACTATTCAAGGAAGAAGGCACGTTGTTTTATTTTGTACAAAAGACGTGACCTCTGGGAACTCCCTTTTCTACGCGTGGAGAAAAGAGCACATTTTTTTATTCTTAAAGAATTAGACCTTGTTTTTTTTTGGAAAAAAACGTGGATGTGGGCGTTACATAAATTAGACCTGGGCATTATGTTTTTTGAGCAAAGTTAGACTTGAGCATTGTGAATTCTAGATATCAATTGGGACGATGCTCAGATTTTCCTTATTTAAGGGACATGTATTGTATGTGAGATGTTCTGATTATGTGCACAAAGATGTTTTTTTCCTAAAAGAGATGCACGTGGGTACCTCATGCACGTCAAATCTATCAGGAAATCACATCCTACATATAATCTACATGAGATGAGATATTTTTTTTTGTTAAAAGGCATGCACGTGGGACAATAGCTCATGACTCCTAAAGAACCTCATCCAACGGCTGTAGATAATTAATTTGGAGATCTAATGGACAATTTTCTTAGTTTATGAGGATTAACGTGGAGCCTTGTATGGTGCCTCCAATTAGTAAATATAAGATACTTATACTTGGCATTCTAGAAAAACAAGAAGTTTTTTTGAATTTCAAGGATACACATTAGCTAGTGATTGATTCATGCATATTGGTGCTCCTTCACGTACCCATCCATTCATGCATTGTGAGCAAGTACATGGTGATGATATGCATCACATGGCCATCTGTACGGACCATCGTATACGTACGTACCTGAATACCTGTACATACCCCGGCCGGCAAGTGTGCGTATGTCTACAAATACGTGTACATAACCAAGCCAGCTGGTGAGCTTAATCAACATGTAAACTCAAAGAGGTTTGGTCTGGCCTTGACTTTCCGAAGAGTCAAGTCTAAGTTGCAAGCCAAGCTCACATGTAGACGATGATTTTTGTTTGCTTGTGTACACGCGTGTACACTGTGGAGGATAAGCACCAAGGGAGAGAAATGTTTTAAGTAAAAAAAAGTGTTTTCTGGCGCGTGAAGATCGGAGCGGCCGAACGGAAGGCACAACTCACGCACGGAAGGCACAACTCACGAACGGAAGGAGAACGCACGCAGCCATCCATCCTTCACGCAGCATCACATCCAGTAGAGGAGACAGCATAAGGAACGCACGCGGCCATACGGGAGAGAGCTCCCGCAGGCGGCCGAGTCTCTCCGTACGCAGCCGGACGAGACTCACCTGATCTGCTAACGGAGATCGCCATCATGCCGATCATCTTCTCTCAAGGTGATGACCGGAACTAACCTCTTCCTCGCATCCCACTCTCTTCTTTCTATGGTAGTGACTGGAGCTGCGGCCGGACAGCCAAGATGAGACTGGCCGTCAGCTCTACTTTGGGTCGTTGAAGGCGACGACGCCATGCCGGGGCTGCCGTTCATGTGTAGCCACGGTGCACTACTCCCCGACAACGACTCCCATGAGAACGGTTACATCGGGGTTGCCGCCCATGCGCAACCCCCGGCGCACCCTCCACGCAAGAAGTTTTCGAGATGCTCTGTGGCTGGTCACAATGGGCAAGAACATAAGCTAGTAACTTACACACTTCCCTAGACTATGTTACTATCTCCATAGTGGGTAGGAACATCTATGTAGTGTCATGCAACAATGTATTTATTAGGTTATAGACTCATTGTTTCTTGAATTGTGTGATGTTTTGGTAACTTAGCTAGTTACCACAAGCACCTCTCTCTTCATTAAATATGTGCCACATAAGCAAAGTTATATTGGACTGTGTGATGTTACTCCTAAGTTCCTCCCCATTGTGACCAGCCTGAGGAGTAACGGCCGAATAGGCGTTCTCGAGATCCTGACCTGAGTGTGCCTCTACCCTAGAAACATTAGGCTAGTCATAGTGGAGAGTAACTTAGACTAGTAACATACATATGTTACTAGTCTATGTTACTACCTTCATAGTGGGTAGTGTCATAGGTGTGGTAACATAGATGCCTTTTATTGCTTTGTAGACTCTTTATGCAATGGGAAGCGCTATGTGATGGTAACATATTATGTTACTCTATTTGCATCTCTCCTCATTGACTACTTGCCACGTCATCATTTTTGCTTATGTGGCATCTATGTTACTACCTATGTTACTCCCACTATGACCAGCCTTAGGGAGTGTGGGAAACAGATGGGACATATCACCGTACTCCCATTCTTCTTTCTCCGCACCTCCCAAACCCCATTCAAACCTCACTCTCCCATCGCCCTTGGGTCTCACCTATGGCTGCTTCACAACTTCGCCACCTCAGTCCTCCCCCTCCCCTTCCCCCTCCCCCGACGGTAGTAACCACTAAAATTGTCTTGTCGTCGTTACTGGGGGATACTACCACCCCTCGCAGCTACAGCGGATGCACAAGTCCACATTCACCCTCCGCACAAGGCCACGCTCTTTGGCTATCGACCGCACACTGGCGGGCCGTAAGTTGACTTCGGCGGCGGGTGGTGCATCTGCTGTGGCCGGTCTGCTGATCAAGCTGCTCTGCCAAATGCCTGTCCAACGACCACTGGTACAACTGCTCCATGTAGCTCATGCAATGTAGCTCATCCTCAAGGGGTGCGAGTCGTTGCTGTTGGACAATTATGCATCTCTGGGATGCCATTAGCAGGAACTGATTGCATCTAGATCACCTTAACAGCATGAACAGAGAAAGATTTAGGGGATCATTACATGTCACGGCAGTGGACATGATCGCCTGCTTGGTGCAGGCTTGATGCAGGGGTGATGTAGTCGTAGTAGAGGTTCTCCTCGACGTCCTGATTCCTTCAGGGCGGCACCGGCACTGCCCAGGGACAGCGGCGGCGGCTGGCTTAGGTCTTTCCGTCGCCGCAGCACTCCCCCCAATCGGATGGGGTGATAATATCGGGAGGAGAGTAAACCTTACGTGAATCTTGATCTCGCAGGTGGCCAGCTCTCTCCCGTATCCTTTTAATATGGCACTGGCGTCAGGGGACCCAAAACCTGAGTTGGTTTTTGGGCTCCCCCGAACAGGGCGCGTTAGTTCTGATCGAGGCTCACGTACGTTGGTACGTGGACCCCTTCACTTATCGTTATCCCTTCATTTTTTTCTGTTAGACTAATAGATCTAACTTGCTTGTTTAAGCCGTCAGATCAAACCAACATTCTCCCCCTTGATCGTTAGCCTTAACTTCATTCGCCCATTCTACATAGGAATGATGTACCAAAGTGAGGTGTTACAACAGCTCAAAACGCCATATAACCTCAACACTTATAGCACACCCGCCTATTTCGAAATGGAAAACATTTTCGTAATTGGGGAGCGGTTTATTTTAATGGTCCTCTTATTCCAGAATCATCAGGCTTCCAGTAGTCCCATGCCGGCAACATGCTCACGAAAATTACTGGGTGGTAAGCCTTGTGTTAGCGGATCCGCAAGCATATGCTTCGTTCTTATGTGTTTAACATCAACTGTATGATCCTGGATTCTATCTTTCACAACACGATACTTTATGTCAATGTGTCTGGTAGCATCACTTGACCTGTTGTTACTCGTATAGAAAACTGCTGGTTCATTATCGCGGTACAATAAAATTGGTTTAGATATGCTGTCAACCACTTTAAGTCCGGGAATAAAATTCTTTAGCCATACAGCCTGCCCGATGGCCTCATAACATGCTACAAATTCTGCTTGCATCACAGATCCAGCCGTTAATGTTTGTTTGGAGCTTTTCCACGATATAGCTCCTCCCGCGAGTGTGAATATATAACCTGACGTGGATCTCTTACTGTCCACACACCCGGCAAAAGCAGAGTTTGAATAACCAACAATTTTTAGTCTATCAGTTCTTTTATATGTAAGCATGAAATCCTTAGTTCCTTGCATATAACACAAGACTTTCTTTGCGGCCTTCCAGTGGTCCGGTCCTGGATTTGATTGGTATCTGCCAAGCATCCCGGTTACAAAACATAAATCTGGGCGTGTACACACTTGAGCATACATGATGCTTCCGAGAGCTGAAGCATAAGGAACTGACTTCATCTGATCAGTTTCACATTGGTTCCTCGGACATTGAAATGTCCCAAACTTATCTCCCTTAGCTATAGAAGCACGTGAGGGTGAGCACTTATGCATATTGAATTTTTTCAGTACTCTATCAAAGTATGCCTTTTGAGATAGTCCTAACGTTCCTCTGGACCTATCTCGATGAATCTCGATGCCGAGGACATACGAGGCTTCACCAAGATCTTTCATATCAAAACTGGATGACAGAAAATTCTTGGTCTCATGCAGCGTATCCTTATCGCTACATGCCAACAATATGTCATCAACGTATAGTACAAAAAATGTGAACCTACTGCCTTTAAACTTAACGTATATGCAGTTGTCCACAACATTTTCGGTGAAACCAAAAGTTTTGATAATTTTATAAAACTTGAGGTACCACTCTCTTGAAGCTTGCTTCAAGCCATAAATTGATTTCTTTAGACGACATGCTAAATGTTCCTTTCCTTCCACAACAAAGCCTTCTGGCTGAGCCATGTAAACGTTTTCTTTTAAGTCACCATTTAGAAATGTTGTTTTAACATTCATTTGGTGTAGTTCTAGGTCGTAATGAGCCACTAAAGCCATTATGGTTCTGAAAGAATCCTTGGTTAACATCTCTGAGCAGCAGCTTGTTCGCAATAGAGTCACACATGTTGTGCCTATGCATGCATTCTTCATGTGAAGAGAAATATAAAATAATATACAGCCGAACGAATTGCATGCACATTGCGGTGATATACTGATGACTACATGCATAGCTATCATATGATCTCATTTGGTATTTGGCTGATACGTATATATATAGTCCATTCCAAAGTATACATCTTGCTTCCTCCAGCAACAAAGTACTAGTAACAAGTCTGTGAGCTATAACTTGACTTTAGATGTAAGCATATAGTCCGGAAATAGTAGATAGATATTCCAGTAATTACTACTTGTCTGCAAACAATTACTCGATGGAGAATGACATATTGAAGTGAAACAAACCAGCTAGATGTTTTCCCATACGAGCAGTGTGTCAAAGTGGATCCAGTTGTGGAGGGACCGTGGAGTGCTATTCCTATCATCGATTCCATCCAACCACAATGGTGCGTCAAACTAGAGCGGTATAAGGAGTCTGACAAGACTTTCCATGTATGTAAATGGGAACATGGCTGAAACGGCAGCGAGCAACATTTCATGGGCGTGGTTGGGAAGAGATTGGGAATATGAATTCAGAAGTGCTTCGGTAGACCCCCAACAAAAACGAAGATGGGCAGAATTGTCATACAGAGGAAACGTATACCCACCTCGTATTTTACACTACAGGCCAACGTACGTCTACGGAAAAAAGAGTAAGGTGCACGATCTTCCTGCCCGCCCGGCAATCACGCTCCTTTCGTTCCATTTTTTTAACTTGCCGATCACCGCCGGTGGCCGAGGGTGTGGAAGAACGCCGTCAGCTGGTTGGAACGGCGTCCCAACCCCGTTGGACGCCACATCTCACCGTCCTCGTCCGACGCCGCGAACGTAAACGACCCGATGTCCGACGCCGCCTCTGCCGCGGCTGACCGCTATCGTCCCCCACCACAGATCCGGCCAAAAATCCCGCGGCTTCCTCCTCTTGCACGTCGCTGCCGGCTAGAATCAAGCCGGAGACCCCTGCTTGAAGGCCCGTCGTCCTACGCCGGCGACGTCTACACCGCGGCCCAAGATATGCCATTTAAACCTAGCAAGATGGATGGAAGTGATTTAGTTTATGTAGTGATTTAGGTTTTAGGGTTCATCTAAACCTCCGGCCGTAGGGCCGCATCCACGGACGACTGCATGATGTACAGAACTAGTGTTGCACTTGGGCATGATCCTGTAGGAAATTTAACACACCATAAATTATCAATGTTGTGCAGTTTCGCAAGTTAGGTGTGTTGACATGGACGAGCAAACCGCATTTACCGGGGATAAGAATGATACTGATAAGGTGACTCATGCTGATAACAATAGTTTTAGTATGAAGATGATTACAACAGGGACAACAATTCGATATTAATTTTTTTGTATAGTATGCATCTTTTCGTGCTTCTTCTCTAAAAACATTTTGCTTCAAGCTGTTCCGAGTGCAACTTATCGTGCTCTCTATCTAGAAACATTTTTAACTACTATTTACATTGCTTCCATGACAAATTGTTTTGATCAAGTAAAAATAAATTCTATATCAAGTGTAAGGGCATAAAGGCGGATTGTACAGACAGCTTCAACGACGAGCTTATGCACTCCGGTGGAAACAAAAGATCTCTGACCGGGCTATGTCGTCGGGCGCCTGTGTCGTGCTCTTGCTGAAGGTGGTTGCTTGAAGCTTTGCTTTGTGGATGAGAATCCAAAGTTCAACGTTGTGGTGGAATCGCCATCATCGGCGCACATGCCGTGATTCCTTCTTGAAGGGGTAGCCTAAGAGTTGTGTATTTTTCGTTTATGTTGTGTCTTGTATCATAGGGTTAGTGGTTATCTGGGGGAGTTACTGCCACAAGGTATACTGCTTACGGGTTTCCTTTTTGCTTTTTTTCGGGTCGATGGTGTTCTGCTGCTGGATTTTGCTCTATTAATAATATATGGCTGCATGCATCGTCATGATGCAGAGGCCCGGGTTATCCTCCTTGAAAAAAAAGCAGAGTCAGTTTCCACCCTAACATCCACTTGGCTCCACTCGACCGCAAGCGACATGCTCTCCATGCAGGCACATAGTTCAGCCTCTAGGGTTGACCGGCAGTGTTGCGGGGATTTGCGTGAAGAAAACACAAATCTTTCCTAGTCCATCTTGAAGGATCATGCCAGCACCTGTACTGTCCTTGAATGAGCCATCAAAAGTCAGTTCAACCATGCGCTCAGGTGGTTTCTCCCAGGAGTTGGGATGTAGCAGATTGTCATAGTCCACCCTCTCGGCATTACTTTCCATCACACACGCTCAGCTCTTCTCTAGGAGGGATGCTGTCTTGATCGTGCTGTTACGCGGCTTCAGCAGCAGATTGCAATTCCGATTGGGCATGCCCCTCTTGCACAAACGCCAGCCCACACTGTGTCCCGCTGCACCGCCTTAGCCTGGCACCGACAACCACGTCCAATAGAGGAAGCAGAAGCAGTAGCCAAAACTTGTTGGTTTCCATGCTGCGCACTTGATGGCACTTTCGACTTGGCATCACCTCGGTTCTGGCATTGGCGTCCGTGTACGTGTTGAACCGACCACATTGACATCGTGGGCTTAATGAGAGAATAAGTGCTAATAGGATTTGGGAGGTGATTGTTGGAACTAATCTTATTATTAGTACTAGTATTAGATCATGTTTTATTTAGTAGTGTCATGCATGTTGTCGCGTCCAACCACTAACTTGGCTGCGCTCATCTACTCACGTAGAGAAGAGTTTAGGTGTGTATATGCAAGTCACTAGAGGGTCTGTCAGTTAGATAGAGTTGAGTTTGTTAGTAGTTGGCTGCATGCATGGAAGAAGACGGATGAGCCGTGTGGTCGTTGCGTGAAGTTCGGACTGGTAGTGATGAACAAGTGTCTGCAAGCAGAAGTGTGTGGGTGTGTGCAGGTGGTGGGCTACTGGCTTGGTGCGTGTGTGCGATGGTCGTGGGAGTTGCCCATTTATGCCCCGTGTAACTATTGTGTTTAGTCAAGATGAAGGTATATACAGAAGAGGCACAAGAGCGTGTGCTGGAAAAGCTCTCCGTGTATGTGTTCTTCCTCTCCATTGTGTATAATGTATAAGTGTAGTAGTGTCCACTGCGTACTCACGTGTGTGTACGATCTCCTGGGTTGCATCCACATTTGGCATCAGAGCCTTGTCGACCAGAGGCGGTAGTGGCGTCACGATGGACTCCATGTGAGGTGGAGGATGGCGGCGCCAGATGGACGCCATTGGCTGCGTGATGCTGCTGGCGGCCGGTGTGTGTCTCCATCACCGTCATGCAGCGTTACAAGCGATGGAGAAACGTATGCTACCCGGGAAGTTGTGCCACCGGCGGCAAGGAGGTGATGACCATGGAGTGGAGGACATTGCCATGAGGAGTTCCGAGTTGTCCGCAAGGTGTGTCATGGTTGACAACATGGGTGATGTCCCTCTCAACGAGGGCAACGGCATTGGTAGCAATTGTCCTGACAAGATATCATTGACATTCATCTACGTGTTGAACTGACGACATTGACGATCTTGGGCTTCAAGAGAGAATAAGTAATATTAGATCAGGGAGGTTATTGTTGGAATTAATCTGGTTATTAGTTCTAGTATTGGATCATCTTTTATTTAGTAGTGCCATGTATGTTGTCACGTCCAACCACTAACTTAACTTGGCTGCCGTCATGTAGTCAAGTTTTATGTAGTACTAGTACCATGCAAGTCAGTAGTGGATTAGTCTGTTAGATAGAGTTGTGTTTGTTAGTAGTTGGCTGCATGAAGAAGACGACTGACGATGATGAAGTCGCCAGCCGTTTGTCAGGATGTCATCTTTCTACTCACCAGTACTAATGAACTCTACGCACACAGTGTCCTTCTCGGCGCAATAACAAGTACTGGGTTCTTGCAGAGGGAAAACACAAACTTGTTATTGACGAAGATGAGTGCAGGGGCGGTGTCTGTGCTGAGCATTTTTCCGAGGAGACGAGCAAGCCTGATTCCTTGACAGGCCGCTGTAGCTGCCACCTTGTACTCTGCCTCGCACGAAGAAGTGGCGACAACGTTCTGCCTCACTGGTTGCCTACTAATGGGACTCCTCCTGAGGAGGAACAGTATGCAAGTGCTGCTTTTCCAGGAGTCCACATCCCCAGCTTGGTCGGAGTCACTATATCTGACCAAGCTCTCGCTGACGCCACGATGATACACGCGTCCATGCGTGAGTGTACCTGTGATGTAAAGGAGTAGGTGCTTGATGACAGCGAGTTTATTGCTTGCCATGGCTTCCGTGAACCTACTCAGGTACCTAACAGTGAACGTGATCTCAGGTCAGGTGTGTACAAGATACTCGAGGCTCCCGATAATGCTGCAGTAGAGGGTAGCATCCACCACCTTCTCGGAGCTATCCTTGCTGAGCTTTAGCCATGGCTTCATTGGAGCGTGCATGACATGTCGATCCATCATGCCTGCTTGCATGAGCATCTTGGAAGTGTAGGCCACCTGCTTGATCGTGATGCGACCACCCACCTGGTTCACCTCCATCCTGAGGTATTACCCGAGATGCCTGGGGTAGTACAGGAGCAGTATGATGCATTTCTCCCTTGAAGCGTTAGTTCTCTTCAGGCTCTGCCCCGGCGATGACCGGGTTGTCGACGTAGATACCGATGATGAGCAGTGTGTTCACGGTGCCACACGACTACATGTCGTGCTCAGAAGCACTGCATGAGTGGGCGGAAACACATCGTCATTGCTGCAAATGAGGCAATGCAAGGTTCAGTTGAGAGCCTTTTACTTGCTTCATAGGTTCTTGTGTTGTGAATTACTCATCTGATTTCAAAAGCGAGTATTTACATACTTTAGTTGTGCCAATGAATAGGTCTTAATCAGATCTCTAAGACATAGGGAGAGTTTACTTCCTTATGATTTCTCTTAATTATAATGTATGCATGCCTATAATGTGAGGTTTTGTCCTTGTGTATTTATTTTAACAACCTTTTGGGTCAATCAACTACAAATACAGTAGACCTTATTCACTTGCGAAAAACATATTCTGACAGTAATTTATTTTATCAACCTTTTGGTCCAAGATTTGGATGCAATTTATATGCTACTACAACTATATGATGTTGAGAGAAGGGAGTTTTTATGCATACTATGTACTAAAGAATATGTTAGCGGCTTCTTGTAAGTACAATTGTTGAAGCTAGCAATATTTTTTATCAATTCTTCAGCAACTCTGCACTGTTTCTCTGTTATTCCCTTATGTAGACTTCCTTTTTTCCACAAAATATATTCCACAAGGCTCACAATGTTCTTGTAGCCGATGGTGTACAGCTTATGCTGGTTTGCTAACTATAATTTAGATTTCCTCTCAGAGAAGGGAGTTGTTATGCATACAATAACAATCATTCTGAGCAATGAGCTACCAAATTGCAAGGTACATGAGTTGCATAAATATTAAGTACAAATGGAAAATGTCAAGATATCTTGGGTGACATAAATATTACAAATAAATTTATAGGTCACTTAGAAGAACCGTTACAATGTAATGAGTTAATTTTTCGGAGAGCCTAGGTATTGCTTTAATGAATTTACTGGGTGATGGAGGGCCACGGGCGATTTTTGGATGGTACGTAAGATTTCCGAAGTTCAGGAATGTCTTAGATGGTGGCAAATCGAGATGACAGATTTTTGAAGAAATAAGATTACGAGAATGCTAGGGAAAGGAAAAATTAAGAAGCTGGAGGTCGAGCAAAAAAGGGCTAGGAGAAAGATGTTTATTTGTCTTCTTTCAGGGAGGTGTGGTTAAGGATCCACATGAGTGACGAAAAGAAATAACTGGAATAGAGCATCAGTATTTGTCAGCGTATGCGTGAAAACAACACGTCATCGTGTCCTTGGAGAAACGTATAAAATTAGTGCAATTATTTGGTCGGTGTGTTCTTTTATTCCATGGCAATGCAATAGCATTGGACTAGTCATATAATAAAGTGAGAGTATGTTTTGGTCATCTTAATTCTTCTAATATGTTATATGAGTTGTCTGAAATTTGGGGCCCTATTTTGAATTTCTCCAAGGGCCCCAAATTTCTGGTGATAACCCTGATCAAATAGAACACGTAAAATTGTCCATTATTGGAACTTGCATGCCTGTCAGAAGAAAGTTTTATTACTGGAACACATCATTATCCATTGTTGACCATCATGACCAAGTGCAACTCTAGGGATCACAAACGACACAGTAACAATGTTGAAAGTTTGGGATGACTTCCATACAATAAGATTTCGTGACTTCGGGTCCCCATTTTTTCATGCAGGATAAATGACATTTTAATTTCTTGCATAAAGTGTCTCCAAATGCAATTGCAGTAAAGCATGGATCTGTAGAGAAGGACACACATCATTAAAAGAAGTCCATATTGTGAAATATCCAAGAAAATTCATGTAGTTTGGCTGAAAATATTATTCTACTCTAATAGACATGAGAAAGGAAACATATAGCGAAAGGGAGATCAATTTTGTACCAACATAAATGGAATTTCCGAGCTGCACAATAACCATGAGGCAAAGAAGAATAGCTTTCCCTTCCATAAGACCAGACACAAAGTTCTTCTTATCCTCTCTTTTTGGCCGTGCAAAAGTTTACACGATTATATCCTTATATATAAACTTGCAGGTATAGATCATTTACTCAATATCTCACTCAATTAATATCAGAAAGATCTGAGCATATCACTATCCATAATATTTTTAAATGATTCTATCTTTAAGATGGTATCCTTTTAACATCCTTTGAAAAAATGGTTTTATCTTTAAGATGGTATCCTTTAAACATCCTTTTAATAAATGGGTTCTATCTTTAAAATAGTATCCATTTAAGAATTATTCTTTCTTCATATGGATGGGACCCATGGTGGCATCTCACTTAGCAGTGCCCCATATAACAAATTTTAGTACCCCCTATTGGCCAACATGTTAGTGGGCCCAGGATCATTACTTGAAGATTGCGAGTCTCGCAGATTTACATGACGAGCATTCTTTCTGCTCCGTCTCATGGCTTTTGGCGACTTTAACATGATCATAATGTTACCGCCAAGAATCAACCAATGAATTGTGAGCCAGTTCTGTCATTTCCTTGCTACTGTGGAACTCTGTGGCGCCTACGTCCACGACCACGGTTACATCTCGTTAAGCCAGAATGGGTGTGCACTCAAAGCTTGGTGGGAACGAGGGGAGCAATTGTGAGTTGCCTTTGCTCGCTGCTTTCTTGGGTTCCCACAGGTGTCCTGTTGAAACAACAATGCATGATCGGGTAAGGTACTGCTGCAGTGAAGGTATGTCCCATGCAAATATATAGTCTTGTCATCAGCATAGCTGCCTGCCTGAAAGGATTTGAAAATTCTAAAGTTGCACGTGCGAGGGCATTCTCGAAGCACCATACATGTGCACACGGAGTTTCTTGTATTCTATCCGTTTCTTCTTATGCTCTCCTTGAATGAAAAATACAAAGGTTAGAGGTCACAATGCTACGGTCGTCCGCTTGGCCTGTGCAGAACCTGTTTTTAGGAGGCCGAAATTGGTACTTAACTAATACTCCTCCATTTTTAAATATATATTTTTAAAGATTTCATTAAGGAAAATACATACAGATGTATATAAGCATATTTTAGAGTCTAGATTCACTCATTTTTCTTTGTATACAGTTAGTATTGGGACCTCTAAAAAGTCTTATATTTGAGAACGGAAGGTGTAGAGAAGGTCTTACTATGTGCGTATGGTACATTCGGTCGATAATCGATATGGCACTATTATTGTGTTACGTGTCGAAGCAGCCCTAGATCAAGTCAAGACACACTTGTTTTTTCTCTTGATTTCCTGACCAGGGTGAAGCCAAGCACAAAAGACCGAGAAAATCAACAAGCTAGCTAGTAGACGTGGCACATGCCAGCATGCATGTACTCTATTTGGATTGGATGAAAATAATGCATGCATGGATGCAAAGTTGTCGAGGACAGGACAGGAAATGATGGAGCGTGCGCAAATGTATAATAGCCACAAAAAATATTTGATGCAACAAATAATAGCAATAAATAATCATATAGTAGCAGCAGAAGTCACGACTTTTGATAATTCAAAATGGTGCCCAGGCTCTTGTAGGCGGAAGCTGCAGGACGACGCCGATCACGCTCATTCCCCTCCCGGCAACAGCAAAAGCAACGCATGCAAGTAACGTCCAAATAGTCACGCTGCGTCCATGCACGTTCTGTATGTGCATGCAACAAGCCTTGGATCATTATTTCGACGGAGTACTTGTTAGAATAATTCCGAGCCCACCGTCGATCTACCGAGGATCAAGCAATCACAGAAGCACGACACCGAGATTTGTTAACGAGGTTCACCATCATGGCTACATCCCCGAGGCATGACTACGGGCGCTTCTCCCCATGACACCGTCACAATACCGCACCCCGGCCGCCCGGGCGCCGACACACGCCGCCGGCTCCCCGCGTGCCCGTGCTATTATGTTGGCATAGGTTACATCGTGTGTCTACCCCTGCTATATATGAGAGGCCTAGGATACAGGTGTCCTATTAGGGCACAACTCCTACCCTGTCTACACACAGTCCAAAACCAAGTCCAACTGTAACATACCTTGTACAATAATATTCGACACAACTTTAACAAACTACACCTTTGCGAATATTCTTCACCACCATGAATTCGTCCGTGCGTCGAACCTCCATGTACATTGGACTTGAGAAAACTCCATGAGCACCGCTGCTACTCCGAGACTCCATGTGACTCCACCTGCAACTTGTAGTCCCTCCTTTTCTTGACCGCAATCAACACTCTAGCAAAATTAAGGTCCTTGTTACTCAAGTCCGCGTGCTCCCAACTTCCGGAGAATCCGCTCAACGCCATCACACACCGACCATTGTCTGCGTGAAGGTGAACAACTCACGTATTGGACGTCACATATAAGAGTTACCTGAACTCAACATCACCGCTCTTTCTTGACCGTCTGTCTGAAACTTGAAAGAATTTCTCCGTCGCCCTGTGTCACCCTCAGTCAAATTCGCAGTTGTCTCATCCTTTTTCCGGGTAGTCTCTGACATGCCCCATAGCTATAGCACTCCGCCTCCTTCTGTCCTTGTCATCCGCACTTTGCCATGTGCACTGAAACATCACGGAATATACGGCCATGTACTCTCCCAGCTTTTGACAATTTCAGACTCTCCGCCACTTTCTCAGATTCACCATGGTCAACTCTTGTCAATCAACCGGCACCGATAGACCTAGTCACCAACTTGAATCCGATACTCGTCAACACCGCTTCAGCTCCCCCTGCACAATTTGTCTGACCACATGTCAGGCCACCAGTGCCTTGGCCTGTCGCTGTGTCCCGTGCTTACCGCACGCCTCGCCGCTATCACCGCGTCGAGCCTCTGCTGTCCTGGTCGAGTCTCCCGGGTAGCTAGCCCACACGGCCTCAACCCCCACTGCAGAGAACCACCGATCATCACCGACCGATGCCGAGTATCACGTCTCCATCAGACCACTGGTACCCAGTCTGAAACCACGTGTCTCTCGCTATCCCGCTGAAATAGGCTTCGACTCTCCGTTAACTTACACCGTAGCCCCTCCATCAGCTCAGAGTGAAGTCACCCATCAGACTCCTACTCCACCTTCAACATGACTCCATGTAGCTGGGCTATGCTACCCCCGCGCCCTGTCGACTTCAAGCTCTCTTGTGTGCACCGTCTTGAATCAACCCTGCATCATAGTCACTCGAAACCGCACAAGCCCTCAGACCTGCACCACGTGTTTCCACGCCCCAGAATTCGGCCACCATCAGCATCACGCTCCTATGTCGTCGTCGCTGAAATCACCGCCGTCTTCTGCTTTGACCAACATCCCCGTCGATCCGTCAGACAGTCCAGTCCGACCTAGTCGAAATTATCCGACTGCAACCATGCTCCATCATGCGTCGTATCCACCCGCACATCCGTGCATTGCTTGACGTCCTGTGTATGCATGATCCTGTGACGACATGCTCCAGACTCCTTCGAGCCTTATAGGCACGCCGCCGCCGCCATCCTCGCACGCGCTCCATCTTGACCAACTCTACATCATGCCGCACTTTCATCCGAGAAATTATTTTGACCCAAGCAGCTTCTCGTACGCATTGCACTCACGCCATGCATACTGCATACATGCTTCTTTGTCCAAAAGACACCCTCGGTATTTGTGCTAATTTTCCATAGAAAACTCCTAATGCTTCAATTAGCAACATCATGCACCGGCTCCTAGGCCTCAACCAGCCACGGCGTCCTGTACCTGACGCGATGCATGCATAAACTTTGCCAATAAAAGTTGATCCGCTGACTGAGCCTGCGTTATCCGCGAAGATATTCCTTTTTCTTTTTTTTACCACACAAATCTCTGTCCCAACACGCAGCACCTTGTCCTCCGGCTGTCTCGTACACGCATCTCCTGGCTTCTGCAACAGGGCCATACCCGCGCCTTGGTCTGCAGCCCACCTGGACCTTATCCAGCCGGGCGCTCCACCTGCTGCCGCTGTACGTGACCCAATGCTGCACCGCCCATGTAGACCACCCGCGTACACACCGCCCGAGCCTCCGAGTCCGATCGAAATCCTGCCGAGATGCTCAATACGCCGCTCGTGTTGCCTTGCCCTGCACGCCCGATCGAGCTGCTTGCCGCCGCCGCTGTACGCAGACTCCTGCTACTCCCGTCGCGTGCGTTGGCCACCGCACGGATCGATCTGCTTTGTGTTGCTCTTAATTGCTTTACATGCGACAATCTCCGATTGCTGCCCGACGTCTCGCACGCAATCCGTGCTCATCTGCAGCCGGTCTACATCGCTTTTCTCTAAATCAACGATCCAACAATCCCTCGAATCGAACCTTGCTCTGATACCACTTGTTAGTATAATTCCGAGGCCACCGTCGATCTACCGAGGATCAAGCAATCACACAAGCACGACACCGAGATTTGTTAACAAGGTTCACCATCATGGCTACATCCCCGAGGCATGACTACGGGCGCTTCTCCCCATGACACCGTCACAATACCGCACCCCGGCCGCCCGGGCGCCGGCACACGCCGCCGGCTCCCCCGCGTGCCCGTGCTATTATGTTGGCATAGGTTACATCGTGTGTCTACCCCTGCTATATATGAGAGGCCTAGGATACAGGTGTCCTATTAGGGCACAATTCCTACCCTGTCTACACACAGTCCAAAACCAAGTCCAACTGTAACCTACCTTGTACAATAATATTCGACACAACTTTAACAGTACTCATACTCCCTATGTATCAAAAATGTTCACAGCATCTAAGAATAAAAATAAGATTTGAAAAAAAACCACACAAAGACAAAGCATGGCCACCACTGCACCGGGGCCTCTTTTGATTACATCACAAACTCTAATAAAAATGCATGGTTAATTTGGCGAGGTTCAAACGTACACAACAGTGCAGCCGTTTCGAGTGAGAGCCACACATGGTGTGCGTGCATGCATTCGTCATGTGAAGAGAAAGATGAAACAATATAAAACATTAATGAATTGCATCCTGCTAGGTGTGTAGTGATATACTGATCACAATGTACATGGATATCTCATGATTTAGCTAGATATTTGGCTGGCATATATATAGTCCATCAGAATGAGTATCCCGTTGTCCGAGTCCAGCAAGTATCGAGCTTTCTCAGGGCACTTGCAATCTGGACCGTCGGATTGAGTGTCCAAACATATCCCAGCCGTTGGATCTTTAGACGAAATGATCCTGACCGTTGGATCGAGTCTGATGTGACTAGCAATGAATAGTGCCTCGTTTTTACACTCTTGCTGCCTTTGTGTATCACAGTGACATACGGGGCCTGGCCAGGGTGGGCTCCAACCGCCGATGACTACGGAGAGTGGTGCTGCCGGTGCTTGCCCTTGTCTGTAGGAAGGGTGTGCCACCGCCTATAGATTTGGGTGACCATCGAGGGCATTTTTGTCATTCGATGTGTATGCCCTTGTGTGGCTCTTTGTGGGTGGCTGGGCTGCGTGTAAGGCGAAGAGGGCGCCCGATTGGGTGAACCCTAGCCTCCGTCCCATCGCGTCCCTCTCACTGCATCTCCCACCGCCGAGCTCGCACGATTCCCCACACTTCCTCGACCCCCGACCTGCAGTGAACGACCACCTCCTACGCCGCCACTCCAGCTCTTCTGCCGGGGACCCCCACTACCCCGCCGTCTTGCTGGATCAAGAAGTCGAGGACGTCACCGAGCTGAACGTGTAGTGAACGCGGAGGTGCCGTACGCTCAGTGCTCGGTCGGTTGGATCGTGAAGTTGTTTGACGACATCAACCGTGTTGTTCTAACGCTTCTGCTTATGGTCTACGAGGGTACATAGACACACTCCCCCTCTCATAGCTATGTATCCCCATGGATAGATCTTGCGTGTGCGTAATTTTTTTATTTTCCATGCAACGTTCCCCAAGACATCCCGCAAAATAGTGCTGATGAAATACACAGACCGCTGCACTAACCTCTTGCCCGTGGCCTTTGGTTCTCGGGCTTCAGCGGCTGTGGATATCTTCGGTAGACCTGCTTCTGGTACTTCTTCTTGCTCCCGCTCGACCACCAAGGCCCCGCGCACCACTTGAGTCGTTGCAGCGATGTACAACTATAAGGGTTCGCGTGGCCGAGGCGCGACAAGGATTGGAGGGGAGGCAAGATATTTTTTGAGACTTTGGAGGGTACCTTCTGCTTCCGGCGTCCATTCCATGGGACCAGTCTTCTTCAAGATCTCAAAAAATAGGAGTTCTTTTCTACCAACCGAGAGATAAATCTCCCGAGGGCAGTGATGCATCCGTTCAGACGCTGGACGTCCTTTATGCGCTTGGGGGCCGACTTGTGGTCGATCTCCTGGATCTTATCCGGGTTTACCTCGATACCCCTATGGGATACCAAGAACCCAAGGAGCTTACTGGAAGGCACCCCTAACATGCATTTTTTCGGATTGAGCTTGAACTGCATCTTATTTAGGTTGTCAAAAGTTTCCCGCAAATCTTCGATGAGCGTGTTGTAGATCTTGGTCTTCACAACTATATCATCCATATACGCTTCAACGTTGTAGTGCAATTGGGAGCCAAAGCCAATCTGAATAGGCCTATGAAAGGTGGACCCGATATTCTTCAACCCAAAAGGCATGCATGTATAACAATATGTACTGCAAGGGGCTATGAATACGGTCTTCTCTTCATCTTCTACATCCACCTTAATCTTGTGAATACCCGGTATACGCGTCCAGGAATGATAACCGGTCGCACTCGGCAGTCGAATCTACAATTTTATCACTACGAGGAAGGGGGATTGGATCTTTTGGACAAACATCAATGACATCGCCATAGTCAATACAGAGTCTCTTTTGAAGGAAATATACCCTAGAGGCAATAATAAAGTTATTATTTATTTCCTTATATCATGATAAATGTTTATTATTCATGCTAGAATTGTATTAACCGGAAACATAATACATGTGTGAATACATAGACAAACAGAGTGTCACCAGTATGCCTCTACTTGACTAGCTCGTCGATCGAAGATGGTTACGTTTCCTAACCATAGACATGAGTTATCATTTGATTAACGGGATCACATTATTAAGAGAATGATGTGATTGACATGACCCATTCCGTTAGCTTAGCACACGATTCGTATAGTATGTTGCTATTGCTTTCTTCATGACTTATACATGTTCCTATGACTATGAGATTATGCAACTTCCGTTTACCGGAGGAACACTTTGTGTGCTACCAAACGTCACAACGTAACTGGGTGATTATAAATGTGCTCTACAGGTGTCTACGAAGGTACTTGTTGGGTTGGCGTATTTCGCGATTAGGATTTGTCACTCCGATTGTCGGAGAGGTATCTCTAGGCCCTCTCGGTAATGCACATCACTTAAGCCTTGCAAGCATAGCAGCTAATGAGTTAGCTGCGTGATGATATATTACGGAACGAGTAAAGAGACTTGCCGGTAACGAGATTGAAATAGGTATTGAGATACCGATGATCGAATCTCGGGCAAGTAACATACTGATGACAAAGGAAACAACGTATGTTGTTATGCGGTCTGACCGATAAAAGATCTTCATAGAATATGTGGGAGCCAATATGAGCATCCATGTTCCGCTATTGGTTATTGACCGGAGACGTGTCTTGGTCATGTCTACATAGTTCTCGAACCCGTAGGGTCCGCACGCTTAACGTTTCGATGACAGTTACATTATGAGTTTATGTGTTTTGTGAAGGAAATATGACGGCAATAATAAATTTATTATTTTATTTCCTCATATCATGATAAATGTTTATTATTCATGCTAGAATTGTATTAACCGGAAACATAATACTTGTGTGAATACATAGACAAACTAAACGTCACTAGTATGCCTCTACTTGACTAGCTAGTTAATCGAAGATGGTTATGTTTCCTAACCATAGACATGTGTTGTCATTTGATTAACGGGATCACATCATTAGGAGAATGATGTGATTGACATGACCCATTCCATTAGCTTAGCACCCGATCGATTAGTATGTTATTGCTTTCTTCATGACTTATACATGTTCCTATGACTATGAGATTATGCAACTCCCGTTTGCCGGAGGAACACTTTGTGTGCTACCAAACGTCACAATGTAACTGGGTGATTATAAAGGTGCTCTATAGGTGTCTCCAAAGGTACATGTTGGGTTGGCGTATTTCGAGATTAGGATTTGTCACTCCGATTGTCGGAGAGGTATTCTGGGCCCTCTCGGTAATGCACATCACATAAGCCTTGCAAGCATTGCAACTAATGAGCTAGTTGCGAGATGATGTATTACAGAACGAGTAAAGAGACTTGCCGGTAACGAGATTGAACTAGGTATTGAGATACCGACAATCGAATCTCGGGCAAGTAACATACCGATGACAAAGGGAACAACGTATGTTGTTATGCCGTCTGACCGATAAAGATCTTCATAGAATATGTAGGAGCCAATATGAGCATCCAGGTTCCGCTATTGGTTATTGATCGGAGACATATCTCGGTCATGTCTACATTATTCTCGAACCCGTAGGGTCCGCACGCTTAATGTTACGATGATATTTTCATTGTGAGTTTATATATTTTGATGTATCGAATGTTGTTTGGAGTCCTGGATTTGATCACGGACATGACCAGGAGTCTCGAAATGGTTGAGACATAAAGATTGATATATTGGACGGATATATTTGGACACCGAAAAGGTTCCGGAAGAGATTGGGACTATACCGGAGCTCCGGGAGGTTACCAGAACCCCCCGGTAAGTATATGGGCCTTACTGGGCCTTAGTAGAAAGGAGGGAGAAGGAGCAAAGGAGGGGGCGCCCCCCCCAAGCCCAATCCGAATTGGGAGGGGGGCCGACCCCCCCTTTCCTTCTTCCCTCCCCTCTCTTCCTTCCCTCTCCAACTCCTAATAGGAAAGGGGGGGCAAAACCTACTTGGAATAGGATTGCCCCCCTTGGGTGCGCCTCTCCCCTTGGCCGCCCCCCTCCTCCTCTTCCCCTTTACATACGAAGGAGGGAGGCACCTCTAGACACACAAGTTGATCTTCGTGATCGTTCACTTAGCCGTGTGCGGTGCCCCCCTCCACCATAATCCTCGATAATATTGTAGCGGTGCTTAGGCGAAGCCCTGCGACGGTAGAATATCAAGATCGTCACCACGCCGTCGTGCTGACGGAACTCATCCCCGACACTTTGCTGGATCGGAGTCCGGGGATCGTCATCGAGCTGAACGTGTGCTAGAACTCGGAGGTACCGTACGTTCGGTACTTGGATCGGTCGGATCGTGAAGACGTACGACTACATCAACCGCGTTGATATAACGCTTCCGCTTTCGGTCTACGAGGGTACGTGGACAACACTCTCCCCTCTCATTGCTATGCATCACCATGATCTTGCGTGTGCGTAGGATTTTTTTTTGAAATTACTACGTTCCCCAACATTTTGATGTACCGAAGGTTGTTCAGAGTCCCGGATGTGATCACGGACATTAAGAGAAGTCTCGAAATGGTCGAGACATGAAGATTGATATATTGGAAGCCTGTGTTTGGATATCGGAAGTGTTCATGGTGAAATAGTGATTTTACCAGAGTATTGAGGGGTTACCGAAACCTCCCAGGGACTTAATGGGCCTTAACGGGCCTAGGTGGAAGAGAGGAGAGGCGGCTAGGGCAGGGCCGTGCGCCCCTCCCACCCAGTTCGAATAGGACAAAGAGAGGGGGGCGGCGCCCCCCCCCCCTCCTTCTTCTCCTCCACTCTTTCCCCCTCCCAAGTCCTAATCCAACTAGGAAAGGGGGGGAGTCCTACTCCCGGTGGGAGTAGGACTCCTCCTGGCGCGCCTCTTCCCTGGCCGGCACGGGGGCACCCCATAGACACAACAATCGATCGTTTGATCTTTTAGCCGTGTGCGGTGCCCCCCTCCACCATAGTCCACCTCGATAATACTGTAGCGGTGCTTAGGCAAAGCGCTGCGTCGGTAGAACATCATCATCGTCACCACGCCGTCGTGCTGACAAAACTCTCCCTCAACACTCGGCTGGATCGGAGTTCGAGGGACGTCATCGGGCTGAACGTGTGCTGAACTCGGAGGTGCAGTGCGTTCGGTACTTGATCGGTCGGATCGTGAAGACGTACGACTACATCAACCGCATTGTGCTAACGCTTCCGCTTTCGGTCTATGAGGGTACGTAGACAACGCTCTCCCCTCTCGTTGCTATGCATCACCATGATCTTGCATGTGCGTAGGAATTTTTTGAAATTACTACGTTCCCCAACAGTGGCATCCGAGCCTGGTTTTATGCGTTGATGTTATATGCACGAGTAGAACACAAGTGAGTTGTGGACGATATAAGTCATACTGCTTACTAGCATGTCATACTTTGGTTCGGCGGTATTGTTGGATGAAGCGGCCCGGACCGACATTACGCGTACCCTTACGTGAGACTGGTTCTACCGACGTGCTTTGCACACAGGTGGCTGGCCAGTGTCAGTTTCTCCAACTTTAGTTGAACCGAGTGAGGCTACGCCCGGTCCTTGCGAAGATTAAAACAGCACCAACATGACAAACTATCATTGTGGTTTTTGATGCGTAGGTAAGAATGGTTCTTGCTTAGGCCCGTAGCTGCCACGTAAAACATGCAACAACAAAGTAGAGGATGTCTAACTTTTTTGCAGGGCATGTTGTGATGTGATATGGTCAAGACATGATGCTGAATTTTATTGAATGAGATGATCATGTTTTGTAACCGTGTTATCGACAACTAGCAGGAACCATATGTTTGTCGCTTTATTGTATGCAATTGTCGGTGTACAAAAAGGGGGGGGTACACTTTTTGTACCCCTATAACTGTGCACGGCCAGTCTGAGCCACGGGCACCGCCACACTGAGCACGGCAAGGGAGGTAAGCCAAGGTAAGGCCGATGCTAAGGAGAAGCGGAACGACGCCAAGAACAAGGCCACAAAGAGCAAAGGGGACGGAGCGAACCCCTCCCGGCTAGATCCTTGCCAAGAGGCGGTTTCAGCGAGCCCGGCAAGACCCTTGCCGGGGTCCGGCAAGACGCTTGTCGTGGCAGCTCGCCCCCCACCTCCGGCGTGGATCCCCCTTGAGTCCACTGCCCCCATGGGGCAAGGATTCGGGAGACATCCCTGTGGTGGTATGCAGATCTCTGTGAAGACATTCAAGATCAAGATACACCCTTTAGAAGATGATGATCCTTGGCGGGATCCCAGCGAAGGAGGACCACAAGGCCCCCGGCAAGAGCCTTGCCGGGGATGACAGCAGGCACCCCGGCAAGGCCCTTGCCGGGGCCGGGGCAATACCCTTGCCATAAACACCCATGGGACCACCACCAGGCCCACCCCAGTCGCACCTCCGCCACCGCTCGCATGCAGCTGCCGACCCAACCAGCTGGGCAGGCACCTGCGTGGCGGCATGCAAATCCCCGTGGAGACCCACCACTGCACCACCTCAGCTGCCTGCCTGCCTACGTGGCACCGCGAGCACCGCTGGCCAGGGCGCGTGTCGACGCAGGAGGGAGCGGCGACGGATAAGACGGGGCTCTCCCTCGCCCCCGATAAAGCAAGGACACCTAAGCAAGGCGCATTAAATGCGCCTTGTCATGTACTGTGAGGGATAACCTCGCATCACTGTACCCTTTCCACCTCCTGTGTGCCATCGTGGGAACCCCTTTCTCTATAAAAGGAGGCCCCAGGCGACCAGGAGGAGGATGCGGCCTTTTGGAGCTCCTCACGCCCCATTGCTAGTTCAAGAACACAAATCAACAAACCACCATGGCAGGAGTAGGGTTTTATGCATCCTTGCGGCCCGAACCTAGGTAAAGGAATCGTGTGCTCTCCGTTGGATCCGCTCTTCTCATGACCCCGCGCCCCGCAACCGTAGTAGGGATTCTTGTGATCCCATAGGTGTCGTTCCACACCGACAGCAATGCAATCGCCCTGTAATGCTTTACTTTATCACTAAGCGGTAGCGATAGTCGTAGAAGCATACGATTGGCGAGACGGCAACGATGCTCCCATGGAGATCAAGGTGTCGCGCCGGTGACGATGGTGATGATGATGGTGCTTCGGAGATGGAGATCACAAGCACAAGATGATGATGGCCATATCATATCACTTATATTGATTGCATGTGATGTTTATCTTATATGCATCTTATCTTGCTTTGATTGACGGTAGCATTATAAGATGATCTCTCACTAAATTTCAAGATAAAAGTGTTCTCCCTGAGTATGCACCGTTGCCATAGTTCGTCGTGCCCAGACACCACGTGATGATCGGGTGTGATAAGCTCTACGTCCATCTACAATGGGTGCAAGCCAGTTTTTGCACACGCAGAATACTCAGGTTAAACTTGACGAGCCTAGCATATGCAGATATGGCCTCAGAACACTGAGACTGAAAGGTCGAGCGTGAATCATATAGTAGATATGATCAACATAGTGATGTTCACCATTGAAAACTACTCCATGTCACGTGATGATCGGTTATGGTTTAGTGGATTTGGATCACGTGATCACTTAGATGATTAGAGGGATGTCTATCTAAGTGGGAGTTCTTAAGTAATATGATTAATTGAACTTTAATTTATCATGAACTTAGTCCCGATAGTATTTGCATAACTATGTTGTAAATCGATAGCTCGCGTTGTTCTCCCTGTTTATTTTTTGATATGTTCCTATAGAAAAACTATGTTGAAAAATGTTAGTAGCAATGATATGGATTGGATCCGTGATTTGAGGTTTATCCTCATTGCTGCACAGAAGAATTATGTCCTTGATGCACCGCTAGGTAACAGACCTATTGTAGGAGCAAATGCACACGTTATGAACGTTTGGCTAGCTCAATATGATAACTACTTGATAGTTTAGTGCACCGTGCTTAATGGCTTAGAATCGGTACTTCAAAGACTTTTTGAACCTCATGGTCCATATGAGATGTTCTAGGAGTTGAAGTTAATATTTCAAGAAAATACCCGAGTTGAGAGATATGAAGTCTCCAACAAGTTCTATTGCTAAAAGATGGAAGAGAATAGCTCAAGCAGTGAGCATGTGCTCAGATTGTCTGGGTACTACAATCGCTTGAATCAAGTGGGAGTTAATCTAACAGACAAAATAGTGATGGACGGAATTCTCTAGGCACCATCACCAAGTTAGTAGAACTTCGTGATGAACTATAGTATGCAAGGGATAACGGAAACGATTCCCAAGCTCTTCATGATGCTGAAATCGACGAAGGTAGAAATCAAGAAAAACGGCAAAGGATCAAGTGTTGATGGTTGACAAGACCACTAGTTTCAAGAAAAGGGCAAAGAGAAGAAGGGGAACTTCTGGAAGAACGACAAGCAAGTTGCTGCTCAAGTGAAGAAGCCCAAGTGTGGTCGTAAGCCTGAGACTAAGTGCTTCTACTGCAAAGGGACTGGTCACTGGAAGCGGAACTGCCCGAAGAATTTGGCGGATAAGAAGGATGGCAAAGTGAACAAAGGTATATTGGATATACATGTTATTGATATGTACTTTACTAGTGTTTATAGCAACCTCTCAGTATTTTATACTAGTTCAGTTGCTAAGATTAGTAACTCGAAACGGGAGTTGCAAGATGAACAGAGACTAGTTCAGGGTGAAGTGACAATGTGTGTCGGAAGTGGTTCCAAGATTGATATGATCATCATCGCACACTCCCTATACTTTCGGGATTAGTGTTGAACCTAAATAAATGTTATTTGGTGTTTACGTTGAGCATGAATATGATTTGATCATGTTTATTGCAATACGGTTATTCATTTAAATTAGAGAATAATTGTTGTTCTGTTTACATGAATAAAACCTTCTATGGTCATACACCCAATGAAAATGGTTTGTTGGAACTCGATTGTAGTGATAAACATATTCATAATATTGAAACCAAAAGATGCAAAGTTAATAATGATAGTGCAACTTATTTGTGGCACTGCCGTTTAGGTCATATTGGTGTAAAGCGCATGAAGAAAATCCATGCTGATGGGCTTTTGGAATCACTTGATGCTTGCGAACCATGCCTTATGGGCAAGATGACTAAGACTCCGTTCTCCGGAATAATGGAGCGAGCAACTAACTTATTGAAAATAATACATACTGATGCATGCGGTCCAATGAGTATTGAGGCTCACGGCGAGTATCATGGTTTTCTGACATTCACAGATGATTTGAGCAGATATGGGTATATCTACTTGATGAAACATAAGTCTGAAACATTTGAAAAGTTCAAAGAATTTCAGAGTGAAGCAGAGAGTCATCGTAACATGAAAATAAAGTTTCTACAATCTGATCATAGAGACGAATATTTGAGTTACAAGTTTGGCCTTTAATTAAAACAATGTGGAATAGTTTCACAAACTCATGGCATTTGGAACACCATAGCATAATGGTGTGTCCGAACGTCATAACTGTACTTTACTGGATATAGTGCAATCTATGATGTTTCTTACCGATTTACCACTATCTTTTTGGGGTTATGCATTAGAGACAGCTGCATTCTGTAAATAGGCTACCATCTAAATCCGTTGAGACGACACCGTATGGACTATGGTTTGGCAAGAAACCAAAGCTGTCGTTTATTAAAGTTTGGGGTGCTTGTGTGAAAAAGTTTCATACTGATAAGCTCAAACCCAAATCGGAGAAATGTGTCTTCATAGGATACCCAAAGGAGAAAGTTGGGTCCACCTTCTATCACAGATCCGAAGGCAAGACATTCGTTGCTAAGAATGGATCCTTTCTAAACAAGGAGTTTCTCTCGAAAGAAGTGAGTGGGAGGAAAGTAGAACTTGATGAGGTAACTGTACCTGCTCCCTTAAATTAAAACAATCTCAACTAACAGTAATCATCCATAAACTTACGCCTTCACTTTGATGAAATCGTAGATGTCGGAACAACTTTCAGCAGACAAGGAAGTGTGTGGTTTAAACGAAACCATGGGAGCAGAAAGCCTCCTCTTGCCCGGACAAAAAACTGGTGACTTTACTGTTGAATCCTCTGACGCAACCTTCCTCTTGAAAGCCTTTCCTTTTCCTTTGGTAACAGGCTTATCCTTGACAGCACTTCCTTCTGATGAATCTATGGAAGCAGCCTTACTCGTGTCAGCCCCTTTTTTCCCCTTGGGAACAACCTTATTCTTGACAGCGTTGGGAGAGTTGTGACCAGGCAGTGATTCTGCTGATGAGTTTTCATCTGAATCTTCCTGGCCTGTCCCTTTTGAGGTTCCAAAGTCATAAGATTCTCCCAGGCTACTGCCTGAACTGTTTGGGTTAAGCGTGGCTTCCTCAGATTTTCCAAGAAGCTCGCATTCCTCTTCTTCATGAAGTATATCTTCATGGACAGATATGCGCGTGCGTTTTGGATTTTTCCTGTTCTCCGGATGATGCAGTAGGAATTTAGTAAGCGCCATTTGTAGCAGCTTCACCTTTTCCTTGTCGATGTTATATATGTCCTTCTCGTTGAATCCTCTGACATAGAGAAGAACGTGGAATCCGCAATCACAGCTGCAATAATTGCAATAGTTGCAATAATTATTTAGTGATCACCAAATAATGAGGTATAAAAGAATACTATCAGCTCTAAAAAGGTGAACATCATTTACTTGTTTCGCTGAGCTTTAACCCCTGGAGTGACTTTCTCATATAGAGATATGCCAATGTCGTGCCTCTGCAAACATGGCTGCAGATTGGTTACCAGAATATCTGCCACCTCTTTATGCTCATCTGGGTAGGAGTCAAGGAAATATATCTTTGACTCCGTATGCGAAACAACGACCAACGAAATGTGGCCATCGCCGACTATAGGGGCATATATCTAGAAAAAACAATGTCAAACTCATGGACCAGTAACACTGAAATACAAAGATATAATATAATAATGCACATAAAGGACAAGTTATTTCTTGTGGTCTCCCTTTTTTTTGGACTGTTTTGCCCTCCACTTGAATGAAAATAACCCACCACTGTCACTCGTAAATACATTAAATCGCCGGAAAAAAAAGGTTGTCGATCCCTGTGCTTCCAATCGTTCCTTCTATTCGCGGCCCCTCGATCTCCTGTCCATGGCGGGTGGCATAAACGACTAGGCCAGCCCGGCACCACCAACAACAGAGGAGACTGCCAAGCTTTAGTGATAGCACTCGATTTGGTACCGCAGGCTAGCTGGAAGAGAAAAAATAGGGGATTTCTCATCAGGGAGGAGGAGATGGAGGGGAGGGAGGCGCTGGGAAAAGATTGGCCGGCCCAGCTTCTGCTAGCAACAGTCGATGCAGAGAGAGATGCAACGAGTGGTTGATTGCTAGCACTATGAGATCATCGACCGAGCAATGTGGTTGTGTTGGTTGGGTAATTGTTGATGAGACGTGGAAGAAGTAGAAGCATGTGCAGTTCGATCTGGTCTGCAAGTTGCATCGACCACAACCTGAAGCCAAACTCGGTGGAATGACTATGCAGTTGCTGTAGCGACAGTCAACAAATGTGGTGTCGAAGTGTCCAGGCGCTGGAACGTCTACAAGGAAATATCCAAAATGCAAAAGGTTGCTTTCTGGTTGAAATAGGGAGAAATGTGTTTTCAGTGGATAACTCACTTGAAATAGCGACAACCTTCATGTACGTCGTATTATTCAGTTGTTGCTTCTAATGAATCTTGGGAGGTTTGTTCTGAACTTGTACTCAGACTTCCTAACTAATCACCTTTGAAGATGTGGCCAAGTGAGATATATTGAAGTTCATAGTAATTTTTGCAAACAAATTATGACATAGCAAAAATATTTTTAAGGTTAATTTAGATAATTGGCCTGGTACACTATATTATGCTCATGGAAAATAATTTACAATGTTGCTCTTCCGCAGCAAAGCGCGGGCATTTTGCTAGTAATGACAAACCTCATTCACATCCTTCACCCTATCAGATTCAATCTCTTGTCCTCTAGAAATACTTTTATTCAGAAGATATTGCTGGAAAAAAAGAAAGAGATGACAATTATAGGTAAAGCATAAACACATTAAAAATCCATAAGCAAGTTTCTTAGATAAGTATACTTACAATAGCACCATAACTTAGGACAGCTTTATCAACATTGTCTGCTAAAAAACTGTGACATACAAGATGCAGTATGTCTGAGTGCATTTTACCCTTTTTTTCAAGCAGTTCACAAAAGTGGACTCGGGTATATGTTATGGACCAATATCCACTACAATTTCGTCACGTGTTCTATCTAGCACACGCTTCTTGTATAGAGTAACTAAATCATCCTAATGCTGAAAAAAAGGACAACATCAGTACTATGCAATGCTCCCCCTGACCTTGAAAAGGAGAAGCGATACTCACCAATTCAAATTGTTTGTACGGGCTTTCCTCCCATTTCTCGAACTCAAAAGAACAAAGCGGATTCGCTGTCTTGCTATACTGATTCTCCTTTTTCCCCTGAAAGGGACATAAAGCAATAAGGAATTGCATCATAATATAATGCATACTTTCTTACAGGTTCCTTTTTTTACAGGTTGACTGATAAGAGCAATGAGCATCTTCTCATCATATAAGTTTATTCGACCAGATTTTTCCACGTCTAACTAATTCCCTTTGCAGCAATCCACGAAGACAATCTGAGAACAAGTGAAAAGAATTGGGCATTAGTTAAAGAGGAATTGGGAACATGTATATATGATAGCAACACAGGTCACTTTGCTGGCAACAATGCATAGGAAAGCAACACCAAAGGCTCCCTTGCCAAAGCATTGGGAATTAGGTCATTTTGAGGAAATTAAACTATTTAAGCTCCTAGTACTTACCAAAGGCACAACCACACAACCAAGGAAGGGATTTTTGCCGGGTTTCTTCTCGCAGCCATTCATCAACTGTTCATGTACCAGATGTGCCCAGTCAACATCCCCCGGCTTATTTAGGTCGTGTACCTTTCGAAGTGTAGGAGCGGTGACATAGGCAGAGTTTCCAGGCACTAAAAATATTTCATATATTGCCGCTAAGTACAACCTCGCGAGCATCTCCGGGGTAACATAAGGTTTGACGTCTGCTTTCTCACAATTTCTAAATAATAGTAAAATGTTCTTGACGCCGAACAATTCTCGCAGATGTGTCACTTTTTTTGCAGACTCTTCGCTATGCTGTTTTTTCCCTCCTTTTCTTTTGGTTTGTACGTTTCAATTACGTACTTTAGGGCTTTGGTCATGTTAATGTACTCCTGATCTGCTGGCCCTATGTCTTCTGGTTCTAGTAACTCCTTAGTAGAGCCTGTCGGCAGGTCGAGGACATGCTGCAAAATATCCTTGGTGACCCACAGGGAATCTCCTTCCCTTATCCGAAATTCAATTGTATTTTTGATTCTATCAATGACAGCACAATCCATTAACTCAAGCAAGAGTACCGTGCAAGCAAGGCCATCTAGCTTGAAATTCATCAGCTTATTCAAACCAGCATTGTCAAGCACTTGAACCACCTCTTGTGGAAACAAGTCACACAACTCTGGCGCCAAGCCAGGCTGGCATCACGTTGGTAGTGAGTTACAATTGCTCAATAATGGTCAATCAGCAGTTCAGAACACACAGTCTACATGAAAGGTATTGCTATGAATGTAGTAAGTAACTACAACAGATCAACAGAACAGATGAATTTGTCCAAGTAACAAAGTATAAGTAAGTCCCAAATATAATATCAGTCTAAATAGTGACAAATTCTTTGAATTTTTAAAGAGCTACATTTCGTTAGTTTAAGAAGTCAATTTTCTCATCAATGGTGAGATTTTTGCATCAATTCATTCTTAGTCTAAACTAACTTGCAGTACGCAACGGGTGGTCTCCCCAAATTATTAAAAGAATCGCTCTATGATTAATCCTTTTCGGTAGGCAATTCCACATTAGGGTACAAAAGAGAAATATGTAATTCCTAGTGGATCAACAAAATACAAAATATGCTACTGGGTGTAGAGGATCAATTCAAGGAGCAGGAGAAGCAAGGATGGCCCCCATTCACAATACCTTTCGGACATTTCTTCGAGCACCTGACGAGCACGAAGGGGATGGAGGCGCCAGAACGGGGGCGCCAGGGAGGACACCGGAGCCGGCGCTGCAATCGGAGCGGGCGAGGAAGAAGATGGCCAGTTGGGCGAGGAAGAAGATGGCCAGTTGGCGGCGGCGGGAGGAGTGGTGGGATTGGGGATGGCGGGGCAGAAGTCGATGGCTGGGAGAGGAGGGGCAGGAGCGAGAGGGAGAAGGGGCGGATTTTTATTCGCCCCTACGAATAGCCTCCTCGCCTCCTCACCTCATACGAATTTGTTTGAATTTGAAGAAACAGATGTTGGTTGGCAACATGCCTACGAAAGCAACACAAGCCACTATCATGGCAACATTTACATGAAAGCAACACAGGTCAATATGATGGCAACAAATAGAAATATGTAGAAAGTTTCCCAAAATTTGAAGTTTATACTGTCACTTTATGCTAAATTCCGAGGTTTTCACCTGAAATTCAACCGGGCATTATTATAAAAATAAAAAAATAAAAAATATAACAACTTCACAATCTATCTATGTTTGTTTATAAGATCATGTGTAGGAAATTTGAGGTGATTTTGAGGTGGTCGAAAAAATCACGTTGTTAGAGAAGCTGGTGTGACCGTCGCCGCCTTGCCCTCCTCGTCCGACAACGGATGTTCCTGATCCCGCCTCGCCTTCCCCTTTGCTCTTTGACATTTCTGCCTGGCCGTGCATCGCGGACTCCAGCAACGCACTAGACGTACCTTACCGGGACCCGCCAACCCAGGTGCGCACCCAACCTCGACGCCGTACCCCAGGACCTTGGAGCCAAGCTGTTGTTCGCAACAGAGCACATCCACGCGCTATGCTTCATGTAATGCAGCCTCAAGACGGAGAAGCTCACAGTTATAGTGGACGTGCATGCACATCACGCTCCCGACGCCTTTGAATCTCGTCGTCCCCTCACTCTCACCGTCGCCGCCATGCCCTTCTCGTACGCCATGGGATGTTCTTGAGCCCCGTCGCCGCTATGCCCTCCTCGTACGCCTAGGGATGTTCTTGAGCCCGCCTCGCCTTCCCCTTTCCTCTTTGCCATTTCCGTCTGGCCATGCATCGCGGACTCCAGCAGCGCGACTGCGTTTGAACTCATCGTCCACCTCCCTACACTGGACGCACCTTACCAGCACCCGCCAACCTAGGTGTGCGCCCACCCTCGACGCCAGACTCCAAGACCTTGGTGCCGAGCTGTTGCTCGCAACAGAGCACAACCACACGCACTGCTTGAGTGTTCCTCTTTGACATCTCCGCCTGGCCGTGCATCGCGGACTCCAGCAGCGCGGCCTCGTTTGAACTCATCGTCCACCTCCACACACTGGACGCACCTTACCGGCACCCGCCAACCCGGGTGCGCTCCCACCCTTCCTTCGCCCCCTTCCTCCATCACCTCACTCTCACCGTCGCCGCCTTGCCCTCCTCGTCCGACAACGGATGTTCTTGATCCCGCCTCGCCTTCCCCTTTGCTCTTTGACATTTCTGCCTGGCCGTGCATCACGGACTCCAGCAACGCGCTGGACGTACCTTACCGGGACCCGCCAACCCAGGTGCGCGCCCAACCTCGACGCCGGACCCCAGGACCTTGGAGCCGAGTTGTTGTTCGCAACAGAGCACATCCACACGCTATGCTTCGTGCAATACAGCCTCAAGACGGAGAAGCTCAAAGTTATAGTGGACGTGCATGCACATCACGCTCCCGGCGCCTTTGAATATCGCGTCCATAGTCATGGTGTTTATCCAGCGACGTCTAGCACCCTTGTTAAAACGAAAAATAACTGCAAATGAGAAGCAACAAAGTGGGAAGGAAACAAAAACGAACCTACAACCGAGTGCAAGCCAGATTGTTTCAACATGCGCTGCACTATCACTTTGTGCTAAATTTCAAGGTTTTCACCTGAAATCCAACCGGGCATTATAAATATAAAAAAACTCAAAAGAATGTAAAAACTTCACAATCTATCCAACCCACTAAGCTGGTTTTGAACACTATCTGAACAAGAGGCTTTTTTAGGGGGATGTTCGGCAGCACTGTCATCCTATACATCCCAAGTTATTTTCCCTGAAGAAGATGATAGAGGACGATTTAATCTACTACAAGGCAGCCTGGACTTGAGATGCCTGAACACCTTAAGCAGCAGGTCCTTATTTTCCACAATGTCTTCTTCATTGTCCTGCATAAACAAAACAAACATGGTCAGTTGGGAAGGGCCCTAGTATTGAAAATAGTTTTTATTATTATATGGATACACTGCTTACCAGAAACTTTTGGACCATCGTCTCAAATTTCTCAATCCGTTCTTGTATAACTTTGAGCTCAACTGTTCCATTCATTACAGAATAAACAAGCTTCTGCAGATCAGGATCACTAGGCTTTGGATACTTGCCATTGAACGTTCTCGACTTCATTTTGCAATCAATGGCAAGAAGGATACTCTCATCCATACTGGCGGTTTACAGCTCCATCAATCTGCTGTAAGCATGAAAAACAACTCAAATTCTCTCCAGAAATTTTAGAAAATGTGCCTATAATTTTTTATACACATTAAAGCAAAACTAAACCTTGGAGGGCTTGCACGCAGTCCCAAGGCAGTGGCTTCTGAGAACGATCTCCTCTTACACGTTTCACTGTATTCTAAGAATTGCATGCGTGTCAGTTTGACAAAATCATAAGTGAAACGTGTAAGAGGAGATCGTTCTCAGAAGCCACTGCCTTGGGACTGCGTGCAAGCACTCCAAGGTTTAGTTTTGCTTTAATTTGTATAACAAATTATAGGCACATTTTCTAAAAATTTTGGAGAGAATTTGAGTTGTTTTCATGCTTACAGCAGATTGATGGAGCTGCAAACCGCCAGTATGGATGAGAGTAATCTTCTTGCCATTGATTGCAAAATGAAGTCGAGAACATTCAATGGCAAGTATCCAAAGCCTACTGATCCTGATCTGCAGAAGCTTGTTTATTCTGTATTGACTGGAACAGTTGAGCTCAAAGTTATACAAGAACGGGTTGAGAAATTTGAGACGATGGTCCAAAAGTTTCTGGTAAGCAATGCAATCCATATAATAATAAAAACTTATTTCAGTACTAGGGCCCTTCCCAACTGACCATGTTTGTTTTGTTTATGCCGGACAAAGAAGAAGACATTGTGGAAAATAAGGACCTGCTGCTTAAGGTGTTCAGGCATCTCAAGTCCAGGCTGCCTTGTAGTAGATTAAATCGTCCTCTATCATCTTCTTCAGGGAAAAGAACTTGGGATGGACAGGATGACAGTGTTGCCGAACATCCCCCTAAAAAAGCCTCTTGTTCAGACAGTGTTCAAAAACAGCTTACTGGGTTGGATAGATTGTGAAGTTTTTACATTTTTTTGAGTTTTTTTATATTTATAATGCCCGGTTAGATTTCAGGTGAAAACCTTGTAATTTAGCACAAAGTGATAGTGCAGCGCATGTTGAAACAATCTGGCTTGCACTCTGTTGTAGGTTCGTTTTTGTTTCCTTCCCACTTTGTTGCTTCTCATTTGCAGTTATTTTTCGTTTTAACAAGGGTGCTAGACGTCGCTGGATAAACACCATGACTATGGACGGCGAGATTCAAAGGCGCCGGGAGCGGGATGTGCATGCACATCCACTATAACTGTGAGCTTCTCCGTCTTGAGGATGCATTGCACGAAGCATAGCGTGCGGATGTGCTCTGTTGCGAACAACAGCTCGGCTCCAATGTCCTGGGGTCCGGCGTCGAGGTTGGGCGTGCACCTGGGTTGGCGGATCCCGGTAAGGTACGTCCAGTGCGTTGCTGGAGTCCGCGATGCACGGCCAGGCAGAAATGTCGAAGAGCAAAGGGGAAGGCGAGGCGGGATCAAGAACAAACTTTGTCGGACAAGGAGGGCAAGGCAGCGACGGTGAGAGTGAAGGAAATATGCCCTAGAGGCAATAATAAAGTTATTATTTATTTCCTTATATCATGATAAAGGTTTATTATTCATGCTAGAATTGTATTAACCGGAAACATAATACATGTGTGAATACATAGACAAACAGAGTGTCACTAGTATGCCTCTACTAGACTAGCTCGTTAATCAAAGATGGTTATGTTTCCTAACCATGACCAAAGAGTTGTTATTTGATCAATGAGGTCACATCATTAGTTGAATGATCTGATAGACATGACCCATTACATTAGCTTAGCACCCGATCGTTTAGTATGTTGCTATTGCTTTATCCATGACTTATACATGTTCCTATGACTATGAGATTATGCAACTCCCGTTTGCCGGAGGAAAACTTTGGGTACTACCAAACGTCACAACGTAACTGGGTGATTATAAAGGAGTACTACAGGTGTCTCCAATGGTAGATGTTGGGTTGGCGTATTTCGAGATTAGGATTTGTCACTCCGATCGTCGGAGAGGTATCTCTGGGCCCTCTCGGTAATGCACATCACTTAAGCCTTGCAAGCATTGCAACTAATGAATTAGTTGCGGGATGATGTATTACGGAACGAGTAAAGATACTTGACGGTAACAAGATTGAACTAGGTATTGGATACCGACGATCGAATCTCGGGCAAGTAACATACCGATGACAAAGGGAACAACGTATGTTGTTATGCGGTCTGACCGATAAAGATCTTTGTAGAATATATGTAGGAGCCAATATGGGCATCCAGGTCCCGCTATTGGTTATTGAACGGAGATGTGTCTCGGTCATGTCTACATTGTTCTCGAACCGTAGGGTCCGCACACTTAACGTTACGATGACAGTTATTATGAGTTTATGCATTTTGATGTACCGAAGGTTGTTCGGTGTCCCGGATGTGATCACGGACATGACGAGGAGTCTCGAAATGGTCGAGACGTAAAGATTGATATATTGGAAGCCTATGTTTGGACATCGGAAGTGTTCCAGGTGAAATCAGGATTTTACCGGAATACCGGGAGGGTTACCGGAACCCCCCAGGAATCATATGGGCCATAGTGGGCCTTAGTGGAAAGGAGAAAGGGGCTGCCCTAGGTGGCCGCGCGCCTCCCCCCGTCCCCTAGTCGTATTAGGACTACGAGAGGTGGCCGGCCCCCTCTCTCCCTCTCCCCCTTGAGGAGTCCTAGTCCAACTAGGATTAAGGGGGGGAATCCTACTCCCGGAGGGAGTAGGACTCTCCTGGCGCGCCAAGGGCTTGGCCGGCCAGCCCCTCCCCCTGGATCCTTTATATACGGAGGCAGGGGGCACCCCATAGACACACAATTGATCAACGTGATCGTTCCTTAGCCGTGTGCGGTGCCCCCCTCCACCATATTCCACCTCAGTCGTATTGTCGCAGTGCTTAGGCGAAGCCCTGCGTCGGTAGTTCGTCAAGATCGTCACCACGCCGTCGTGGTGATGGAACTCTTCCTCGACGCTTTGCTGGATCTGAGCCCGACGATCATCATCGAGCTGAACGTGTGCTAAGAACTCGGAGGTGCCGGAGTAACGGTGCTTGGATCGGTCGAACCGGGAAGAAGACGTACGACTACTTCCTCTACGTTGTGTCAAACGCTTCCGTTGCGATCTACAAGGGTACGTAGATCATACTCTCCCCTCGTTGCTATGCATCACCATGATCTTGCGTGTGCGTAGGAAATTTTTGAAATTACTACGTTCCCCAACAGTGGCATCCGAGCCTGGTTTTATGGTTTGATGTTATTTGCACGAGTTGAACACAACTGAGTTGTGGGCGATATAAGTCATACTGCCTACCAGCATGTCATACTTTGGTTCGGCGGTATTGTTGGACGAGACGATCCGGACCAACCTTACGCGTACTCTTACGCGAGACCGGTTCCCTCAACGTGCTTTGCAGATAGATGGCTTGCGGAAGACTGTCTCTCCAACTTTAGTTGAACCGAGTGTGGCTACGCCCGGTCCTTGAGAAGGTTAAAACGGAGTCTATTTGACAAACTATCTTTGTGGTTTTGATGCGTAGGTAATATGAGTTCTTGCTTAAGCCCGTAGCAGCCACGTAAAATTTGCAACAAACAAAGTAGAGGAAGTCTAACTCGTTTTTGCAGGGCATGTTGTGATGTGATATGGTCAAGACATGATGCTATATTTTATTGTATGAGATGATCATGTTTTGTAACCGAGTTATCGGCAACCGGCAGGAGCCGTATGGTTGTCGCTTTATTGTATGCAATGCAATCGCCCTATAATGCTTTACTTTATCACTAAGCGGTAGCGATAGTCGTAGAAGCATAAGATTGGCGAGACGACAACGATGCTACGATGGAGATCAAGGTGTCGCGCCGGTGACGATGGTGATCATGATGGTGCTTCGGAGATGGAGATCACAAGCACAAGATGATGATGACCATATCATATCACTTATATTGATTGCATGTGATGTTTATCTTTTTATGCATCTTATCTTGCTTTGATTGTCGGTAGCATTATAAGATGATCTCTCACTAATTATCAAGAAGTGTTCTCCCTGAGTATGCACCGTTGCGAAAGTTCTTCGTGCTAAGACACCACGTGATGATCGGGTGTGATAGGCTCTACGTTCAAATACAACGGGTGCAAAACAGTTGCACACGCGGAATACTCAGGTTATACTTGACGAGCTATGCATATAAGATATGACCTCGGAACACGGAGACCGAAAGGTCGAGCGTGAATCATATAGTAGATATGATCAACATAATGATGTTCACCATTGAAGACTAAGCCATTTCAAGTGATGATCGGTTATGGTTTAGTTGATTTGGATCACGTGATCACTTAGAAGATTAGAGGGATGTCTATCTAAGTGAGAGTTCTTAAGTAATATGATTAATTGAACTTTAATTTATCATGAACTTAGGCCTGGTAGTATTAGCATATCTATGTTGTAGATCAATAGCTCGCATTGTTGCTTCCCTGTGTTTATTTTGATATGTTCCTAGAGAAAATTGTGTTGAATAATGTTAGTAGCAATTATGCGGATTGGATCCGTGATTTAAGGTTTATCCTCATTGCTGCACAGAAGAATTATGTCCTTGATGCACCGCTAGGTGACGGACCTATTGCAGGAGCACATGCAGACGTTATGAACGTTTTGCTAGCTCAATATGATGACTACTTAATAGTTTAGTGCACCATGCTTAACGGCTTAGAATCGGGACTTCAAAGACGTTTTGAACGTCATGGACCATATGAGATGTTCCAGGAGTTGAAGTTAATATTTCAAGCAAATACCCGAGTTGAGAGATATGAAGTCTCAAACAAGTTCTATAGCTGAAAGATGGAGGAGAATCGCTCAACTAGTGAGCATGTGCTCAGATTGTCTGGGTACAACAATCGCTTGAATCAAGTGGGAGTTAATCTTTCAGATAAGATAGTGATTGACAGAATTCTCTAGTCACCATCACCAAGTTAGTAGAACTTCGTGATGAACTATAATATGCAAGGGATAACGGAAAATATTCCCAAGCTCTTCGCGATGCTAAAATCGGCGAAGGTAGAAATCAAAGAAAAACATCAAGTGTTGATGGTTGACAAGATCACTAGTTTCAAGAAAAGGGCAAAGGGAAAGAAGGGGAACTTCAAGAAGAACGGCAAGCAAGTTGCTGCTCAAGTGAAAAAGCCCAAGTCTGGTCCTAAGCCTGAGACTAAGTGCTTCTACTGCAAAGGGACTGGTCACTGGAAGCGGAACTACCCCAAGTGATTGGCGGATAAGAAGGATGGCAAAGTGAACATAAGTATATTTGATATACATGTTATTGATGTGTACTTTACTAGTGTTCATAGCAACCCCTCAGTATTTGATACTAGTTCAGTTGCTAAGATTAGTAACTCGAAACGGGAGTTGCAGAATAAACAGAGACTAGTTAAAGGTGAAGTGACGATGTATGTTGGAAGTAGTTCCAAGATTGATATGATCATCATCGCACACTCACTATACTTTTGGGATTAGTGTTGAACTTAAATAAGTGTTATTTGGTGTTTGCGTTGAGCATGAATATGATTTGATCATGTTAATTGCAATACAGTTATTCATTTAAGTTAGAGAACAATTGTTGTTCTGTTTACATGAATAAAACCTTCTATGGTCATACACACCAACGAAAATGGTTTGTTGGATCTCGATCGTAGTGATACACATATTCATAATATTGAAGCCAAAAGATGCGAAGTTAATAATGATAGTGCAACTTATTTGTGGCACTGCCGTTTAGGTCATATTGGTGTAAAGCGCATGAAGAAACTCCATGCTGATGGAATTTTGGAATCTCTTGATTATGAATCACTTGATGCTTGCGATCCATGCCTTAAGGGCAAGATGACTAAAAACGCCGTTCTCCGGAACAATGAAGCAAGCAACAGATTTATTGGAAATCATACATACTGATGTATGTGGTCCGATGAATATTAAGGCTTGCAGCAGGTATCATTATTTTCTGACCTTCACAGATGATTTGAGAAGATATGGGTATATCTACTTGATGAAACATAAGTCTGAAACGTTTGAAAAGTTCAAAGAATTTCAGAGTGAAGTAGAGAATCATCGTAACAAGAAAATAAAAGTTTCTACGATATGATCGCAGAGGTAAAATATTTGAGTTACTAGTTTGGCCTTCATTTAAACAATGTGAAATAGTTTCACTACTCATGCCACCTGGAACACCACAGCATAATGGTGTGTCCGAACGTCATAACCGTACTTTATTGCATATAGTGCAATCTATGATGTTTCTTACCGATTTACCACTATAGTTTTGGGGTTATGCATTAAAGACAGCTGCATTCACGTTATAAAAGGGGCACCATCTAAGTCCGTTGAGACGACACAATCTGAACTGTGGTTTGGCAAGAAACCAAAGTTGTTGTGTCTTAAAGTTTGGGGTTGTGATGCTTATATGAAAAAGTTTCATCCTGATAAGCTCAAACCCAAATCGGAGAAATATGTCTTCATAGGGTACCCAAAGAAGACAGTTGGGTACACCTTCTAATGAAATCTGGCAAATGGATAAACAAAACTGCATTCCTTAATATATTTATTAAAAAAGAGTTGTATATGATGCAACCAGAAGGTTTTGTCAATCCTAAAGGTGCTAACAAAATATGCAAGCTCCAGCGATCCATCTAAGGAGTGGGAGCACTACAGCATTACTGATAAGTTTATGTGAATGACATATTGTTGATCGGAAATAATGTAGAATTATTCTGCAAAGCATAAAGGAGTGTTTGAAAGGAGTTTTTCAAAGAAAGACCTCGATGAAACTGCTTACATATTGAGCATCAAAATCTATAGAGATAGATCAAGACGCTTGATAAGTTTTTTCAATGAGTACATACCTTGACAAGATTTTGAAGTAGTTCAAAATGGAACAGTCAAAGAAAGAGTTCTTGCCTGTGTTACAAGGTGTGAAATTGAGTGAGACTCAAAGCCCGACCACGGCAGAAGATAGAAAGAGAATGAAAGTCATTCCCTATGCCTCAGCCATAGGTTCTATAAAGTATGCCATGCTGTGTACCAGATGTATTGCATACCCTACCACTGAGTTTGGCAAGGGAGTACAATAGTGATCTAGGAGTAGATCACTGGACAGCGGTCAAAATTATCATTAGTGGAATAAGGATATGTTTCTCGATTATGGAGGTGACAAAAGGTTCGTCGTAAAGGGTTACGTCGATGCAAGTTTTGACACTGATCTAGATGACTCTAAGTCTCAATCTGGATACATATTGAAAGTGGGAGCAATTAGCTAGAGTAGCTCCGTACAGAGTATTGTTGACATAGAAATTTGCAAAATACTTACGGATCTGAATGTGATAGACTCGTGGACTAAAATTATCTCACAAGCAAAACATGATCACACCTTAGTACTCTTTGGGTGTTAATCACATAGCGATGTGAACTAGATTAGTGACTCTAGTAAACCCTTTGAGTGTTGGTCACATATCGATGTGAACTATGGGCGTTAATCACATGGTGATGTGAACTATTGCTATTAAATCACATGGCGATGTGAACTAGATTATTGACTCTAGTGCAAGTGGGAGACTGAAGGAAATATGCCCTAGAGGCAATAATAAAGTTATTATTTATTTCCTTATATAATGATAAAGGTTTATTATTCACGCTAGAATTGTATTAACCGGAAACATAATACATGTGTGAATACATAGACAAACAGAGTGTCACTAGTATGCCTCTACTAGACTAGCTCGTTAATCAAAGATGGTTATGTTTCCTAACCATGAACAAAGAGTTGTTATTTGATCAACGAGGTCACATCATTAGTTGAATGATCTGATTGACATGACCCATTATATTAGCTTAGCACCCGATCGTTTAGTGTGTTGCTATTGCTTTATCCATGACTTATACATGTTCCTATGACTATGAGATTATGCAACTCCCGTTTGCCGGAGGAACACTTTGGGTACTACCAAACGTCACAACGTAACTGGGTGATTGTAAAGGAGTACTACAGGTGTCTCCAATGGTAGATCTTGGGTTGGCGTATTTCGAGATTAGGATTTGTCGCTCCGATCGTCGGAGAGGTATCTCTGGGCCCTCTCGGTAATGCACATCACTTAAGCCTTGCAAGCATTGCAACTAATGAATTAGTTGCGGGATGATGTATTACGGAACGAGTAAAGAGACTTGCCGGTAACAAGATTGAACTAGGTATTGGATACCGACGATCGAATCTCGGGCAAGTAACATACCGATGACAAAGGGAACAACATATGTTGTTATGCGGTCTGACCGATAAAGATCTTCGTAGAATATGTAGGAGCCAATATGGGCATCCAGGTCCCGCTATTGGTTATTGACCGGAGATGTGTCTCGGTCATGTCTACATTGTTCTCGAACCGTAGGGTCCGCACACTTAACGTTACAATGATAGTTATTATGAGTTTATGCATTTTGATGTACCGAAGGTTGTTCGGAGTCCCGGATGTGATCACGGACATGACGAGGAGTCTCGAAATGGTCGAGACGTAAAGATTGATATATTGGAAGCCTATGTTTGGACATCGGAAGTGTTCCAGGTGAAATCAGGATTTTACCGGAATACCGGGAGGGTTACCGGAACCCCCCAGGAATCATATGGGCCATAGTGGGCCTTAGTGGAAAGGAGAAAGGGGCTGCCCTAGGTGGCCGCGCACCTCCCCCCCTTCCCCTAGTCCTATTAGGATTAGGAGAGGTGGTCGGCCCCCTCTCTCCCTCTCCCCCTTGAGGAGTCATAGTCCAACTAGGATTAAGTGGGGGAATCCTACTCCCGGAGGGAGTAGGACTCTCCTGGCGCGCCAAGGGCTTGGACGGCCAGCCCCTCTCCCTGGATCCTTTATATACGGAGGCAGGGGGCACCCCATAGACACACAATTGATCAACGTGATCGTTCCTTAGCCGTGTGCGGTGCCCCCCTCCACCATATTCCACCTCAGTCGTATTGTCGCAGTGCTTAGGCGAAGCCCTGCGTCGGTAGTTCATCAAGATCGTCACCACGCCGTCGTGCTGATGGAACTCTTCCTCGACGCTTTGCTGGATCGGAGCCCGAGGATCATCATCGAGCTGAACGTGTGCTAAGAACTCGGAGGTGCCGGAGTAACGGTGCTTGGATCGGTCGGACCGGGAAGAAGACGTATGACTACTTCCTCTATGTTGTGTCAAACGCTTCCGTTGCGATCTACAAGGGTACGTAGATCATACTCTCCCCTCGTTGCTATGCATCACCATGATCTTGCGTGTGCGTAGGAAATTTTTGAAATTACTACGTTCCCCAACAGAGAGTGAGGGGACGGAGGAAGGGGCAGAGGAAGGGTGGGCGCGCACCCGGGTTGGCGGGTGCCGGTAAGGTGGGTCCAGTGTGCGGAGGTGGACGATGAGTTCAAACCTGGCCGCGCTGCTGGAGTCTGCGATGCACGGCCAGGCGGAAATGTCAAAGAGGAACACTCAAGCAGTGCGTGTGGATGTGCTCTGTTGCGAGCAACAACTCGGCGCCAAGGTCTTGGAGTCTGGCATCGAGGGTGGGCGCGCACCTAGGTTGGCGGGTGCCGGTAAGGTGCGTCCAGTGTAGGGAGGTGGACGATGAGTTAAAACGCAGTCGCGCTGCTGGAGTCCGCGATGCATGGCTAGACGGAAATGGCAAAGAGGAAAGGGGAAGGCAAGGCGGGCTCAAGAACATCCCTTGGCGTACGAGGAGGGCATGGCGGCGACGGGGCTCGAGAACATCCCTTGGCGTACGAGAAGGGCATGGCGGTGACGGTGAGAGTGAGGGGACGGCGAGATTCAAAGGCGCCGGGAGCATGATGTGCATGCACGTCCACTATAACTGTGAGCTTCTCCGTCTTGAGGCTGCATTGCATGAAGCATAGTGTGTGGATGTGCTCTGTTGCGAACAAAAGCTCGGCTCCAAGGTCCTGGGGTCCGGCGTCGAGGTTGGGGCGCGCACCTGGGTTGGCGGGTCCCGGTAAGGTACGTCCCGTGCGTTGCTGGAGTCCGCGATGCACGGCCAGGCAGAAATGTCAAAGAGCAAAGGGGAAGGCGAGGCGGGATCAAGAACATCCATTGTCGGACGAGGAGGGCAAGGCGGCGACGGTCACCCCAGCTTTTCTAACAACGTGATTTTTTCGACCACCTCAAAATCACCTCAAATTTCCTACACATGATCTTATAAACAAACATAGATAGATTGTGAAGTTCTTATATTTTTATATTTTATTTATTTTTATAATAATGCCCGATTGAATTTCAGGCGAAAACCTCGGAATTTAGCATAAAGTGACAGTGTAAACTTCAAATTTTGGGAAACTTTCTACATATTTCTATTTGTTGCCATCATATTGACCTGTGTTGCTTTCATGTAAATGTTGCCATGATAGTGTCTTGTGTTGCTTTCGTAGGCATGTTGCCAACCAACATCTATTTCTTCAAATTCAAACAAATTCGTATGAGGCGAGGAGGCGAGGAGGCTATTCGTAGGGGCAAATAAAAATCTGCCCCTTCTCCCTCTCGCTCCTGCCCCTCCTCTCCCAGCCATCGACTTCTGCCCCGCCATCTCCAATCCCACCACTCCTCCCGCCGCCGCCAACTGGCCATCTTCTTCCTCGCCCAACTGGCCATCTTCTTCCTCACCCGCTCCGGTTGCAGCGCCGGCTCCGGTGTCCTCCCCGACCCCCCCCCCCCCCCCGTTCTAGCGGCGCCGTCCCCTTCGTGCTCGTCATGTGGTCGAAGAAATGTCCGAAAGGTATTGTGAATGGGGGTCATCCTTGCTTCTCCTGCTCCTTGAATTGATCCTCTACACCCAGCAGCGTATTTTGTATTTTGTTGATCCACTAGGAATTACATATTTCTCTTTTGTACCCTAATGTGGAATTGCCTACCGAAAAGGATTAATCACAGAGCGATTCTTTTAATAATTTGGGGAGACCACCCGTTGCGTACTGCAAGTTAGTTTAGAGTGAGAATGAATTGATGCAAAAATCTCACCATTGATGAAAAAAACGACTTCTTAAACTAACGAAATGTAGCTCTTTATAAATTCAAAGAATTTGTCACTATTTAGACTGATATTATATTTGGGACTTACTTATACTTTGTTACTTGGACAAATTCATCTATTATGTTGATCTGTTGTAGTTGCTTACTACATTCATAGCAATACCTTTCATGTAGACTGTGTGTTCTGAACTGCTGATTGACCATTATTGAGCAATTGCTCACTACCAACGCGATGCTAGCCTGGCTTGGCGCCAGAGTTGCGTGACTTGTTTCCACAAGAGGTGGTTCAAGTGCTTGACAATGCTGGTTTGAATAAGCTGATGAATTTCAAGCTAGATGGCCTTGCTAGCTGGGTACCCTTGTTTGAGTTAATGGATTGTGCTGTCGTTGATAGAATCAAAAATACAATTGAATTTCGGATAAGGGAAGGAGATTCCCTGTGGGTCACCAAGGATATTGCAGCATGTCCTCGACCTGCCGACAGGCTCTACTAAGGAGTTACTAGAACCAGAAGACATAGGGCCAGCAGATCAGGAGTACATTAACATGACCAAAGCCATAAAGTACGTAATTGAAACATACAAACCAAAAGAAAAGGAGGGAAAAAAACAGCACAGCAAAGATTCTGCAAAAAAAGCGACACATCTGCGAGAATTGTTCGGCGTCAAGAACATTTTACTGTTATTTAGAAATTGTGATAAAGCAGACGTCAAACCTTATGTTACCCCGGAGATGCTCGCGAGGCTGTACTTAGCGGCAATATCTGAAAGATTTTTAGTGCCTGGAAACTCTACCTATGTCACGGCTCCTACACTTCGAAAGGTACACGACCTAAATAAGCTGGGGGATGTTGACTGGCCACATCTGGTACATGAGCAGTTGGTGAATGGCTGCGAGAAGAAACCCGGCAAAAATCCCTTCCTTGGTTGTGTGGCTGTGCCTTTGGTAAGTACTAGGAGCTTAAATAGTTTAATTTCCTCAAAATGACCTAATTCCCAATGCTTTGGCAAGCGAGCCTTTGGTGTTGCTTTCCTATGCATTGTTGCCAGCAAAGTGACCTGTGTTGCTATCATATATACATGTTCCCAATTCCTCTTAAACTAATGCCCAATTCTTTTCACTTGTTCTCAGATTGTCTTCGTTGATTGTTGCAAAGGGAATTAGTTAGACGTGGAAAAATCTGGTCGAATAAACTTATATGACGCGAAGATGCTCATTGCTCTTATCAGTCAACCTGTAAGAAAAGGAACCTGTAAGAAAGTATGCATTATATTATGATGCAATTTCTTATTGCTTTATGTCCCTTTCAGGGGAAAAAGGAGAATCAGTATAGCAAGACAGCGAGGCCGCTTTGTTCTTTTGAGTTTGAGAAATGGGAGAAAAGCCCGTACAAACAATTTGAATTGGTGAGTATCGCTTCTCCTTTTCAAGGTCAGGGGGAGCATTGCATAGTACTGAAGTTGTCCTTTTTTTTCAGCATCAGGATGATTTAATTACACTCTACAAGAAGAGCGTGCTAGATAGAACACATGACGAAATTGTAGTGGATACTGGTCCATATCGTATACCCGAGTCCACTTTTGTGGACTGCTTGAAAAAAAAGGGTAAAATGCACTCAGACATACTGCATCTTGCATGTCATAGTTTTTTAGCGGACAATGTTGATAAAGCTGTCCTAAGTTATGGTGCTGTTGTAAGTATACTTATCTAAGAAACTTCCTTATGGATTTTTAATGTGTTTATGCTTTACCTATAATTGTCATCCCTTTCTTTTTTTCCAGCAATATCTTATGAATAAAAGTATTTCTGGAGGACAAGATCTTGAATCTGATAGGGTGAAGGATGCGAATGAGGTTTGTCATTACTAGCAAAATGCCCGTGCTTTGCTGCGGAAGAGCAACATTGTAAATTATTTTCCATGAGCATAATATAGTGTACCAGGCCAATTATCTAAATTAACCTTAAAAATATTTTTGCTATGTCATAATTTGTTTGCAAAAATTACTATAAACTTCAATATATCTCACTTGGCCACATCTTCAAAGGGGATTAGTTAGGAAGTCTGAGTACAAGTTCAGAACAAACCTCCCAAGATTCATTAGAAGCAACAACTGAATAATACGACGTACATGAAGCTTGTCGCTATTTCAAGTGGGTTATCCACTGAAAACACATTTCTCCCTATTTCAACCAGAAAGCAACCTTTCGCATTTTGGAGATTTCCTTGTAGACGTTCCAGCGCCTGGACACTTTGACACCACATTTGTTGACTGTCGCTACAGCAACTGCATAGTCATTCCACCGAGTTTGGCTTCAGGTTGTGGTCGACGCCAACTTGCAGACCAGATTGAACTGCACAGGCTTCTACTTCTTCCACGTCTCATCAACAATTACCCAACCAACACAGCCGCATTGCTCGGTCGATGATCTCATAGTGCTAGCAATCAACCTCCCGTTGCATCTCTCTCTGCATCGACTGTTGCTAGAAGAAGCTGGCCCGGCCAATCTTTTCCGAGCGCCTCCCTCCCCTCCATCTCCTCCTCCCTGACGAAAAATCCCCTATTTTTTCTCTTCCAGCTAGCCTGCGGTACCAAATCGAGTGCTATCACTAAAGCTTGGCAGCCTCCTTTGCTGTTCGTGGTGCCGGGCTGGCCTAGTCGTTTATGCCACCCGCCATGGACAGGAGATCGAGGGGCCGCGAATAGAAGGAACAATTGGAAGCATAGGGATCGGCAGCCTTTTTTTTCCGGCGGTTTAATGTACTTACGGGTGGCAGTGGTGGGTTATTTTCATTCAAGTGGATGGCAAATCAGTCCAAAAAAAGGGAGACCACAAGAAATAGCTTGTCCTTTATGTGCATTATTATATTATATCTTTGTATTTCAGTGTTACTGGTCCATGAGTTTGACAATGTTTTTTTTCCAGATATATGCCCCTATAGTCGCTGATGGCCACATTTCGTTGGTCGTTGTTTCGCATACGGAGTCAAAGATATATTTCCTTGACTCCTACCGAGATGAGCATAAAGAGGTGGCAGATATTCTGGTAACCAATCTGCAGCCATGTTTGCAGAGGCACGAAATTGACATATCTCTATATGAGAAAGTCACTCCACGAGTTAAAGCTCAACGAAACAAGTAAATGATGTTCACCTTTTTAGAGCTGATAGTATTCTTTTATACCTCATTATTTGGTGATCACTAAATAATTATTGCAACTATTGCAATTATTGCAGCTGTCATTGCGGATTCCACGTTCTTCTCTATGTCAGAGGATTCGACGAGAAGGACATATATAACATCGACAAGGAAAAGGTGAAGCTGCTACGAATGGAGCTTACTAAATTCCTGCTGCATCATCCGAAGAACAGGAAAAATCCAAAACGCAGGCGCATATCTGTCCATGAAGATATACCTGATGAAGAAGAGGGATGCGAGCTTCTTGGAAAATCTGAGGAAGCCATGCTTAACCCTAACAGTTTAGGCAGTAGACTGGGAGAATCTTGTGACTTTGGAACCTCAGAAGGGACAGGCCAGGAAGATTCAGATGAAAACTCATCAGCAGAATCACTGCCTGGTCACAACTCTCCCAACGCTGTCAAGAATAAGGTTGTTCCCAAGGGAAAAAAAGGGGCTGACACGAGTAAGGCTACTTCCAAAGATTCATCAGAAGGAAGTGCTATCAAGGATAAGCTTGTTACCAAGGGAAAAGGAAAGGCTTTCAAGAGGAAGGTTACGTCAGAAGATTCAACAGTAAAGTCACCAGTTTTTTGTACGGGCAAGAGGAGGCTTTCTGGTCCCATGGTTTCTTTTAAACCACACACTTCCTTGTCTGCTGAAAGTTGTTCTGACATCTACGATTTCATCAAAGCGAAGGCGTAAGTTTATGGATGATTACTGTTAGTTGAGATTTTTTTAATTTATGGCTGATATTTATATCATGTTTTTAATTGGTGTAGCGGCAATGATGCTCCCGTGTTTTCTGTGGGCCAAACATCCATTAAGGCTGGTGAGCTGCTAAAATTCTTGGAGGCAGATAACTATGACCTGAGAATCCACAATGCATTCATCCATTGCCTAAGTGTGACGATAAGCATCAAGGCTACTCGGAACAAAGAATCATTATCCCCGCACAAGATCTGGTAAGCTTTCTGCAAAACACAAAGCTTTGGATGTCTTTTAAAATCTGATAGCAAAATATTTTGGAGGGCAGAATGACGATAAATTTGCGGACGTGATTAAAAAAGAGCTGCAGGAACTCAAGAATGACACATTTAGATTTGTAAGTGGTGCTCGATTCTAATGATAACACACTCGATGATATTACAGTCACTGATATGATATTTCTGCAGCTATTCTTTCCTACTGTTCACAATGAAGAATGCATTGTGTTTTTTGTTGATGTTAAAGTACAAGACCAGGTCACTATCATTCAATCCAGCAACTCAGAATTAACAGAACATACTGCTGATCCCATTGGTCTTGCATTCGTGAAGCATGTCAAGCAAGCCTTTGGGCCCAATTCGCAGATTTCCAAGCTAGACGACACACTAAGGGTGACACAAATTAGCTACCATGTCGAACGCAAATACAGTAACCTTGGATCTATCCTTGCCCTGGAGCACTACAACGGAAAAGATTGCCCCAGATTCCAGAATAATATTGAGGTAAACATTGCCTCAAAGCTGGCGCACCTTAGTATCCACAACGAAAATAGTGCAGAGAAGTTTCCAGAGGTTACAACGATAGTGGACAACGATCAAGTGAACATCAGAAAACAAAAGCTCAAAGCCAAGAATATGACAAAGAAGACAAATGCAAAGTGATGCTTGTTGGTTCTGCTGTGTGTTGTAGTGGTCGTTATGGTGTTATCCTGTATGTGAACTTGTTGGGTGAGCTCTGAGTGGATGTTCTGTATCTGGGACCTGATGCCCGCTTTGGGTGGTGTGGTGGTGCTGTTGTTGTGTAGCTGGAGGCCTGTTGAACTTGTGGTTTGTCGTTGCCGGTTCTAACTCGTGGTGTTGTTTGCTTTATCTATAAAGCAGGGCATGAGACTTTTATTTAAAACTGTGTGTCCATGTTGGGATGACTCCGTTGCTTCATGTTACCTGTGTACCGTCGCTTTCTTATGACCTATGTTGCTTTGGGTAACATGTTACATGCAAAATGACTGGATGTATTTTGTTCCAGCTTTCATACCTGTTGCCACCAAAATAGATTGTGTTGCTTTCATACGAATGAGGTGATCTTGTCACTGTTTGCATTTTCAAAGTTTGACAGCTTATTTTAGTGATTTGGGAAGTGTTCTGTAAATTGTGAAATTTCACCTTTCTTCTATATCACTTGGTATTGGATGAGTTGAAAAGAAGTGAGAAAGTTTATATTGAGCAGTACAAGTTCATGAATAATGATAGCAAATAGTTCACAACCTCACATAATACGAACTAAGTTCAGAAATTAACATCACCAGCGACCATGCCTCAAAGGCTCCAACGTCCAGCAATCCAGATTATGAAGTACATATTCCAATAAAACGGACTTATGACAATAAGGTCTACCACAAATTACACAGCTCAAAGTACTAAATATCCTTACAACACAAGCACTAAGCATTCCTTTTCGACGAACAAATTCGAAAGTAAGCTTACAACACAAGCACTAATCCTCATCTTTTGACGAAAGTTGTTTCAGGAATGTCATCTTGGCGGGAACACCAGCGTAGAGGTGAAACAGAGACGCAGACCCTTTGTTCCTCAGTAGTGCCCTTCTGTACCTATTAATCTTCTTGGGGTGGACCCCCCAACTAATCAGCAGCCCAGCTATCTCTTCAATTGTCATTTCAGCTCGATTCATGTCTTTAAAGTGCACTGAAGAGGAACTTTCGGGTTCAGCATCGGCAAGTTCTTCAGCGATTGTCTGAGAATGCTTCTCAAGCAGCGACACGGGGATTGACTGGGAGACTGACCGGAAACCTGAAGACCCTTCCTTTTGCGGTCCCATTGTTTACGAACTACAGACAACCTTGACCTGATCCTGTCTTTAGTGAATTCTACCTTCGGTTTGAATCTGGTATTCATGTCCCTTGAAACCTCTTTACCAAAATTCATTTTGCATGCCTGAAAAATGCTCACTTTCTCCTTTATTTGCTGCAACAGATAATCTGTCTCTTGAGGCGTCCAATCATGTGTCTCTCTCTCCTTGCTTGTTCCTTCCGTGCTAGCTCCTGATATGGTGTCTGATGGAGCCACCTATATATCAAAAGTATAGTCAATGCATACATGCTAAATGAAAATATAATGGAACATGCTACTTCTGCTACAAAAATTGATATTGGAGGCTAGGAAATTAAGATATTAATGTATGTCTGTTACTTTTGGAGTTAATATTTGTATATAAACTTACTTAATAGTTGAGTGCAAAAGGATCACAAGTCTAGAGATGAGAAGGGTGTTTTCTTCCTGGCTAAGATATGTCAACAAATTCAACTATTGGACGCTTTTCTTGGGTTTTCTGTTGGTACTGCAAAGCTTTCAACCATGTCTATGTTCAAGGAGATGACACCGGAGCTGTATCACTCCATGTTAGTTTTGTCGTACTTCAGGCCCATTGTGCTCCGAGGAACATGGAGCAACTCGAAGAGTATTACACTGCACTTTGATATGATATTACAATAGTAAAACTGTAGAATACTATGTGTTTGTAATTTCTTGTCACTATGGGGCTCCCTTTGGGTTATAGATAAATAATAACATTTGCTTCATAACATGATGTTTTGGCCGAAGATAATCAAGATATTTGATTTTATGTGCTGGAGAGTATTTCATCATTACATTAGTCTGATAACAAATGTACTTGCTGAAGGTTCCTTCCATGCTTCCAATGGTATGACTGTATTGAGTTAAAATAGCTAATGTTTTCAACAGTTCAATGACTCATTCTTTGTGCAAAGTATACTAAGTAAAATATATCTACTCTCTTGCAAACAAACTTTCCTGTTAAAGTTCATGTAAGTGTCCTGCAGCAATTTTCATCGGCATATGATCCTCCACCATTTCAAATGTTCAAATGTGCTACCTTAATGCAGGGGAGACAAATTACAGGGTGAGAAGAGTTTCAAAGGAGGAGAGGGGGAGCTGGGGAGGGGGGTGGTCCTTGGAAGATTGGACGAGTTCAGACTCTGACTCCACCATTGTTACCTAACCATTTTGTGTTTTTACATGACACTATGAAAGTACGAACATACTTAATTAATGAGATGATCTATTGTCACCCTTATGGCCAATGAAGTTACATTGTTGTGCAAGCTATTTGGATTTGCATGATGGCATGCTCATATATGTATTGTTGGAACAAATATCCAATCATCCCTAGGAGGCCGACGTTGTAGGAGTGGCGCATGTCGGAGTTCACGTCGAAGACGAGCTCCTGAAGTTCAACTTAAATGTGTAGGCTGTCAATGTTCGGTTGGATAACATCGGAAGTATAGAGAGAGCAGAAGAGTTTGCATTCCGTGTTGAAGAAGATGTTGTTTAATCAGAGTACCGTCGAAAACTAGCCCTCCGATGACGAGGGTTAATCTCGGCAATGCCCATTGTTATGGACTTGGGTTTTCAGAAACTAGGCGAGTTGGTGATTTCATCGGCTAAACAGACAGCACAGGGGGACACGAAGTTACCCAGGTTCGGCCCTCGTTGAGGAAACCTACTCCTGCTTTGTCTACTCGATTGACTGCGAGAGGTTACAAGCTCGTCGAGTCGTCTGGATGCAATCTCGTCGAGGGATTGTAGTATCCGCGATCCCTCTAGCACGAGAAAAGCGGTTGGGACGAGGAAGACGATGAAGTAAAAGCAACATGCACATCAAAAGCAACACAGGTCATTTTGATGGCAACATGGAGATGAAAGCAACACAGGTCATTTTGATGGCAACATGTACATGAACGCAACACAGGTCATTCTGATGGCAACATACAGATGAAAGCAACACAGGTCATTTTGATGGCAACATACATATGAAAGCAACACAGGTCACTTTGATGGCAACATACATATGAAAGCACCACAAGTCATTTTGATGGCAACATGAACATGAAAGCAACACAGTTCATTTTGATGGCAACATGTACATGAAAGCAACACAGGCCATTTTGATGGCAACAAGCATATGAAAGCAACACAGGTCACTTTTAAAGCAACACAGGTCATTTTGAAAGCAACCTAGGTCACTTTGAAAGAAACCCATGTCACTTTGAAAGCAACACAGGTCATTTTGATAGCAACACATGTCATTTTGAAAGCAACACATGTCATTTTGATGGCAACATGGACTTAAGGAAAGAAAAGAAAAGAACATGTGAGAGAAAGGGTAAAAGAGGAAGAGACATGCCTGTGTGAGTGGGTGAGATGAGGTCGACGGCAGCTCACCGGAGGAGGGGCGTCACTCCCAGCGAGAGATCGAAGGAGGCATAAGGATCTTGGTGGGGAGGAGTCATGAGAGAACTCGGGGGAGAGGAGTAGGCATGGGAGCTGAGCGTTCAAAGGATGGGAGAACCTTTGCTGGTGGCGTCGGTGGCTGTGAATCATGGCGGCGAGGTAGTGGTTGGTGGAAGAGCTCAAGGGAGGAAGAAGACAACGATGGGGGCCAGATGGGGATTATCGGAGGAGGTATTTCAAGCGAATCAAACGACTTCGTGGTCTGTAGATATTTATTACATAATATATTATGGATATTTCTAGAAATATCTTTTGGGTAGTGTAATATACAACCATATATACGTTTTAAAAATAACTTAACATTTAAATTCTAAGACATTTTCCAATATTATTAATTATGAAAGTAAGAACCACAAAATGTATATGCTTAGATTACAATTATTAGAGTATAAAAGTTTAGTATAAATGCTTTAAATATTAATCATAATTAAGACATGTCTTAGAAGTATATAATAACAATTATACATAAGATCGAGATTGGCAATGGCCTGACTCCCGTGGCAGGGGCTGCCGGACTCACCGGAGGGGACAGCGTGTCAGCTCCTCAGAAGGCCTCAACGTGATGAAGCCCAGAGACACCGTGCCGGGGGCTACTTGAGCTCAACCTCCCCTCGCGAGGTGTCCCCGTCTTCTTGGCTTCTGCGGGGCCGCAGTTATCGAAAATCGCGCGCCAACACACCCTTCATGGGATCACACCTTGAAGCTGAGACCCTTTGCCCTCGCTTCAACCGGCGGTGAACTACCTTACCCAGGAACTCTACTCCTAGAGATCCCGCCTGAAGCTGTTCGAGCGTCACCAGTGCAATCCCGATTTACCCAATATTATTTCGGGTTTCCAAAACTGCTACCCGAGAAGCTTCTCGGAATTTTCGGGTTTGGGCGATTTGGGTTTGAGATCGGATTATTCGGATTTCGGGTTCGGGTATCGGGAAATATGCCCACCGTGACTTGTTTGGATGCAAGGGATACATGATGAAGTGATCTGCCTGGACGATCAGAAATGCTACGACTTATAGCTCATAAGCAGTTGCTGCCACACAAGCTACTTGTTGGTCGGTCCGTCACTGGTGTGTGACTGGCTCTGCTATTTCCCAAGAGCTAGCTACTTTGACCACCGTTCCCCTTCCCGGAGAGATAGCTCACGGGGAGTTTCTCGCCGGATCCGTCTTCCTCCCGCGCGTAGAGGTGAGCGGAATGGCCTTGCCCAGTACCGCAATTCGTTCGCATCAGTTCTTCTTTTTAATTTCTTTAGCATTGAATGTTCTTTCGCCCAATCCATCTTTTTGTTGAGCGGAATATGTTGCTTCGTACAGCAATGGAGGAACTACAATGCTACCCGCAAATACACTAAGAACTTGCGAAGATGGTGCAAGCAACTGGAGGTAGGAAGTAAGCCAAAAAAAGGAAGAATCCAAATTGAATAAGAAACCAGCATTGGAAAAAGCAAGAGTAATTGAACTTGGGCTTCAGAATCATGTGTGGTTGTGTTGCATTTCTGAACTTGGGCTTCAGAATAACAAAAACTGTTGGAATTAGACGCTTTTTCTTCTCGATTGTGTTCTGTACGGCAAAATTATGTCATTCACTTATTTGACTAGCTAAAGTGCATATGGGTACCCTAACTTGAAGAGTGTCCGAGATTTGATCTACAAGAAAGGTCATGGAAAGCTAAACAAACAAATGATTCCTCTGGCCAACAACAAAGTCATCGAGGAGGGCCTGGCAAAGCACAAGTCCTGAGGCAAAGCTACTGTTTGTTGTCCATATCTGTGGTGTCAATGCTAGGCACCCGAAGACAAAAAAGATCTTGCAACTTTAGTGTTAGAGGAAGATCTTCAATGGTGTGTTCTTGAAGGTCAAGAAGACCACCATTAACATGCTACGCATGGTTGAACCATATGTTGCAGCGCGGCAGCCCTGTCAGCCTCTTTCTTAAGGGCGGCGGCATGGGCCGCTTCGCTAGCCCCGACACCTCCAGTGTCGGCATGTTGTCCTTGTGCCCCTCCAGAAGAGAAGCCTTCTCGGCTGAGCGACAAGGGGAAAGGCGTTATTACCTAAGATGACAAAAGACAACGCCAAGAATAACCCAGTGGCAGCAAACTTACCCTGCAACACCTCCATCTCTTGGCTGATCTCGTCAATACGAGTCAGCACAACAGCTGCTAGATCAAGAAAATCAGCAAGAAGGGAAACAAAACAAGGCACAAATGAACTGAGCACAGAAAACGAAGGTTAGACATCAACATACCTGGAAGGATTTGAGGACCGATCGTAAGCAAGCGAGATGCTTCACGATGCTTCTGTCAGATAGTGCTGCTGCATTTGAGGTTGTAACCAAGTCTTGTGCTCATGGGAATGGAAACACCGCAGTGCTGATGCTGAATGCTGACTTTCGTTCTAGTAGCGAGCCACACTTGAGACACGAACAATAACGTCGTTAATACACCTTACAATACATACACCTCCGTAGCATGTTAATGGTGGTCTTGTTGACCTTCAGGAACACGCCATTGAAGATCTTCCTCAGACGTAAAGGTTGCAACACCTTTTTTGTCTTCGGGTGCATAACATTGATACCACGGATACGGAAAACAAACAGCAGCTTTGCCTCACGATTGTGCTTTCCTATGCCCTCCTCAATGACTTTGTTGTTGGCCAGAGGAATCCTTTGTTTGTTTAGCTTTCGATAAACTTTCTTGTAGATCAACGCTCGGACACTCTTCAAGTTAGGGTACCCATATGCAACATATGGTTCAACCATGCGTAGCATGTTAATGGTGGTCTTCTTGACCTTCAGGAACACGCCATTGAAGATCTTCCTCAGACACTAAAGTTGCAAGATCTTTTTGTCTTCGGGTGCCTAGCATTGATACCACAGATACGGACAACAAACAGTAGCTTTGCCTCTGGACTTGTGCTTTGCCAGGCCCTCCTCGATGACTTTGTTGTTGGCCAGAGGAATCATTTGTTTGTTTAGCTTTCCATGACCTTTCTTGTAGATCAAATCTCAGACACTCTTCAAGTTGCACACAATCTCTGGGTTTTAGTCCAGAAAGAATCATTGGGCTTTAGTGTCCCTGTAGGGTCTGTTGTACCCTACAATCCACTGCCGCCAAGTGCTAGCAGGCGCATGTGGTCAAGGCCGAATTGGAGATAACATGCACACAGGGGCCGATGCCTCGTCCCCACGAGGCCACAACACCAAAGACGCTACCCAGCAATGGGTTGATGGAGACGTGCGCCTGCCAGCACCTAGCGACATCGGGGATCAAGTAACGCTCGCGCTCAACCATCTGTCACGGATCTCGGTGCCGCGGATGCCTCCACCAAAAGAAATTAACCATGTTCGCCATCCAACGGATGCCAAAGAGGTGCGTGAGCTCGTCCACGGATGCGAAGGCCATCTTATCCTGGCCGGGAGGCAGTGCGTCGCCATCGACCTGGGCACCGCCTCACGCTGGGTCCGTGGGGCCTTGCGTGGTCGTCGTCATGCCGCAGAGGTGTAGAAGTATGCGCGGTAGAACCGCGGGTCGCTGGCAGTCTAGTGGCCATGACAAAACATGTTTCGAGGGATTCTAAGCTGAAAGGGCCCAAGGAGTCGACTGGTTGAGCCTTGGTGAATTGCGCTAGTGGCAAATACCACAGTAGCCTGATAAAACCCACGTCCCTCGACATGTGCTTGGAACACTGGTGTCTAGCAAAAGTCATGCCGCTGCAGGTCTTACAGTGATCAATTGCTGCCAGTTTCCTAGTTTCAATCCTTCTCTTTCCTCCCGGATCATATCAGACAGCTGGTATCGCAAATACTCATCATCTCTGGGTTTTAGTCGAGAAAGAATAATTGGGCTTTAGTGTCCCTGTATGATCTGTTGTACCCTACAATCCACTGCCGCCAGGTGCTAGCAGGCCCGTGTGGTCAAGACCGAATTGGAGAGAACATGCACACAAGGGCCGATGCCTCGTCCCCACGAGGCCACAACACCAAAGACGCTACCCAGCAATGGGTTGATGGAGACGTGCGCCTGCCAGCACCTAGCGATTGACAGTAGCATCTCATCCTTCCACCATGCACTCCTCCTCTCCGACCGGGACGTTGATGCCTCGTCCCCTTGAGGCCACAACACCAAAGACGCTACCCAACAAGCAAAGGTTAAAGAGTGTCCGAGAGTTGATCTACAAGAGAGGTTATGGAAAGCTAAACAAGCAAAGGATTCCTCTAGCCAACAACAAAGTCATCGAGCAGGGCCTCGGTGCGGGCGAAGATGACATTGCGATTCTCGCCTGCCTGCTTCTTTTTGGTGAGAGCCTTCTCCTTCTTCTCGAAGTCAATAGCTGCAGGCTTCTTGAAGTAGGTTATTCTGGGTTGAGAATGCGGGCAGAGAGGTTATGGAAAGCTAAAAAAGCAAAGGATTCCTCTGGCCCAGTGCTAGCAGGCGCATGTGGTCAAGGCTGAATTGGAGATAACATGCACACAGGGGACGATGCCTCGTCCCCATGAGGACACAATTCCAAAGACGCTACCCAGCAATGGATTCATGGAGACGTGCGCCTGCCAACACCTAGCGATTGACGGTAGCATCTCATCCTTCCACCGTGCACTCCTACTCTCTGACCGGGACATTGATGCCTCCTCCCCACGAGGCCACAACACCAAAGACGCTACCAAGCAAGCAAAGGTTGAAGATTGTCCGAGAGTTGATCTACAAGAGAGGTTATGGAAAGCTAAACAAGAAAATGATTCCTCTAGCCAACAACAAAGTCATCGAGCAGGGCCTGGGTCCGGGCGAAGATGACATTGTGATTCTCGCCTACCTGCTTCTTCTCGGTGACAGCCTTCTCCTTCTTCTCGAAGTCAACAGCCGCAGGCTTCTTGAAGTAGGTTATTCTGGGTTGAGAATGCGGGCAGAGAGGTTATGCAAAGCTAAAAAAGAAAAGGATTCCTCTGGCCCGGTGCTAGAAGGCGCGTGTGGTCAAAGCCGAATTGGAGATAACATGCACACAGGGGCCGATGCCTCGTCCCCATGAGGCCACAACACCAAAGATGCTACCCAGCAATGGGTTGATGGAGACGTGCGCCTGCCAGCACCTAGCGATTGACTGTAGCATCTCATCCTTCCACCGTGCACTCCTCCTCTCCGACCGGGACGTTGATGCCTCGTCCCATGAGGCCACAACACTAAAGACGCTACCCAACAAGCAAAGGTTGAAGAGTGTCCGAGAGTTGATCTACAAGAGAGGTTATGGAAAGCTAAACAAGCAAAGGATTCCTCTAGCCAACAACAAAGTTATCGAGCGGGGCCTGGGTGCGGGCGAAGATGACATTGCGATTCTCGCCTGCCTGCTTCTTCTCGGTGACAGCCTTCTCCTTCTTCTCGAAGTCAATAGCCACAGGCTTCTTGAAGTAGGTTATTCTGGGTTGAGAATGCGGGTAGAGAGGTTATGGAAAGCTAAAAAACCAAAGGATTCCTCTGGCCCGGTGCTAGCAGGCGCATGTGGTCAAGGCCGAATTGGAGATAACATGCACACAGGGGCCGATGCCTCGACCCCACGAGGCCACAATTCCAAAGACGCTAGCCAGCAATGGGTTCATGGAGACGTGCGCCTGCCAGCACCTAGCGATTGACGGTACCATCTCATCCTTCCACCGTGCACTCCTACTCTCTGACCGGGACATTGATGCCTCGTCCCCACGAGGCCACAACACCAAAGACGCTACCCAGCAAGCAAAGGTTGAAGATTGTCCGAGAGTTGATCTACAAGAGAGGTTATGGAAAGTTAAACAAGAAAATGATTCCTCTAGCCAACAACAAAGTCATCGAGCAGGGCCTGGGTGCGGGCGAAGATGACATTGCGATTCTCGCCTACCTGCTTCTTCTCAGTGACAGCCTTCTCCTTCTTCTCGAAGTCAATAGCCGCAGGCTTCTTGAACTAGGTTATTCTGGGTTGAGAATGCGGGCAGAGAGGTTATGGAAAGCTAAAAAAGAAAAGGATTCCTCTGGCCTGGTGCTAGCAGGTGCGTGTGGTCAAGGCCGAATTGGAGATAACATGCACACAGGGGCCGATGCCTCGTCCCCACGAGGCCACAATACCAAAGACGCTACCCAGCAATGGGTTCATGGAGACGTGCGCCTGCCAGCCCCTAGCGGTTGACGGTAGCATCTCATCCTTCCACCGTGCACCCCTTCTCTCCGACCGGGACGTTGATGCCTCGTCCCCACGAGGCCACAACACCGAAGAGACTACCCAGCAAGCAAAGGTTGAAGAGTGTCCGAGAGTTGATCTACAAGAGAGGTTATGGAAAGCTAAACAAACAAAGGATTCCTCTAGCCAACAACAAAGTCATCGAGCAGGGCCTGGATGCGGGCGAAGTTGACATTGCGATTCTCACCTGCCTGCTTCTTCTCGGTGATAGCCTTCTCCTTCTTCTCGAAGTCCATAGCCGCAGGCTTCTTGAAGTAGGTTATTTTGGGTTGAGAATGCGGGCAGAGAGGTTATGGAAAGCTAAAAAAGCAAAGGACTCCTCTGGGCCGGTGCTAGCAGGCGCGTGTGGTCAAGGCTGAATTGGAGATAACATGCACACAGGGGCCGATGCCTCGTCCCCACGAGGCCTCAATACCAAAGACGCTACCCAGCAATGGGTTCATGGAGACGTGCGCCTGCCAGCACCTAGCGATTGACGGTAGCATATCATCCTTCCACCGTGCACTTCTCCTCTCCGACCGAGACGTTGATGCCTCGTCCCCACGAGGCCACAACACCAAAGACGCTACCCAGCAAGCAAAGGTTGAAGAGTGTCTGAGAGTTGATCTACAAGAGAGGTTATGGAAAGCTAAACAAGCAAAGGATTCCTCTAGCCAACAACAAAGTCATCGAGCAGGGCCTGGGTGCGGCCGAAGATGACATTGCGATTCTTGCCTGCCTGCTTCTTCTCGATGACACCCTTCTCCTTCTTCTCGAACTCAATAGCCGCAGGCTTCTTGAAGTAGGTTATTGTGGGTTGAGAATGCGGGCAGAGAGGTTATGGGAAGCTAAAAAAAGCAAAGGATTCCTCTGGCCCGGTGCTAGCAGGCGCATGTGGTCAAGGCCGAATTGGAGATAACATGCACACAGGGGCCGATGCCTCGTCCCCACGAGGCCACAATACCAAAGACGCTACCCAGCAATGGGTTCATGGAGACGTGCGCCTACCAGCACCTAGCGATTGACGGTAGCATCTCATCCTTCCACCGTGCACTCCTCCTCTCCGACCGAGACGTTGATGCCTCGTCCCCACGAGGCCACAACACCAAAGACGCTACCCAGCAAGCAAAGGTTGAAGAGTGTCCGAGAGTTGATCTACAAGAGAGGTTATGGAAAGCTAAACAAGCAAAGGATTCCTCTAGCCAACAACAAAGTCATCGAGCAGGGCCTGGGTGCGGGCGAAGATGACATTGCAATTCTCACTTGCCTGCTTCTTCTCGGTGACAGCCTTCTCCTTCTTCTCGAAGTCAATAGCCGCAGGCTTCTTGAAGTAGGTTATTCTGGGTTGAGAATGCGGGCAGAGAGGCTATGGAAAGCTAAAAAAGCAAAGGATTCCTCTGGCCCGGTGCTAGCAGGCGCGTGTGGTCAAGGCCGAATGGGAGATAACATGCACACAGGGGCCGATGCCTCGTCCCCACGAGGCCACAATACCAAAGACGCTACCCAGCAATGGGTTCATGGAGACGTGCGCCTGCCAGCACCTAGCGATTGACGGTAGCATCTCATCCTTCCACTATGCACTCCTCCTCTCCGATCGGGACGTTGATGCCTCGTCCCCACGAGGCCACAACACCGAAGACGCTACCCAGCAAGCAAAGGTTGAAGAGTGTCTGAGAGTTTATCTACAAGAGAAGTTATGGAAAGCTAAACAAGCAAACGATTCCTCTGGCCAACAACAAAGTCATCGAGCAGGGCCTGGGTGCGGGCGAAGATGACATTGCGATTCTCACCCGCTTGCTTCTTCTCGGTGACAGCCTTCTCCTTCTTCTCGAAGTCCATAGCCGCAGGCTTCTTGAAGTAGGTTATTCTGGGTTGAGAATGCGGGCAGAGAGGTTATGGAAAGCTAAAAAAGCAAAGGACTCCTCTGGCCCGGTGCTAGCAGGCGCGTGTGGTCAAGGCTGAATTGGAGATAACATGCACACAGGGGCCGATGCCTCGTCCCCCGAGGCCACAATACCAAAGACGCTACCCAGCAATGGGTTCATGGAGACGTGCGCCTGCCAGCACCTAGCGATTGACGGTAGCATCTCATCCTTCCACCGTGCACTCGTCCTCTCCGACCGGGACGTTGATGCCTCGTCCCCACGAGGCCACAACACCAAAGACGCTACCCAGCAAGCAAAGGTTGAAGAGTGTCCGAGAGTTGATCTACAAGAGAGGTTATGGAAAGCTAAACAAGCAAAGGATTCCTCTAGCCAACAAAAAAGTCATCGAGCAGGGCCTGGGTGCGGGCGAAGATGACATTGCGATTCTCGCCTGCCTGCTTCTTCTCGGTGACAGCCTTCTCCTTCTTCTCGAAGTCAATAGCCGCAGGCTTCTTGAAGTAGGTTATTGTGGGTTGAGAATGCGGGCAGAGAGGTTATGGGAAGCTTCAGGCTCGTCAACTTACACCTATCTTCCCAACTGCTACGATTGAACTAGGGGTGGCTTCTAGTTCCTTGGGAGTACCGTGCCTCGTTCCCGCTTTGCGCAACGTACGCCTGCCTAAGGACTTCAAAGGCCCCCGCAAGGTACTAAACTACACGGTGGATCAGCCTCCGGAGACATGGGTGGAGAGCTATGAGATGGCTATGGAGATGCTGGATGTGGATGACACGGCGTGTGCGAAGTATTTTACCATGATGTTAGAAGGGACGGCCCGGACATGGCTAAAGAACCTACCGCCTAATTCCATTAGTTCGTGGGCCCAGTTGCGAGCCCGGTTTATCAAGAATTTCAAGGACACGTGCAAACAACCAATGTCGATAGTTGACCTAGCAGCTTGCGTTCACCAAGAAGGGGAGTCAACTACCCATTGGGTACGCCGGGTATCAGAAGTTTTGCACTCATCAGATTGCATCAACGCAGACACCGCCGTGGTGCTGTTGGAACGCAACTGTCGGTTTGGCCCTTTGAAGCCAAAGTTAGGTCGGATGAAGCGTGATTGCACGGATATGGGAACGCTCATGACCGCTTTAGTGAAGTATGCGGATTCTAACAGTACCAAGGACCCTGACTCTGGTGACGACAAAGCAGGGAAGGGAAAGAAGATTAGCAATACCAAAGGCCAGCAGCATCAACCAACAGGCAATGGAGGCGGAGGTAAGCGTAAACCGGATGGGAGCGTGGATTTTGTGGCCAACACTAGTGCACAGAATAAGGGCCAGCGACGTAAGGGGAAACAACCAGGTTTTCGCGGAAATCCCGGTCCTAATCCGGAGCGTTTGAACTTTTTCTTAAACCAGCCCTGTCCGAAGCACGGAACAAAGGAGGAGCCAGCAACCCACCTTTGGAAGGATTGTTACATCATGAAGGAATTCAAAAGCTCAAACATTTTCCAATATGATCACGGCTCTGGCGGCGGTTCAGGTTTCGGATCAGGGTACGGCGGCGGAAATTCCGGTCCAGGGTTCAATGGTAATCCGGGTGGACAGAACAGCCAAAATAATCAAGGTAATCAAAGTGGTTACAGCCAGCAGCAACAGCAGCAATCAGGTTATTAGAGCAACCCGAAACAGTTGAGTAGTGGGCAGTATCATGTTTTTACTACAAGCTGGGATAAATGGGATAGAAAGCTTCAGAGGCGGGCAGTTAGTGCTGTTGAACCGGCCGCGCCTCACTATCTGCGCTGGTCGGAACAACCAATCATATGGAGTCGAGAAGATCATCCTCCCAGGGTTTATAATCCGGGTCAGTTAGCATTAGTGGTGGCGCCTCAGGTGGGAGGTTACAAGCTCACCAAGGTACTCATGGACGGAGGAAGCAGCATTAACATCTTGTATTATGAGACCTTCCGTCGCATGGGACTGGTGGACAAGGATCTCAAACCGACCAATACGGTGTTCCACGGGGTGGTGCCTGGCAAGTCTGCGTACCCTGTTGGTAAGATAGCGCTAGAAGTGGTCTTCGGCGATAGTCATGGTTCCAGATCAGAGACGCTGACGTTTGAAGTGGTTAAAATCCAAAGTCCATACCACGCTTTGTTCGGACGACCGGCCTACGCAAAATTTATGGCACGGCCCTGCTATGTATATCTGCAACTCAAGATGCCGGGTTACAAGGGCACTATAACGGTTCATGGGAGCCGTCGAATCGCTTTGGAATGCGAGGAAGGAGATGCGACTTATGCAGAATAGGTTTGTGTTATGAAGGAGCTAAAGCAGTACAAAGACATTGTTGATCCGGAGGACATGACTTCATTAAAGAAGCCAACTATGGACCACGATCCGGCCTTGAAGTTCAAATCAGCTGCCGAAACTAAGCTTGTTGACTTCATACCTGGCGATTCATCCAAGCAGTTCAGCATCAGTGCAAACTTGGCTCCAAAATAGGAAAGCGCGCTCATCGAGTTCATCCATAAGAATCGGGACATTTTTGCATGGAAGCCGTCTGACATGCCTGGTGTACCGAGGCGACTCGCTGAGCAAACTCTTAATGTGGATCCTAAGTCTAAACCGGTAAAACAGTTCCTACGCCGGTTTAACGAAGAAAGACGTAAAGCGATTGGTGAGGAAGTAGCCAGGCTCCTGGCGGCTGGTTTTATTATTGAGGTTTTTCATCCCGAGTGGCTTGCTAATCCGGTGCTGGTTCTTAAGAAAAACGGCACCTGGCGCATGTGTGTGGATTACACAGACTTGAATAAAGCTTGTCCAGCGGATCCTTTTGCTCTCCCCCGTATTGATCAAATCATTGATGCTACGGCAGGTTGCGAGCGTTTGAGTTTTTGGGATGCCTATTCGGGTTATCATCAGATCAAGATGGCAGTTAAGGACCAGGAGAAGACAGCGTTCATTACTCCCTTTGGAGCCTTCTGCTATGTTTCTATGCCCTTCGGGATCAAGATTGCGCAGGCTACTTATCAACGGTGTGTGCAAAATTGCCTCCATGAACAGATTGGTCGTAATGTACATGCCTATGTGGATGACATTGTGGTCAAGTCACGAAAGAAGGAGACCCTGGTTGACGATTTGAAGGAAACCTTCGATAACTTGAGGGTGTACCAAATGATGCTCAACCCAGCTAAATGTGTTTTCGGTGTACCTGCAGGCAAATTGTTGGGATTCTTAGTGTCCCATAGAGGAATTGAGGCCAATCCGGAAAAGATCACAGCCATCACCTCCCTAGCCAAACCGAAATGCGTCAATGATGTTCAGCGCGTGGCCGGGCGGATTGCTGCGTTAAGCCGGTTTATCAGCCGCCTCGGTGAAAAGGCGATCCCCTTGTATCAAATGCTCAAGAAGACAGATCAATTTGTCTGGAGTCCGGAGGCTGATAAAGCGTTCGAGGACTTGAACCGATAGTTAGTCAATCCGCCAGTGTTGGCAGCCCCCGTTGATAAAGGGCCACTCCTGTTATACGTTCCTGCGAACGCCAGAGCGGTCAGCGTGGTGATCGTGGTAGAACGCAAGGAGGCTGGGAAGGAGCATCCGGTTCAGCGTCCGGTTTACTATATCAGCGAAGTGCTTATCGAGTCCAAGCAAAGGTATCCGCATTGGCAGAAGCTGGTATATGGTGTTTTTATGGCAAGCCGGAAGCTGAAGCAATATTTTCAAGGGCACCCCATCACGGTGGTCAGTTCTGCTCCTTTGGGTGACATCATACAGAACCGGGAGGCGACCGGTCGGATTGCCAAGTGGGCTATCAAGCTTGGGCCGCACGGTTTAAGATACGTACCCCGGACGGCCATAAAGTCACAAGCACTTGTCGACTTCATAAACGATTGGACAGAGTTGCAAGCACCTGAGGAGAAGCCAGATAACACATATTGGACTATTCATTTTGACGGATCCAGACAATTGGAAGGCTCGGGGGCTGGAGTCGTTTTAACTTCCCCACGAGGAGACAAGTTTTGTTATGTCCTCCGTTTAATGTTCCCCTGTACAAACAATGCGGCTGAGTATGAAGCTTTGCTTCATGGTCTTCGGATGGCTAAAGAGATGAATCTGAGCCGCGTTAGGTGCTTTGGTGATTCGGATCTAGTGGCTCAGCAAGTATCTGGCACCTGGGATTCTAAGGACCCGCTCATGGCTGCATACCGTCGTGAAGTAGATATGGCGGCAGGGCATTTCAAAGGCTATCAAGTGGACCATGTGGACCGCAGAAAGAATGAAGCAGCGGACGCTTTAAGCCGCTTAGGCTCTCAGCGTAAACCGGTCCCACCCAATGTTTTCTTGGATGTATTGTATCACCCATCGGTACAGCTCCCCGGTGAATTGGAGTTGGCTATTCCTGATCCGGAGGCTCAATTAGTGGCGGCTCTTCACGTCATCCCGGATTGGACGCTTCCTTATCTGGCATATATGAACCGGGGTGAGTTGCCAGAAGACGAAATCTTGGCTCGGCAGATAGTACGGCGGTCCAAGTCTATGACCATTCTCAAAGGGGAGCTACATCATCGCAGCGTGTCAGGAGCGCTGCAACGGTGCGTATCCCCTGAGGAGGGGTGCGAAATATTACGTGAAATACATGAAGGGGATTGCGGCCACCACGCCGGTTCAAAATCATTGGTGGCTAAAGCGTTCCGCCACGATTTCTACTGGTTAACTGCTCATGCTGATGCAGAAGACCTGGTCAGGCTATTTGATGGTTGCCAGAAATTTTCTAGACGAGCGCACATACCGGCTCAAGAATTAAGGATGATTCCAATTACTTGGCCGTTTGCGACTTGGGGGCTCGATATGGTTGGGCCTTTTAAACGTTCCAAAGATAAGAAGACCCACCTATTGGTGGCGGTTGACAAATTTACAAAGTGGGTGGAGGCAGAACCTGTCAGTAAATGTGATGCGGCCACGGCGGTTCAGTTTATAAAGAAGGTGATCTTCCGGTTTGGTTTTCCACACAGCATCATCACAGATAATGGTACCAATCTATCCAAAGGTGCCATGAAAGAGTTCTGCGCACGTGAGCATATACGGCTTGATGTTTCTTCTGTAGCTCACCCACAATCTAATGGTCAAGTAGAACGAGCGAATCAAGAGATCTTGAGAGGTATCAAACCCCGGCTTCTGGTCCCTTTGCAGAGGACGCCGGGTTGTTGGGTTGAGGAGCTACCGTCTGTATTATGGAGTATCAACACCACGCCTAACAGATCCACGGGGTTTACGCCGTTTTTATGGTCTATGGAGTAGAGGCGGTTCTCCCAAGTGATATACGACATGATTCACCTCGTGTGGCAGCTTATGTTGAAGCGGACAACGAGCAGGCACGGCAGAACGCTCTTGATTTGTTGGATGAAGAACGTGACTTAGCAGCTGCCCGTTCAGCGATTTACCAGCAAGATCTTCGCCGTTACCACAGCCGTCGGGTTAGAACCAGAACCTTTCAGGAGGGGGATTTGGTGCTCCGGCTCATCCAGGATCAGTCTGATATGCATAAATTATCCCCGCCTTGGGAAGGACCTTTTGTGGTCAGCAAGAATCTGAATAATGGGTCATACTACCTGATTGATATTCGAGAGCGCAAAGATTCACGCACATCAGAGGAGGAGACCAGCAGGCCGTGGAACATAGCTCATCTTCGGCCTTACTATACATGAGCCTTGGGCTCTGCTTATGTACATATCATGACCATGTATATATTATGATCAATATAATTAACCGGAGCCTCAAGTAAAGCGGGGTCTCTGTTTTTCTTCACATCATGCGTGGTTACACGGAGTTGATTCGCTTTTGGGCAACCTCCGGTTTACCCCTTGAGGTCGCTTCACGGAAGATCAACAAAGTCAGTTGGGGACCTAGTCGACCTGAACCGTAGCTACACCTCCTGGGAGCTTGGTCATGTCTTGACGACGGTAATGCCTTCTGGCTGGCACATTTGCAACTAAGTCAGTTGGGGACCTAATCGACTTGAACCGTAGTTACACCTTATGGGAGCTCGGTCATGTCTTGATGATGGTAATGCCTTCTGATCGGCTTTTAAACAGCCAATAAGTCATTTGGGGGCTTGGTCGTGTCCGAACCAATGCAATGCCACTTGATCGGCCCTAGGCCACTGAGTCACTTGGGGGCTTGGTCGAATCCGAACCAATGCAATGCCATTTGACCGGCATATTTGCCACTAAGTCAGTTGGGGACCTAATCGACTTGAACCGTAGTTACACCTTTATGGGAGCTCGGTCATGTCTTGATGATGGTAATGCCTTCTGATCGGCTTTTAAACAGCCAATAAGTCATTTGGGGGCTTGGTCGTGTCCGAACCAATGCAATGCCACTTGATCGGCCCTAGGCCACTGAGTCACTTGGGGGCTTGGTCGAATCCGAACCAATGCAATGCCATTTGACCGGCATATTTGCCACGATTCAGTTAGGAACCTAGTCGTCTTAAACCGTACTTACACCCCTTGGGGGCTTGGTTTGTTTTTCTTGACGATGGTAATGCTTTCTGAACGGTTCATAGCAACCACCATTTGCACGCGTTTTACTATTGCGTTTCCTCGTATTTGGTTGTTTGTTATCTTCCTTCCCGTGGTGTTTTTGTTCTTTGGAACGACAAATACTTTTAAACCGATTCAGCTGACACAGCCTGGTCCGTTTTTTAACCCGGAGGCAAGTTGCCCGCTTTGGCAAAGGCGTAGCACGGTTCATATGGTCGAAAGAACCGTCCTTTGTACCCAGTAAAGACAGGAAACACAAGTTGGAAAAAGTCATGGCAAGGGCATCAGTACCCATGCACAAAGGCGCATTCAAAGGCAGAAGTATTAACTATCTTATTACAAGACAGCGTAGTGCCTGAATATATTGTTTTTTGACGGGTTAACGTCACCAATTAAGGTAAACCGGAGCTTTGATTACGCCTGTTCGCCGCCTCGGTTCGAAGGTTGTGGATCATCCTGCGCCGCTTCAGCCTCCTCATGGCTACCCATTGGCTGGAAATCGGCAGTGGTCCAGTCGATTCCCATTAATGCTTGGAAGACAGCTTCTTCATGAATCAGCAAAGACGGTTCAATATCAGGGGCGTAGGTATGCTTACGGATTGGAGGAATAAGGTTTTCCGCTTCAGGGATCGGGGCATCTACTCGCTTGTTTTGGTTATCATATTCGGCCTGATAATATGTCAGATCTGCCTCTTCAGCCAATTGACAAGCTAGGGGGCGCACCGCTCGGTTTATCGCCCTCAAGTCATTTTCGCCGAAATCTGAACCGTCTTCTTTCAAGCTGGGGTATCCTTGTGCCGCTTTGACAGGATCAAAGTCTGGTACCCACGCTTTGGCCCGGAGCAAGGCAGTAATGGCTCCGGTTCGAGCAGCTGATCTTTTTAACTCTTCAATCCGGGCAGGAAGCATGGATAACCTTTTTAACGTGTCTTGAATCAGAGATGGTGCGGGGTTGTTATGCGATGCAGTGGTGATAGCTCTCTATGCTCCGGTATACAACTGTTCAATCAAAGTATAAGCAGCTTTGAGTTTCATCCGCACATCAGAACCCAAGTGTCCAATACGTGTGCCTGCAGTGTTTCAAGATGGATTACAAACCGGACATAGGATATAGCAGACAAGGTGCAAATTGAAGGAAGGGCATCGAAAGAAATTTACCAAAGACGGCAGAGGTCATGGAGTGTATTTGTCGCTTTACGGTGGATAATTCATCAACCACCGGTTTGAGAGCAGCTTCGGCATTTTCAGCCCTTTTAATCAAAAGAGCCTTTTCAGTAGCCCAATCACCTTGTTCCTTTTTGCGGCTTTCTTTCAGCTGTTCCATAACGTTTAAGGCATTGGTCAATTCTTCCTTCGCTTTTGCAGTTTCAGCCTGCTGGGTTTTTAGGATTTCCTGAAGGTCCGAGACTTGTTTCTCTTTGGTCTTCAGATCCGCCTGCAGCAGGTCATCAGCAGTGTTCAGAAAATATTGCTCGGTTTGGAAGTATCAACCACACAAGCAAGTTATGTGCTCAATACTTGGGGGCTAATGCGTACTTGATCTTAACGCATGTTTTACATTACAAAAGTCCCAAGATTAATACAAGTATTTAAACTTGGCACTTGGGGGCTAATGGTTATTTGATGATGTTTTCTAGTTACGACCTATGTTGAAGCCCTGTTTTTATCAAATCGGACCTTGGTTGTCAAGGCAGCATGATTCGGGTTACCATCTCGGGTTGGAAGAAATTGAGAAGCTAAGTTGCAATAGAATGAAGCACAAGAGAGTTACCTCAAGTTTTTCTTTCATCATCCTGATCATACCAGCTTCATAATCGCGACTGGTATACAGTCGGTTCAGGTACCCAGAATAAAGATCTTAGGCGCTTAAAGCGGCATACGTTGAGGAATCAACATCCCATTTGCCCTTTATGGCCGAGTTTTCTTCCTTAGCAGTATGCTTGGCTAAGGTAGCAGAGTTCCCCGGTTCCGAGCGACCAATGCCGGTAATCACAACATCATCATCTTTGGAATCGCTGCTCTGCATTGGCACTATCGGTTTATCAACAGTTCCAGAAGGGTGGATGGATTCCTCAACCCGAACAGGACTGGCAGGCTGATCGGTATGGCTGGCAGGATTGGTAGGCCTTTCTTCAGCATAGGCGTCATCTTGTGGAGGTGGATGATTCCGAATGTCTTCACGAACTAGAGCATCAGCACCAGGAGTTTTCTCCGGTTCAGGAGCGGCAGTTCCTTCGGCCGGATTATCCAGACGACCCTTCTTGCTCGGTCTAGGTTTAGCCCTGGGAGAGACCCAAAGATTGAAGAACGGTGTAAGATGGATTAAGAAACCCATATGGAAATATGTTGTGATCAGTCCAACTTACCCAATAACTGTCTTTAGCGGTGGCAGTTGAGTGGCTGAAGATTCACCAGAAGATGAATGGGAAGTGACCTGGTAATCGGAGTCAGATGGATTAAGAGGCTGACGAATTAAACCTGCTTTAGGAGGAAAGCTAGCGCATAAATCGGAGACCTCTGAGCGGCGTTTCTGAACCGGGCTGTTCGGTAAACCGGCGGAGGTAACTACCTGGCCACTATGCCGGGTGGTGCGACGAGCTTCATCTTGTTGGGTCTTCACAAGAAATTTGGGATCCAAGTAAGCAAGGGGATGAGAAAATTTAACTTTCCGGTTTGCTTGGCGAGGTTTTTTCAAAGGCAAAGGGACTGGATCAGAAGAAAGAATAGTTACCTCTGGGCCTTCAGCATTACTCGCTTCAGCGTCGTCCTGACAAATATCATCATCAATAAGGCGTATAAAAAGTAAGCCAACTGAATCAAGGTCTACCTCAAGGTCCGGATTACCCACATCATCCTCATCTAATTCTGGGGTAGAGGAAGCGGTGTTCCTTTTCTTCTGAGCAGGCTTCTTCACCCTTGTTTTGGGTCGGGTTACCTTTTCTGTTGGCTCTTGAAGAAGCTTCTTGCTCCAAAACGGATCATCTCTCTATTTCAGAAAGGATTGGAGTTAACAATATACATATAAGGAGATCATAAATTCTATAACAAACAGAGGTGAGATGCTTACAGCAGGTGGTTTATTTGTAGCACAAAAGGGAAGCAGGCCGGTTCGGGCGCAAACATATTCCGGTTCATTCAGCATCTTTTTCACAGCTTCAGTAACTTCGTCTTCTGTCAGCTGAATGTTGCAGTGACTCAAAGGATCATTAACCCGGCCCGTGTATTTGCACATTAAACCGGAGCGGACACTAAGGGGCAGGATACTCCATGAAATCCAGCAACGGGCAAGATCCACTCCTGTTAAACCGTTAGCCATGAAGGCTCTGAGCTTGGACAGTTGAGGGGCATATTTACTCCTCTCTTTGGCGGTTAGCCTTGGGGGGAAGGGGTGTGTATTGCTAAGTCTGTCTGGACGGAAGCCAGGCAGAGGATTTTCTTCAGCAGGGGAAGTATCTTTGCAATAGAACCAAGTGTGATTCCATTCTTGCGGATGACTATGCAGCTTGGCGTGAGGATAAGTCACTTATTTCCTCTTTTGAATCGCCATACCACCCAGTTCCATGTTAGGGCCATCGGTGAATTCAGTACGTCGGTTTAAATGAAAACAGTCTCGGAACAACTCTACAGTAGGTTCCTCCTGGAAGTACACCTCACAAAGCACTTGAAAATGGCAGATATTCGTGACTGAGTTTGGACCAACATCTTGTGGGCGTAACTGAAAATTAGCCAGGACGTCCCGGTAAAATTTTGAACCGGGTGGATTAAAGCCCCGGGCCAGGTGATCCGCAAACACAACAACTTCTCCTTCCTGTGGGGTAGGAGGACATTCATTCCCTGGAACCCTCCAATGGATGGCATTTTTGCTACTCAAGGCGCCAGTCAGAACTAAGTTGTTTAATTGGGTCTCGGTGATGCGAGAGGGAACCCAGTTGCATTCGTATATCTATTTTGCCATGAGGAAATCTACAAGACAAGGGTATTCCGGTTTGAGAACAGGCGTGATTGTAAACCGAAGATGCTCTTATATAAACCGGAGTTATCTAGAATGATATCATCTGACGGTTCATCAAGGGGACTAATGGATATATAGTTTGGGTTGTTCGCTCTGCTAAAAGTTAAACCGACCAGATCTAACAGTTATGAATACGAAAGCAGAAACAGATCCCGTACTGATTCTTTCAAAACAATGGATCTACAGCTAGGGCAAAAAAGAAGTAAAAATACGAGGTTTGGCTCGCAGCAGAACAGCACAAGTTCGACAAGCAGGGAAATGAGTGAGATCTAAGGAGATGAGTACAGATTTATGGCGAATACTGAGAGTGACTACAAATCACAATATAAGTATCATAATCTGTTCACAAAAACTTGCTATGGAGATGAACAATGAACAGTGGCAGGATAGGGATGACGAACCCTAGAACAGATCTAAAGCAAGAAGAACAGGAGCCGTACCGGGATCCAAACGGATGCGGAGGATCGCCGCGGTACTCTGGTCCGGTCAGGTTGATGCAGCGGCCTGAGTTGATGCAGTAGTTGACGGCGGCGGCGGAGCTCCGGAGTCTGAGTCGCGAGGAAGACGAAGAAGAAGGGGACGAAAGGGAGGAAAGGAAGATGGCCTTCTAGTCCTATTTATAAGGCGCGGTGCGCGTGCCAGGCGCGCGAATCCAGGAGCCGGTGATTTCGGGAGCCCAGCTGTCGTGGATTTGTCACGGCAGATGTCCTAGCAAAAGGACTTAGTCGTGGAGCCATCACAACGGGTTAACTTGAAGGGGTTAAAACGGACGCAAGGACACAGTGTTATACTAGTTCGGCCCCTTCGATGAAGGTAAAAGCCTACGTCTAGTTGTGATGAGATTGATGTGTTTCGAGGGCTAGGGAGCAATAAGCTTCGCCTAAACCTCGAGTTGTTGTTCTCTGTCCCTAAACCGTCGTCGGGTCGTCCCCTTATATACACAGGTGACGCCCGTCGGTCTACAAAATCCCAACCTCCAGTTCATAAACGTGCCCGGGTTGGTCTCTCTATCCCTAACTTACAATGCAAGTTTACCTCAGGCCGGTTTACGGCCATAAACCTTTAAACCGATTATAGGCCTTGGGCCCTTCCATTTCTCCTTGGGCTTTAACATCTTGGGTCCATTGACGGAGCTAACCCGGGCCCTGTAGGCCGGTTTACCCCAAATAGCAATATCCCCAACATTAGGCCCCAGATTGATTTGAACAGGTTCATGTCAATCCTTAATAAGAATTTCTGTCTTCAAATGTCTTCCAGTAACTGTTAAACCGCCGTTTCATCGTCTCCTCTTGCTGCTGTAAACCGATATGACGTCAGCACAAAGTTACCGTTTCTTTTTGCTAAATCCGCAATAATCAAGGCGACAGCTGGGCTCCCGAAATCACCGGCTCCTGGATTCGCGCGCCTGGCACGCGCGCCGCGCCTTATAAATAGGACTAGAAGGCCATCTTCCTTTCCTCCCTTTTGTCCCCTTCTTCGTCTTCCTCGCGACTCAGACTTCGGAGCTCCGCCGCCGCCGTCAGCTACTGCATCAACTCAGGCCGCTGCATCAACCTGACCGGACCAGAGTACCGCGGCGACCCTCCGCATCCGCTTGGATCCCGGTAAGGCTCCTGTTCCTCTTGCTTTAGATCTGTTCTAGGGTTCGTCATCCTTATCCTGCCACTGCTCATTGTTCATCTCCATAGCAAGTTTTTGTGAACAGATTATGATACTTATATTGTGATTTGTAGTCACTCTCAGTATTCGCCATAAATCTGTACTCATCTCCTTAGATTCCACTCATTTCCCTGCTTGTCGAACTTGTGTTGTTCTGCTGCGAGCCAAACCTCATATTTTTACTTCTTTTTTGCCCTAGCTGTAGATCCATTGTTTTGAAAGAATCCGTACGGGATCTGTTTCTGCTTTCATATTCATAACTGTTAGATCTGGTCGGTTTAACTTTTAGCAGAGCGAACAACCCAAAGCATATATCCATTAGTCCCCTTGATGAATCGCCAGATGATATCATTCTAGATAACTCCGGTCTATATAAGAGCATCTTCGGTTTACAATCACACCTATTCTCAAACCGGAATACCTTTGTCTTGTAGATTTCCTCATGGCAAAACAGGTATACGAATGCAACTGGGTTCCCTCTCGCATCACCGAGACCCAATTAAACAACTTAGTTCTGACTGGCGCCTTGAGTAGCAAAAATGCCATCCATTGGAGGGTTCCAGGGAATGAATGTCCTCCTACCCCACAGGAAGGAGAAGTTGTTGTGTTTGCGGATCACCTGGCCCGGGGCTTTAATCCACCCGGTTCAAAATTTTATCGGGACGTCCTGGCTAATTTTAAGTTGCGCCCACAAGATGTTGGTCCAAACTCAGTCACGAATATCTGCCATTTTCAAGTGCTTTGTGAGGTGTACTTCCAGGAGGAACCTACTGTAGAGTTGTTCCGAGACTGTTTTCATTTGAACCGACGTACTGAATTCACCGACGGCCCTAATATGGAACTGGGTGGTATGGCGATTCAAAAGAGGAAAGAAGTGACTTATCCTCACGCCAAGCTACATAGTCATCCGCAAGAATGGAATCACACTTGGTTCTATTGCAAGGATACTTCCCCTGCTGAAGAAAATCCTCTGCCTGGCTTCCGTCCAGAGAGACTTAGCAATACACACCCCTTCCCCCCAAGGCTAACCGCCAAAGAGAGGAGTAAGTATGCCCCTCAACTGTCCAAGCTCAGAGCCTTCATGGCTAACGGTTTAACAGGAGTAGATCTTGCCCGTTGCTGGATTTCATGGAGCATCCTGCCGCTTAGTATCCGCTCCGGTTTAATGTGCAAATACACGGGCCGGGTTAATGATCCTTTGAGGCACTGCAACATTCAGCTGACGGAAGACGAAGTTACTGAAGCTGTGAAAATGATGCTGAATGAACCGGAATATGTTTGCGCCCGAACCGGCCTGCTTCCCTTTTGTGCTACAAATAAACCACCTGCTGTAAGCATCTCACCTCTGTTTGTTATAGAATTTATGATCTCCTTATATGTATACTGTTAACTCCAATCCTTTCTGAAATAGGGAGATGATCCGTTTTGGAGCAAGAAGCTTCAAGAGCCAACAGAAAAGGTAACCCGACCCAAAACAAGGGTGAAGAAGCCTGCTCAGAAGAAAAGGAACACCGCTTCCTCTACCCCGGAATTAGATGAGGATGATGTGGGTAACCCGGACCTTGAGGTAGACCTCGATTCAGTTGGCTTACTTTTTATACGTCTTATTGATGATGATATTTGTCAGGACGACGCTGAAGCGAGTAATGCTGAAGGCCCAGAGGTAACTATTCTTTCTTCTGATACAGTTCCTTTGACTTTGAAAAAACCTCGCCAAGCAAACCGGAAAGTTAAATTTTCTCATCCTCTTGCTTACTTGGATCCCAAATTTCTTGTGAAGACCCAGCAACATGAAGCTCGTCGCACCACCCGGCATAGTGGCCAGGTAGTTACCTCCGCCGGTTTACCGAACAGCCCGGTTCGGAAACGCCACTCAGAGGTCTCCGATTTATGCGCTAGCTTTCCTTCTAAAGCAGGTTTAATTCGTCAGCCTCTTAATCCATCTGACTCCGATTATCAGGTCACTTCCCATTCATCTTCTGGTGAATCTTCAGCCACTCAACTGCCACCGCTAAAGACAGTTATTGGGTAAGTTAGACCGATCACAACATATTTCCATATGGGTTTCTTAATCCATCTTACACCGTTCTTTCAATCTTTGGGTCTCTCCCAAGGCTAAACCTAGACCGAGCAAGAAGGCTCGTCTGGATAATCCGGCCGAAGGAACTGCCGCTCCTGAACCGGAGAAAACTCCTGGTGCTGATGCTCTAGTTCGTGAAGACATTCAGAATTATCTACCTCCACAAGATGACGCCTATGCTGAAGAAAGGCCTACCAATCCTGCCAGCCATACCGATCAGCCTGCCAGTCCTGTTCGGGTTGAGGAATCCATCCACCCTTCTGGAACTGTTGATAAACCGACAGTGCCAATGCAGAGCAGCGATTCCAAAGATGATGATGTTGTGATTACCGGCATTGGTCGCTCTGAACCGGCGAACTCTGCAACCTTAGCCAACCATACTGCTAAGGAAGAAATCTCGGCCATAAAGGACAAATGGGACGTTGATTCCTCAACGTATGCCGCTTTAAGCGCCCAAGATCTTTATTCTGGGTACCTGAACCGACTGTACACCCGTCGCGATTATGAAGCTGGCATGATCAGGATGATGAAAGAAAAACTTGAGGTAACTCTCTTGTGCTTCATTCTATTGCAACTTAGCTTCTCAATTTCTTCTAATCCGAGATGGTAATCCGAATCATGCTGCCTTGACAACCAAGGTCCGGTTTGAAAAAAAACAGGGCTTCAACATAGGTCGTAACCAGAAAACATCATCAAATAACCATTAGCCCCCAAGTGCCAAGTTTAAATACTTGTATTAATCTTGGGACTTTTGTAATGTAAAACATGCGTTAAGATCAAGTACGCATTAGCCCCCAAGTATCGAGCACATAACTTGCTTGTGTGGTTGATACTTCCAAACCGTGCAATATTTTCTGAACACTGCTGATGACCTGCTGCAGGGGGATCTGAAGACCAAAGAGAAACAAGTCTCGGACCTTCAGGAAATCCTAAAAACCCAGCAGGCTGAAACTGCAAAAGCGAAGGAAGAATTGACAAATGCCTTAAACATCATGGAACAGCTGAAAGAAAACCGCAAAAAGGAACAAGCTGATTGGGCTACTGAAAAGGCTCTTTTGATTAAAAGGGCTGAAAATGCCGAAGCTGCTCTCAAACCGTGGTTGATGAATTATCCACCGTAAAGCGACAAATACACTCCATGACCTCTGCCGTCTTTGGTAAATTTCTTTTGATGCCCTTCCTCCAATTTGCACTTTGTCTGCTATATCCTATGTCCGGTTTGTAATCCATCTTGAAACACTTCAGGCACACGTATTGGACACTTGGGTTCTGATGTGCGGATGAAACTCAAAGCTGCTTATACTTTGATTGAACAGTTGTATACCGGAGCACAGAGAGTTATCACCACTGCATCGCATAACAACCCCGCACCGTCTCTGATTCAAGACACGTTAAAAAGGTTATCCATGCTTCCTGCCCGGATTGAAGAGTTAAAAAGATCAGCTGCTCGAACCGGAGCCATCACTGCCTTGATCCGGGCCAAAGCGTGGGTACCAGACTTTGATCCTGTCGAAGCGGCACAATGATATCCCAGCTTGAAAGAAGACGGTTCAGATTTTGGCGAAAATGACTTGAGGGCGATAAACCGGGCGGTGCGCTCCCTAGCTTGTCAATTGGCTGAAGAAGCAGATCTGACACATTATCAGGCCCAATATGATAACCAGAACAAGCGAGTAGCTGCCCCGATCCCTGAAGCGGAAAACCTTATTCCTCCAATCCGTAAGCATACCTATGCCCTTGACATTGAACCGTCTTTGCTGATTCATGAAGAAGCTGTCTTTCAAGCGTTAATGGGAATCGACTGGACCACTGCTGATTTCCAGCCAATGGGTAGCCATGAGAAGGCTGAAGCGGCGCAAGATGATCCACAACCTTCGAACCGAGGCGGCGAACAGGCGTAATCAAAGCTCCGGTTCACCTTAATTGGTGACGTTAATCCGTCAAAAAAAACAATATATTCAGGCACTACGCTGCCTTGTAATAAGATAGTTAATACCTCTGCCTTTGAATGCACCTTTGTGCACGGGTACTGATGCCCTTGCCATGACTTTTTCCAACTTGTGTTTCCTCTCTTTACTGGGTACAAAGGACGGTCTTTCGACCATACGAACCGTGCTGCGCCTTTGCCGAACCGGGCAACTTGCCTCCGGGTTAAAAAACGGACCAGGCTGTGTCAGCTGAATCGGTTTAAAAGTATTTGTCGTTCCAAAGAACAAAAACACCACAAGAAGGAAGATAACAAACAACCAAATACGAGAGGAAACGCAATAGTAAAACGCATGCAAATGGTGGTTGCTATGAACCGTTCAGAAGGCGTTACCATCGTCAAGGCAAAAAAAACCAAGCCCCCAAGGGGTGTAGCTACGGTTTAAGTCGACTAGGTTCCTAACTGAATCGTGGCAAATATGCCGGTCAAATGGCATTGCATTGGTTCGGATTCGACCAAGCCCCCAAGTGACTCAGTGGCCTAGGGCCGATCAAGTGGCATTGCATTGGTTCGGACACGACCAAGCCCCCAAATGACTTATTGGCTGTTTGAAAGCCGATTAGAAGGCATTACCATCATCAAGACATGACCGAGATCCCATAAGGTGTAACTACGGTTCAAGTCGATTAGGTCCCCAACTGACTCAGTGGCAAATGTGCCAGCCAGAAGGCATTACCGTCGTCAAGACATGACCAAGCTCCCCGGAGGTGTAGCTACGGTTCAGGTCGACTAGGTCCCCAACTGACTTTGTTGATCTTCTGTGAAGCGACCTCAAGGGGTAAACCGGGGGTTGCCCTAAAGCGAATCAACTCCGTGTAACCACGCATGATGTGAAGAAAAGCAGAGACCCCGCTTTACTCGAGGCTCCGGTTAATTATATTGATCATAATATATACATGGTCATGATATGTACATAAACAGAGCCCAATGCTCATGTATAGTAAGGTCGAAGATGAGCTATGTTCCACGGCCTGCTGGTCTCCTCCTCTGACGTGCATGAATCTTTGCGCTCTCGAATATCAATCAGGTAGTATGACCCATTATTCAGATTCTTGCTGACCACAAAAGGTCCTTCCCAAGGCGGGGATAATTTATGCATATCAGACTGATCCTGGATGAGCCGGAGCACCAAATCCCCCTCCTGAAAAGTTCTGATTCTAACCCGACGGCTGTGGTAACGGCGAAGATCTTGCTGGTAAATCGCTGAACGGGCAGCTGCTAAGTCACGTTCCTCATCCAACAAGTCAAGAGCGTTCTGCCGTGCCTGCTCGTTGTCCGCTTCAACATAAGCTGCCACACGAGGTGAATCATGTCGTATATCACTTGGGAGAACCGCCTCTGCTCCATAGACCATAAAAAACGGCGTAAACCCCGTGGATCTGTTAGGCGCGGTGTTGATGCTCCATAATACAGACGGTAGCTCCTCAACCCAACAACCCGGCGTCCTCTGCAAAGGGACCAGAAGCCGGGGTTTGATACCTCTCAAGATCTCTTGATTCGCTCGTTCTGCTTGACCATTAGATTGTGGGTGAGCTACCGAAGAAACATCAAGCCGTATATGCTCACGTGCGCAGAACTCTTTCATGGCACCTTTGGATAGATTGGTACCATTATCTGTGATGATGCTGTGTGGAAAACCGAACCGGAAGATCACCTTCTTTATAAACCGAACCGCCGTGGCCGCATCACATTTACTGACAGGTTCTGCCTCCACCCACTTTGTAAATTTGTCAACCGCCACCAATAGGTGGGTCTTCTTATCTTTGGAACGTTTAAAAGGACCAACCATATCGAGCCCCCAAGTCGCAAACGGCCAAGTAATTGGAATCATCCTCAATTCTTGAGCCGGTATGTGCACTCGTCTAGAAAATTTCTGGCAACCGTCACATAGCCTGACCAGTTCTTCTGCATCAGCATGAGCAGTTAACCAGTAGAAACCGTGGCGGAACGCTTTAGCCACCAATGATTTTGAACCGGCGTGGTGGCCGCAATCCCCTTCATGTATTTCACGTAATATTTCGCACCCCTCCTCAGGGGATACGCACCGTTGCAGCGCTCCTGACACGCTGCGATGATGTAGCTCCCCTTTGAGAATGGTCATAGACTTGGACCGCCGTACTATCTGCCGAGCCAAGATTTCGTCTTCTGGCAACTCACCCCGGTTCATATATGCCAGATAAGGAAGCGTCCAATCCGGGATGACGTGAAGAGCCGCCACTAATTGAGCCTCCGGATCAGGAATAGCCAACTCCAGTTCACCGGGTAGCTGTACCGATGGGTGATACAATACATCCAAGAAAACATTGGGTGGGACCGGTTTACGCAGAGAGCCCAAGCGGCTTAAAGCGTCCGCTGCCTCATTCTTTCTGCGGTCCACATGGTCCACTTGATAGCCTTTGAAATGCCCTGCCACCATATCTACTTCACGACGGTATGCAGCCATGAGCGGGTCCTTAGAATCCCAGGTGCCAGATACTTGCTGAGCCACTAGATCCGAATCACCAAAGCACCTAACGCGGCTCAGATTCATCTCTTTAGCCATCCGAAGACCATGAAGCAAAGCTTCATACTCAGCCGCATTGTTTGTACAGGGGAACATTAAACGGAGGACATAACAAAACTTGTCTCCTCATGGGGAAGTTAAAACGACTCCAGCCCCCGAGCCTTCCAATTGTCTGGATCCGTCAAAATGAATAGTCCAATATGTGTTATCTGGCTTCTCCTCAGGTGCTTGCAACTCTGTCCAATCGTTTATGAAGTCGACAAGTGCTTGTGACTTTATGGCCGTCCGGGGTACGTATCTTAAACCGTGCGGCCCAAGCTCGATAGCCCACTTGGCAATCCGACCGGTCGCCTCCCGGTTCTGTATGATGTCACCCAAAGGAGCAGAACTGACCACCGTGATGGGGTGCCCTTGAAAATATTGCTTCAGCTTCCGGCTTGCCATAAAAACACCATATACCAGCTTCTGCCAATGCGGATACCTTTGCTTGGACTCGATAAGCACTTCGCTGATATAGTAAACCGGACGCTGAACCGGATGCTCCTTCCCAGCCTCCTTGCGTTCTACCACAATCGCCACACTGACCGCTCTGGCGTTCGCAGCAACATATAACAGGAGTGGCTCTTTATCTACGGGGGCTGCCAACACTGGCGGATTGACTAACTGTCGCTTCAAGTCCTCAAACGCTTTATCAGCCTCCGGACTCCAGACAAATTGATCTGTCTTCTTGAGCATTTGATACAACGGGATCGCCTTTTCACCGAGGCGGCTGATAAACCGGCTTAACGCAGCAATCCGCCCGGCCACGCGCTGAACATCATTGAGGCATTTCGTTTTGGCCAGGGAGGTGATGGCTGTGATCTTTTCCGGATTGGCCTCAATTCCTCTATGGGACACTAAGAATCCCAACAATTTGCCTGCAGGTACACCGAAAACACATTTAGCTGGGTTGAGCATCATTTGGTACACTCTCAAGTTATCGAAGGTTTCCTTCAAATCGTCAACCAGGGTCTCCTTCTTTCGTGACCTGACCACAATGTCATCCACATAGGCATGCACATTACGACCAATCTGTTCGTGGAGGCAATTTTGCACACACCGTTGATAAGTAGCCTGCGCACTCTTAAGCCCGAAGGGCATAGAAACATAGCAGAAGGCTCCAAAGGGAGTAATGAACGCCGTCTTCTCCTGGTCCTTAACTGCCATCTTGATCTGATGATAACCCGAATAGGCATCCAAAAAACTCAAACGCTCGCAACCTGCCGTAGCATCAATGATTTGATCAATACGGGGGAGAGCAAAAGGATCCGCTGGACAAGCTTTATTCAAGTCTGTGTAATCCACACACATGCGCCAGGTGCCGTTTTTCTTAAGAACCAGCACCGGATTAGCAAGCCACTCGGGATGAAAAACCTCAATAATAAAACCAGCTGCCAGGAGCCTGGCTACTTCCTCACCAATCGTTTTACGTCTTTCTTCGTTAAACCGGCGTAGGAACTGTGGGCGCCAACTGTCGTGGATTTGTCACGGCAGATGTCCTAGCAAAAGGACTTAGTCGTGGAGCCATCACAACGGGTTAACTTGAAGGGGTTAAAACGGACGCAAGGACACAGTGTTATACTAGTTCGGCCCCTTCGATGAAGGTAAAAGCCTACGTCTAGTTGTGATGAGATTGATGTGTTTCGAGGGCTAGGGAGCAATAAGCTTCGCCTAAACCTCGAGTTGTTGTTCTCTGTCCCTAAACCGTCGTCGGGTCGTCCCCTTATATACACGGGTGACGCCCGTCGGTCTACAAAATCCCAACCTCCGGTTCATAAACGTGCCCGGGTTGGTCTCTCTATCCCTAACTTACAATGCAAGTTTACCTCAGGCCGGTTTACGGCCATAAACCTTTAAACCCATTATAGGCCTTGGGCCCTTCCATTTCTCCTTGGGCTTTAACATCTTGGGTCCATTGACGGAGCTAACCCGGGCCCTGTAGGCCGGTTTACCCCAAATAGCAATATCCCCAACACCAGCTGTCGCCTTGATTATTGCGGATTTAGTAAAAAGAAACGGTAACTTTGTGCTGACGTCATATCGGTTTACAGCAGCAAGAGGAGACGATGGAACGGCGGTTTAACAGTTACTGGAAGACATTTGAAGACAGAAATTTTTATTAAGGATTGACATGAACCTGTTCAAATCAATCTGGGGCCTAATGTTGGGGATATTGCTATTTGGGATAAACCGGCCTACAGGGCCCGGGTTAGCTCCGTCAATGGACCCAAGATGTTAAAGCCCAAGGAGAAATAGAAGGGCCCAAGGCCTATAACCGGTTTAAAGGTTTATGGCCGTAAACCGGTCTGAGGTAAACTTGCATTGTAAGTTAGGAATAGAGAGACCAACCCGGGCACGTTATGAACCGGAGGTTGGGATTTTGTAAGCCGACGGGCGTCACCCGTGTATATAAGGGGACGACCCGACGACGGTTTAGGGAGGACAACAATTCAAGGTTTAGGCGAAGCTTATTGCTCCCTAGCCCTCGAAACACATCAATTCCATCACAACTAGACGTAGGCTTTTACCTTCATCGAAGGGGCCGAACTAGTATAACACTCTGTGTCCTTGCGTCCGCTTTAACCCCTTCGAGTTAACCCGTTGCGGTGGCTCCATGACTAAGTCCTTTCACTAGGACATCTGCCGTGACAAACCCACGACACCTCCTCTCCGACCGGGACGTTGATGCCTCGTCCCCACGAGGCCACAATACCAAAGACGCTACCCAGCAAGCAAAGGTTGAAGAGTGTCCGAGAGTTGATCTACAAGAGAGGTTATCGAAAGCTAAACAAGCAAAGGATTCCTCTAGCCAACAACAAAGTCATCGAGCAGGGCCTGGGTGCGGGCGAAGATGACATTGCGATTCTCGCCTGCCTGCTTCTTCTCGGTGACAGCCTTCTCCTTCTTCTCGAAGTCAATAGCCGCAGGCTTCTTGAAGTAGGTTATTGTGGGTTGAGAATGCGGGCAGAGAGGTTATGTGAAGCTAAAAAAGCAAAGTATTCCTCTGGCGCGGGGCTAGCAGGAGCGTGTGGTCAAGGCCGAATTGGAGATAACATGCACACAGGGGCCGATGCCTCGTCCCCATGAGTCCACAATACCAAAGACGCTACCCAGCAATGGGTTCATGGAGACGTGCGCCTGCCAGCACCTAGCGATAGATGGTAGCATCTCATCCTTCCATCGTGCACTCCTCCTCTCCGACCAGGATGTTGATGCCTCGTCCCCACGAGGCCACAACACCAAAGACGCTACCTAGCAAGCAAAGGTTGAAGAGTGTCTGAGAGTTGATCTACAAGAGAAGTTATGGAAAGCTAAACAAGCAAACGATTCCTCTGGCCATCAACAAAGTCATCGAGCAGGGCCTCGGTGCGGGCGAAGATGACATTGCGATTCTCACCCGCCTGCTTCCTCTCGGTGACAGCCTTCTCCTTATTTTCGAAGTCAATAGCCGCAGGCTTCTTGAAGTAGGTTATTCTGGGTTGAGAATGCGGGCAGAGAGGTTATGGAAAGCTAAAAAAGCAAAGGACTCCTCTGGCGCGGTGCTAGCAGGCGCGTGTGGTCAAGGCCGAATTGGAGATAACATGCACACAGGGGCCGATGCCTCGTGCCCACGAGGCCACAATACCAAAGACGCTACCCAGCAATGGGTTCATGGAGACGTGCGCCTGCCAGCACCTAGCGATTGACGGTAGCATCTCATCCTTCTACCGTGCACTCCTCCTCTCCGACCGGGACATTGACGCCTCGTCCCCATGAGGCCACAACACCAAAGACGCTACCCAGCAAGCAAAGGTTGAAGAGTGTCCGAGAGTTGATCTACAAGAGAGGTTATCGAAAGCTAAACAAGCAAAGGATTCCTCTAGCCAACAACAAAGTCATCGAGCAGGGCCTGGGTGCGGGCGAAGATGACATTGCGATTCTCGCCTGCCTGCTTCTTCTCGGTGACAGCCTTCTCCTTCTTCTCGAAGTCAATAGCCGCAGGCTTCTTGAAGTAGGCTATTCTGGGTTGAGAATGCGGGCAGAGAGGTTATGGAAAGCTAAAAAAGCAAAGGATTCCTCTGGCCCGGTGCTAGCAGGCGTGTGCGGTCAAGGCCAAATTGGAGATAACATGCACACAGGGGCCGATGCCTCGTCCCCACGAGGCCACAATACCAAAGACGCTACCCAGCAATGGGTTCATGGAGACGTGCGCCTGCAAGCACCTAGCGATTGATGGTAGCATCTCATCCTTCCACCGTGCACTCCTCCTCTCCGACCGGGACATTGATGCCTCGTCCCCACGAGGCCACAACACCAAAGACGCTACCCAGCAAGCGAAGGTTGAAGAGTGGGTGAGAGTTGATCTACAAGAGAAGTTATGGAAACCTAAACAAGCAAACGATTCCTCTAGCCAACAACAAAGTCATCGAGCAGGGCCTGGGTGCGGGCGAAGATGACATTGCGGTTCTCACCTGCCTGCTTCCTCTCGATGACAGCCTTCTCCTTCTTCTCGAAGTCAATAGCCGCAGGCTTCTTGAAGTAGGTTATTCTGGGTTGAGAATGCGGGCAGAGAGGTTATGGAAAGCTAAAAAAGCAAAGGACTCCTCTGGCCCGGTGCTAGCATGCGCGTGTGGTCAAGGCCGAATTGGAGATAACATGCACACAGGGGCCGATGCCTCGTCCCCACGAGGCCACAATACCAAAGACGCTACCCAGCAATGGGTTCATGGAGACGTGCGTCTGCCAGCACCTAGCGATTGACGGTAGCATCTCATCCTTCTACCGTGCACTCCTCCTATCCGACCGGGACGTTGATGCCTCGTCCCCACGAGACCACAACACCAAAGACGCTACCCAGCAAGCAAAGGTTGAAGAGTGTCTAAGAGTTGATCTACAAGAGAGGTTATGGAAAGCTAAACAAGCAAACGATTCCTCTGGCCAACAACAAAGTCGTCGAGTAGGGCCTGGGTGCGGGCGAAGATGACATTGCGATTCTCGCCTGCCTTCTTCTTCTCGGTGACAGCCTTCTCCTTCTTGTCGAAGTCAATAGCCGCAGGCTTCTTGAAGAATGTTATTCTGGGTTGAGAATGCGGGCAGAGAGGTTCTGGAAAGCTAAAAAAGCAAAGGATTCCTCTGGCCGGTGCTAGCAGGCGCGTGTGGTCAAGGCCGAATTGGAGATAACATGCACACAGGGGCCGATGCCTCGTCCCCACGAGGCCACAATACCAAAGACGCTACCCAGCAATGGGTTCATGGAGACGTGCGCCTACCAGCACCTAGCGATTGACGGTAGCATCTCATCCTTCCACCGTGCACTCCAAAGACGCTACCCAGCAATGGGTTGATGGAGACGTGCGCCTGTCAGCACCTAGCGACATTGGGGATCAAGTAACGCTCGCGCTCAACCATCTGTCACGGATCTCGGTGCCGCGGATGCCTCCACCAAAAGAAATTGACCCTTTTCGCCATCCACTGGATGTAGGTGACCACCGCCTGGACGCCGCGAAACGCCAGACATGGCTGGGCACCTTCGATGTGATGGCGCCGTGGCGTCGCAGGTCAGGTCCTCCAAAAGTGCATCGATGAAGACGACGAGAAAGCCCTGCTGCTCGAGATTCACGAAGGCACCTGCGGGCACCACGCGAGCAGTCGCGCACTCGTGGCCAAAGCCTTTAGAGCAGGGTTGTACTGGCCAACCGCAATGAGAAACACGGAGGATATCGTGCGATGTTGCATCACCTGCCAGAAACTCGCCAGCAGGCCGCATGCCCCAGCATCAGAACTCAAAACCATACCGCTATCCTGGCCGTTCGCCACCAGGGGACTCGACATGGTGGGCCCACTCAAGAAATCCTCAAAAGGAGGCCGAACACATCTACTGGTAGCAGTAGACAAGTTCACCAAGTGGATTGAAGCAGTACAAAATCACCAGCTCAACAGCCCTCATGTCCGTTAACTTCATCAAATCCATCATCTTCAGATTCGGCGTACCACATAACATCATCACAGACAACGGTACAAACTACACAACAACAGAATTTTAGAACTTCTGGCAAGGATTGGGCATCAAGATCAACTACGCGTCAGTCGCGCACCCGCAATCCAACGGCCAGGTGGAAAAGGCAAACGACTTAGTATGCGGTCCTCGCCCCTGGCCACGGCCATCTCCGTGCTCACTTTGAAAGCAACACATATCGCTTTGAAAGCAACACATGTCGCTTTGAAAGCAACATAGGTCATTTTGAAAGCAACACATGTCTCTAAGCAACACAGGTCATTTTGGATGCCACGTGTCGGTCACCCTTGACGAAAGCACTTCGGTGACGCGCGATTTATCGTCATGGAAGTGGACACTTCCGTGATGATAATTTTGGTAATGTCATGGAACACTTCTACGACAGCACAGGTATGACTATCTCAATTCTGTCATAAATTTGTCATGGATGTATATGCATGACAAAAAAAGCGACCTACTGTGACAAACACGTATCATCACGGAAGTGTATTTTTTTGTAGTGCAATATAATGCCAGGACTTGCCATTCTAGTTAGGACATATAGCAATGTCATCCAACGTCATTGCTTAAATCTTAGATACTTGTCATCCTATTAATTACTCCTTAGCCAGTAAACGAAGAGCCACTAAGACAACCACAATCATAAAGACTTGCGATTGTCTCGCCAGCTTAGTCATTTGCTCCTCAAGCTTGTTCATCCTTGGATCCTCTGCCGTACCCATTTGCTCCTCAAGCTTTTTCATTCGCTCCTCGAGCTTTTCACATCGAGGCCACTGGCCTTGTTCATCTTGGGCTCCTTGCCGAGCTTTTTGATCTCTTCTTTTTGCCTATGAAGTTCTTTAATCCTACGAAGAAGATTGGGGGGGGGGGGGGGCTTCAGTATCATCAAGGAACTCCACATATTGATGCAGCCACTTGTAAAAATAACATGTCTTCTTCTACAATACAAGTATAACAACATCAGTGAACAATAATAGACCAACATGTATTACTCCTCACTAACATCCTACAGATTCAAGCCCGAAGCAACTACGTAGAAGGTATGAGATGAGCTAGACTTCAACAGTACGAACGGGCTAGACTTCAATAGTAAGAACATTAATTCAACAGCAAAAAAAAGATATAGATAAATCTAGCATGAGTACCTCAACTTTTGTCCTATACCTGGGACAGATAAATTAATATGCCCCATGGTCTTTCTTTGATTCGCGCAAGTCAACCTTTAGGGGTCCTTGCAGTCTGTGCAGTTGATAAGCGGAAGACCCCTCAAATCATTCCTAGGAATGTCTTCCACCGTAAGAAACACAATAGGCTTTCTCCAACCAGAAGTGGAGCTCGACTCCGACATCCTCACAACAGTTATCTACCTGTAACAAGAAGAAATCCCCGTATGAAACAAGCTACATGCCTACGGTCAAGTGGGCTAACACACAGCAGCAAGCAATGCCAAAGAGAAGCGGACAAAATTGGCTCCTGTTAAACCGTGGTAGACCTAGGATCTTGCTATTGGGTACCGCACCAAAGGTTATTGGCCATTCGATAAATTTTAGATACCAATTTTCAATAAAAATTTGTCAATTTGCATTGTCATATAGTATAAAGGCAATAATTAATATGTAACTGAAAGATTTAAGTCTGAAATATGCATAAAAGTAACTTGCGGTAGTACTTACGAAAGGTGCAATCGATCGCGCGGACAGAATCAGCGAGCTAACTGACGACCTCCTACTCGAAATCCTCAAGCGGCTCGACCTGCGTGAGGCTGTCCGCGCCGGCGCACTCTCCACGCGGTGGCACCACCTCCCCCACCGGCTCTCGCGCCCGGCCATTTCCGTCGCCCAGGATGCGCTTGTGCACAGGCAAGTTCACAGGCGCGGCGTTGAGTTTACTGACAGGGTGTGAGTGCGATTGCAACAACAGTCATGCTGCCAAGTCCTCAGCCTCCGCTTCTACCTGTCGCCCCCACACCCGAGCTCCATCGGCCGCGCCGTTGAGCACGTTGTCAGCCATGGCGACACCAAAAGGCTCCATTTTGACACATGCCTGCCATACTGGAGAAACCCTGCCTGGCGGATCGCCGAGTTTGGACAGCACTTCATGTCCTTCTCCCGCGACTACCCGGTCGCTTTCCGGTGGCTCACGGTTCTTACACTCAAGAACCTTCGGTTTAGGCACTCCGATGTCACTGACCTCATTAGTGCCTGTGACAGGCTCATACACCTCACCTTGAGTTTCTGCAAACTGGTTGATGAGGACTCCGTGCTGCTCAGGGGCAAGCACCTCGGGTTCCCACCAGCGAGTTCCCAAGGTTGGTCCGGTAACAAAAACACCGGCACTACTTTCAAGAGTGCTCACTATCTGTAGCATCCGACGTCGTGCTAGTAATTGTGGTGGGCACGGGCATGGTGCTAGTAGTTACAGTGGCATAAGGGAGGTCTAGCCACAATGTCGACTGCAGCTGCGCACACCTTGTTTCTGGTTGGAGAACGGAGGCACGAAGAACATGCGGGCCATTCCATTTACTGCACGAGCTCAATCTCAGATGTCTTTGCGAGGTTGGGGATCTCTGACGGGAGCTCCAAAAATATTTAATATACATGGTTTTAGAGGCTTGGGTTAGATATCATGGGTCTAACCCCTGATTATTCAATTCAGGGGAGTAAATGAATTATTCGAATGTGTTAGAGTTACTGTTTGTGTACACTCTAACGCAATTACAATGCCTTAGGGGCAACCATACAGGAGATGAAAAATGACAATCGAGAGAGGAATTGGGATGGAGATTCACCATAGCACTGTGCAACATATCTAGGGTCCGCAAGACGTAGCCCTGCCTAGGTACCATGACCTATCGCCCCTAGTGTCGCCTCCTCGGCAAAGGTCCCCTTCTGAAGCCCACCTCCCTTCTCTGGTGCATGGGTCTGTTGGGCTCCCCCTCCTCCCCCCTCTCGACATCGGCCAACTCGAGCAAACTTTATTTCCGTGACGCCCTCTTGGCCCGCGCCGCCTGACCTATGGCATTAATGGTGGTTGATGGTGATTCGCTTCACGACGCCAACATGGCGGCTTTGCCTACACATCTGAAGTCCATCATAACTGTGCCAGAGCGGGAGGATGGCATTGATAACAGTGGTGGGTGGGCGACCGATGGCCTTGGGGGTCGGCCAATGTATCCTCAGCATCTAGCCCATACCCAGGTGCGGGATGCCCATCCTTATGACCGGGATGACCGTTTTCGCACACTGCTCTTTAAGAAGGCTAGGGGCTGCTTCTTCAGGTGTTTTCCCACAAGCATCGCATTATGGACTGCAAGAACAAAGCTCATTGCTTGATGTGCGGTGAGGTCAGCCACAGGGCGCGGTGGTGCAGGGACCTGTGTTTTGATTTTCGTTTTGTGTTCTTTTTCACCGCTGACCGAGATGGCTAAATTTCGGCCATTTCAAATTTTTTGGTAAATTCTCGCACGAAATTGCAGAAACAAAATTTGAAGTTTTGGATAAAATTTGTCCAAAATTCAGCCGAATTTCGGCCGAAATTTGAGCAAAGTCTGAATCAAATAGGGCATAATTATAGCAGCACAACTGTCCTTAATCTAAAGCAGCACAAGAAAATCAGAGCCGCGTGGCCAAATTGCTGAAGAACCAAAACTGCATACATACTTCAAGTAGGAAGATATAAAAGCATCCAGAATTAAGATTTAATCAAGCGGCCGCCCACCATGCTCCTGCCTCCATTGAACTGGTCAGCTCACGCTCCACCAGCTCCTTTGCCACAGCCGTCGAGCACAATGCCTCAATCTTGGAGAAGCAACACACATGCAGTGGATGGGGTGGAGGCGAGGAGGCGTGAAGGAGGGCAGGAGGGTAGTGAGCGCCTTGGCCAAAGAAGCCGCCATCGCGTGAGATGTGCCCTGTCCGCAGCGGCGGCGCCACACACAGGAGGATCAAGAGGAAAGGAAGATTCTAGGGTTAGGGCGTGAGGGCTATGGTTTTGTCTCAATCGAAGCCAAACAGAAACGCTCTAGGAGCTGGGCCGGGCCACAAAATTCAAATTGGGCCAAAAAATTCGGCTCATAGGGCCATGTACCGGGCCATGGCGAGATGGCCGAAATTCGGCCGGAATTAGTTTTTTTCGGCCAAAAATCAAATCACAGGCTGGGACGGGAGATCGGCTAAGAAGACTCGCACGATGGCCCCAGCGCGTCCTACAGAGCCTGGTGCACCTGGGTAGGCCGCAGTGCATGGAGGCACGAGGATGGAGGCCCCATGTGGCGCCAACAAGGTCTTGCACGGGCAGCAGTACCGGGGCCCACGGCGATGGCAGAGACCGGGCGGGCTATCTCGAACCATGCTATGGTGGCGGTGGTGGTAGGCTACAATCCGCCTCTGGCACTCTCTGACGTGTAGAGTGCCTTCGCTGGAAGCTTCAGATTGTCGTGGATCGCATGCCCACCTTGCTATTCGTTAGAGGGTATTTCCTCCTCTACTTAAAGGATCTGGCGACACATGACGAGGCGGTTGCAATGCAGGGTCTCCTCTCCCTGGGCTCAGTCTCCTTCTGGATCACGCCCTGGAGGCGGTTCTGCAATGGCGGATATGATGGACTTCAAGGCTCACGTATGTCTGGAGCGTGTTCCATGTAGTGCGTGGAATCTGGCGTTGATTGCATCCCATTTTGACCAATCAACGATTCTGGAAGAACAGGACATAACCAATAACTCTGATGATGAGACTTCTTGCATGAGGCTGCGAGTTTAGATCGGAGACGTCGACACGCTCGCCACGCACGAACTGCTGCAGATCGAGGAGGCGATCAAGCAAGACTCGCCGACGTTAGGGCCGTTGCGGTTTCTCGAGTACGACGTGCTCATCCACCTTGCTTGTGTGCTCGACTTCCGCCCTAGGCTAACCTCGTAGGGCGACTATGTGCCTGTGTACTGGCGCCTACAAGTGGAACCTCGATTGCGAGGATGGAACCTCACCCCACCCACCCCCCACAGGTCCTTCTCACTCTCGCCTACACTTCCATCCTGGGAACGATGGTTGTGGGGGTGCTCCTCCCAGTGGTGGTGCAATCGGCGGTGGATGTGCTGGACATGCTACTTCTGGAGATGGTCATTGTGAACCCGGCGGCACCCACGATGGCATCGACAGGCCTGGAGAAATGCGAGTGTCCATGCCTGGAGCGTCGGGATAGCAACACGCGCACGGGCTTGTCCTGGTGGTGCTGACCACAACATTTGGGAAATCTTGTTACTTATCATCCAAAGAACCTTCTTGTGCGTGTTGCCGCCCGAATGATAGCTCGAGTACTATGTCGCTGCAACAGCTGCTTCTGTGTGTGGATCCGACGTAGCTGGGACAGGAGCTTCCTGGCCAGGTGCAGGTGCGTCAAGCCTGACGGCCAAGTCCATGCACCAGTCACTGCATCAGGGCTCTCATAGCGGTACCGTTATGCGGCCTCCCCATAGCAGCATGGTGTCGTCGTGATGCGGCCACCCCATAGAGGTATCTCGATATATAGGTCCTTGGGAAGCGGTTCAGTCCTGCTTTGCCCCAGCCTGGGAAGGAATGCGAACTTGGGCCCAAGAGACCGTGGCGAGTTGGGCCTCGGCCGTATTTTTGGCACAAGCCAGACATCCTCTTCTATCGAAACAAGTTATGTGGGAGCCGGACTAGAGCTCGTCAGCCCAGCATCTTCGGTGTATAAGCTTGCGAATTTCCTCTCTGCTTTCTTGCTCTATACATCACTCGCTACTCCACCACCACTGCTGTCTCCGCCAAAGATGTCGCCTTGTCCATGACCGGCCTCGGGCATGCCCCCCTCTGGTGTCACCCCGGCCCAGGAGGTCGCTCGCGACCAAGCCACCGAGAGGCCTCTCACCCGAAGAAAAGGTGAGGATGGTGTTTATCCATAGGTGCAACATTGTTCTGCATGATGGACCTCCTACAGCTGATGAATTGGAGCGCTACCGGAGGATGTACAAGAAGGAACTCCCTAACTCCTTCATTCAGGCGATCACCACCCTAGTACAAGCTACCATGGCAACATCCCAAGGCCCTGCTGTTTGGACACCGGCCATCAGGGTTTGATCTGATGCCATCTGTTTGGGGTTTCGCTCCCTCATAGTTTCTCTATGTTAGCTCGACCTTATTAGCCAGCTAGTGGGTACTAGATGTAGTGTGGTAAATTGTTGGAGTCCCTGATGCGGGTGTTCTTCCGTCAGAATTTGTGCCACAGTCTGTAAGCATGGGTGTTGCCAAAGGGATATTATGTTTCACACGTTATTGCTCTGCAGATTATAGTGAATGTGTTCGAGCTCTCCAGTTTCCTTATGGATCTCTGCCTGCCGAACTGGAATGTGAGAGGGCTGAACAACCTAGAAAGATGTCATGCGGTTCACAACGTGTGTAACATTTAGAGATCTGATTTTGTGTGCCTACAAGAGACAAAGATTTCTGATTTCTCCAGGACTAGTCATTCAGGCCTTGGGTCCAAGGTTTGCTGATAATTTCATCTTCAAGGGTGCGGATGGCAGGAGAGGGGGGATCATGATTGCATGCACTGTAGATTTTGCTATTGCTCAACTAAGGAGGGCCAAAATTTCTTCTCCCTCTAGGGCAATGTTTCTAACTATGCTGACCGCACCTCTTTGACCCTCACAGTGGTCTATGGTCCACAAGCTGACCAGGAAAAGATTGCCTTCCTTCAAGAGATTCGAGACATCAAGCCCGTGGTTCATAATGAGTGGTTAATCGTTGGAGATTTTAATCTCATTGCACGCGCAAACGAGAAGAGCAATCACAATATAAATATCAGAATGATGGGATGATTCAGAAATGTCCTTGAAGATTTTGAGCTCAGGGAATTCCAGTTGTTGGGCGGATAATTCACATGGGCCGGTAACAACATCAACACCATTTCCACCAAGATTGATCGTATTTTCATGATGAGTGACTCGGAGATGCACCACCCCCAATACCAATTGGAACCTACTTCTATAGGCACTTCAGATAATTACTGGCAATGATTTTAGATGACTACAAACCAAGGTATGTCACATTACTGTGGCCCTAAAGAAATGGCACCGCGCTCGCATGTCTGAATTCAGGCTCCAAGAGGCCATTGCTGATGAGGTAATTTTCAATTTATACATGGCACATGATGACAAAGAGTTGACCTTGGCCGAGTGAAACTTGAGAAAATTGCTGAAGGCCAGGCTACTGGGATTGGCTGCAATTGAGAAAAAAGGCGGAGACAGACGTCACGTCTGACTTAGATCAACATGGGCGACGCCAACACAATGCTATTCTAGTTGCGGGCAAATGGAGGTGTGGTAAAAAGCACAGCCCGATGTTGTCCAAACCTTTTGGTACGAAAACTAATGATCACAATGAGAAGGCCGACATCCTATTACAGGACTCAAGGGCCTGATGGGAGCGTCTTACACCGGCAGAAGCAAACTTAATTTTGTGTTTTCTGAAACAGTCTACACATGATGTGCGACATCTTGATGATTATTTTTGTGTGGAGGAAGTAAAGGAGGTCAAAGATTCATTGCATTCTGAGCGAGCTCCAGGACCAATTTGATTTCCTAGCATTTCCTTCATGTGATGGGACATAATTAAGATGGATCTCATGCAAGCTTTGCGTTGGCTCCGCTCTCTCCGAGAATACCATTGGGATCTTTTAAAATCTGTGAATATTGTGCTCATCCCTAAGAAGGATGCTCCCAGATCCACCGTGGACTAGAGACCAATCAGTTTAATGCACAGTATTGCACAAATCCGATGTAAGCTGCATGCCAACAGATTTGCACCTGAGCTTAGGATTTTGGTTTCTCATTGTCACAGCGCCTTCATCAAGAAGAGATGCATCCAAGTTAACTTGACGTATGTCCAAAATGTCATCCGAGATGCTCACATCAAGAAGGCAATAATTTTCATGAAGCTTGTCATTGCAAAATCTTTTGACTTGGTTGGGTGTGGATATCTGCTCAAGACCTTGGTTGCTTTTGGGTTCGGAAGTCGATGGAGGAACATCATATCAATCATCCTGAGATCCTCCTCTCGGATCATGTTTACTGGTGCTCCATGTGCGCCTTTCAAGCACATGTGTGGCCTAAGACAAGGGGGTCCCCTCTCCCCGATGTTGTTCATTTTGGCTATAGAACCATTACAAATGGGAATCACTTGTATACTCTGTCCTGACTTCTATGGCAACCTTCTTCCTCACCTGCATCGCCACCAACAAATGGGTGATCAAGAGACTTGAGAAGATCCGAAGGAACTTCCTGTGGAGTAGTGAAGAGGAATGTAGCGGTGGGGAGTGTCTGTTAATTGGAAAAAATGTTGCTCGCCAAAAATCATGGTGGTTTCGGGTTTGAGCTTTTCAGTTGAGCTCTACATTTGCATTGGGCCTGGTTTGAATGGTGCAACGACCCGAGACCTTGGCAAGGTACCCCTAATCCTTGTGATAAAACTGACTGACAACTTTTCTCGGCTTGCACGGAAATCACTTTCAGGGATGGGCAGCGGGCTAGTTTTTGGAAAGATTGTTGGTTACAGGGTATGGCACCTGCAAATATGACCCCTGGTCTTTTTGCTCTAGCTCGAAGGAAAAAACTCTTTGTCAAGGACACCCTGAACGGGAATCGCTTGATGCGGGGCCTCCAAAGGATGAACAATGAGCTCATGATCGACCAATTCATTCAGCTCTATGAATTGATTCAACCTCTGAATCGAAGCAACGAACCTGATGCCATCACTTGGAGGTTGACGAATGGTGGGGCCTACTCTGCAAAATCTGCATATGAGCCCCAGTTCATAGCACACATAGCTGCCCCTTTGCTGCATGCTATGTGGAAGGTCAAAGCTGAACCAAAGGTGCCACTCTACTTGTGGCTTCTACTACAGAATCGGAATTGGACTGCTGATCGTTTGGAGGCCAGAGGATGGCCTCACTCGGCTCAATGCGTTCTGTGCTACCAAGTTCCTGAGACGGCGGCATATCTCACTCTGACTTGCCCCTTTGCTCGTGAGGTTTGGTTCTCCTTCAATCAAACAGATGATACCGCTGCTACGACTGGTGCAACGTCAATGACGATTAGAGGATGGTGAAAAAAAATCTGGGCTCTCCGCACGCAGCCTGACCCTGACCTTACCTCTCAAGCAACGACTGCTGCCTACGTGGCCTGGAACCTGTGGAAAGAAAGAAACAGGCGAACAGTTGAGGGCAAGAGATCAGGGGCGGAGCCAGGATTTGAGTATGAGGGGGGCGAAGAGGCCAATACCAAGCAATCGTATATAAAACATATATAAAAGGCGATTATAGACATCTTTTAGATATATCACCGGCATCAAATTGCAATGACATATATTTCATAATTCAAAAGAAAATGACACTTTTATTAGTATAAATTCTCTAGATATAACTTTATAAATTGTAGTAAGCAATGTAACAATAACATTACCTTAGTAATTTGCGTAGTCTAGTTGTATGTTGGATATACCTTCAGATTTGGTCTTGCTATGACAATATGAGCTGTGGGACTGAATAGTATAGGATTTGATACAGACCGAGAAGCAACAACTGCTTCATTGGGATGAGCCGGTGATGACTGTTGAAGGAGACGCAAGAACAAAAGGGTAGAGTTTCCTTATGTGGCTGATGGCAACGCCCTAGCGCGCACAGGCGATCGATCCCGATCAAAACAGAAATACTAACAATCAGACTAAGGTTTAGATTCAGAAAAAGGAAATTACTGCTAATAGCTTAGTATTATTGATATATACTACTAGTCTACTACCTGCTTGTATCCATAGGCTGGCCTCCCGGTGCCTAGATGTATAGCGTCGTGGTGAGCGACGGCGGCGGCGGCCGCCGTCTACAGTCAGGCGCACGTACAACGTAAAGAGGATCAATTGATTGGTCTGATCGATAGCATTAGGGCTAGGACCTGGCCTCGACTAGCAAAACAATTACACGCATGAGGCAGGCCGCGATCGTACATGGGCTACTGGGCTTATTTGATGCGTACTAATTACAGGATAAACCAGCTGGGCCATCATCAATCAAATCATTACTGGGCCATTAGCACACGCAATGCACTGCGTATACCAGAAATTTTCAAGGGGGGGCGAGCGATTGGGGGGTGTCTAGCCCCTGCTCGCCCCCCCCCCCCCTGCCTCCGCCCCTGCAAGAGATGCTCGCCTGAGACAATAGCCGGTTTGGTTAGAGAGGAGGCCACTAGATAGTGTTATTTTCTTTTCTCTCTTTTCCCCTCTTCTAATATGAAAATGCAGCACTACTGCCACTGCCGTCAAAAAATGACAATCGAGTACAAGTGTGAATGCTTGAAGCAACCAGATTCTCCTGTGACCCCAAGGTGAAAGCTAAAACGATCACAAGCAGGTGTTTCATGTTGTTGTGGTAAATTAGTAGGATTGCTTCAAAGTTAGACTTCAACCATAGGTCGAACTAAAAAAAGCCTATACCATGGTGATGGTGGTGCTTTTGCGGTTCCAGTAGGACGACTACGAAAAGTGCGAGCCATCTACAGCGCAACAGCCGTAGCTGGGACAGAAAAGGGCGACCCCTCGCGCTAGGACAGGCATACTATCTGCCATTCGGGCCTAGCGGGTGCAACTCTGGATTCGTGATATTACAGCAATTTGGTAGCGGTTCGCGCTTGTTGTGCGGTCCTCCAGAGACCATGGCAGCATGAATTCTAGCAATGCAATTGAGCAAAAGATACTACAGTACAGGAAAGGGGACAAAGAAAAAACACGCAGGGAAGGAAAATGCCTCCGTATCAAAGCTGGTACTTATCTTGGTGGTTAACAGGATGTAGAGAGGTAGACTTTTCTCATCAGGATGTAAGAGAGGAAGGAAAATACCTCCGTATCAAAGCCAGGGCAACACGCATGGATTCAACGAGGGGGTTCACTTCACAACAAAATAAATGCTTACGTTAAAGAGTTGTTCAGGTGTACGTTTCACATCCCAGAGACAAAATAAAATAAGAAAAAGATCAATCGTCAAACCTGGAAGCCGCTACAGACTACAGAGTGCGCTCCATGTCGATGAATCTGATGGCCTTTCCCCGTGGGGGATCTGAGCACAGAATCACCTTCAGGCAAGATGAATAGGTCTTCAGGGGCAAGACGGCGGCGGCGGCGGCATGGCCGGCACTGCTGGCGACGGCGGCGGGGAGCGAGCGGGAGGGTGGCCGATGCCGGCGGCAGTCTGTCGACCGCCGTGAGGTGAGGGAAGGATGGGAAACGGTTCGTGATCTGCATGTTTGGAGAGGTGGAGAGGAGGGGAAGCGTGACGGCTGGGCTTTTCCACCGTGCGGGTATGCGGGAGGTCGAACGAGACCGTTTCCTTTTTTCGTGCGGAAGAGAGAGCGACGAGGGCCGACGAAGATGACACCGGTGTCATGTTTTTTTCCTTCGCTAATTACTGAGCGTAAGTCACATGTGCGTACCATCTACACATCAAGCGGTCGATGTTGAACCAAAGTCGTAGCTGCATTCCGTCTTGACAGGCCAAGCTGAATCACCTTTTTTTTCGAGAAAACTTTCAATCTATTCATCTTCTATCATGGCAGTACAACGAACACTAAAAATAATAAAAATTACATCCAAATCCGTAGACCACCGTACCTAGCAACGACTACAATCACTGAAGCGAACCGAAGGCGCGCCGCCGTCATCACCCCTCCCTCGTCGGAGTCGGGCACAACTTGTTGTAGTAGACAGTTGGGAAGTCGCCATGCTAAGGCCCTGTAGGACCAGCGCACCAAAACATCAACCGTCGCTGATGAAGAATAACGTAGATCGAAAGGATCCAACTTCAGGGAGCCGCCGGAACGGGGACTAGGCGGGGAGACCTTTATTCCATCTTCAGGGAGCCGCCGCCGTCTCGTCTTCCTGAGTAGGACATAAACCCTAATCACCTTCGGTTTCACATAGCGACGTGACCTATAGTTTATTTCAAACTAACAACAAAAAAACGTACCAGTAGTTTTCAAGAAGACTCGCCAAAGCAAACAGACAGCCCAAGCTGAAAATGCCAACGGAGCTCGAGCTACAGGGAGCCCCTTTTAAAAATTCAAAATTGCACAATGCACAAAATTTCAATTTTTTGTGAAGACACATGCACGTGTGTACTACGTATGTGCAAAGTTTAATAGCATTACTATCACACGTGGCATACAGAAAAAAGACAAATATGCATTTTCAAAATGGGCCCTTGAATTTTATTGTTGGGCCAGAATTTTTGTTTTTTTCGCACCCTACAAATAGCAAAAAAACAAAAAAGAAATTTCACACGTACCTGCGGAACACATATAAGTTTCCATGAGGTTTTGTCGTATTTTCTTAAAACTATTAAATATGCGTTTTATTTTTATCCAAAAGTCGCAATATAGGTCGAGGCACTATCTGAGGAACTGTGCACACACAGTCGCCGAGCTTAACGAAGCCGCGAATGCTCATGTCCAGCTCGGAGAAGAATTCGCGCCGCCCACACATGTAGTTGCTGATGCCGGAGTCCAGGAACCAAGCCGTGTCGTATTGACCGACATGCTTCGTCGCCGTAGCATTGGATCGCTCCTCGTTGGGCAGGACGTGCTCGACGGACGGCGCGCTCGGACGTACCACGGTGAGCGAGTCCAGGCTCGCGATCAGCAACGCCTGCTCCTGTTCCTGTCCTTGCACAAGGTTTGCTCGCCCCTTGCGCTCCTTCTGCGGCTCCCGGCACTGCTTGGAGAAGTGACCCATATGGTTACAATTGGAACATTATACCTGGGACATGTCCCGTTCACCGTTGCCGCCATTGCCGGTCTTGTTCTTGGGCTTGCCCTTCTTGTGGCCGTTGCCGTTGCCGCCGGAGCCCTGCCCTTGCTCGGGCTGCTTCCTACGGGCCTCCCACTCCTCCTCCGTCAGGACCAGGCTGCCGCTCGTGCGCTGTGTCATTGTCGATCCCCCGCCACGTCCCTCCGAGGAATGCAGACGCCCGATCAGTTCTTCAACCGACAGGATGTTCAGATCGAGGAGGTTTCGATGGAGCACGCCATCTGTGTGTAGCGCTCCAGGATAACGCGCAAGATCTTCTGCATGATCTTCAGTTCCTCCACCGTGTCGCCGAGGTGCATGATGGGCATGGTGAAGGCGTCGAGGGTCTCGCCGTCGTGGAACTTGATCTACTCGAATTCCTTGCGCAGCCGTTGCGCCGTGGCCTCCTTAACGCGATTAGCTCCGACGCGCATGGAGCGCACCGCGTCCCACACGGCTTTGGCCCTGCCCTTCACTGCGAGTGCGCCCACCATCACAGGGGGGCGCTGAGCGCAGGAGTGCCGCGAGCGCGGCCTTGTCATTGGCCACGCTACTGGCGTTGCCTTCCACCGCGTCCCACATCAGGTTGGCCTCCATGTTGATCTGCATCACTAGAGCTCACTGGACGTAGTTCGTGGCGGTGAGCATTGGCCATACCGTGTTGCCACCGGTGATGATCCGCTCCTGCACCATGCGGTCGTGGACGACGATCTCGTTGCCGCCACGACGAACGCGACTCCTACCGCGGCTCCGGCGCCGTGTGCGCGATGGAGTCACATAGCGATGATCAGCAGGCACTAGTAGAAAAAGGGCCTTTAGTCCGGGTTCTTGAACCGGGACTAAAAGGTCGTTACTAATGCACTGACCCTTTAGTCCCGGTTCAAACCAGAACCGGGACTAAAGGCCCTCCACGTGGCCGCTGCTTGGAGGTCCATCTTTAGTCCCGGTTGGTAACACCAGCCTGTACTTAAGGAAATTTTCTGATTATTTTTTTGAAATTCTTTTTTTGAATTTTTTTTATTTTCAAATTTCTGAATTATTTTAACCTCTAATCTCTAATCACCCCTCTCGTCACTGCTCAATTTAATCTCTAATCACCCCTCATCATTCCAAATCATATAACTTCCCGGACGGTCACCCATCCTCCCACTCCCCCAGCCTGAGCACGCTTAACTTCCAGGTTCTATTCTCCCTCGTTTCCAAATCTGCACTCCTTATTTTCCTGACAATAGTAAGATGTTAATCCTATTAACCCTCAGGAGTTTAGGTTGAGCATGAAGTCACACATTTCACTGTTTGAGTTTGAAACTATTGTTCTAAAAAACAATAATTATTTAGTAACACTAATATTTCTTGAATAAGTAGCTTGACCATTGTTTGACCACAGTTTGACCATAGTTTGACCAGATTTGACCAAAATTGAAAAAACTGAAATAATTATTTAATAACAATAATATTCTTGAATAATTGTTTAGTAACACTACTACTTCTTGAATAAGTAGTTTGACCATAGTTTGACCAGATTTAATGAAAATTTAAAATAAAATAAAATTTGAGCATAACTTTTTTTCCTTTTGGAATTTGAGGATTCTACAAATTCGCAAACAGGCCGTAGGCCGTCTCCATCATATGTAACTTTTCGAGTAGATGATTTTTCATATAAAAAACTTTTTAATCCGAGTACGTATGCAAAAGTTATGCCCATTTTACAAATTCCAGAGAGATTTTGTAAATAAAGTCGAAATTCATATTTGTAAATTTTCCCAACAACTAGACCACATATCACATGGGAAACTTATTTTATTTTATTTGTTTGACATTTCCATCATTTTCTTTTGTTTTTTTCTAAAACTGAAAAGGCGGTCCGGGGGGGAGTTTGAAAATGGGACCTTTAGTACCGGTTCGTGCCATGAACCGGTACTAATGCCTCAAAGGCCATTAGTCCTGGTTGGTGGCACCCACCGGTACTAAAGGTTAGATCTTTAGTCCCGGTTGATGCCACCAACCGGGACTAATGGGCATCGTACCCTTTAGTCCCGGTTCGTGGCACGAACCGGGACTAAAGGTCCCAGGTGAACCGGGACTAATGCGTTAGCCGCACGAACTGGGATAAATGCACCCATTGGTCCCGGTTCTGGACTGAACCGGGACTAATGGGGTTACCCGGCCTGGGTCAAAGCCCCCTTTTCTACTAGTGAGGTGATGGCGTGGGCGCCGGTGTCTGTGTCTTGCTCCCCCTCTGCATGGTCCCTCACGAACGCTGTGATACCAGATGTCAGATCTGGACCTGAAACTCGCTAGTGCTACAAGCAAAATTCAAAGAGCAAAGAACAATGGAGTCTGAAGATTTTTTGGTGCCGTGTAAACCTTACGGCTTTTCTAGTTTCTTTCTCTCTATGCTCGAAAAAACATCTAGTAACATATTTTAAATTATTAAACAAAGTGTTCCCTCTATGCTCTATTCCTCTATGGTGGGCAGGAGCCTGGCACCAATGATGAGATCGTTCAGTTTGCCTGCACTCGCTTCAAGGCCGAGTACCCCATTTTCGACAAGGTACATTTTTGCTGTGATTTTCCTAGGCCAAAGTAATGCATTTATCTGTTTCAGTGTGATAATGTTGCAAATGTTTCAGTGGGATGCCCATGAATCTCCATTTTATCTTAAGAACAATCCATCCAAGAAGGTTTATGCTGCGGTATTGAGTCTTAGTTTGCATTGTCTGTCAGGTTGATGTCAATGGCAACAATGTTTCTCCCCTATACAAGTTCCTGAAGTCTAGCAAAGGTGGCCTTTTTGGCGACAGCATCAAGTGGAACTTCTCCAAGTTCTTGGTTGACAAGGAGGGTCGCGTTGTAGACCGCTATGCCCCGACCACTTCCCCCCTGAGCATTGAGGTAACTAACAGTGCACCGTGATTCACATCCCCTTGCGCATGCTTAATCCTGATCATGGTGCTCCATTTTCAGAAGATGATTGGAGATGCTGAGGTAGCAGTACCAGTACATTTGCAATGTTGTTGTTTGTTCCTCTTGGTTACTTGGCCTGGGCAAAAGAACTCTGCCGGCACGACGGATGCCGTCGATGGTGTGAATCTCAGTGTCCACATGCTGAAGGTTTTCCTTCACTGAAGTTTTGGGTTTCAGACTGTTTTTTCTTTTCTTATTTTGAGTGGGTTTGCCGTCTGGGCTGTGTCACCAAGAGCAAGCAGGGCCTTGGAGTTTAAGCCTGCTCCTTCCTCGGCCCGATTTGGCTAAATGGGCACGCCCTCTTCCACATCATATCACCTCACAAAGTAGTTTGACCATAGTTTGACCAGATTTAATGAAAATTTAAAAAAAATTAAAATTTGAGCATAACTTTTTTTCCTTTTGGAATTTGAGGATTCTACAAATTCGCAAACAGGCCGTAGGCCGTCTCCATCGTATGTAACTTTTCGAGTAGATGATTTTTCATATAAAAAACTTTTTAATCCGAGTACGTATGCAAAAGTTATGCCCATTTTACAAATTCCAGAGAGATTTTGTAAATAAAGTCGAAATTCATATTTGTAAATTTTCCCAACAACTAGACCACATATCACATGGGAAACTTATTTTATTTTATTTGTTTGACATTTCCATCATTTTCTTTTGTTTTTTTCTAAAACTGAAAAGGCCGTCCGAGGGGGAGTTTGAAAATGGGACCTTTAGTACCGGTTCGTGCCATGAACCGGTACTAATGCCTCAAAGGCCATTAGTCCCGGTTGGTGGCACCCACCGATACTAAAGGTTAGACCTTTAGTCCCGGTTGATGCCACCAACCGGGACTAATGGGCATCGTACCCTTTAGTCCCGGTTCGTGGCACGAACCGGGACTAAAGGTCCCAGGTGAACCGGGACTAATGCGTTAGCCGCACGAACCGGGATAAATGCACCCATTGGTCCAGGTTCTGGACTGAACCGGGACTAATGGGGTTACCCGGCCTGGACCAAAGCCCCCTTTTCTACTAGTGAGGTGATGGCGTGGGCACCGGTGTCCATGTCTTGCTCCCCCTCTGCATGGTCCCTCACGAACGCTGTGATACCAGATGTCAGATCTGGACCTGAAACTCGCTAGTGCTACAAGCAAAATTCAAAGAGCAAAGAACAATGGAGTCTGAAGATTTTTTGGTGCCGTGTAAACCTTACGGCTTTTCTAGTTTCTTTCTCTCTATGCTCGAAAAAACATCTAGTAACATATTTTAAATTATTAAACAAAGTGTTCCCTCTATGCTCTATTCCATCTGCCTACCATCACCACGTCATATATGTTTCTACAGTCAGGTATTTTTCTTCAAGAAAACAAGCTACAGAACACGTACGTACACTGAGTATGCAACACATAAAAAGGGTATAATATATGTTTGTGTTCACTGGTAGAAAAAGAGGCTTCCGTCCAGCCCCATTAGTCGCGGAACTGTAGGAACCGCGACTAATGAAGTCTTTAGTCGCGGTTCGGCAGACGAACCGCGGACAAAGGCCTGGGCCCAGGGCGCTCGGTGGCCAGCTGGTGCACGTGAGGGGCTTTAGTCGCGGTTGGCCAGGCCAACCGGGACTAAAGGTCCTCAGGCTGGCCCGAAGGCCTTTAGTCGCGGTTGGCCAGGCCAACCGGGATTAAAGGTTAGCCCTTTAGTCCCGGTTGGTCTGGACAACCGCGACTAAAGGCCCGAACCTTTAGTCGCGGTTGGCGACACCAACCGGGACTAAAGGTCTAACCTTTAATCCCGGTTGGCCTGGTCAACCGCGACTAAAGGGATTTGAGGCCTCATTTTCAAACTCTACCCCCCCCCCGGATCGCCTTTTCAGTTTTGGAAAAAACAAAAGAAAATTATGGAAATGTCAAAAAAATAAAATAAAATAAGTTTTCCATGTGATATGTGGTCTAGTTGTTGGGAAAATTTGGAAATATGAATTTCGACTTCATTTGCAAAATCTCGCGAGAATTTGTAAAAATGGGCATAACTTTTGCATACTAACTCGGATGAAAAAGTTTTATATATGAAAAATCATCTACTCGAAAAGTTACATACTAACTCGGAACCCCGTTAAACATTTTCAAAATCCCCAAAAACCTAACAGAAAAAAAGTTACGGGGCTTTTAAGTTCTGGAGAGGCAAAAAAATTCAAATAAATTCAAATTGTGGTCAAACTGTGGTCAAACAATGGTCAAACTAATTATTCTAGAATATTAGTGTTACTAAATAATTATTTCACTTTTTTTAAATTTTGGTCAAATCTGGTCAAACTGTGGTCAAATCTGGTCAAACTGTGGTCAAAAAATGGTCAAACTAATTATTCCAGAAATATTAGTATTACTAAATAATTATTGTTTTTAAAACAATAGTTTCAAACTCAAACAGTGAAATGTGTCACTTCATGCTCAAGCTAAATACCTGAGGGTTAATAGAATTGACATCCTACTATTGTCAGGAAAACAACAAGTGCAGACTTGGAAACGAGGGAGAATAGAACTCGGAAGTTAAGCGTGCTCAGGCTGGGGGAGTGGGAGGATGGGTGACCGTTCGGGAAGTTAGATGATTTGGAATGATGAGGGGTGATTAGAGATTAGAGGATAAACTGAGCAGTGATGAGGGGTGGTGATTAGAGATTAGAGGATAAAATAATTCAGAAATTTGAAAATAAAAAAATTGAAAAAATTCGCAAAAAAATTTAAACCTGCGACGGCCTTTAGTCGCGGTTGGCCAGAAAAACCGCGACTAAAGGTCCTCCGCCCCGACGGCCACCTGGCGCCCACGTGGACGGGCCTTTAGTCGCGGTTCTTAAGCAACCGCGACTAAAGGGGGGAGCCTTTAGTCCCGCCTGTTTGGTCGCGGTTGCGCAACCGCGACTAATGGCAGTTGCGAACCGCGACCAAAGGCCCTTTTTCCACCAGTGGTTCATGTTACACGACTCGGAGAACCATGCATATATCTAATAACATTCATATATCTAATAATATAGATAAATATGCTCGGTGTACATTGATAAGCAAACTGACAATTATTGTTTAGTTATCAAATGTAAGCCCGTTTCCAACACCAATTTTTTAATATTTTTCTTCTAAAAAGAGGATGTAATGAATGTTCTCAAGGAAAAAATACCGGCTAAATATTCTTCTTAAGCCTCTCAACCTCAGGTTCTGACAGAATGTATGACTATGCTTTGCTATCAAAACCTCCGATAACCAAAGCTTGCCATTACTTTTACCCTTCACCAAATGCTTGATGGCTCGGAAGTTTCCGCTTGAGGCATCCTTATCATCTCATGATTTCTACATCCTTCGCCTGAAGCAAGGTACCTAATTGCATGTTGAGCATCTCAGCCCCTGCTTTCCAGCAAGCTATATTCCTGTGAAAGCGTCCAACTGAAGCTTATCATTTTCACCCTCCATCAAATCCTTGTTGTCTTGAGTTACCTCCACCTTCATCTTAAGGTCCTCCAATTCCGTCAAGATTTCTTCCTTCTCAGCATCAAATGCCTTTGCAGATGCATCTTTCTCAACCTCCAACCGAAGGTTATCATTTTCAGCCTTCACCTTACGAGAATCATCCTCCAACTCCAAGTTCTTTGCCAGAGCTGCCTTGAGCCTCGACTCCAAAGATTCTACCCTCGCATCCAGCTCTGCCTTCTGTACCCCCATGACCTTCAGCTCCTGCACCTTATCCTTAATTTTCTTGTTCGCTTCTTCCTGGTACGCATCTGCTGCTTTCATGAGCGCCAAAACCGCCATCCTCGTGTCCTCCAGCTCATGCGCCTTCTCCTTGATTTGCTTCCTTGCCGCTTCTTGGTAAGTATCGGCGGTGTTCATTAGCATCAGACCTGCCTTCCTGGTGTTCTCCAATTCCTCTGCCTTTGCCCTAATTTGCTTCTTGGCTTCCTCTTGGTACCTATCGGCAGCATTCATGAAGAGCAGGCCCGCCTTCCGGGTGTCCTCCCTTTGCTTGGACAGCTCACCTGACAGTCCGGTGTTTTGGCGCTCTAGCTCTCGCACCTTGTGCCCCAGTGTGGAGACCTGGGTCGAGGACACCTGAGCAGTCCTCGTCTTCTCCGCCAGTTGCCTCTCCAGTTCACGCTTCTCGTTGGACAGTCGGGAATTTTCTTGCTCTACCCTCCGTGCCCTATAATATTCTTCAACATAGTCTGCAGTGTAAAAGGGGGTAATTACTAATTAGTGGAGAGAGATGCATGGGATCACGCTGCAGGCTTGACTGCACACATGGAGATGCGATAGATTTGATGGAAGAATATATATATATATATATATATATATATATATATGCTTGGGCGTAGCGCACCTGACCAATACGAACGACCATAATATGACATGTTGCAGAGACTTGCACTTGCTTGCGGCCGCTGTTGTGTTGTCACGCACTCGTCGAAGGTAAAAGATGCAGCCCGTCGTCCAGCATGCTCATGTGGATGGAAGCTGCCTCGGGTGAATATCTATCTATATGTAGATAAGGGACCGGAAGAATGAAAAGAGAGAAGGAAAGGATGGAGTGTCAATGAGGAAGGCGAAGGAGAGAAGGCATACATGGAATGCTGCTGGTGAATTAAGAAGAGTCAGGATGCATGGAGTGTTGGTGAGGGAAGAAGTAGAGGAGGGAAGGTATGTGCTGCCAAATTAAAGAGTGAGGGAGTGGGGCTCAGCTCATGTGTCTGGTCCAAGACATCTCGCATGATTTTTTTAAGGAAACTAGAGGCCCGTACAGATTGACTATATTAAAAACCAAGGACAAAACAAAAATTAACAAGATATAACTCAAAAGACAAAGAAAGAAACAAAAAAAATCAGGCTAAGCCTATGAATTACACCAGATTCTGAACCCATTGGTCAAAAGACACAGCAGGACTTGATTTTACCCTATGCAACAGCAAAAGGATTTCGTTGCAGAAAAGACTTCTGGCGTTGTTTACATTGGGCTGAATCCCCTCGAGGATCAGATCATTTCTAGCAGTCTATATTGGCCATCAGATGAGCATGACTGCTGTCATAACAAACTGAGATTGAATTATGTTGAATGTCAGTTTGTCACTCACGATTGGACCCTTAGGTTGTGTACTAGTGGTGAATACTCGATTGTACACTCGTACTCCTTGCTGTATGTACTCTGATCTCATCTTTTTTTATAAAGGGAGGGGTTAGTTAATTCACAATCCGTACATCGACTTGATAGAAAAATTGTGAATTAACTCCCGGCTTCTACAAAAAGTGCACACGGCCTGAAATAAACAAAAAGATAGTCCGACACAGTAATGACAATCAATTCTAAGACTAGATCGTCATCTACGTGCCCGGGAGAAAAACACCGTGATCGCTTGCGTCAAGTGTTGTGATGCCGCCACAACCAAAGCATGCGCAAAGAGCATTTGGAGGATAGCCCATGTATGGAGCCAATGGATAACCAAATGTACCACCTGCAAGGGAGAATAAACATGTATTTTTCAAATACCAAATCATTTTTGCATAACCAAAACGACCAACAAGTAGCTGTCACCCCCAGCAGAAGTAAAGGTTTTAAATCCCTCCTAAACCCACGAAGCCAACTCCTGAACATGTGAGAAATACTACGTGGTTGAGGAAGGTTTAAATCAACATGTATACAACTCCAAATCAAACATGAAAAACAACATTAAAAAAAGGCGCTTAATTGTCTCATTTTCGTGGCCAAGACAACACTTTTCACTGCCTTGCCAATTGTATTTGGAACATTTACATAAGGTCGCCTTTAATGATTTCCCAAAACTTTTCATAAAACTCAGCTAGGAAACCAGCAGGGTCAGGTGCTTTCTTATGTTCCATATTCAAAATAGCATCCAAATTTCCTTCTTTGTAAAATTGGAAGTTAGGAATTCATTTTCTTCCTATGTTACTTGTGGTATATCACCAATCCTAGAGCTATCGAAGGCACACAAGGACTCCTCTGGTGGCCCAATAGCTCCTTATAAACTTGGTAATATATACTCTTTAAGATTTTTCTACCCTTTAATCTTTCCCTCCTCTTGATCAAGCGAGAAAATGTGTTTTTTCTATGCTTGTCATTGGCAATTAGCTGGAAATACTGTGTGTTATTATCCCCTAGGATGACGTCCTTTATCTTAGCCCTTTAAATATATGTAATTTCCTCTTCTCTAACTAGCTGAGTTAACTGATCTCGAGCAAGGGCAAGATTATCTCGCTCCGCTTCAGACAGATCACGAAACTCAGCCGCAAAATCGAGGTCATTAATAGTGGTTTGTAAACTTTGTTTTTGTGCTTTGTACTATCCATTATTGTTTGCTTCCCAACCTCTTAAATGCCTGTGCAAATCACTGAATTTATTATTCCATATTTGAACCGTACCGGGTTTCGACCCTTCACTGGCTCATTCCAAATTTCTATGACATGTTCATGAAAATCATCCCAAGTAAACCAAGATAGTTCCAATTTGAATTGTTTTTCATCCCCTATAAAATTTGGTGTCTCTGTATCGAACAACAACAGAGTGTGATCTGATACACCCCTATATATCAAGGGCTTGTACAGTCACGAAAGGGTGCTTTAGTTCCCATTTTGTTGTCATCAAAATCCGATCCAACTTCTCATAGGTTCAAATAGGTAGCGAATTTGCCTAGATAAATTGTCGACTAGTCTAATCAATCTCTCTAAGATCAAAGCTATCAATAACAACATTGAACAGGAAGAGCCACCGGTCATTATACCTGTTATTGTTCTTTTCACTGCTGTTGCGCAAATGTTAAAATCTCCACCAGTAAGGGTAGGAAGTGGATTTTCTTGACAGGCTCTGACAAGTTCAGCTAAAAAGGCGGACTTGAAGTTGTCTTGAGCTATATCATAAACAACCATGAGAATCAACTTAAACTTATCAGCTTTGTTGCAAGAGATGGAATTTTATATAAAATTATTCTTCCACAAGAAAGAAAGATCTAAGGCTGTTGTATTAATTTGTAGTAAAATCCTGCCTGGCCTGCCACGTGGAGGAAGGCAATGCCAAACAAAATAAACGCCTCCAAATAGGCGGGCCTGATTCATATTTGACAAATGTTTCTTCCTATAGTCTCCATTATAGCTATAAAATCTAAATGATGCTACATTATTGCATCTGAGACAAAACGAAATTTAGCCAAGACCGATAAACCTCTTCTATTCCAATATGTGCCTTTCATAGTGAAACTTATTAAGATTTAATGTTCCCCCATCCCTCAATTTACATTCCTTTTTCTTAGAAGAGAACCGTGACTTCCTAGCTAGCGGATGCCATGAGGTCACAAATCCTTATGTCCAGCTCTGCCTCATGAAAGTCAGCCTCCGAAATATCCCCTACCAAGTGAGAGAGTAGGGCACCATCTGTTCTAGCGTCCTCATCATCACTATAATTAGGATAAGATAAATCTGTAGGAGTCTTTGATATAGGTGCCACTGATGACCTATCAACCTCTATATCTTTTATAGCATTGATAGCTAAATTAATCGTTGCATTGTTGCTATCTAATATTAATCCTAGTTTTTTTAGGTTTCTAGAGAAAATAACATTAGGTAGAGCAGAAAAAGAAATTTCAGAAAACGAATTTGGCATACCCGGTTGCAATTGCGAAGGACTAGAAGGCGAACGTGGTGATCCAAAATCTTCCACAGTCTTTCCATCCAAATTGTGTATGGCGGCTCTACACATTGCTTTTTACAGCATGTCTTCATCTCCCGCAGAGATACCATCAGCAGAAGAGATGAAGTTGGAGTACAGTCATATGTGTTTCTTTCCTTTTTCTTTTAATCAAGCTAAGGTCATTCTCCATTTTTAATTATGGGCTTTGCTATGGTACTCTCAAATAACGGTGAGCCATTCAATTAATTAGATTGGATGGTTAGGATCATCTATTACTTCCTGAGTGAGAAGCCACTGTCTTCTACCAGCCATGTCACCGTACTAAAAGCCTCCCAGGAACCACACGGGTTGAAAGCAGCCGCTAACCAATTGGAAATGGCATCCCAAGTTTGCAGAGTATCGGTAGTGTGCGAAGACATGGTTGTCAAGGGTGCAAAGGCCTAGCGGATATATCTCGGCCAGTTAGGCCAGCCATGCATTGCAAGCCAATCCGTAGTTCACAGCCTGGTATATAGGAGCAGCCAAATAAAAATAAAAATTGCATTTTGGTGGCGCCTTGTAACGCCGGATGATGCTGTCTCGATGGTAACAAGCATGTTATTAAACTGAGCCCGGTGCACATAAGGCCATAAGTTGTTGTATAATCACCATGGTTAGTAAGGGACTAAGGTGACGTTTGGTTGATGGGAAATAAGGGCTGGGATAGGCATATGAGAAGCCAGTACCTTTCTAAGAGCATCCCCATTAAATTGTCATATTGTGGGAGATGAGGCAATTTCGTTGCTCTAGCAGCTCTCCAATAGCTCTTCCTTTTTTCGGTGGTCACAAATATCTCCTCCATCTCCCTTCAAATAAAGGGGGAGTTGCATCTTGATGTATGTATAGGACTAGCTATTATGCAATGGAGAATGACAGAATCTTGATGTCCGCAATCAAACAATTCATGCATAGAGAGAGAGCCTCAAAGACAATTCTTGATTTTCTTTTTGAGATATTATGAAGTAGGGGAGTTGTATCCATAGGTGCTTTGAGTGGTTTTCTTGTTAGTTATTGGAACTGCACTCGTATTGCTTACTTTGTAGTCATGCAATTAGTAAACTGTTTTCCTGGTGTTTATCTTTTGGATTGTATTAATTCCTATAATCTAAGAAATTTTATCACATTAATGCCAATGCAGTGATCTGTTTCTTTTCACTAATTCTAGTTTTCAGCTATGCTGGCATTGCCTTCTCATTTCTATCTATGGACATGGCGGGAATTAATTTCATCCAATGCTGCCTTGTTTTCGCAAGACAAATACGCAAAATTTATGTCCATGTGGCATACACAAAACAAACTATAGCACGCACTTGCTGATAAAATAATGTAGATCAAGAATAACACCAGTTTGACGTAGAAAACACCAGGGGGGGGGGGGTGACTATGATTGCCCCAATGTGATTTTCACTTAGGAGAGTTACAGAGGAGGGGATTCTCAGTGAGCTAGTCGTTAACTCATCCCAAATAAAGTCACAAAATGCCCATATCTTCGGTTGCAAATTAGCGCTCACAGCATCAAGCTGCCCGCTAGTCTCCACATGCGAAAGCGTTGATTAGATCTAATAGGACGAACATGTAAGATCACAGACGACACCAGAGGCACAATATTTGTTAACGAGGCTCTGCTGAAGCCTACATCCCGGGGCAAAGACTACAGGAGCTCCTCCTCAATACCAGCAGCATCCACTGCTCTAGGTTTCCGGCCATGTGTTGTTGCCCTCCAGCGAGCCTATACTATGTTCTCTGGGTTCTAGAGTCTGACTCCAACTGAGATGATCCAGATATGTTCTCTGACCATCTCGATGATAGTAATATGATGGTGGAGTCCATTATGCACTTTGGCCAATTTAGAGTGTCAACAAAAACATTTAAGAAGAAAGTGAAAAATATCTATCTAATGATAATGTGATTCATGCTAGCCCCGTAAACATTCATCAAAAATGGCATGCGAGTCTAAAGTTACACCTACAAGTTAGATATTTTATAAATGAAGATGCAATCTATATGCAAATAAAATATAATTAATAAATGGGGATTTACCCATCAAAATTTGACATAAAGGTAACCAATTTATGGGATGTCGCCTTCTGTGTGGTGAGTTGTGCACCATGTGTGCTCTCCATGCAATATGCAAGAGCCCATAGGTGGAACCATTGAGAGAAGAGGTTGTTGATGCATTGTCAGCGCTTGACTGCTTGGCCCCAGCAAGCCATGCTCCTGCTTGCCTTGTTGATCTTGTGCTTTTTAGTTGTCCATGCTACCGCTTGCTTAGATTTAACTGTGACGTTGCGAACGGTGGATGGAGAGACTGAGCCACCGAGACGCGTTGGGATAGTACCTTGTATCTTCAGTTTGTTGGGCCGACCAAAACTGGAGATGACTAGGGCCTGCTCGACTAGGCCATCAAAACCAAAATCCCCCGTGGGCTCTATGCCACTTTTTTCCCTTCTAATTTAATGATGTGCAGCTCTCATGCATGTAGTGAAAAAAATGTTCGAAGCATCTGTCCATTTTGCTTGTGTTTGCTGTGGTACTTTATCATCAAATATTGTTTGTGTGGCATGCAGAATTGTTGCGTAGTCCTTAATTTAGGGGTTTCTCCATGAATTTCCCTTGGACGATTGGATAATTTTTACTTGAACTTTTTGGCTACACCTAGGGTCGTGGACATAGGGGCCCTAGGCCCATATCCACCCCTGACATTCATCAAACGTAAAAAAATGTAAGGCACCACAAACTACATCCCAACGAATGTAACATGAATGAAGACATCACATATCACAAAGAAAAATAAATTTTTTATTTCATTTCATAATACCAACTATTCACCATTGCATTAGTAATGCAACACATTACAATCAAGTTATTTGGAGCCGCACGGTGATAAGAATGATAAAATGCTACATTTATTCTTCTCCCGTGCCTCGGCAACTGTGAGATGTAGCTGCTCATTGTCTTTGCTGAGTGCATCAATCTCACTCCTCTTTTCCTCCAATGCTGCCTTTAGTTTCCCATTCTCACCATCCTTTTCAGCAATGTAATTCTCGAGCTCCTCAATTTTTAGCTTCAGCTTGTTACCTTCAACCTTCTCAGACACTAGTGCTTTCTGGACTGAATTCATCTCATCATTCAGGCGTGAATGCTTCGCGTCAAGTTCAATACAGGATGCTTGCAGCTGTGAGACAGAAACGCGAATCTTCACCAACTCATCCTTCAACCTATCAGCCTCGACATCTTTGTTGCGCCCTGCTTCCTCAGCTGCTTCCTTGCTGGCGTGGATTTCCTCTATCTTCCTGTTGAGGCTCTCTACCTCCTTCATGAATTTGGCCTTCTCGGTGTCAAATGACTTCACAGCAGCCTCCTTCGCATCCGCCAATGCAGCCAAGTCCATCTTGAGGCGTTTGACCTCTAATTCAGACATTGCATGTTTCTGCTCTGCTATTAAAATCTCCAAACGAAGCTTATCCTTTTCACCCTCCACCAAATCCTTCTTGGTTTGGATTTCCTCCACCTTCCTCTTAAGAACCTCCAAATCTTTCGTGATTTTTGCTTTCTCGGCGTCAAATGCTTTTGTAGTCGCCTCCTTTGCCTCCACTAATGCAACCAATTCCATCTTAAGGCTCTTAGCCTCTGCTTCAGACATGCTTTGTTTCTGCTCTGCAGCAAAAACCTCCAATCGAAGCTTATCATTTTTACCCTCCAACAAATCCTTGTTGACCTTGAATTCCTCCAGATTCACCTTAAGATCCTCCAGTTCCTTGAGGATTTCAGCCTTCTCGGCATCAAACTCCTTGGCAAGAACCTCCTTGGCCTCCTCTACTGCACCCAATTCAATCCTGAGGCTCTTAACCTCTGCTTCAAATACACTATTCTCCTGCTGTGCAATCAAAATCTTTGACTGGAGCTCATGGTTTTGACTCTCCACCGAATCCTTGTTGGCCTGGATTTCCTCTATTGTCCTCTTAAGATTGTCCATTTCCTTCATGATTTCTACCTTCTCGGCTTCAAATGTCTTTGCCGCTGCCTCCTTCGCCTCCACCAATGCACCCACTACTTGCTTAAGGCACTTAACCTCTGCTTCAGACTGCCTACAGTTCTCCTCCGCTGTGAAAACCTCGTACCGAAGCTTATCATTTTCTGCATCCACTAAATCCTTACTTGTTTGGATTTCCTTCAGCTTCCACTTAAGTTGCTCTAATTCCTCGGTGATTTCTGCATTTCTAACATCAAATTCCTTGGCGGCCACCTCCTTCGCCTCCGCCAACCCACCCAGTTCTATCTTGAGCCTCTCAATCTCTGCTTCGGACATGTTTTGCTTTTCCTTTGCGATCAAAGCCTCTGAACGAAGCCTGTCATTTTCGCTCTCTGCCAAATCCTTGATAGCCTGAATTTCCTCCAGCCTTCTCTTGAGATTCTCCGATTCCAGCCTGATTTTTGCTCTCTCGTCGTTGAATTCCTTGGCAGCAGCCTCTTTTGCCTCCGCCAGCGCGCCTAATTCCTTCCTTAGCATCTCAACCTCCGCTTCGGACTTGCCACATTTTTCCTCTGCGATCGAAACTTCCGACCGAAGCTTATCGTTTTCAGCCTTGAAGCTTCTCTCCACCTCTTCCTTGTGGCTTGAGATCGCCTTCATCTCCTCCAGTTGCTTCTCCAGCTTGCCCTTCTCGCAGATCAGCTGGGTACTTTTGCGCTCCAGTTCCCACACCCTGTCCCCAAGTGTGGTGACCTGGTGCGATAGGGTCCTCACCCTGACATCTGTGAAGAGATCTGCAACGACATACATATATACGTACTGTACGTTTTAGAGGAGAGTGCTGGTACACTACACGCACAGTATTGCACAGATAAAAAAAAGGAAAGATGATGACTTGGCACACACCCGCAAACCAAGGCGCGGTCGGCGACGACGTGTCTGTCATCTGCCGCTGTTGTCACGCACTCGTCGGAGGTGGAATGGAAGACGCGTCGCTGTCTCGCTGTGCACCACACCAGACGGAAAAGAGGAATATATATACCTGCTGAAGCTGCCTCAGCTGGGTAGGGCAATAACTGAATATATGCACAAGGAGGAGAGGATGAAGTGTCCATGACTCCATGAGCAAGAGGGGAAGAAGGGATGGAGTGTGGGTGTAGAGGAGATATGGAGTGTCGGTGGGGAAGAAGGATTGGTTTTGTTTTGTTTAAGAAGAACATTGAACATATTCCGACTATCTAGCTGCAAGGCATCGGTAACTGCAGTCGCAAGGCATCCTTTTTCTTTTCTTTTCTTTACTTTTCCCAACAGTGCTCGATCGCATCATTCTTGTCGCTTCCGTTGCAAAAATTCAAAGGACACTGAACGGTTAGATTCCTCGCAACTCCCAAGGTAATGTATAGTAGGAGTACTAGTATCTCTTTTTCCGTTTTTATTTATATATAGTAATAATAATAATAATAAGGAAACTGCAAATCCTCGCATCTACTCACTTCGTTCCAAATTATAAGTCGCTTTGACTTTTTTGGTATATCGAATTTGCTATCTCTACTATTCAAAAAAAATGTAAGGTTCCCATTTCACTTTTCTTCTTACCACCCCTTCGTTCAACCTTTCATGTATATGATAATCAATCACTTTAATTTACTTACTTTCTGAACCAATTCCACTTTAATGTACTTACCAAACTTATAATCTAAAGATATATAAAGTAATTCACAGTCAGAATTTGATCAACATCTATTTACATAATCACATTATTATTAACAGGTAATCACAAGCTAACATACTAGAATATTTATATCCCGTTGCAACGCACGTGCATTGTTTTAGTGTACCAAAAAAATACTCAAAGCGAGGATGCTGACGGTTCCCTGTCGGTGGATGGCCTGCGTGAGATGCTGGCGGTGGACGAAAGCAGTTTGTTTCCTTCAAGCAGCCGTGCCATGCCATGGGAGGTGCAACGTGAGAACCATTTCCCTCAGGGAACAATTTCCAAAGTAGTACTTCACGTATGACCAAGGAATACTACTCCGTCCATTTCTAAATAATTGTCTTTCTAGAGATTTCAACAGGTGATTACATACGGAACAAAATAAATGAATCTACACTTTAAAACATGTCTACATACATTTGTATGTTGTAATCCTTTGAGATGGCTAGAAAGATAAATATTTAGAAACGGAGGGAGTACAACTCATGTCGTTTTTGTTTAATCGTCGTCATGGGCTCATGGCCCCTACTCATCGCGTCACATACGTCGTGTCTGGCTTCGCTTCGATGTCAGGCTTAGGCATATTCGCTGTCATTTTCGTCGTGTTCCAGCTTAATTGCTAAGACTACCCACAATGGAAGTAACATAGGTAGTAACATCACACATATCTAGATAAAATAGATGATGTGGCAAGCAATAAATGAAAAAGATAGGCATGTAGTAACATAGCTAGTTAGTACTAGTATGAGTAACATCACATATATCAACGAAAGATGAGTCTATAGCCTAATAAATGAAAAGTTGCATGTTACCACACATATGTTACTGCCCACTACAGAGGTAGTAACATAGAGTAGTAACATGGGCATGTTACTACTCTATGTTACTACCCATTGTGACTAGTCTAATGCGGCAAGACTCATTTCCGGCGTATTTATCGCTGAGTTCCGGCTTAATTGCTAACGCGGCAAAGACGTATTTCCAGTGTATATATCATCGCGTTCCGACTTAGAGCGACGTGCCAACCCGGAGTGTCGTCCGGATCGTCGTCCTCGTGGACGACCACTTGTTCCGGCAGCAGCTCCACGGTGGGGGGAACGGCCGGTGCTGTGCGGGCGCGGGCGCCGGGGGGCTGGCTGGAGGCGGGCAGCTCCACGACGGCGCTCCCACGGGGGCGGGCCATGCGCCGGTGCCACGGCGCGAAGGCGGCCGCTCGCGCCAGTGAGGTCGGGGATGACGTCGGCCGCCGCCAGCCCGAAGGCGGTGATAACTTCGCTGTACACCTTGCCGTGCCAGAAGTCATGCCGGCCTTGAATGGTGTAGAGGCCTCCGGTGTGGGTCTCGAGCTCCTCCGACATCGCGCCGGGGTCAAGCATCGGATAGCTGTCCGTGCTGATCTTCCACTGCCGGGGAAGACGGCAGCCCGGCGGCATCAGGAGACCGTACGGTGCATCTCCTGCGTCTTCGGATTGCCGAGTCTGGACGGCCAGGCGCTCGGGCCGTCGTCGTCGCCGCCGACGCTGCTACTCCCGCGGTGGTAGGCCATCATCCGCGCTGCGCTGGTTTTCTCATCGGCCGCAGGAGGTCGGGTGTGGGGGGCCGGCGCCGGGGCGGGTTCTTATAGTCGTTCGGCTGACGGGAGGTGGGCGGCCGGGCCGGCAGCCGGCATTACTCTCATTAATGCCGGCGCCTCGGGGCAGGACGGGGGGGGGGGGGGTGGAAGGCGAGGCGGTCGTTGACGGGACGGGGCGTCGGGGGTGGAGACGACACACTTTCCCCAGACGACGCACTTTGACTGGGCGACGCGGTTAGATGCCACACATCACGCCGGGTACGTGTGTGACGTGTCGAAGCATGTTTTGCCGTCAGCCGGCTGACAGCAAAGACTCCCGTTAGCTACCTAACGTGGCTAACGTCTGTTCTTTGCCGTCTACCTTCTTTGCCGTCTGCCAACGGCGGCAAAGGTGTCTTTGTCGTTCGCTGTGGAAAAACAGACAACAAATCAGATGTTTACTGTAACCTACTATGCCGGGCATGTTTGGCGTCCGCGGCTTACGGCAAAGACCTTTGCCATCAGCTTTCTGGTCCTTTGTGGTCTGCTATGGCAGATGGCAGATCAGCTGATTCATGTAGTGTAATACGCTACTCTCTTCTGGTGCTACAAGATGCTAGTCTTCGTTAAGATTGGCTTTCCCCCTCATCTTTGACATTTTTGCAGTATCGTCCACCGATATAGCCCCCTTCTTTGAAACCGATGCATTCTTAGCATAGTTCTAATGTAAGTCTTGCGAGTATTTTGGATGAGTATTCGCGGTCGCTTTGCTACCCTTTTCTTCTACCCGGTTGCTGCCATCAGATGATGGAGCCCAAGAGTTAAAGGATCTCAAGCTTGGATACTACGTGGAGGTCGTGTAGGTGGAGTAGTTCGGCGGTCCCATGCAGAAGGCCTTGCCTCTTTCGATTAGTGTCACTGTTTGATTATGCCTTCTTAAGGAAACCCCTTGTTTGATCTGTCTGTACCCAAACATGTTTGTATTTGCACTGATGTAACCCCGGGTCTCTGTTACACCTATCTTTACCTAATAATAAAGGACGGAGACTTTCATAGTTCTTTATAAGATTAATGGCTGAGATTTAAAACGGATTGCTGCCTTTTTTTCCTTATTACTTGCTCTCACATATCGTACACAACTATGGTTGGCTCCTTCAGGCTGCCTTAATGCGCCGCAACATTGCACGCAAAAAGGGGTTCCATCACGTATCAGTACCAAGTCTGTGTAAGTAGTATACTAGGAAATCAATCGATAAAAAGGAAATCCGTCGATTATAAGAAGATACATGCTGGACTCAAGCCTGGGATCTCTGTGTGGAACATGGACGTCACAACCAACTAGGCAAGCTGCCTTTTGCTGGGAAATTGTCCCACATCGTTCCCTTACAATAAATCACACCAATTTATATACATCTGTCAATTTTTCTAGGTATCAATAGGAGTAGCTCGGGATGGAGCTCGGGCGTAGTAAGAGGGCTGGCTGATGCTGGTAATGGTCGGTACAACGGTGACCATGAAGGCAGCAGAGGGGCGTGCAAGAGGTGGTGCAAGGCGGCCGGACGCGGGCAGAGGAGAGACACGGCGAGATGAAAGTGTGCAGGCGACGCAATGAGTCAATGCGGAGGAGGACGAAGGCATGGCGGGGAAGGTGGCCGGAGCGGAGGAGAGATGAGGGGATCAAGCACATAGATGCCCGCTGCGCTAGATAGATCTTGCGCGAGCGTAGGAATTGTTTTTAAATTGCATGCCCTATTATTCAGCGCAAGCACCCCCTTTCGCTCCGGGCCTGACCCATTTACATTTTTTCATTTCTATAAAGCCTCAAAAAATGTGTGGTTACATGATTCGACCTTATGACATACCAGTCAGGTGCAACTATATTAACCAAGTGGAACAACTGATCCGACATGCCTAGTTTACTTCTTTTTCCTTCTTCAAATCAACGCTAAGAAATAGACGTCTTCCTAGTTTGTTTTTTCTTTTGCTTTTTTGGTTTTTGTTTTTGGCGATGAATGGATGCAGGGTCATATAGACCGAAACTGTGTAGCATGGATATTGGGTAAAGTCAGATGGTTCTTGAGTGGATGAAGGAAATGACAAATACTACTATGAGCGATTAAACGTTTCAAATCTGTATTGTGTATGTTCGTTCTATTCTTTTCTTTTGGTTTCCCTGCGCGCGTGTGTTTGTGTGAGAAAGGCTGGTATAAAAATTATGAAGCTCATAGATGTTTTGAGATGCTTATACTTTATATGATTATCAATATAAGCTTAATGTAAAAAAATATGTTTAATAAGAACGGCATGAAAAGAAACAATAGGAGAACTATATTAAGTAATGAAACTATCATTTTCTAATATTGATGGTTCGGGCTATATTAGTTGTAAAAATATTGCTTCCTCTTAAGGATGCCTAAGCAATTTTAAGATTTTGGTTCTTGCATCTGTTGTAGAATGAATTATAATTAGGCAACTTCTGACAATGCATGTGTTACAAAACAAAAAGTAGCGTTAACTAATTAAAGTTTCAAGAGCATGTCACCATTTCTCTATATTCATCGCAACTTCTTCTAAAGGGTTTAACTAATTAATTGTTATAAACTAGCACGTGCAGGTGCATAGGTTGACGACTAGTACATACATAGATGGGGTCCCATCCAGACGCCTACCCCATGGTGGGCGCCAATTATCATGGGAACAATTTTGACAATAGAAACTGGGAAGAAAAAGGAGCATGATCCATCGAGATGGAAACGGGTGACATAAGTAATTTTTTACGAGTTCGAACTTCTCACGGTGGAAATAGCAAACCTACCTCTTGTGCTCGGGAGAGGCTTTCTTTGATCTGCATATGAACACCGAGTTACAAGGAATATGCAAGAGTTTGAGAGAGAGAAAAAGAATGATAGCATGCAACGTAGTGGTGTGCGGTGGCTTATAAAGAGTGCACCACCCTCCCACCTCCTATGTGGAGTAATTTATTCAGCCCACTACAGAAAGCAACTGACGTATTAAAACATTTGTAATGTATGAAACCTTAAACCCTTTGTCTATCCATATGCTCCTACTGACTGTTGGTCTTCATGTGTCCGACTAACAGTAAGTTATACGTCCGAGTAGATGGTATAACTGGCGTCTGGGTAGTGTTGATCTAGATGTCGTCCTAGTCCAAATATTTATATACCAGGTCATCCAAGTAGTGGTGACCCAAATTTCATTTGAGTAACTTCTTGTGTTGTTGACATCGATTTGGGCCCATCTGTCATATGGACCCTATGCTTTATGATTCTTTGACCCTTCATAGGACTGCAACACAGGCGGGCTTCTATAACCCCACCGACCAGTAGTGTGCTTGTGGATTGCTTGTTGGTGTGTGGGGGTATTGTTGGTGTCCTGGACGCAGGGGAGGCGGCACCGAGTGGTTGCCTGTCGGGAGCGCTCTCTACCGAGTGGTTGCCTGTTGGCACCGAGTGGTTGTGTGGGCGGTCAGCACCGTAGTGGTGTATGGCCCTGGTGTTGCGGTGCTTCAGAACTGGTTACTCATAAGTTGTGATGTGGAGGTCTGTTTTGGTGGCAGCAGATCGACCTTTGTATTGCACAACTGAGACTATTTCCAAAAGCTCGCTACATCAGCGTCTATATGGGATACTCTAACAGCTGGAAGATATATGCGGCTTAGCCATTGTCATCGTCAACAAATCTAACGAAGGCTGGACGCTTGCAAGAATGAAACGGCCTCTTTAACCAAGAATGGCATATATAGTCACCCTATATGACAATGGCTAAGCCGCATATATCTTCCTGTTTGTAGACGTTGGCGGCCACCACAGCCGCCATGAGGACCAACACCAACACAAAGGCCCACCAGCAGCACCTCCTCGCGTGCCGCCGTCGCCCGCCGGGCCTCGTCGGTGTGTTCTGCAAGCGAGAAGCATGCATGTGGGTTAATTTATATGGGCCGGCCGGATCCGAGGGCGAGCGCGAGCGGCCGGGGTCAAGTAAGGAAGGTTGCTCATGGGCTTGGTATCTTCTTGTTTGGTGTCCATGCTTGCTCTCGTTACTTTTGCTTTGACGTCACGTATAAGATGCCTGCCTACTGTTAGTCCTTTACCGAAACGGCAAAACATATCATAGACCAAGGCTACATGCCGAGGTCTCATATTTTCACAAGAAATATCCATGTTATTCATCACCTAGCTCTCATCTTTTCACAAGAAAAAATTATATATTCGCCAGTCCCTCGATCTACACGCAAAGCAGACAACTCGATACAGCTAGTCCATTTGCGTTTGGACACAACTTGGATTCCAATTGGTTTTACTTGCGTGTTCGTAATTTGGTTCGATGATGCATTCAAGCATGCCTACCTTGGAGTTGCCAAAAGTTAGTTGAATAACTAAATTAGAATGCCCTTATGGCAAGTATCATGTGAGCTAAAAAAACGACGATCGATTATATATATACCTACTAGGTATGAACGTCTGTAGAGACGAGACTCTCGTGATACCAAAAGGTAAAAGCTAAAGGAAGCTAGCGTGTCACGTTCGTAAAACCGGGTGCACCATGTAGTGTGGGAAGGAACAAGACAACTTTTGCGTTTCTTCCGCGTGGTGGACTTTTGCGCACGCTCCATCATTTCCTGTCCTGTCCTCAACAACTAGTCCTGGCCATGGGCAGCCCGTGTCCAGAAAACAGGCCCGACGGCCGGGCCGGGCCGGGCTCGGGCCTAGGTTTTTTGCGTCGGGCTTGGCTTGGCCCGGCCCGGACCGAGGTATGGCCAGGTATATCGACAACTTTGCATCCATGCATGCATTATTTTCATCCAATCCAAATAGAGTACGCTGCATGCTGGCATGTGCCGGTCTTTTGTGCTTGACTTGACCCGGGTCAGGAAATCAAGAGAAAAAACAAGTGTGTCATCACTTGATCTAGGGTTGCCTCGACACGTAACACAATAATAGTGCCATATCAGTGATCGACCGAATGTACCATATGCGCATGGTAAGACCTTTTCTACTCCCCTTGTTCTTAAATATAATACTTTTTAGAGGTCCAAATACGAACTGTATATGAAGTAAAATGAGTGAATTTACAGTCTAAAATATGTTTATATGCTTCTGTATGTATTCCTTAATGAAATCCGTAAAAAAAATTATATTAAAAATGGAGGGATTATTAGTTAAGTACTGATTTCCGCCTCCTAAAAAAAGGTTCTACACAGGCCAGGCGGACTCACCGTAGCAATGTGACCTCTAACCTTTGTAATTTCATTCAAGGAGAGCACAAGAAGAAGCAGATGGATCACAAGAAACTCCGCGTGCACATGCATGGTGCTTGGTGAATGCCCTCGTACGTGCAGCATTAGAATTGTCAAATCCTTCCAGGCAAGCAGCTATGCTGATGACAAGACTATATATTCGCATGGGACATACCTTCACGGTAGCAGTACCTTACCTGCTCATGCATTGTTGTTTCAACAGGACACATGTGGGAACCCAAGAAAGCAGCGAGCAAAGGCAACTCGCAATTGCTCCCCTCATTCCCACCAAGCTTTGAGTGCACACCCATTGTGGCTTAACGAGGAGGTGGTCGTGGAAGTAGGCGCCACGGAGTTCCACGGTAGCAAGGAAATGACGGAACTGGCTCACAATTTGTTGGTTGATTCTTGTCGACAGCATTATGATCATGTTGAAGTCGGCGGCCAAAAGCCATGGGACGGATCAGAAAGAATGCTCGTCATGTAAATCTGCGAGAAGGGCACTCTTCAAGTAATGATCCCGGGCCCACTAACCTGCTGGCCAATAGGGGGGTAAAAAAACTGTCATATGAGGCACTGCAAAGTAAGATGCCACCATGGGTCCCATCCATAGGAAGGAAGAATAATTCTTAAATGGCTACTATCTTAAAGATAGAACCATTCTTTAAAAGGGTGTTTAAAGGATACCATCTTAAAGATAGAACCATTTTTTAAAAGGATGTAAAAAGGATACCTTCTTAAAGATAGAATCATTTAAAAAAATATGGATAGTGGATATGCTCAGATCTTTCTGATATTAATTGAGTGAGATATTGAGTAAATGATCTGTAGCTGCAAGTTTATATATAAGGATATAATCGTGTAAGCCTTTGCACAGACAAATAGAAAGGACAAGAAGAACTTTGTATCTGGTCTTATGGAAGGGAAAGCTATTCTACTTTGCCTCATGGTTATTGTGCAGCTAGGAAATTCCATTGATCTCCCTTTTGCTATATGTTTTCTTTCTCATGTCTATTAGAGTAGAATAATATTTTCAGCCACACTACACGAATTTTCTTGGATTTTTCACAATATGGACTTCTTTTAATGATATGTGTTCTTCTCTACAGACCCATGCTTTACTGCAATTGCATTTGGAGACACTTTATGCACGAAATTAAAATGTCATTTATCCTGCATGAAAAAATGGGGCAGGGACATGGGCTTCGATCCCTTTGCAGACCATTGTAATTCAAGAATTTAAAAGAGTAATAACTAAAAGTGCAAAAATCAACATACCAATATAAAAATAAATGTTATTCGGTAAACATCAAGAATGATTTTGGTGCCCACCTCGAATTATAGGTCAATATGACAATGGATACACTTATGGCTAGTGTCGTTTTAATTCATATAGCAATTACCTTATGGTAAATCAAACATCAAGCCGCACCAAAATTCAAATTTTACACACTGAGGATAAAATAATAAAAGTATCCACGAACATAATTGTACCATCTTATAGGTTGTGGCTCTTAGTTTCTATAGCCTTACCTCTCCTATCCTGAACATGGATTAGTCCTTAGGGTGGCTCACAGGTTTTGGCATTCTTCAATTGCTCTTGTGCTTGCCATTCTTGACCGCCTTTTGCTTCACTGGTGCCACATCCAACTCCTTTTCAGCGTCATTAATTGTCTTTCAGAATTTGATATCCAGTTGTTTCTTCTAATTTACATGAAAGGCAGAATTGATGCAACCTTTCTAGTGTCAATGACACACATCAATGGTGATAGTCATAATTCATAAAACAAATGAAATCTAAGGTGCTCATGGAAGGTTGTCGACTTTGCCTTTCTCCTACAGAAAGCAAACAAGTAATGCTTGGTAAAGCATAAATTTTGGGAATATTATACGAAGGCACCATGGCTATTGGGTTAAGTGTACGACAAGGTATCAATTGTTCATCTGGATGATGACTGTATTTGTTACTTTAGCAATCAATGCATGCTTTCTGAATGTAATATGAGAATCATAGAAAAACGTCCTTTGTAAAAGATGAGAAGTTCAGAATCAACATAAGAAATGCAAACCCATCACGCACAATTCATTGTTGCAACATTCCATGGATACACTGCCTGCTTGTCAGGTTTAATAATATTTTGTGCCGGATAACTTGGCATGACATTGAGAAAATTAGATTCGGATTCTGTAACCCGGTAAAAACGCAGGCACTCACAAATAAGAAATAATTGTGTGACTGAGGCTAGCTTGTGAAATTTAATAATATTTTCTGTGTGATAGCTTGGCAGGACATCGAGAAAATGAGATTCGGATTCTGTAATCCAGTAAAAACGCAGCCACTCACAAATTAGAGAGCAAAATCAGTGGTATCTAATGCATTACCTTCATGTAGAACTACACAATATATCTGAAAATGTTCCACATGATTCAGCGGAAGATAATATATATCATCAGAACAGTAAATCTACGGATGATGATATATACAACAACATAAATTTAAGATGCTGATAGGCCCCTGTATATTGTACTTGATAGTTTGCTGAGCCCTGCATATATAGCCATTGGTTTGGTTTTACGAACTTAATCTGCTGGAGTGAAAAAAATGCAGGAAAAGGGCATATGGTAAGTAAAAGAGCATATTGTAAATACTGAAAGTACACCATAGAAACTACTTAAGTTTCGTATAAAATATAAAAAAGTTCGCATGTTGTCAAGTAGATGATTCAAAGGCTATGTTTATGCAAATCTAGGCTTTCCATCAGCAAAAGAAATTGAGGGGAAATACAAATCCAGATTACAAGCTAGACTGCATATGAATTGTTGCTACCTGAAAACCAAAAGAGAGGGAAATAAACAAGACAAATATATGGTACTATGATCAATAGGTTTAGCGATTTACTGAAGAATCCAAAAACATCAACGTACGTGGATGAAATGTCAAGCTATGTTAGAAGTACACTGAACAAACAATTAGTATCGACACTCTCAAGTAAATAAATGGAACTCTCCATTCTTGGTTTCCTCTTCTCAATCAAATGGCACCTCTACGCAAAATAAGAATTCTACAGCCTTTAAACATGAGAACTGTATGGATATGGTAATACCACAGTTAACTAATACCAGAAGGCAAGTTGTTTCGTTGTTCTTACATGCCCACTTCCTGGAGATTAGCATGTCCATCATTACAGCTCTAAACAGGTCAAAAATAGGAAAAGAGAAGTACTACAGGAAAACTTGACCTCTTCGACTTACTGGTCTTTTTTCTGCAGAACAAGCAAGAGCTTTGTTTGTTATCCAGTAAGAAATCAAGGAAGAACGAAAGCACAAAATTGTTACAACACTAAAGCCTTGTGCTCTCCAGATTATCCACTCTACCACAGCAATGATTACTTGTGTATGAGTTTAGTGACTATGTATGTGGAATTTCAGGCCACTTTTGCCTTGTTGGACCTTAGTCCATCTGTGAGAGGATCCACGAGGACCTTCATTCACATTCATATTGATACTGGTTGTATGTACTAATTTTCAAAAAAGGGAAATAAGAATTACGCTGAAATACAAGCACAATATGCAGAAATTTTCAAGCAAAAACTAATGGAACTGAAGACAAAAAAATGCAGCGTCAATTTAATACCCATACATCTCCAACAGAGTCATCTAATCAGCACGGATACTTCGTGGCCACTTGTGTTGCTAGTTTTTACCGGAATTTGGATACCTAGAATTGGAGCGCTTGCATTCATCCTCCTCATGCGCCACCTCCACGATGCTGGGGCGCAACTCCTTGCACTGCCTTCGCAGCCTTCTACACGGGGAGATCGTGCTCCCTCGCCTTGTCTCCCTGGCAGCCTGGTCGCTCCAGCGGGCGCGTTCATTACACCGTAGAAAACAAAAAGCAAGGGATCGAGGAGAGGAATACGCCGCTGCCGCCGTCACCACCTAGCCAGATGCGATGTAGGAGGAAGGACTACCAGAACCAAGATGAGGAAGAGCAACCTAATCGATCAGCCATGGTTGCCTGAGACAGTATTTGCCGAAGTATGGGGGAGGGTGAGGAAGGAACAAAGAGATCGTTGGGATGATAGAGATTATATGGAAAGCATGGAGGAGTAGAGGAAGAGCAAGGAACGCCATGATAACGGGCCTGCAATTATTAGTTGAGCCGAACGCGGAGCATCCATTGCCATTAACGCTTCCTCAATCCCCGGCTAATAGGATCCAAACAACAGGCGACGGTTCGTTGCGCCGTCGCCGCCCCTTGCCATCGCGCTCGGCAAGGCCCCCGCGGAGCGTGTGACGGATGCCTTTTTTCTTCCAACTAGATGATACCCCGCACGTTGTTGCGGAAATATTTTGCAACATATTTCAATGTGATTCATTGTATGAAACATATATTTGAAGTAATAATATAAAAAGATAACACTGAATAGTTGATTAAAAAGCTAATTTATTGTGCTTGATTACTATATAGTTGTAAAATGTTTATTAAATGTATATAGCATAATAGAATGAAAATTCTCATGTATGTTGAATGTTGAGATAGGTCTTTTTTTCCATGCATGTCACGATGAAGTGGCATGCTTGCATGTTGAGGGACATATGATAGTGGGGGTGGGTCTTTTCTCATGCATATTGTGCGATGATGTGGCATGCTTGCATGTTGAGAGAAATAGTTAGTGGGGACTAGCAATTTAGATATAGAAGATTAAAAAAAAACATATGGCTGACTCGAGGCCCAGTAGGCCCAATTAACAGCAGACCGGGAATTTTGTTGCCAGAGCAGCAGCCCAGCCCATGAGCGTGAAGAGTGCGGCAACAGAAGCCCAGGCGAAAATGAAAGGAGATATAATGATCAGAAACTCACACAAGTCCAAATGCGACCAAATAATTGCACTAATTTTATATGTTTCTCCAAGGACACGACGACATGTTGTTTTCACGCATACACTGACAAATATTGATGCTCTATTCCAGTTATTTCTTCTCGTCACTCATTTAACCACACCTCCCTGAAAGAAGACAAATAAACATCTTTCTCCCAGCCCTTTTTTGCTCGACCTCCAGTTTCTTAATTTTTCCTTGCCCTAGCATTCTCATAATCTTATTTCTTCAAAATTCTGTCATCTCTATTTGCCACCATCTAAGACATTTCTGAACTTCGCAAATCTTACGTACCATCCAAAAATCGTACGTGGCCCTGCATCACCCAGGAAGCTTATTAAAACAATACCTAGGCTCTCCAAAAAATTTAACTCATTTACATTGCAAGGGTTCTTCTAAGTGACATCTAATTTTACTTGTAATATTTCTGTCACCCAAGATATCTTGACGTATAATTTTACTTGTAATATTTCTGTCACCTGAGGGAGAGTACTTAATTTTTATGCAACTCATGTACCTTGCAATTTGGTAGCTCATTGCTCAGAATGATTGTTATTGCAGAAGTTCAGGTTCTGAGAGGAAATTCTAAATTATAGTTAGCAAACCAGCATAAGCTGTACACCATCGTTTACAAGAACATTGGGAGCCTTGTGGAATATTTGGGGAAAAAGGATGTCTACATAAGGGAATAATAGAGAAACAGTGCAGAGTTGCTGAAGAATTGATAGAAAAATCTTGGTGAAGAGCTTCAACACTTGTACTTACAAGAAGCCGCTAACATATTGTTTAGTAAATAGTATGCATAACAACTCCCTTCTCTCAACATCATATAGTTGTAGTAGCATATAAATTGCATCCAAATCTTGGACCAAAAGGTTGATAAAATAAATTACTGTCGGAAAATGTTTTTGGCAAGTGAATAAGGTCAACTATATTTGTAGTTGATTGACCAAAAAGGTTGTTAAAATAAATACACAAGGACAAAACCTCACATTAGTGGCATGTATACAATATAATGAAGAGAAATCATAAGGAAGGAAACTCTCCCTATGTCTTAGAGATCTGATTAAGACCTATTCATTGGCATAGCTAAAGTATGTAAATAGTCGCTTTTGAAATCAGATGAGTAATTCACAGCACAAGAACCTATGAAGCAAGTAAAAGGCTCTCAACCGAACCTTGCATTGCCACGTTTGCAGCAATGAAGATGTGTTTCCGCCCTCTCATGCAGTGCTTCTGAGCACGGCATGTAATCGCGTGGCACCGTGAACATGCTGCTCATCATCGGCATCTACGTCGATGACCCGGTTATCGCCGGGGCAGAGCCTGAAGAGAACTAACGCTTCAAGGGAGAAATGCATCATACTGCTCCGGTACTACCTCAGGCATCTCTGGTAATACCTCAAGATGGAGGTGAACCAGGCGGGTGGTCGCATCGCGATCAAGCAGGCGGCCTACACCGCCAAGATGCTCATGCAAGCAAGCATGAAGGATCGCCATGTCATGCACGCTCCAATGGAGCCATAGCTAAAGCTCAGCAAGGATAGCTCCGAGAAGGCAGTGGATATGCTACCCTCTACTGCAGCATCATCGGGAGCCTAAATTGTCTTGTGCACACCTGACCTAAGATCACGTTCGTTATTAGGTACCTGAGTAGGTTCATGAAAGCCCTGGCAAGTGATAATCTCGCTGCCGTCAAGCACCTACTCCTTTACATCGCGGGTACACTCACGCATGGATGCGTGTGTCATCGTGGCGCCAGCGAGGACCAAGCTGGTGATGCGGACTCCTGGAAGAGCACCTCTTGCATACTGTTCTTCCTTAGGAGTAGTCCCATTAGTTGGCAATTAGTGAGGCAGAACGTTGTCGCTACTTCTTCGTGCGAGCCGGAGTACAAGGTGGCAGCTACAGCGGCCTGTCAAGGAATCTGGCTTGCTCGCCTCCTCGGCGAGATGCTGAACAAAGACACCGCCCCTGCACTCATCTTCGTCGATGACAAGTTTGCGATTTCCCTCTACAAGAACCCAGTAGTTCACGACCGCAACAAGCACATCAATCTTCTCTAACTCTTCATATGTGATTGCACCGAGATGGACACGGTGTCCGTGGAGTTCATTGGTACTGGTGAGCAGAAAGATGACATCCTAACAAAGACTCTAGGCCACGTGCAGCTTCAGGAGCTAAATGACAAGGTTGAGATCGTCAACATCAAGCTTCATCGACAAGGTTGTGGGGGAGATTGTAGGCTTCCCCCTTGTCTCCGATGCATGCATGCATGTAGCTGCATGTCCACAGCAGTGAAAAAAGAAAAATGACTGTAACTACCATAGGCTTAGTAGCTAAGTAATAGTAGTGAGCAGTGATGTAGCACTAGTGCTTGACGTAAAGTGCTTATATCAGGTAGCCGGCAAGATCGTTTCAGTTTGCTATTTAAGGCTGCACCTCGGATTGTAACTCATCCCACTCCATCAGCTTCAGTACCAGGCAGCAAGCCTATACTAGTGCTTGTACGTCAGCTCCTCTTACATATACGTGTGTACGCAGCTAGCTAAGTGTGCATCTACAGATTGCCTTGAGCTATCCCTATTAGTCTATGAGCACCGAGAGAGAGCTAGCCAGTAGTTTTGGCTGACAATCGACATGTGCTAGCAAGTGTATCAAACGATGCAATCAGCTACTATACTACAAATCAACTGTTCTTTGGGGGTTTTCTCTAGTTAAATTTTGTTTAAAATGTGATGAAGTTGGCGTTGGTTACTTACTTGTCGTGCATGCATAAATACACAGTAATTCTTTTTCTCCTGGCCTGCCTGCTGCCAGATACAAGATTATTACATAGAGTGCACATGATTAAATTAGCAGAGAGTCCAACTCTGTTTCATTTCATCTTTCTATTACATTATGTAACTGAACCATTTGTTTGTACACTTCTGCTTCGGTACACCCTCCTTAAACACATCAAGGGCTGAGATCTGCCCATACCCCTTCGCTGTCAGGGGCATGATCGTCTTATGTAAAAAATTACCCCCCGCGCGTCCACGCCGATACCCCCCGCGCGCCTGTGTATACGGGGCTGCGGCATGAGCCGAGCCGCTTGGCAGCCATGAGGACGCGAGCCGAGCCGAGCCGTTAGCATCCATGGGCCCACAATGTCAAATGCATGGCGTGTCGGTGGGGGCGTACGTGTGGTCGTGGCGCGGTCGTGCAGTTAACTGCGCACTTGCGGCGCTGACTGCTCGCGCCGATCTCCTGCCGCCAGCCTTCTGCCGTCGTAGTCCGTGCCCTCCATTGCCGCGCGTGCGGCGACAGGGCGCCTTCCGCCTCGGGCCGGCAGTTGACGCTACCGGTCGGCTGCCGCCGCTGCGGCGACTGCCCGCCCGACTTCAGACGCCACCAACGCTTCGACTGCCGCGCGTGCCATCCCCGCGCCTTCACACGCCACCGATGCCTCGGCTGCCGCGCCGCGCCTTCACACGCCGCCGCTGCATCGCTTTCACACGCCAGCCGCCCACCTCTCCCTCGGGGCGTGCGCCACCGATGGCTCGCCCGCCCACCTCCCTCCCCCGCCGTCTATAAAAGGCCGCGCTAGCCCTAACCACGCCGTGCCATCTCCCTCGCCCCGCCCATCTCTCTTCCTCTCCTCGCCCGCCCATCTCCCTCTCCTCGCCGACAATGTCTTCCAGCGACTCCGACGAGGGCGCGTGGCCGACCGGCGTTTGGCCGCTGAGCCTCACCATCGGCGACACGAAGGATCTGGCCTACAGCGTGATGGTGCCGCCGGCAGCCAAAGTGCCGCGGCCATGGCGGATCGGGGTGGACGGCATCCCCACCATGGGACCGCCACCGACGAGGCAGCAGCTCCACGCGTTCCCTGGCGCCCGGTACAACCGGAGGGCCCGGCGCATGTTCAGTGATGCGGGAAGAACTTCGACATTGTCCTCGGCGCGTTCAGGGATGCGGCGGCCGGCCGCACCGTCGGTGACATTACCGGCGAGGCCACTTCCCGTGGTCGCCGCCGCCACAGCCCACCTCCAGCCGCCCCCACTGCCCCGACACAGCAGGCGCCCCCTGCCCCGGCGCTGGTCGAGATCCCGCCGGTGCAGGCTGCCCTCGCGGAAGACGGAGACCCTGACGACACGCCAGGGCTACTTGCGGTGCTGGCCCAGTCGGTAGAGGAGGCGGCAGCGGCGGCCACTCGTGAGGAACGAGAGCGGCTGGGGGCCATAGCGGCGGTGCAGGAGCAGCAGGCGCGGGAAGATAACTGGTGGGATTTCAGCGACGACGACGACGGTGACGACGATGGCGGCGACGGCGGCGAAGGAGAGGCCGGCAGTATGGTGCCGGTCGTCGACCTCACCGGCGCCAGCGACGACAAGTAGTCTAGTTTTACGGTTTTTATTTAAATTCCAGTCTAAGTTATGTAAGAGCAGTGTTCGGTTATGTTTAGTGTTATGTAAAGTAGTTTGAATTATGAATGAACTCAGAATGGCTTATCTGAAGAAAAAAAGGTATGTTTAATTTGATGTTAGTCGTGCAACTTCAAAAAATAAACGGAAACATGCATTTCAACGTTACGAGAAAAATCAGTCGCAAAACGCATGCATGGGGCCTTCCCTCATACTCGAATGGTCTCTGGAGAACTTATCATGCATGTACACCAAAAACATATTGCGTCACGTCCGGGGTGTGGTATGTGGTGTTATCACCAAAAAATTAGAAAAAATTCTTAAAGCGATAAAAGAGCCAGAAAACTTTTCATGCATCCTAATGATGATGGTGGAACACTATAAAAAATGTGGGTACATTTGAAGGCTGTCGAAAAAACTCCTTTCAGACGGGGCCTTCGGTCCTGCCCAAACGGTCTCCGGAGAAGAAGGCCAATTTTTCGACATATTCGGAATGACCTCAATTTTTGCAAGTGAGTTGGTATGCCCACCCCCATAGTCAATACAAGAATTGAATGTATTTGGACATCAAAAACATGTTGCGTCACGTCCGTGGGTGTGGTATGTGGTGTTTTCACAGAAAAAATTATTCAAAATTCATAAAGTAAAAAAAAAGACACAAAACTTGTCATGCATCCTAGTGATGATGGTGGAACGCTATGGAAAAAATTTGAGTTCATTTCAAGGATGTTGAAAAAAAACTCCTTTCGGACGGGTCCTTCAGTCCTGCCCGAACGGTATCCGGAGAAGGAGGTCAATTTTCTGACATATTCGGAATGACCTCAACTTTTGCAAGTGAGTTGGTATGGTAACCCTGACATTCAATCCAAGAATTGGACGTATTTGAACACCAAAAACATGTGGTGTCACGTCCGTGGTGTGCTATGTGTTGTTTTCACCGAAAAAATTATAGAAAATTCATAAAGCGATAAAAAAGATAGAAAACTTGGCATGCATCCTAGTAATGATGGTGGAACACTATAAAAAATTTGAGTTCATTTCAAGGATGTTGAAAAAAAACCTCCTTTCGGACGGGTCCTTCAGTCATGCCCGAACGGTATCCGGAGAAGGAGGTCAATTTTTTGACATATTCGGAATGACCTCAACTTTTGCAAGTGATTTGATATGGTCATCCTGACATTCAATCCAATAATTGAACGTATTTGAACACCAAAAATATGTTGTGTCACGTCCGGGGTGTGCTCTGTGATGTTTGCACCGAAAAAATTATAGAACAATCATAAAGCGATAAAAAAATATAGAAAACTTGGCATGCAGCCTAGTGATGATGGTGGAACACTATTTAAAAAATTACTAATGTGGTAAAAAAATATAATTTGGGTTCATTTGACGGATGTTAAAAAAAATTATAGATAGTACTAATGAAATTTGCATACTGTGGCAAATAATTAAAAATAAGACAGATAGTAATAATATGATTCGAGTTTACACTACTTGCAGTACGGACGCACTGTCCAGACAGAGTAATGAGCTTACTCTGTCCGAGCAGTGCGGCCGTGCTGCCCCTAGCAGTGCAAAGTCAAACTAAATTAGTACTAATTGACGTCTCATATAGCAATATGCACGAACACGGGTATATAAGCCGGTCGTGGCGTCCCTCGGCGCGCGAGGTGGGACTAAAAAAGCGCCCCTTCCACCTCCCCCGCGTCGGGACTCATAGAAGGGAAAAAATACTGATGCAAAAAAAAAATGCCCGCACGTGCTTGCAGGCCACAACTGCGCTTAATTGGTCCGGCCCGATCAAGCCGGGCTACAGCACAGGCTAACGGGGCAGTGGCGGGACGAGGCGGGAATCAGAGGAGTTCGAAAGTGCTGTGGGAGGCAGGTATTTAAGCCGGTCGCGGCGTCGTTCGGCGGGCGAGGTGGGACTAAACTTTAGTCCAGACCCCGCGCACCGCGCCCACAGTCAATGTGTCGGCCCACGCGCGGGGTCGCGCACAGTCACGGGGTCGTTGCGCACAGTCAACACTTTTGTTTTTTTAAATAGTATAAAGTTTTTTTAGTTATTTATGTCATTTGTTAACTAGATTTATTATACTAATAATGAGTTCTTTATTATACTTTATAGGAAAAAAATAATGAGTTCTTTATAATTAATTACTAAAACAATACTGAGTTTTTTGATGAGTTAAATACATTAGGAGTGCCTCAACTTGTTCTGCACGGTCAGTTTAATGCCTAAATTTGCAAAATACACGAAATTGGTGCTTGAACTTGTTCGGCTGTGCAAATACGGTGCCTCCTTACGTATCTAGGCGTCTGTTCTGCCCACGTGGTGTGACAACCCCACATGTCAGTGGCAGAGAGCACGGAAGGTGCTGGGTGGCCCGCGCTTGAGATTGTTTTTGCAGGAAGCCCCCCATATTTAATTTAATCACGTAGGAAAAACCTATGTCAGTATAAGCGTATGACAGACAAAAACTAAAGAAAATGTGTGAGTCCACCACGCCAAACTCTGCTGAATAGATAATCATGAAGTCGAAAACATATTGCGTTGTTATGCAAAAGGTAATTCTTCCATAAAAATATACTGGGGACGCTTGCCTCTCTGGTCTCACCTTTTTTTTACGTTGCAACACGGGCGTATTGTGCCCGTTTTTTGAACTTCAAAGAGATGGATTTTTACAGCGCAAAAAAATCTAATTTTTTTTATATGTGCACATATAGAAGTGTAATATATCGTGTGAATTTTATCAAAATCTGTGCTTGTATGTGAGAGATACGAAAAAGAAATATACATGCAAAAATCAGATCTTTTTTTGCCGGATTTTTGTCTTTATTTCAGGGTATAATATAACATCATTTCAGATGAAATTTCACAGTCACTTATAGCACATGCATTTGTTTTTCATCAAAAAATAAATAAATGGTAACTTTTAAGAGATTGTTTTTACCCATTCAAAAAAAAGTGCTTACTGGCCACCATGCTCCAAAAATCCGCTGTGGTCACTCAACATGTTTTTAGAAAATGTTCAACACTTATTAAAATTGTTTTGAATATCCTTATATTTCTACAAACATGGTTGACGTGTTTGGCTACATTTGTAGAATTTAATATTATTAGAAAATAATTTTTAATACATGTTGAATAGTTTACAAAATACAAATTTGTCAATTTTTTTATAATTTGGTATTCTAGAAATAGAGTGAAGATACACAATAGTTGTGTGTGTTTCTGGTGCAGAATGAAGATATATGAATTTGCACAATAGTATTTAATATGGGTTGAACTGTTTAAATCGACATAAAATTTTGAAAAAGTTCATTTTACCTCTTTAAAGTACGCGATAACAAAAGAAGAAAAAAGATTTGAAAATACAAAGTAATTTAATATTGGTAATTATTGTATTTTTATATAGGAAAATTTGTGTGTCATAAAACTAAACATGAACTTGGATAAACGAAAAAATAAACAGTGGTAGTAAATAGAAAAATAAATGATGGACAAACGCATCAATTAGTCTACAATAGCTTTCTTGCTAACATTCTTTTTTTAATACAGTACAGACGCAAGCGCTCATATATACGCGCATACACTCACCCCTATGAACGCGCATCCAAACACCCTACTCCTATGAGCACCTCTGAGACATTGAGCCGGCATATCATCTTGAAATTTACGAAGTCACCGTAGGCGCCTCGTCGTCGACGGGAATATCTTCTTCCACTGAAAGTGCATCGCCGAAAATCCTAAAATTAATACAGGAATAATGCGAGCACCAAGACTTGAACCCTGGTGTGCTGGGGATATCACTGTCCCTCTAACATTCTTGTGGAAAGCAAAGTTCAGCTGCATGGCTGTATCATGCAGCAGGTAGCCTCGTTCGAAACTCCTTTGTGGTTTTTTTTTTTCATTTTATTTCTATCTAGCATACCCTATACTTCAGGACTTTCCTACATGACTAAATAGAACTCAAGGTTGGTTTCTGTAAAATAATTCTGCACGAGCGGGCACATGGGCCACTGCCGCGGTAGCATGCCACGCGGACAGCGCGTACGTTGGAATACAGAGAAATGCACCGTATTTGCACGATCGGACAAGTTTGAGCACCAGTTTCGTGTATTTTACAATTTTAGGCATCAAACTGACCGCACATGACAAGTTTAGGCACCTCCGATATATTTACCTCTTTTTTGATAATTAATTGATAATGAGTACTTTTATAATGAATATTATGTTCAGTTATTTGTGTAAATTAGTAATTACATTTTTAATATTTATGTAATGTTAATTAATGTCTACAAAATACATAAAATATATGCAAAGTTTAGTACTGTAATGTGTATTGCATTAATGACTAATTGTTTTTTCATAATAATAATGAGTTTTTTGTTATAATTTATAAGGAAGAATAATGAGTTTTTTTTACAATTTATAGGTAAAAATTACTAGTTGTGTTTTAATTTTTTATGAGTTCATACAAAACACTACTTCACAAACAATTTATTAAGTAGTTATATTAAAAACAGTACTTACTATATAATTTACCGTCCGTATTTAACTTATACATATGAGCTGATACTAAAAAAATAAGATACTAATAATGTCAGTTGACAACTGACATTATTAGTATTTTATTGAACAAATAGCACAAAGGCGGCTATATAAACCAGTCCTGGCGTCCCTCGGCGCGCGAGGTGGGACTAAAAAAGTGCCCCTTCCACCTCCCCTCGCGCCGGGACTCTTAGAAGGGAAAAAATACTGATAAAAAAAATATGCCCGCCTGTGCTTGCAGGCCACAACTGCGCTTAATCGGTCCGACTCGATCAAGCCGGGCGGCGAAAGGGGCGGCCTTTCGGCCCAGCTACGGCCTGCAGCACAGGCAAACTGGGCAGCGGCGTGACGGGGCGGGAATCAGAGGAGTTCGAAAGTGTTGTGGGAGGCAGGTATTTAAGTCGGTCGCGGTGTCGTTCGGCGGGTGAGGTGAGACTAAACTTTAGTCCTCACCCCCGCCGACCCTGCCCCCCCTCCCGCACCGCGCCCACAGTCAATGTGCCGGCCCACGCGCGTCGGCGTGCACCGCAAACAGTTTTGTTTTTTTTAATAATGAGTTCTTTATAATTAATTACTAAAACAATATTGAGTTTTTTGATAATTAATTGATAATGAGTACTTTTATAATGAATATTATGTTCAGTTATTTGTGTAAATTAGTAATTACATTTTGTAATGTTAATGTAATGTTAATTAATGTCTAAAAAATACTTAAAATATATGCAAAGTTTAGTACTGTAATGTGTATTGCATTAATGACTAATTGTTTTTTCATAATAATAATGAGTATTTTTTAAAATTTATAAGTAAGAATAATGAGTTTTTTATTACAATTTATAGGTAAAAATTACTAGTTCTGTTTTAATTTTTTATGAGTTCATATCCGATCAGTGCCAGTTGCATTTCTGGTACGAGGTGGCATGCACGAAACGTGACCCAATTTTGGGATGCAGTGGGCATGCCCATCTTAGGGCCCCACGCAAGAGTTGAACGAATTCGGACACCATACACACGTTGCGTCACGCCCGGTCTGTGTTTTCGGTGCGTTTCATGGAGAAAACCATAGGAAATTCATACGGTGCCGGAAAATTATGAAAACTTGCAGGCATGATGGACCTGGCGATGAGTGTGTGTCCAAAAAAGTTTGGGTCCACCGGCTGAGCCAGAAAAGTGAACGCAGTTTGGGGCTGACATTGTTCATATCAGATCAGTGCCGGTTGTATTGGTGGTACGAGGTGGCATGCACGAAACGTGACCCAATTTTGGGTGGCAGTGGGCATGCCCATCTTAGGGCCCCACGCAAGAGTTGAACGAATTTGGACACCATACGCACATTGCGTCACGCCCGGTCAGTGTTTTCGGCGCATTTCACGGAGAAAACCATTGGAAATTCATACGGTGCCGGAAAATTATGAAAACTTGCACGCATGATGGACCTGGCGATGAGTGCGTGTCCAAAAAATTTGGGGTCCACCGGCTGAGTCAGAAAAGAGAACGCAGTACGGGGCTAACATCATTCATATCAGATCAGTGCCAGTTGTATTGGTGGTACGAGGTGGCATGCACAAAACGTGACCCAATTTTGGGAGGCAGTGGGCATGCCCATCTTAGGGCCCCAAGCAAGAGTTGAACGAAATCGGACATCATACGCACGTTGCGTCACGCCCGGTCAATGTTTTCGGTGCGTTTCATGTAGAAAACCATAGGAGATTCATACGGTGCCGGAAAATTATGAAAACTTGCACGCATGATGGACCTGGAGATGAGTGCGTGTCCAAAAAATTTGAATGGTTGCATTAAAAAAATGCATTAATAATTTCTGACGTTAAAAAAACATCGGAGATTATGGCTCTCTTTTTGAAGAATATGCATGATCCATGTGAACCTTCACAAGCTCTGAGCAGGTGAAGACTCACATCGATCCTGCATATCCTCCAAATAGAGTCCCACAAACTGAGATGTTTGTGCATTGACCGAAAGAAAATTATATAAAGGAGTCAACGGCGCGCCGGCTTAGGGATGTGGTATTAAACTACAATGCATGTTTTTAATAAATGCATCGTGGGCCAGCCGGCGGTAGTTTTACGGGACGGGCCAAGTGGCCCACTATGGCGTGACCACGTCTATGATGCAGTACGTGCGTGCATGGCATGGAAACCACGCCGCCATTACCTAGCCCCACAGCCTCCACGCACGTCCTCACCCGTCCCCGATCCGACGGTCGCACCGCCGTGGCCGTCCCAACTCCCGTCCCTACCGGCCTAACGGCGGCCATACAATCCAGCATCTGCGCGCGTGACTTGGATCTCAGGCCCGGCCGTGCCGTCTCGGCAAATTCGCCGGCACCCTAAACCCTAGGACGGGTCGTCGGCCAGCGCGCTCGTGTGGGCAGAGGGCGTGCGACTGCCGCGACTAACCCACACCGGGTGGGGTTTGGCAACGGGGACTGCCGGTGCACGTCGAGACGCCGGAAGGTATGGTATTAAACCATATGTAATCTCTTTTGAATCTCGTAACTAGTTAGATAGCTGTCATCTTATATAGAATGCAAGAATTGGGAGATGTGTACTGCTCGGTTGAGAAGTGGTGCGAATTGGTTGGAAAATTCACACCCAGACAACGCATGATGCTACGTGGCACAAATTTGGACTGTATGTTGAGAATTCCTTCCGTGAAAATGAGGAAAAATTTATTGGAATTTATGGTTACAACGTATGACAGTACTAGAAAGCGATTTATTATTTGGCCAAATAATGACGGCATCAGTGTGTTTAATGAAGATGTTTGTGACATATTCGGGCTATGTAACGAGGGTGATGATGTCAGTAGCATGATAGCAACAGTACAACTAGATGCCAAAAAATTGTTCTGAATCGGTTTCTTGACAAAAGAACAGGCCTAATCCTCATCGATGAGTTGATAAAAAATATTGTTGATACTCAGTCATATGATGATGATTTTGTGAGAAGGGCCGTACTGGTTCTTATGGGTACAGTCTTAGCACCACAATCCACCAAGTTTATTCCTTATCGTTATTACAAAATGGTGGAGGACGTGAATGCTATCAAGTCATACAATTGGAATGATTTCACATTGGGGGTGTGCATGGATGCTATTAAAAAATCGGTCGAAGATCTTGAAAAATTCAAGTGGCCTATTGGGAACTTGGCTCTTCTTCAGGTACAAGTCATTTCATAATAGTTGTATGTACATATAATTTTTATGTGATCTATGTGTCTGACTAGTTGTGTTTACTATCATGCAGTATATATACTGGGAAAAACTTGAGCCAATTGGTGTGGATACATTTGATCCTTTGTCTCGTGAATACCCACTAATGCTTAACTGGCCAGAAACGGAAGGGAAAAAGCGAGACGACTATGACAACATGCACGGGCGTGGCACCGGCAATGTAAGTTAATAAGTATAGTTGTTATTTAATTTATTTTTTTGTTTATTGTACAGATTGAAAACTGCGTTAGCGAAGAGTACAGACGTGCTAAGGTAGCACGTGAAGGGACTGTCCCAGATGAAGAAACGAAGAAACCTAAACGAAAAGGTGGTGGCAGGAGTAGAAAACCAAGCACGTCCGCGGTTTCATCGAACACGACTAACAGTATGGACCGTGTGATGACATACATAAAGCTGCTTCACAAGGAGGTTCTCAATATACCCGGAAGATGTGCACAGGTAATTTAGAAGTTATATTGAACACGTTTTAGTTGTTCAAGTACTTATCGTGTTTTATTTGTGTTTGTAGATGGTAATGGAAAGGTTGAACACGGAAGGTGTGCTGTACAAACCCAATAATAGGTTCACCAATGACGAATTTGATAATGTAGGTGAAGGAGTTGGGATGGAGAATGGCCAGTACAAGTCATCAAAATACTGGACAGATACTGATTCACCTACCGACGTGGAGCTAGTAACATCTTTCACGGGTTTCAATGATACCTACGTGCCCGTTGATGATACGGGTGCTCCGGCGACGACACCGGGTAAAGGTGATGCTACTGATCCTTTCATTATAGACGATAATGGAAAGTCTCCATGTTCGTCATCAACTGTACGTACAAAAGACTTTCTGTCTATCTCCCAAACCCCGCAGAATGCTGATATTTTTGGTGAGTCTATGGGTGGTTTGTCACCAACAAAGTCCGAAGACATGTTTGAGAGTTTCCCGGCAAAGAGCAACATAGGTAATGGTGAAGACAGTCAGGACAATGAAGGTAAACGCAAATGAAATCCGTCGAAATATTGTCAATCCCCCTACGACATTCTCATTACCCGCAAGAAACGTGTTAAAAAATAAGTCAAGTACTACTTTATAATTCATTCACGCGTTATGTAAATTTTTTATTATGGTTCACGACTGTAGCTGCATTGTTTTAGATATGTTGGCATCGTCACCACATTCAATTCTAGCAAGTTCCCTTAATATGACTCCGGATCACATAGAGGCAGCCAGAGTTTTTGTTGAGACTCTCGCATCGACAAAGAAGCATGCACACCGAACCGTGGTCGATATGCCGCCACCAGATGGGGACATATGCACGCCAGCTATGCTTCACGATGTCCTGACATTTAAATGGTTGAATGGCGGTGTAAGTATGAGTTTGGTTTTAACAAAACTCTCATTTGTACTTCACAAGTTGATAGAATTTTTTTGTTTATGTATGTAGATCATCAATGCATATTGTAAACACCTACAACACCGTGATTTCTCTGATCGTTACATATCAACAACGTGGTTCCCCAAATTTATGTTGGGTAGGGCTAGGGGAAAGACCAGGTCAGTTAATGATTTAGATTTAGAACATGTTACAAAGAAAGCAAAAGTCCTCGCAAGAGTAATGGATGAGTATTTCAGACGGGACAATGTATTCCTTTCATATTTATTTGTTTTTGTTAGTCATTACTATTTAATTGCACTAACATCATTTGGTTACTATATAGGCGTATTTTCCTATGCACGTTAATGATAATCATTGGATAACCATAGTGATGCACACCGTCAAGGAGGAGTTCAAGTTATTTACTCAAATTATAAAGGCGCAATTAGCCAAAGAATTCACAATATGATTGCCACCCTGGTACGCTATAATTTTCACACTCGCATTCAGAAAATTATTGAGTCGTACATTAAATTCTGGTTTGTTAATTTGTTTCAGAGAGCTGAAATTTCTAAGGATATTATGGAGGCCAACTCAAGTCTTGAATCAAAAAAAATTCCAGATGTCTCATCGTGGCCAATTAATGAGTATAAAATGCCGAGACAAAATGATGGGTAATTTAAATCAGTACAAGGAAGTGCATGCTATATCCTAAGCTGATCACACATGTTTATTGCAGAGTGTCTTGTGGACTTTTTGTGATGTGGTGCATAAAATACTGGGACGGAGATCGCTGGACACATGAATTTGACCAGCAAGAGATTAATGAGTCAAGGCCACGTATTGTCGCGGAAATCATTTTTTCTGAGGTGAACAAATTAGAGAAAGTGAAGATGAAAATTGTTAAAATCATGGAGAAGGAATAGGTATTAGCATCGGTTGGGTTTTAGTCCCGTAGAAGGTTTCCCTGCCGTTGTTGGATACTTTGATCGAATATAATGCGACATGGCACTGGGATAGATTTCGACAATTTTACACGTTTTATTTATTGCTTTCGTGTGACACTACACATTTAAATGCGTGTGGGCAAGTAATATTTTTTCTGTCCTAAAATGTATCAGTTTGCCTTTGCGATATTGCATGTACTGTTGTTGTTGTTCCTACTCGCGGCGGTCATTTTTTATTAAAAAATATGGCCGCCGTCCTGAGTTGGCGCGATGTGGATAAAACCTGCACAATTTCCCATGTCGATTTTGGTGGCAGCAGCGGCGCTGGATCCGACTAATATTCCAGCCCAGCCCGTGCGGTGGCCGACAGCCGAGGCAGTGGCGGACCCGCGCAGTCCAGCTAGTGCCGAGTAGGTTTAGTCCCACCTCGCCCGCGGAGAGACGCGCCGACCGGTTTACATACCCGCGTCTTCGCCTTCTCACAAGCTCGCTACAGAACACTAATGATTGCCCTGTTGTACGCCGTGGCCTCCCCGCTCGACGGCCGAAAGGCCTCGCCAGAAGGCGTTCACTAGTAGAAAACGGGCCTATTGTCCCGGTTCATAAGGGCTTTTTGTCCCGGTTCCTGAACCGGGACTAAAGGGTCGTTACTAATGCCCTGACCCTTTAGTCCTGGTTCAAATAAGAACCGGGACAGATGGGCCTCCACGTGGCCTGTGCGCTGAGCCCAGGCAGGAGGGCCTTTGGTCCCGGTTGGTGGCACCAACCGGGACCAATAGGCATCCACGCGTCAGCATTTCTATGGCTGGGGTTTTTGTTTTTTTGAAAGGGGCTTATTTAGGGGTTTTGGGGGTTAATATTGTTTGTTATTAGATAGCTAATAGAGAGAAGTGTCCTCTCTTATATCTCCGTGCTTGGTTTATACCAACGCTATGCTATGCCTAAACATGGCTTAGATTGAAGTGAAGGCAACATATGTGGTGCATGTCGAAAGTAATACTAAGTACTACTTTCGACATGCACCACATGCATGTTGCCTTCACTTCAATCCAATCCATGTTCATTTCACCCACTGATATATAATACCTCTTCATGCTCACATCATGCATCTCATCATAATAGTAAGTCCTACTAATCATCATGATAGAACTTCCACTCGTTATTAATAACAAGTCATACGATCATCATCCTCATAGTCATCGAACCAACCCTACTTAATTGTTCTTAGCACATGATCATAAGTATTAGGTAGGACCTAAATACCCTCTTTAAGGTAAAATAGCATAAAACATTATAGACCCTGACTCTCTATTATGGAGAATGGAGATCATCCTGTGTTCAATTCTTGCGTCGTGCTTCCTTTTGCGTCCAAGAACCTCTTTACGAGTGTCCATACATTTTTTCCATTCTCTGATTTGCATGTCTCCACTTCTTTTAGAAATCCGGAATAGACAATTGAGATTCGTAGGATGACCTGGATATATGTTCAAAACATCAAGGCGACCATGCTCATACATCAGATAAGGCACACAATCCTCTGGGATTATGTGTTGAAAAACATAGTAATAACTTCATAGTTAGCAATGAAGTACTAGTTTTATATAGAAGTATGCAAAAGATGCATGTATGTCGTAATAGTAAAAAATCTTACCGGGGTATCTCCATAGTAGTTACCGTAGTTCAACACGTGCACTAGTGGCATGTATTGACCATAATGTTGAGGTGTTCAATTGTAGATATTGTAATTCTCAAGATCATTACAAAATCCAACCAGATGATTTTTCTCCTTGTAAGTTAACTCAGAGCCATCGGTGTAGTAAATTCTATCTACCATCTTCTGCACATTCTTTGATACTTCAAAATAAGCTGTCAATGGAAATAAGTTGTCAACTATTCTGAAATGAACAATATAAATTAGTTAATAATTAACTATGTTTAAGAAACTCACATAGCGGTAGAACTGGAGGCGTATCAACAAGGACCCAAATGTCCATATTGTTGGGGAACGTTGCAGAAAATTAAAAAATTTCCTACGGTTTCACCAAGATCCATCTATGAGTTCATCTAGCAACGAGTCATGGGAGAGAGAGATTGCATCTACATACCACTGTCGGGGCGGACGGGCGTCCCCCCGCGAGCACCTATGGGGCCGGAGCCCCTTTCGTTGTCCGGCGAGGGGGCGGAGGGAGCGCGGAGAGCAGATCGAAGCGAGCACACGGGCGGTTTACCCAGGTTCGGGCCGCGATGGACGCGTAAAACCCTACTCCTGCTTGGTTGTATTGAACTCGGGAGCTCGGGAGCTTGGGGAGCTAGCTGCACCGAGCGTATGGCCGTCTGGATGCCGAACCACCGAACCCCCGGAACCCCTTCTACGTTGCACACGGGCCTCCTTTTATAGCGCAAAGGGGTCACCGACAGGTGTCAACGTAAGAGAAAGGGGTAAAAGTGTAAAAGGGGTGGTAGCTGTAATAGTGCGGGAACGGTGGCGCTACAGTGCGGCACAGTGTTATCATACCTACTTCTGACGGTAGGGGACAAGGGCATTAAATGCCCGTCACGGTCGCCCGGACAGCACCGAGGCGGACCGTTAGGTGCGCCACCGTTCGCCACGACAGCGGCTGCATGCCACCGCATGCCCCAGGCTGCGCGGTGCCTCGCCACGTGCCCTCGGGGGAAGCCCCGGAGCGACGCGTGGCGGGCGAGCTGGAGCGCAGTCTTGGGGTGGCGATCTTGCCGCGGCAAGTGGCTTGCCGCGGGGGTCGTCTTCCTGTGCCTGATAGCGTGCCAGCTATCAGGCCTTGCCGGGGCGCTTGGCGCGCCACGGCGGGCTTCTCTTGTGGTGCCTGGGTTCGGCCTTCCCGACAAGCTCCTCTTGTCGGGGGCTCGATCTTCTGTCTCGTTATACTTTGTTCTTGGATGGCCTTACATGGGCTTAGTCGTCCCGGCAAGCTCCTCTTGCCGGGGTCTTGTCTTCTCGGCCCGGCAAGCTCCTCTTGCCGGGGGCCTTGTCTTCTTGGCCCGGCAAGCTCCTCTTGCCGGGGGCCTCGTCTTGAATGCTCGGTCTTCTCTTGGCGCTTCCGGGGCGGGCCTTGCCGCAGGGTGCTACGACTGCCCGTGCACAAGTCTGGGGTACTAAGGTACCCCTACTTTAGTACACCGACAGGAGCCCCCGGGCCTGGCCCACACATGGTGCCGAGCGTTGTTGGGCCAGGCCCTAACGGTGCACGGGCGCGCATGGCCTTGGTCGCGCTGCTCTTTAACTCTGCATCCGCCGCGCCTTCCCCAGGCGGCGCGCGCTTACCGCGGCGTCGTGGGGGCGGGGCGCGCGGGGTGAGCGTGACGTGGGTGGCGTGCGCGGGGCTGAACCGCACAGGCGCGCGTCACGTCGCGCACGATTTCTCGATGGCGAGAATGAAGTGTCCGCCCCTTCCCCATATAAGGCAGAGGAAGCGGGAGCGGTTCCCCTCCTTCGCCCTTACTGCGTCCTCTCCGTTCTCCAGAGATCCCATCTGCGCTCCGCCTCCATTTTTCCTCCGCCGCTCGCGCGCACTTGCGGAGCTACCGGATTCTTCGTCTCCCTTCCCTCGCCGCTGTTAAATATGCCACGGAAACGGCTGGTTAGGGCAGCAGTAAGGCATTTTGTAATATAACTTTTCATCTTAGGCTATGCATCGCACTGTTATCCCCTCTACTCGACCGGCGCCTTGTTTGTTTCCGCCCTACGCTTTCGGGGACTTGCCGGCGTAGGCCTCCGCCTTGCCACGGGTGCCGAGTGCGGGACGTCAGCGACCCGCTGGCGGGGCTGCCACCGGCAAGAAACCTCGCCGCGGCTGGTTGCCGCTCACTCAGATTGTTGAGCAGGCTCGAGGCAAAGTAAACGGTGCGACTGCGGTCGCAGCACGCTTAGGGTGCCGGGCGAGCTCGAAACAAAGTGAGGACGCTACTCGGGGTGTAGCACACTCGAGTCGTTGAGCGGACTTGAAACGAAACGAGGGCGCAACCAGTCTCGTGCCGGTCCTTCCGCGCTCAGGCCTCTCAACCCAAGCTCGGTCGTTCGAGGGAGATAACTCTTAAAAATTAAAGGAGCAATTGCTCGAGCTCCGGCAACTTATCTTTTCTTATTGCTTGCCGCCCGGTGGGGTAAAACCTCCTTGGGCAGCATCCAGCCCATCCTGGGGGTAGGTGAGGGGGCAGGGCCTCACGACCCTCCGGAGCTAGGCGTAGCTATGCTTGGGGATCCGCGCCCCTCTCTGCGCCAAGGATCACATGCAACTGCGGCAAGACTTGGGCAGAGGGGATGGTTGGCGGAAACAGGTTCCGGCTACCGCGCTGGAAAGACTCTTCCCACGGTCGGTGTCAACTCGTTCGGCACCCCGGCGGGCGCGGCGCGCCGGGGGAACGAGGTCACCTTTCTCGTGACTTCTGGCGCTAACTTCTGCGGCCGCGAGAGCGGCGCAGAGTTCGCTGGAGGCGAATCGTTCGCCCAGCGGCCAGAAGGCGGGCCTCCTCAAGGAGCAGCTGCTTCTTGCCCAGTCTCTGCGCGAGTGGATACTCGAGGAGGGCCGCGCACGAGCCCGTGGGAAGGAATGCCAAAGCTCGTCGGGAACCCCCGCTTCAACTGGACAGATCCTCGGATCCGCAGGAGCGGACTGTTCCTCGGCGTTCAGATTGCTGGTCTGCTCGCCGGAGCAAGGCTCACCGGGGACACCTGCTTCGACTGGACGGATCCTGGGATCTGCAGGAGCGGGCTGTCCCTCGGCGTCGTGCCCCCTACCTGGCGCGCCAAAGATGTCGGGGCGGACGGGCGTCCCCCCGCGAGCACCTATGGGGCCGGAGCCCCTTTCGTTGTCCGGCGAGGGGGGCGGAGGGAGCGCGGAGAGCAGATCGAAGCGAGCACACGGGCGGTTTACCCAGGTTCGGGCCGCGATGGACGTGTAAAACCCTACTCCTGCTTAGTTGTATTGAACTGGGGAGCTCGGGAGCTTGGGGAGCTAGCTGCACCGAGCGTATGGCCGTCTGGGTGCCGAATCTCCGAACCCCGGAACCTTTGCGGAACCCGGCCCCCCCTCTACGTTGCACACGGGCCTCCTTTTATAGCGCAAAGGGGTCACCGACAGGTGTCAACGTAGGAGAAAGGGGTAAAAGTGTAAAAGGGGTGGTAGCTGTAATAGTGCGGGAACGGTGGCGCTACAGTGCGGCACAGTGTTATCATACCTACTTCTGACGGTAGGGGACAAGGGCATTAAATGCCCGTCACGGTCGCCCGGACAGCACCGAGGCGGACCATTAGGTGCGCCACCGTTCGCCACGACGGCGGCTGCATGCCACCGCATGCCCCAGGCTGCGCGGTGCCTCGCCACGTGCCCTCGGGGGAAGCCCCGGAGCGACGCGTGGCGGGCGAGCTGGAGCGCAGTCTTGGGGTGGCGATCTTGCCGCGGCAAGTGGCTTGCCGCGGGGGTCGTCTTCCTGTGCCTGATAGCGTGCCAGCTATCAGGCCTTGCCGGGGCGCTTGGCGCGCCACGGCGGGCTTCTCTTGTGGTGCCTGGGTTCGGCCTTCCCGACAAGCTCCTCTTGTCGGGGGCTCGATCTTCTGTCTCGTTATACTTTGTTCTTGGATGGCCTTACATGGGCTCAGTCGTCCCGGCAAGCTCCTCTTGCCGGGGTCTTGTCTTCTCGGCCCGGCAAGCTCCTCTTGCCGGGGGCCTTGTCTTCTTGGCCCGGCAAGCTCCTCTTGCCGGGGGCCTCGTCTTGAATGCTCGGTCTTCTCTTGGCGCTTCCGGGGCGGGCCTTGCCGCAGGGTGCTACGACTGCCCGTGCACAAGTCTGGGGTACTAAGGTACCCCTACTTTAGTACACCGACAACCACTTTGTAGATCACGAGCGGAAGCGTTCAACGAACGGGGATGAAGTAGTCGTACACACCGTGATCCAAATCACCGGAGATCCTAGCACCGAAAGCACGGCACCTCCGCGTTCAACACACGTACGGTCAGCGTAACGTCTCCTTCTTATTGATCCAGCAAGGCAAAGGAGAGGTTGGGGAAGAAGACTCCAACAGCAGCACGACGGCGTGGTGATGGTGGAGCTGCAGTACTCCGACAGGGCTTCGCCGAGCTCTTACGGAGGAGGAGGAGGTGTTGGAGAGGGAGAGGGAGGCGCCAGGTCATAGGGTGCGCAGCCCCCCTCCCCTCCCCCCTTTATATAGGCCTCTGGGGGGGCGCCGGCCCTGGGAGATCTAATCTCCCAAGGGGGGCGGCGGCCAGGGAGGTTTCCCTCCCCCCAAGCCATCTAGGAGGTGCCTTCCACCACTAGGACTCCTCCCTTTTGGAACCCTAGGCGCATGGGCCCCTTTGGGGCTGGTTCCCCTTGGCCCATGCAGGCCAAGGCGCACCCCCTAAGGCCCATGTGGCCCACCGGGGCAGGTGGCCCTACCTGGAGGACCCCCGGGACCCCTCCGGTGGTCCCGGTACAATACCGATAACACCGAAACTTGTCCCGATGGCCGAAATAGCACTTCCTATATATAATTCTTTACCTCCGGACCATTCCGGAACTCCTCGTGACGTCCGGGATCTCATCCGGGACTCCGAACAACATTAAGGTTACTGCATATACATATCTTCACAACCCTAGCGTCACCGAACCTTAAGTGTGTAGACCCTACGGGTTCGGGAGACATGTAGACATGACCGAGACGTTTCTCGGGCAATAACCAACAGCGGGATCGGGATACCTATGTTGGCTCCCACATGCTCCACGATGATCTCATCGGATGAACCACGATGTCGAGGATCCAATTAATCCCATATACGATTCCATTTGTCAATCGGTATTTTACTTGCCCGAGATTCGATCGTCGGTATCCCAGTACCTCGTTCAATCTCGTTACCGGCAAGTCACTTTTCTCGTACCGTAATGCATGATCCCGTGATCAAACACTTTGATCACATTGAGCTCATTATGATGATGCATTACCGAGAGGGCCCGGTGATACCTCTCCGTCAAGCGGATTGACAAATCCCAGTCTCGATCCATGTCAACCCAACAGACACTTTCAGAGATACCCGTCGTATACCTTTATAGTCACCCAGTTACGTTGTGACGTTTGGCACACCCAAAGCACTCCTACGGTATCCGGGAGTTACATGATCTCATGGTCAAAGGAAAGGATACTTGACATTGGAAAACTCTAGCAAACGAACTAAGCGATCTTATGCTATGTTTAGGATTGGGTCTTGTCCATCACATCATTCTCCTAATGATGTGATCCCGTTATCGATGACATCCAATGTCCATAGTCAGGAAACCATGACTATCTGTCGATCAACGAGCTAGTCAACTAGAGGCTCACTAGGGACATGTTTGTTGTCTGTTATTCACACATGTATTACGATTTCCGGATAACACAATTATAGCACGAATAAAGACAATTATCATGAATAAGGAAATATAATAATAATGCTTTTATTATTGCCTCTAGGGCATATTTTCAACAGTCTCCCACTTGCACTAGAGTCAATAATCTAGTTACATTGTGATGAATCGAACACCCATAGAGTTCTGGTGCTGATCATGTTTTGCCTTAGGGAGAGGTTTAGTCAACGGATCTGCGACATTCAGATCCGTGCACACTTTACAAATCTCTATGTCTCCATCTTGAACATTTTCACGAATGGAGTTGAAGCGACGCTTGATGTGCCTGGTCTTCTTGTGAAACCTGGGCTCCTTTGCAAGTGCAATAGCTCCAGTGTTGTCACAGAAGAGCTTGATTGGCCCCGACGCATTGGGTATGACTCCGAGGTCGGTGATGAACTCCTTCACCCAAATTGCTTCATGTGCTGCCTCCGAGGCTGCCATGTACTCCGCTTCACATGTAGATCCCGCCACGACGCTTTGCTTGCAACTCCACCAGCTTACTGCCCCACAATTCAAAATATACACGTATCCGGTTTGTGACTTAGAGTCATCCAGATCTGTGTCGTAGCTAGCGTCGACGTAACCTTTTACGATGAGCTCTTCGTCACCTCCATAAACGAGAAACATTTCCTTGGTCCTTTTCAGGTACTTCAGGATATTCTTGACCGTTGTCCAGTGTTCCTTGCCGGGATTACTTTGGTACCTACCTACCAAACTTACGGCAAGGTTTACATCAGGTCTGGTACACAGCATGGCATACATAATAGAACCTATGGCTGAGGCATAGGGAATGACGCTCATCTCTTCTATATCTTCTGCCGTGGTCGGACATTGAGCTGAGCTCAATTTCACACCTTGTAACACATGTAAGAACCCTTTCTTAGATTGATCCATATTGAATTTCTTCAATATCTTATCAAGGTATGTGCTTTGTGAAAGACCTATGAGGCGTCTCGATCTATCTCTATAGATCTTGATGCCTAATATATAAGCAGCTTCTCCAAGGTCCTTCATTGAAAAACTTTTATTCAAGTAGGCCTTAATGCTGTCCAAGAGTTCTATATCATTTCCCATCAAAAGTATGTCGTCTACATATAATATGAGAAATGCTACAGCGCTCCCACTCACTTTCTTGTAAACACAGGCTTCTCCATAAGTCTGTGTAAACCCAAACGCTTTGATCATCTCATCAAAGCGAATGTTCCAACTCCGAGATGCTTGCACCAGCCCATAAATCGAGCGTTGGAGCTTGCACACCTTGTCAGCGTTCTTAGGATCGACAAAACCTTCCGGCTGCATCATATACAATTCTTCCTTAAGGAAACCATTAAGGAATGCCGTTTTGACGTCCATTTCCCATATTTCATAATCATAGAATGCGGCAGTTGCTAACATGATTCGGACGGACTTCAGCTTCGCTACCGGTGAGAAAGTCTCATCGTAGTCAACCCCTTGAACTTGTCGATAACCCTTAGCGAAAAGCCGAGCTTTATAGATGGTCACATTACCATCCGCGTCTGTCTTTTTCTTAAAGATCCATTTATTTTCTATCGCTCGCCGTTCAACGGGCAAGTCAGTCAAAGTCCATACTTCGTTTTCATACATGGATCCTATCTCGGATTTCATGGCTTCCAGCCATTTGTCGGAATCCGGGCCCGCCATTGCTTCCTCATAGTTCGAAGGTTCACCGTTGTCTAACAACATGATTTCCAAGACAGGGTTGTCGTACCACTCTGGTGCGGAACGTGTCCTTGTGGACCTTCGAATTTCAGTAGGAGCTTGATTAGAAGCATCTTGATCATCATCATTAATTTCCTCTCTAGTCGGTGCAGGCACCTCAGAAACGTTTTCTTGAGTTCCGCCATTTTCCGGTTCAAGAGGCAACACTTCATCAAGTTCTACTTTCCTCCCACTTACTTCTTTCGAGAGAAACTCTTTCTCTAGAAAGGATCCATTCTTGGCAACAAAGATCTTGCCTTCGGATCTGAGGTAGAAGGTATACCCAACAGTTTCTTTAGGGTATCCTATGAAGACACATTTTTCCGACTTGGGTTCGAGCTTTTCAGGTTGAAGTTTCTTGACATAAGCATCGCATCCCCAAACTTTCAGAAACGATAGCTTAGGTTTCTTCCCAAACCATAATTCATACGGTGTCGTCTCAACGGATTTCGACGGAGCCCTATTTAAAGTGAATGCGGCAGTCTCTAAAGCATAGCCCCAAAAAGATAGCGGTAAGTCGGTAAGAGACATCATAGATCGCACCATATCTAATAGAGTGCGATTACGACGTTCGGACACACCATTACGCTGAGGTGTTCTAGGCGGCGTGAGTTGTGAAACTATTCCACATTTTCTTAAGTGTGTGCCAAATTCGTGACTCTAGTATTCTCCTCCACGATCTGATCGTAGAAACTTGATCTTTTTATCACGTTGATTTTCAACCTCTGAAATTCCTTGAACTTTTCAAAGGTCTCAGATTTGTGTTTCATTAAGTAGACATACCCATATCTACTAAAGTCATCAGTGTGGGTGAGAACATAACGATAGCCACCGCGAGCCTCAACACTCATTGGACCACACACATCGGTATGTATGATTTCCAATAAGTTGGTTGCTCGCTCCATTGTTCCTGAGAACGGAGTCTTGGTCATTTTACCCATGAGGCATGGTTCGCACGTGTCAAATGATTCATAATCAAGAGACTCTAAAAGTCCATCTGCATGGAGCTTCTTCATGCGTTTGACACCTATGTGACCAAGGCGGCAGTGCCACAAATATGTGGGACTATTGTTATCAACTTTAACTCTTTTGGTATTCACGCTATGAATATGTGTATCATCACGTACGAGATTCATTAAGAATAAACCATTAACCATCGGAGCATGACCATAAAACATATCTCTAATATAAATAGAACAACCATTATTCTCGGATTTAAATGAGTAGCCATCTCGAATTAAACGAGATCCAGATACAATGTTCATGCTCAAACTTGGCACTAAATAAGAATTATTGAGGTTTAAAACTAATCCCGTAGGTAAATGTAGAGGTAGCGTGCCGACGGCGATCACATCGACCTTGGAACCATTCCCGACGCGCATCGTCACCTCGTCCTTCGCCAGTCTCCGTTTATTCCGCAGCTCCTGCTTTGAGTTACAAATGTGAGCAACTGCACCGGTATCAAATACCCAAGAGCTACTACGAGTACTGATAAGGTACACATCAATTACATGTATATCACATATACCTTTGGTTTTGCCGGCCTTCTTGTCCGCTAAGTATTTGGGGCAGTTCCGCTTCCAGTGACCACTTCCCTTGCAATAAAAACACTCGGACTCGGGCTTGGGTCCATTCTTTGGCTTCTTCCCGGCAACTTGCTTACCGGGCGCGGCAACTTCCTTGCCGTCCTTCTTGAAGTTCTTTTTACCCTTGCCCTTCTTGAACTTAGTGGTTTTATTCACCATCAACACTTGATGCTCCTTCTTGATTTCTACCTTTGCTGATTTCAGCATAGCATATACCTCAGGAATGGTCTTTACCATCCCCTGCATATTGTAGTTCATCACAAAGCTCTTGTAGCTAGGTGGAAGCGACTGGAGGATTCTGTCAATGACCGCTTCATCCGGGAGATTAACTTCCAGTTGAGTCAAGCGGTTGTGCAACCCAGACATTTTGAGTATGTGTTCACTGACAGAGCCATTTTCCTCCATCTTACAGCTAAAGAATTTGTCGGAGACTTCATATCTCTCGACCCGGGCATGAGCTTGGAAAACCATTTTCAGCTCTTCGAACATCTCATATGCTCCATGTCTCTCAAAACGCTTTTGGTGCCCCGGCTCTAAGCTGTAAAGCATGCCGCACTGAACGAGGGAGTAATCATCGCAGCGTGACTGCCAAGCGTTCATAACGTCTTGTTCTGCAGGGAGAATAGGTGCGTCACCCAGCGGTGCTCGTAGGACATAATCTTTATTGGCAGCTATGAGGATGATCCTCAGGTTCCGGACCCAGTCCGTATAGTTGCTACCATCGTCTTTCAGCTTGGTTTTCTCTAGGAACGCGTTGAAGTTGAGGACTACGTTGGCCATTTGATCTACAAGACATATTGTAAATATTTAGACTAAGTTCATGATAATAAAGTTCATTTAATCAAATTATTTAATGAACTCCCACTTAGATAGACATCCCTCTTCTAGTCATCTAAGTATTACATGATCCGAGTCAACTAGGTCGTGTCCGATCATCACGTGAGATGGACTAGTCAACATCGGTGAACATCTTCATGTTGATCGTATCTTCTATACGACTCATGCTCGACCTTTCGGTCTTCTGTGTTCCGAGGCCATGTCTGTACATGCTAGGCTCGTCAAGTCAACCTAAGTGTTTTGCCTGTGTAAATCTGTCTTACACCCGTTGTATGTGAACGTTAGAATCTATCACACCCGATCATCACGTGGTGCTTCGAAACAACGAACTGTCGCAACGGTGCACAGTTAGGGAGAACACTTTCTTGAAATTATTATGAGGGATCATCTTATTTACTACCATCGTTCTAAGTAAACAAGATGCAAAACATGATAAACATCACATGCAATCAAATAATAAACGTGACATGATATGGCCAATATCACATAGCTCCTTTGATCTCCATCTTGGGGCTCCATGATCATCTTGTCACCGGCTTGACACCACGATCTTCATCATCATGATCTTCATCATCGTGTCTCCATGAAGTTGCTCGCCAACTATTACTTCTACTACTATGGCTAACGCGTTTAGCAATAAAGTAAAGTAATTTACATGGCGTTTCTCAATGACACGCAGGTCATACAAAAAATAAAGACAACTCCTATGGCTCCTACCAGTTGTCATACTCATCGACATGCAAGTCGTGATTCCTATTACAATAGCATGAACATCTCATACATCACATATAGATCATTCATCATTCATCACAACTTTGGCCATATCATATCACAAAGCACTTGCTGCAAAAACAAGTTAGACGTCCTCTAAGTGTTGTTGCAAGTTTTTACGTGGCTGAATTAGGGTTCTAGCAAGAACGTTTTCTTACCTACGTTAAAACCACAACATGATTTGTCAACTTCTATTTACCCTTCATAAGGACCCTTTTCATCGAATCCGCTCCAACTAAAGTGGGAGAGACAGACACCCGCCAGCCACCTTATGCAACTAGTGCATGTTAGTCGGTGGAACCGGTCTCACGTAAGCGTACGTGAAAGGTTGGTCCGGGCCGCTTCATCCCACAATACCGCTGAAGCAAGATAAGACTAGTAGCGGCAAGAAGAGTTGACAACATCTACGCCCACAACAAATTGTGTTCTACTCGTGCAATAGAGAACTACGCATAAACCTGGCTCATGATGCCACTGTTGGGGAACGTTGCAGAAAATTAAAAATTTTCCTACGGTTTCACCAAGATCCATCTATGAGTTCATCTAGCAACGAGTCATGGGAGAGAGAGATTGCATCTACATACCACTTTGTAGATCGCGAGCGGAAGCGTTCAACGAACGGGGATGAAGTAGTCGTACACACCGTGATCCAAATCACCGGAGATCCTAGCACCAAAAGCACGGCACCTCCGCGTTCAACACACGTACGGTCAGCGTAACGTCTCCTTCTTCTTGATCCAGCAAGGCAAAGGAGAGGTTGGGGAAGAAGACTCCAGCAGCAGCACGACGACGTGGTGATGGTGGAGCTGCAGTACTCCGACAGGGCTTCGCCGAGCTCTTACGGAGGAGGAGGAGGTGTTGGAGAGGGAGAGGGAGGCGCCAGGGCATAGGGTGCGCAGCCCCCCCTCCCCTCCCCCCTTTATATAGGCCTATGGGGGTGCGCCGGCCCTGGGAGATCTAATCTCCCAAGGGGGGCGGCGGCCAGGGAGGTTTCCCTCCCCCCAAGCCATCTAGGAGGTGCCTTCCACCACTAGGACTCCTCCCTTTTGGAACCCTAGGCGCATGGGCCCCTTTGGGGCTGGTTCCCCTTGGCCCATGCAGGCCAAGGCGCACCCCCTAAGGCCCATGTGGCCCACCGGGGCAGGTGGCCCTACCTGGTGGACCCCCGGGATCCCTCCGGTGGTCCCGGTACAATACCGATAACACCGAAACTTGTCCTGATGGCCGAAATAGCACTTCCTATATATAATTCTTTACCTCCGGACCATTCCGGAACTCCTCGTGACGTCCGGGATCTCATCCGGGACTCCGAACAACATTCGGGTTACTGCATATACATATCTTCACAATCCTAGCGTCACCGAACCTTAAGTGTGTAGACCCTACGGGTTCGGGAGACATGTAGACATGACCGAGACGGTTCTTGGGCAATAACCAACAGCGGGATCTGGATACCCATGTTGTCTCCCACATGCTCCACGATGATCTCATCGGATGAACCACGATGTCGAGGATTCAATTAATCCCGTATACGATTCCCTTTGTCAATCGGTATTTTACTTGCCCGAGATTCGATCGTCGGTATCCCAGTACCTCGTTCAATCTCGTTACCGGCAAGTCACTTTTCTCGTACCGTAATGCATGATCCCGTGATCAAACACTTTGATCACATTGAGCTCATTATGATTATGCATTACCGAGAGGGCCCGGTGATACCTCTCCGTCAAGCGGAGTGACAAATCCCAGTCTCGATCCATGTCAACCCAACAGACACTTTCAGAGATACCCGTAGTATACCTTTATAGTCACCCAGTTACGTTGTGACGTTTGGCACACCCAAAGCACTCCTACGGTATCCGGGAGTTACACGATCTCATGGTCAAAGGAAAGGATACTTGACATTGGAAAACTCTAGCAAACGAACTAAGCGATCTTATGCTATGTTTAGGATTGGGTCTTGTCCATCACATCATTCTCCTAATGATGTGATCCCGTTATCGATGACATCCAATGTCCATAGTCAGGAAACCATGACTATCTGTCGATCAACGAGCTAGTCAACTAGAGGCTCACTAGGGACATGTTTGTTGTCTGTTATTCACACATGTATTACGATTTCCGGATAACACAATTATAGCACGAATAAAGACAATTGTCATGAATAAGGAAATATAATAATAATGCTTTTATTATTGCCTCTAGGGCATATTTCCAACACATATTACCTTGCTCGATTTCAGGATCACCAAGATCCATGGTGACAAGCATACCCTCATCAAAACCATACAATTTGCAAAATGCTTCCCAATTTTTGCAACCAAAATGGGTTACGCTCTCAATATTATACAGCTTTACTTCAAAATCCACATCATGATGGGTCCTTAGGTGAATTTTCTTCGTTTCAAAATTTTCATGGTCTTCAAAATCCATCATCTCCAAGACATAGCGTCTTGCATGGCATGGGATAAACTATACTTGAATTGTAAAAGATGAAAATTACACGTTGAAATACTTGAAGTCATGCTTAATTATGAAAAAAACACTTGTCGTCGTTGCGTACCGTTTCAGCTTCGAAGGTCTCCTCGAGCTTAATGCTGAAGCGCCGATCATCGTCCAAGTGAGACCTCGATCGTCGTGGCACCAGTCACACTCCCTCGGGAGACTTCCTCGTCCGATGATGACATTTCCTACGTTCATAATTCAAAGATTAAACATGTACAATTAAATATATATATGTACTACAAAAACTAAATTAGATCATTATTATTCAACTAAACATATACATATGCCTTGCATAGTGCTCTCCAATTTGAGCATTCAATAAGAAAAATCAAATCGCAAAATAAAGTAGTATTCAAATTAGGATACATTCAATTATAAGAAAAACTATATCATCGCCATGTGTCTGTACATCGTCGAATATTATCACTAATACACGTCGAATACTATCATACATATCGCCAGTACAGCTAGAACCGTAGCGCCCGACGGGTATCGGCGCGGGCGGTGGACACCCAAAGGAAAGGAACCATCACAGGATCATATCTCCAGTGAGATCCCTGAAGAACCTGTCAGGTATTCTCGAACCTGCCCTCCAACGCAACCATGTAGCGATGGATGTGCTGGTCCTCCTCCTCGCTGACACGGTGACGTACCACCTCCGCGGTGTCCGGAAGCCTCGGCACCGTCACTGGCCCACGCGACTGCCACCAAACAAGGATCGGGTCAACGACGGGTTGGTTCCTCACCAAGCTACGCCCCCCGGAAGGTAGCGCCTCACAGTACCACCCCGGCAGAACCCAGTCCCGGACATGGCCCATCTGGTCAAGCAGGTGTCGTCCTCCGCCGACTCGATGACGAGGATGCGGGATAGGCATCGTCCACGTCGATGCGGGAATAATTGCTTTAACTAAAAAAAACTAGTTCTATTAATTTTCTTGCAAAAAATAAACTACTTCTATAGTAAAATAAACCAGTTTTATTAAATCAACTAGTTCAACTACTAAGCACTTACTATAAATAGAATAAAGTAGTACTTACTAAAAATAAACAAGTTTACCTAGTTCTATCATTTTTCTAACTAATTCCATTAAACACTTTCTAAGTTATCGGGGAGGGGGGTATATCGACAACGACATACCGATAACAAAAATAAGAAGAGGAAGAAGAAGAAAAAAAAAGAGGAGAAGAAGAAAGGAATAGAGGAGGAGATCGAAGAAAAAAAAGAAAAAAAGAGGAGAAGAAGAAGGAATAGAGGAGAAGAAGAAGAATTCTTCTTCTTCTCCTCTACTCCTTCTTCTCCTCTTTTTTCTTCTTCTTTTTCATCTTCTTATTTATTTCTTCTCTTCTTCCTCTCCTCTTCTTATTCTTCTTCTTCTTCTTCTTCTCCTTCTTCCTCTTCTTATTTTCCTTTTTTCTCTCCTTCTTTTTCTTCTAAATATGAACATATACATAAATGACTTTGATCGTACACAATTTTCAGATTCCTACAAAATATGAACATATACATAATTTGACAAAGAAAATTCTATGAACAAAAAAATCATAAAAATTCTATGAAAAAAATTACAACAGAAAAAAATCATAAAAAAATCTATGAACAAAATTACAACAGAAAAAAATCATAAGAAATCAATGAAGAAAATTACAACAGTAAAAAATCATAAAAAATCTATGAACAAAATTACAACAGAAAAAAATCATCAAAAATCTATGAAAAATTGACATATCCTTTGCATATGAACATACAAACATTTGCATATTCAACAATAATATTACCAAAAAAATCTAAACTACACATCTAAATTAATACAACTAAATTAATTAACTACACATCCAAATTAATACCACTAGTGTGGCAGCCCTGGGTGCGGCGGCGCAGTGGTAGCGGCGGCGGCCACTACAGGGAGGAGGAGGAGGGGATCGGGGCGGCGCTCACAGGGTGCGTGGCGACGGTGACGAGGAGGAAGGGCCGGCGGCGTCGGGGCAGGGGCAGCGCGGGGCAGCGATGGCGTCGGGGCGGGGCGGCGCGGGACGGCGTCGGGGCGGCGCGTCGGAGGCAGGGCGACGACGGGGACGGCGAGGCAGACGGGCAGCCTGGCGGCGTCGCGGCAGGAGAATGAGGAACAGAACGAAAAATTCACAAGTCCTGGTTATATAGACGATGCATTGGTCCCGGTTCGTGGCAATGACCGGGACCAATGGCACCTTTAGTCCCGGTTGGCGCCACCAACCGAGACTAAAGGACACTTTTCGGCAGCCCAAAGGGCGGGAAGCGGCGGCCTTTGGTCCCGGTTGGTGCTACCAGCCGGGACTAAAGGGGGGCATTGGTCCCGGTTGGTGCCACGAACCGGGACCAAAGCCCCCTTTAGTCCCGGTTGGTGGTACCAACCGGGACCAAAGGCCTTGTGCTACCCCGCGCCAAAACTTTAGTCCCACCTCGCTAGCTGAGGGAGCTCGAGAGTGGTTTATAAGCGCTGCTGCGCCTTCCCTCTCGAGCTCCTCTCAAATGCAGGCTTTCGGGCCTAACCCTGTGCGGTGTGCCTGTGGGCCTACTGGGCCTCCTGCGGGCCTGAATCCTGCCCATGGTAGGGTTTCTAGTCGTATTCAGGCCGTGGGGGCCAAGTAGGTGGCACCTTTTTTTTTCTTTGTTGCTTTATTTATTTTATTTTGTTCCTACTTACAACAAAATACTTATTGTTGCTATTTTTTGTTTTGTTTTCTGCATTATTTATTTTCTTTTGTTTTTTGCTTCATTTTTTAATTCTTCATGCTTTTAGTTTTTGAAAAAATTATAAACTTTTTGTTAATGCCATTACTTTTCAAATTTGAAAACACTTTTTTTGTTTTTTTGTTTTCTGTGTTGCTTTATTTGTTTTATTTTGTTTCTACTTATAACAAAATACTTATTGTTAATATAAGTATTTTTTTCCAGATTTTTTGTTTTGTTTTCTGCATTATTTATTTTCTTTTGTTTTTTGCTTTATTTTTTAATTCTTTATGCTTTTAGTTTTAGAAAAACTATAAACTTTTTGTTAATGCCATTAGTTTTCAAATTTGAAAACACTTTTAGTATTATATTTACTATCTACAATCTTTCTCCATAGAGATACCAAAAATTATAAACTTTTTGTTAGTGCCATTTGTTTTCAAATTAGAATAGTTAAAATTTGAATTCTTTGAAATTTGTGTGAATCTCAAGTTTGTGATTAACTTTACTAAAAAAATGAACATAGATGCCCCTAAAGAGAAAATTCAACCTAAATTCATAATCAATTTCTATGAATTTCAGAGAAATTCATTATGAATTTAGGTCAAATTTCCTGTATAGGGGCATCTATTTTCATTTTGAGAGGAGCTCAACAAGGCAGAGAGGGACGGGCTTATAAACCAGTGTGGGCGCCCTTCGGTTGGCGAGGTGGGACTAAACTGTGAATCGCAACGAGGACCAACCATTTAGTCCCGGTTGGTGGCATGAACCGGGACTAAAGGGGGCCTACTGGTCCCGGTTCATGCCACCAACCGGGACCGATGGTGGTGGGCTAGGAGCGAGGCCCATTGGTCCCGGTTCGTCCCACCAATTGGGACCAATAGGTCCAGACGAACTGGGACCAATGGCCCACGTGGCCCGGGCGGCCCCCTGGGCTCACGAACCGGGTCCAATGCACCCATTGGTCCCGGTTCTAGACTGAACCGGGACTAATGGGCTTACCCGGCCTGAACCTTTGCCCCCTTTTCTACTAGTGGTTGAAATTTACTGTCCGTGCGCGCGCCCGGCCACGGCTGGGGCTTTTTTTCAAAAGAAATTGTCACGTACATTTAATTTTAAAAATGTTCATCAGTTGACAAAGTCATGACAGCAGTAACACATTCATACAAATATATTATGTTTCACACATAATAATAAAAATCGCATGTCTCATAAGATCGAACAAGGTGGCATAAACATTAACTCAAAGTGCCATGTCTTTTATCCTTTAACAAATAAACTGAAAGTGCTACTGCCTTTCATTGAACAAGGTGGCTTAAAGAATAAACTCAAAGTGCCATGTCTCTTATCCTTAAACAAATAAATTGAAATTGCCAGTGCCTTCAATTGATTATGAATACTTCATCTTTATGCCGGGTTCCTACATAACAAATTGTAAACAACTCATCAGACAATTGTAAAGAGAGAACCAAAAAATAATTAAAATAATGAAAAACTTACTTTGCATTCTCAGGGCACGTTTGTCGTCTATGGCCCTCTTTCTTACAAATGCCACAAACAGGACCGGGTTTTTTCTCAGAAAATGATTTTGGTCTTCCATTTCTTTTAACATTTGGATCTTTCTTTGCCCGCCCTGTCGTGCTCTGTTTAGGGGCGCCCTTCATGGAAACTTTCATGGGATCACCTATGACATCAACATGTTGTTCCGGCTGACATGGCTCCTCATGCACATTTCTTCTACTACCAATAGCATCATTATCAGGGACCTTTTTCTTCGCTATTATATTCTGCAGACGCTGCATCAACTCATCATAGACGAATGGATCATTTGAAGCAACATGAAAAGCTTCAGCTCCTGTTATACTGAGTTGACCCCAGCCAAACAAGTCACTCTTTCGCTGTGCAGGCAGCCCACCTCTCGCAACTTTCGACATCCTCTTAAGGATGCAACACTTAGGTATTTTAGATATTTTGAGATGAACCAACACATACAGAATTGTTTGCAAGGCAATCCTTTCCGAAGCATTCGTCCACAACTGCAGTCCATCGTATTCTCAGAGTTTTCATCTCGATAATTCACGCTGAACTGAAATTTGCGGTTAATTCTCCATGTCACGATGAAGGTGTGGCAGTCAACTCCCACTAGCGTCTCAAAAATCTCAAGCTCTCCCATCTTCTTGAGATCTTGTTGAAGAATATAAAAATTGGAATGAGTGAATACTTCGGTAGCATGCTTCTCAATATCCTTATATTCTATGACTGATGGTGGCAATGACTGATTTGAAACGCAGCCATCATGTGCCTCGTTCTCACGTAGTTGGACTATGCAATTCTCATAATGCACAACTAGGTCAACAATAGTCGTACCGCCGTCCAAGTGCAGGTGAAGACAAGAGTTAAGACTTTCACTCCTCTGATTACTGCGCATACCCAGAAAAAAAACATCTGACAGATATGATGCTGCCCACAGACTCCTCTTCCTGTACATCCTACTCAGCCACTCTGCTGTTTTACCAGTCTTCCATTTACGGACGAAAGCGTGCCATCTCGCCTCAAAGTTAGCTGGAGAGGTGGAGTAGTACAAGGGTGCCCTGAACTCATTTAGCGATTTGTAATCAAGGTGCTTCTGCATGTTTTTTTCTACGTGCTATGAGCAGAGACGGTGCAACACATCAACCAAAACCAACCGAATAGCTCGTATCATTGCAGCGTCTCCATCTGTGATGATTGACCTTGGCCATTTCTGACAATTGGCCTTCAGGAATGTCTGGAGCAGCCACACGTACGTCGCTTCGGCCTCGTCGGACACAATGGCACAACCAAAAACTGTGGTGCAACGGTGATTATTTACACCAACAAAGGGGATGAACGGCATACCATATCTGTTCATCTTATACGTGTTGTCGAACACCGTCACATCTCCATACAACTGATAGTCCCGCCGCGACTGTGCATCGCACCAGAACATGCTCTTCAAACGGCCCTCCTTATCGAGCATGTACTCAAATAAAAACTCTGGATCCTTCTCCTTTCTGCTCCTCAGAATCCCGATTGCCGTGTTAGCATCACCCTTTATCAATCAACTTCATTTTTTGTCGGCAACATAGGTTGTACACGTCTCGTCTCAGAAACCCACACTTATCATACGAGCCATACCTGCTAATGAAGTTGTCGACGATGATATGCTTTCTGACCCCAGCTCCTTCCATCGCCAAGATCTCAGCTATCTGGTGATCTCCCATCACTCGATGTGACCGCAGAAGTACCACCTCATCTGGTCTAGCCAACAAATGGTTGTGATCATCCATAAAAGCTGCCACGAACCAAACTCCACGTCCTTTGTCCAACTTCACGACTAAATGTGCGCCACACTCGCAACGAGTCTCTGGTCTTAGCTAGCGGGTACGGCCATCCGGGATTAAAAATTTACTGAGACGTTTTCCTGCCCTCGAGCAAACGTATCTCCTATACCGAACAGTGGTTGAAAGTCCTTTTCCTCATTTCACCTTATCTTTTCTGATACTGAATCCATGGTCTTTGGCGTAGTTATTATAGAACATGTGAGCCTCCCATTGTGATGCAAATGTCATACCCATAACCTTCAACTGTGTCTCCAGCGCACGTTGCTGGATTTCACCTTCCTCAATGTCCATATTAGCTCCATCCTCATGCTCATATCCATCTTCACCACTCCAACCATCAAAGTTAGCCTACAATATTCCACATAAGCAAGTGTAAGTTGTCATTAACAAGTTTTTATTATTCAATAACATCTTAAATTTTGGACCGAACTTGGCTTATGTTATCCCCGAGAGATTCAACACCATGATTTTCCTCGTTCTGAACGTCAATATCCTCCTGCACATAAAAAAATCATATGCACGTGTAAGTACCATATGGTTCTTCATCCGACGAAAAGAATGTACACGACACTTACGTTTTCACTACAAGCACCCTCCTCCTTCTTTTGAAAATCCTTGTCAGGTAAATTATCGTACGATGACCAGGATTCATTGTCGCTGCCATCATCATCATCTTTTCTATCATTACCATTCGTACGATCAACACTATCGCTACCATCCCACTCACTCGTGTCCAAACATAGATCCGTAAATCCAGTTTCTTTATCCATTAAATGATGTCTCAACCAACACTGCAATATTATAATAAAAATTGATCTAACAATTTTAAATCAAATTAAATGTACTACGATCATACAGATGAGAAATTCTTATCTAACAAGTGATTGCACATAAATATTTACAGATACAATTTTTTTGACAAACTAGACGGCTTACATGGCATGCATGTGCACTTCGGCCGGCCTGGTGTGGCTGCGGACGGCGAGGACGTTCCCGGAGAGGTTGATCACGGAGTTGCGGGCGGCGACGGCGTCCACGTAGGCCACGTCACCGCGACGACCTGCACGGAGGCGACATCATGTAGGGCGGGCGACTCCAAGATCTGTCCGCGCCGGCCAGATCCCGGGTGAAGACGGGGAGAAGGCGGCGATTGGCCGAACGGGGAGACGTTGGAATTGGCAGCATGATCACGGCTAGATCAGCGGGGAAAGGCGGCTATCGGCGGGTAAGGGCGGCGATCGGCGGGGCGGGGCGACGTTGGAATGAGCCTTGTGATCAACGCAGGTCGTGGGTTTTTTTTTTCGCGCGACGGGGAGAGGGTAGTTGCGAGCCGGCTGTATCGGCTCGAGCCGTGCGCTCGGTTCTACCTGTATGGGCACGCCGCATACGGCGCGGGATACGCTAAGCACCGTATGCCCAAAATGCCCTTATACGTTAAGCCGGGGGGGGGGGGGTGTACCGAAGCAGACCTCTTGTTTGTATGTGTGTACTTTCAAATGGTGTTGAAGGTAGGAGGAGCTAACAACAGATTAATTTCATTGACATCCATATCTCCATGACCGGATTGTTCCGATCACCAAAGTTTGTCCGTTCATACCTGAATTCTCTTCTTGCTTCTGTCAGGCTAGGGAACAAGCATTTTTCCCATGATGAACCAAACCATTGCTGCCTACTTGAGTTCTTCATTGAGATGCTTAATTTGTTCCTAGCAGCTTAGTTTCAGACTCGACGATTTTTTATTCCAAGCTCATAAATTAAGACGATGAGTTCGGTTTGTAAGACTTTTGCTGAAGTTGGATAGATACGAGACCTTCAAATTTGAGTAGAAACAAGTGGAAGTTGCATTTGCTTCGAATTGCATATGAAGTCTGCCAGTAGAACCATTAATTGAGCATGAACTGATCCAGCGATTCAGGAGGTGTGATGAATGATGGGTTGGGATGTGCTTCCATTTATCTACTCTTCGACTCTATCTTGATCCGCCGCCGTGGATCTCGATTCGGGCAGGTGATTGACTCATCGTGACGACACAGGTGCTGTGTGATATATTAGACGACGGCTATCGATCCGACCATGGTGCATAGCGTAGCGTCACACAAGGGCCAAAGCTGTACGTACTCTGTCACAAGTCTACAATGTTTCCACAAGGAATACATCCATACTCCCTAAGAAGTACTCCCTCCGTTCCAAAATACTTGACTTCCATTTGTTCAAAAATGAATGTACCTATATATTAAAATATGTCTAGATACATTTATATTTTGACAAATGAAAGTCATGTATTGTGGAACGGAGGGAGTAACACACAAATGCATGAGAATGTTTTGTCGCGTAGCTAGTCCACTAAGTACTCTGTAACAGAAAAGTGCATTTTGCAAGCCCCTAAAGAGCAGTTGTCAGCCTCCAGCCTGAAACCCAATTCTCAACTTCTCTGCATTTTCACAGTCCCTGGCCAAAAAAGAAGAACAGGCCAAGGCCGACCACGTCCCTACCTAGTATGCTATGTACACGGCACCATCAGGACCACGGGGAGGATGTTGCTATGTACTCCCTCTATTCCTAAATATTTGTTTTTTTAGAGATTTCAAATGGACTATCACACACGGATGTATATAGACATATTTTACAGTGCAGATTCACTCATTTTGTTCCGTATGTAATCACTTGTTTCAATATCTAAAAAGACAAATATTTAGGAACGGAGGGAGCAGCAAAGTAAAATATGAGACGCAGGCAGGTTTTATTTACTGCATTAACACGGGAAGGAACCGCAACACCTGAATACCGGTTCTGAACTTCCCTGCACTTTGGCTGTCCCTGGCCAACCTAAAAAAAGAAGCGAAGGTGAGCAAAGCACGGGCCGACATGGCACTGACCATGTGGCGGCACCAGTGGACGGCGCACATGCTGATACACAACCCTTCCTTATTTCTGTTATCCCACTCCAGCGCTGGCTGCATACTTGACAGACGGATTAAATCAGCCCAATTAATATGCTGAAAGCAATATAGCAAACTATCAGCTTCAAGAACATATATTGCCCACCCATTTCAATGAAAAAAGGCACGCCGTGACCATTCTCAACAAAGAAAAGACCACATATAGACCATTCTTGAGAAAGAAAAGACCACAGAAAGATGTAAGGAACAGACAAGTAAACAATGTCTGAACCTATCTAGCTAACAACAGTTTTGACAGACAGTTCTTAGTCCATGTTCTCTTGACCTCTTGGGTAGTAGTCCACTAATCACATGCATCAGGATACGAACAGGTACAAATCTGGGCGTGAACGCAAGGACAAGCAGAACAGGGGAAGGCCCTGAAATAACGGGGGGCAATGATGAATTTGCCCTTCTGCTTAAACAAAAAGGAAAAATGATGATAGCTGGTGGTGATGTTTTCGGATAGCACGGATGGATTGTCGATGGTGACCACCAGCGGGGAAATTCTCTGAGTTACATGTCACAGTCAGGAAAGGGTGAAGTCAAATAATTAAAAATAAGTCCGGCGCATGAGGAGGCAAAGAGGTCACCTTGCTGGATTCACCTCGACGGTCCAAGAGGCTTGCTTACGGTTGGGTTTTGTTACTAGTTACAACAGTACGTGCTCCTGATGATCCTCCCTATCACCATGAATCTCAATTACCTAAACCAGATGTCTTACTCCAACTACCAGATGTAAGATTTGCGGAAATTATGGGGAACAAAGAAGACGGCAGATCTGGGCAGCATAGGGACCCTACTGACAGGCAACGATAGAGCAGAGCGGCGCAACCACAAACCAGCTGCAAGGGCCAGATCAAGCTGTGAATAGCACGAGGAACCGGGGAGCCGCAAGCGCGCTTGGCCGCATATACGTATTGTGAACCGGTACGTACGTGAGCTCTCGCGAAACAGGAGGCGATCTATGTCCATAGCAAGGTTTTAAATCATTTTCCATCATCAAAATAAGTTGAATACTCTTTGTTCATAGCTCATCTTCCTAGTTTCAAATTAATCTGTTCTGATTAAGAGTTAAGTTAGAAATTTATAAAAAGTTTTTTTTTTAATATATGAAACATGGAAGGAACAAGATACATAATTTGTAAATGATGATTCTTTAGGAGAAAGACACAAAACCTAGAGTAGCCCTAATAAGTAACTAAAATGATAAACAACCATGCGACCTGGTTGACATGGACGAGAGTCAACCGTAAGCAACACTTGTCAACAGATCCTATGGTGTTTAGGATTCTCCAAACGCATCCAAGCCGCACCTAGAACTGCAAAAGAAGGTGACATGATCTCATGTGTCTGCAACATCAAGCCGAAAAGCAAAGAAGGCCCGCCAGTCCATTTCCACGAGTACGGTATTTTGGCGGCAGAGGCCGATATTGTATGGCCATTGGGTCACCTCCTGCATCACCCCTGTCTTGACATCAGCAACATAGACAACCCGCTGCTTATCCATGATGAGCACAATGCCGCTTTTCTCTCCCAAGCACTTACAGACACGTTGTTTTAACTTGAGTATTGAAGATTGGAAGAACATCTTGTTGTCGCGCGACGTCCAGATCTGCACTTGGTGACCATCCTGCTGCAAGCAGAGCAACATGAGCTTCGCCTCGGTGTCAACTGTAAGGTATGGTTTGTCACGCACACCTAAGACGCAAAGAACACCTAAGACCCAAAGATTATCTATGCCCTTCAATTCTGTAATGGAGACGTGTCCAGTTTCATTGCTCAAATCAAGAGTGTAGATTGCAGCAGGCACTCCGAAGAAGAGCCAGTGCGCGGCGCCACCGCACACAACAGCTTCACGCTAAATAAATACCACGCGGATGTTGTGATTCCCGGCCTTCAATAGGTCACCGGAGCACCTGCTCCATCCTGTCTCGTCGGCTGATGAGAATGTCTGGAGACTGTACTCCGTATAATAGCCGTGATTCTTGAGGATCGCAACAATCACCACCTTGAAGAAGAATGGCCGCTGATGCTGGTCATCGTCCTTATTAGTAAGTAGGGTGTATCCCATCATGTCTTCATCATAATTATAGCCTAAAAGAGAAGGGAGTACGCGTAAGGTGCCAGCGAGCAGATCGCAGACGGCCAGGATGCCACCGCGCAGATTGGTGTTGATGCGCAGCAGCATAAGGCCATGGCGCGATACGAGCGGCACTGCGTGGTCGAAGAAGCCGGCGGCCTGGATATCGGGGACGAGGGAGCTGAGACGACGGCGACGATGGCCCAGCGCCACCGGGACCGCACATGGCGACGGGATGAACCACGGCGTCCTATGCTTCCCGCGTGCCTGCAGCTGCGTGAAGAATCCAGCGAAGACACCCACGCCCTCCATGTGGGCAACGAGGCGGCGCCATCCTCTGCACACCGCGGCGCAGCGCAAGAGCGCGGGCACGTCCTTTATGCGCGAGAGGATATCCATGACCACGTCGTCTGGCATCGAGTCCGCCATGCTTCTTTGGTGCGATCAACCTGCCCGCTTTTGCAGGATAAACGATCTGGATCTCCTCACGGTCCTCAATATATATCATAGAGGTGGGGGGGCGGCCTGGCGATCCTGACAAAGAGGGAGATCGATCGCCGTTTGGGGTCGCTGGTCATCCCTAGCACCTGCGTTCGGGATCCTTTGTGGTTTGCCGACGGTCATGCTGGGCGGCGAGTGCACCGGACACAGATAAGAAGAGAAGGGGTCGAGGGAGATGTTTTTCCTTTTTATCGGTGAGATACCTTTCCTCTTTTTTTTTGTAATACTTTTTCCTTTTTCGCAGATGATTTCATTGACAGATCTGTTTTTGTTTTCTTTTCATCACGGTTTTTTTTAAACACAGTACAAACGCAAGCGCTCATATACACGCGCATACACTCACCCCTATAAGCACGCACACGCATAACCTACTCCTATGAGCACCTCCAAAAAACTGAGCCAACATCATCTTGAAATTTATGAAGTCACCGTAGGCACCTCGTCGTCGATAGAAACGTCCCCTCCCATTGAATGCGCATCGTCGGAAACCCTGAAATAAATTCAGCAATAAATGCGAGCATCAGGACTAGAACCCTGATGGGCTAGGCATACCACAGTCACTCTAACCATCCAACCAGAGATTGGTTCGCTTCATCATGGGGTTTTATATGGAAGAAGTCTATGGCTTTTTTTTTACCATTGAAGGAGGCTATCTTTTTTATTAAGGAACCGATGGATGTTTTGTTTGTTTGTTAGATCACACTACTGATGCCTAGCAATCTATCAAACTACTTCATCAGCGTTGGATTGAACCTACCCGAGCTAGCGTTCGATTAGATGGTTGGATGTCGTCGGGAAAGCAATTTTCTTGTGTGATTAAAGGAAACTAGTAACTGTGCACAGCCTTGTGTTATTGGAGGAAACTAATAACCGTGCACAGATCACGTGATTTGAGGGAAGTAATCCATGATTTTAGGGAGCGGAACAAATCTTACCAACTGATTTTAACGGAAAATAATCAATCCGGCGAAACAAGCTTGTGCATCATGCTGTTTGTTTCCTTATAAAGCAAACTTTGTATCCAATGTTACCAAATTTGCTTCCCACGCAAATAAGAAGTTGTTTTCACCCCAAAAAAAAGCTTATACTCGTTTCCACTGCACCAAAACTATGCTTCTATTGCTAATTATTTTTTGCTTCCACATCAACTGAAAATTAACATGCTTCATCGGTTCGTATAACATTTTACCAACCACGTAAACAATTGCTTCCTTCTGGTCGCCAAAATCACAATGCTTCATCATCTCTACTCCTAATGGAGTGAGTCCGAACATCGTTTGGTTGGTTCGCACGTGGTCATTAATGCGAAAATAGTTTGGAAACCGACTGCCGAATCAATTTGTAAATCAAGTCATTAATGCAATTAACACGGAAAGATGAATGAATGTCCTTCTATGATTGCATTCCCTACTAACTATGTTCTATTCAAAAGAAATCAGCACGTAATGTTGTAAATCAAGCCACTATTTTTGTGTTCCCTACCAACTATGTTATGTTCAAAAGAAATTAGCACGCAATCTTTCCTGTTAACTCTCTCCTGGAAAATATCGGGGCACAATCCCCTCCTTCTGATTAGCTCTCCTCGTACGCATGGCCTGTCCGGAAGTCCACAAGTGGGCCCACCACGTCCCAAGGGCTCGCATGAGCTGAGGGGAGGCGCCCTGGCCTTATTGGGCTAGGCGCACCAAGTCCTCAAAAGCCCATGTGGCTATGGAAGGGGGAAAAGTTTGAGTCCTAGTAGGAATAGGATTGGGCTTGGAGTCCATGTCCTTCCCGTTTGGCCCCAACTCCTATTAGGAGTACGGCTGGAACCCCAGTCCTCCCACGCATATAAATATAGGGAAGGCCGTGCAGCAGGCCCCCCAACACATTGGCCTTGGCTACTGCTCCGTCTCTCCCTCCCAACATAATTCTCGTCCATGGTTTTTCGCTTAGCGAAGCCCTGCCGGTATTTCGACTCCACCACCACAATCACCACCACGCCGTCGTGTTGGTTGTCATACCATCTACTTCTCATCCTGCTCTTGCTGGATCAAGGAGGAGGACACATCAACAAGCCGCACGTGTGCTAAACTCGAAGGTGTCGTACCGTTCGGCACTAGGTTGGTTAGATCGTGATTGGATCGCGAAGAGCAAAAGGACATCAACCGTGTTATATATGCTTCCGCTTTCGGTCTACGAGGGTACGTAGACACACTCTCCCCTCTCGTTGCTATGCTTTTACTAGATAGTTCTTGGGCTCGCATTAAAAATTTCGATTTTCATGCTTCGTTCCCCAACATTACCTCATGAGGATGAATCAAATATAACTGTGGAAGCTGATACACTTGATGATGACATTTTTTGGGTCTTATGGGACCATGTCCAAAGGAACTATTAACTGACGATGATTTTGTTATGCCTATTACTCGTTGTGATTGTGAAAATAAGGATAGTTGTAATCTTGGAAATATTTTTCGCACCAACTTTACAAATTTATGATGATAATTATTATTATACTATTGGTGCTATTCATACTATTAATGATGTGAGCGATTATGCTTATTATATGCAAAACCACAAGCTTGGGGATGATATGTTTGATGAGAATGACATGTATGATAATTTATTTGATGCTATTAATGTTTGTCCTAAGCTTGAGGATGCTTTGATTAATGAAGATGATCTTTTTAGCCCCCTACTTCGAAAGACCGAATTTGTTATAATGGTTGCATGATAATTCACAAGTATAGGGGATCGCAACAGTTTTCGAGGGTAGAGTATTTAATCCAAATTTATTGATTCAACACAAGGGGAGCACTAGTAGAAAAGGGGGCTATGGTCCAGGCGGGTCAGCCCATTAGTCCCGGTTCAATCTAGAACCGGGACCAATGGGGGCATTGGACCCGGTTCGTGAGCCCAGGGGGCCGGCCGGGCCACGTGGGCCATTGGTCCCGGTTCGTCTGGACCTTTTGGTCCCGGTTGGTGCGGCGAACCGGGACCAATGGGCCTGGCTCCTGGCCCACCACCATTGGTCCCGGTTGGTGGCCTGAACCGGGACCAAAGGCTCCCATTTAGTCCCGGTTCATGCCACGAACCGGGACTAAATGGTCGGTCCTCGTTGCGATTCACAGTTTAGTCCCACCTCGCCAACCGAAGGGCGCCCACGCTGGTTCATAAGCCCGTCCCTCTATGCATTGTTGAGCTCCTCTCAAAATGAAAATGGATGCCCCTATACAGGAAATTTGACCTAAATTCATAATGAATTTCTTTGGAATTCATGGAAATTGATTATGAATTTAGGTTGAATTTTCTCTATAGGCGCATCTATGTTCATTTTTTAAGTAATTTTAATCACAAACTTGAGATTCACAAAAATTTCAAAGAATTCAAATTATAACTATTCTAATTTGAAAACTAGAATCACTAACAGAAAGTTTATAATTTTTGGTATCTCTGTGCAGAAAGATTGTACATAGTAAATATAATACACAAAGTGTTTTCACACAAATTTAGTAAACTAGTTATTCACACAAATTTAAAAAATTCAAATTTAAACTATTCAAAATTTAAAGCTAATGACACTAACAGAAAGTTTATAATTTTTGTGACCTAAAAGAAAAAAGAAATCACTAAAAAACTATAAGTATTTAGTTGTAAGTAGAAACGAAAAACTAATGGCACTAGTAAAGTTTATCACAAACTTGAGATTCACACAAATTTCAAAGAATTCAAATTATAACTATTCTAATTTGAAAACTAGAATCACTAACAGAAAGTTTATAATTTTTGGTATCTCTGTGCAAAAAGATTGTACATAGTAAATATAATACACAAAGTGTTTTCACACAAATTTAGTAAACTAGTGATTCACACAAATTTTTAAAAATTCAAATTTAAACTATTCAAATTTTAAAGCTAATGGCACTAACAGAAACTTTATAATTTTTGTGACCTAAAAGAAAAAAGAAATCACTAAAAAACTATAAGTATTTAGTTCTAAGTAGAAATGAAAATATAATGGCACTAGTAAAGTTAATCACAAACTTGAGATTCACACAAATTTCAAAGAATTCAAATTTTAACTATTCTAATTTGAAAACTAATGGCACTAACAGAAAGTTTATAATTTTTGTAACCTAAAAGAACAAATAAATCACTAAAAACCTATAAGTATTTAGTTCTAAGTAGAAATGAAAAAATAAATAGGAAAAAAGAAAAAAAGATGCCACATACTGGGCCACCACGGCCTGAATACGACTAGAAGCCCATCCATGGGCCAGGATTCAGGCCCGCAGAAAGCCCAGCAGGCCCACAGGCATAGCGGTGTGAGATTAGGCCCATAGGCCTGCAGTTCTAAGGAGTTCGATGGAGATGGCGAGGCAGCGCTTATAAACAGGTGTGGCCGCTCCTCAGCTAGCGAGGTGGGACTAAACATCCCACCGCACCGCGGCTTTGGCAGGTGCAGGATATTGGTCCCAGTAGGTGCCACGAACCGGGACCAATGCATACCTTTGGTCCCGGTTCGTGGCACCAACCGAGACCAATGCCTCCCTTTAGTCCCGGTTGGTGCCACCTACCGGGACCAAAGGCCACTTTTCGGCAGCCCAAAGGCTGTCACGAACCGCCACCAATGCTTCGTCTATATAAGTAGCACTTGTGAAATTTTCATTCAGTTCGTTCTTCCCCGCCCGATCGACGACGCCGCCCGGCTGCGCCTCGCCGTCGCCGTCGTCGCCGCGCGCCATCCCGCGCCCCTCTGACGCCGTCCCGTGCCGCCCCGACGCCGCCCCGCGCCACCCCGACGTGGTCGCGCTCTCTGCCCCGACCTCACCGTCGCCGCCCGATCTGCCGCGCCTCGTCGTCGCCGCCCAGTGAACGGCCCCTCCCTTCCCCCACGCCGCCGCCCCTGCCTTCTCTGCTTGCCGCGCGCCGCCGCCACCGCCCCGGCCTGCTCTGCATTGCCACGCGCCGCCGCTGCCGCCCCGGCCTGCTCGATCTCTGTTTTTTCATATATATTTTGGATGATCCACCGCCCCGACATGTATATATGGATGTTGTATGTATATGTATATATGTGCAGATGTATGTATGATCCATTGATATGTATGAATTGATGTATGATTTTTTTTGTTCATAGAATTATTTTTTCAATTTATGTATATATATGTTCATATGTATATATGTGCATATTCAGAAAAAAAATTGTGTTGCAAAAGTTACATTTAAGGTTAGTTGATTTAATGCACTTGAGGTTATTAGTTCCACACTGTTAGTGCATTTTAGGATAGTACATTCTAGGTTAATTAGTGCTTTGAACTTGTTTAATTAGTAGTTGAATTAGTTAATTTAATAAGTACTACTTTATTTTACTATATATACAAGTAGTTTATTTTTAGTTAGTATTACTTTATTTTATTTATAGTAATTAACTACTTATATTATTAGTAGTTGAACTGGTTGATTTAAGAAAACTAGTTTATTTACTATATATAGAAATAGTTTATTTTTAGTAAGAAAATTAATAGAACTAGTTTATTTTTTTAATTAAAGCAATTATTCCCGCATCGACGTGGACGATGCCTATCCTGCATCCTCGTCGTCGAGTCGGCGGAGGACGACACCTGCTTGACCAGATGGGCCATGTCCGGGACTGGGCTCCGCCGGGGTGGTACTGGGAGGCGCTACCTTCCGGGGGGCGTAGCTTGGTGAGGAGCCAGCCCGTCGTTGACCCGATCCTTGTTTGGTGGCGATCGCGTGGGCCAGTGACGGTGCCGAGGCTTCCGGACACCGCGGAGGTGGTACGTCACCGTGTCAGCGAGGAGGACGAGCACGTCCATCGCTACATGGTTGCGTTGGAGGGCAGGTTCGAGAATACCGGGCAGGTTCTTCAGGGATCTCACTGGAGCTATGATCCTGTGATGGTTCCTTACCTTTGGGTGTCCACCGCCCGCGCCGATACCCGTCGGGCGCTACGGTTCTAGCTGTACTAGCGATATGTGTGATATATAGTATTCGACGTGTATTAGTGATAATATTCGATGTACGGACACATGGAGATGATGTAGTTTTTCTTATAATTGAAGGCATCCTAATTTGAATACTACTTTATTTTGCGATTTGATTTTTCTTATTGAATGCTCAAATTGGAGAGCACTATATGCAAGGCATATGCATATGATTAGTTGAATAATAATGATCTAATTTAGTCTTTGAATTATGAACGTATAGGAAATATCATCATCGGACGACGAAAGTCTCCCGGGGGAGTGCGACTGGTGCCACGACGATCAAGGTGAGTGCGACAGGCCTCACCTGGACGATGGTCGGCGCTTCAGCATTAAGCTCGAGGAGACCTTTGAAGTTGAAACGGTACGCAATGACGACAAGTGTTTTTTTTTTCATAATTAAGCATGACTTCAACTATTTCAACGTGTAATTTTTATCTTTTACAATTCGAGTATAGTTGATCCCATGCCATGCAAGACACTATGTCTTGGAGAGGATGGATTTTGAAGACCATGCAAATTTTGAAACGAAGAAAATTCACCTAAGGACCCATCATGATGTGGATTTTGAAGTAAAGTTTTATAATGCTGAGAGCGTAACCCATTTTGGTTGCAAAAATTGGGAAGCATTTTGCAAATTGTATGGTTTTGATGAGGGTATGCTTGTCACCATGGATCTTGGTGATCCTGAAATCGAGCAAGACAATATGGACATTTGGGTCCTTGTTGATACTCCTCCAGTTCTACCGCTATGTGAGTTTCTCAAACATAGTTAATTATTATTAATATTGTTCATTTTAAAATAGTTGACAGCTTATTTCCATTGACATCTTATTTCGAAGTATCAAAGAATGTGCAGAAGATGGTAGATAGAACTTACTATACCGATGGCTCTGACTTAACTTACAAGGAGAAAACTCATCTGGTTGGATTTTTTAATTATTTTGAGAATTACAATATCTACAATCGAATTCCTCAACATTATGGTCAATACGTGCCACGCACTACTAGGGAAAAGCCTATACACAGAATCTTACCAGCAGCGCGCTTTAAAATCAGGCGCTGATGCTAAGTAGCAGTAGCACGGGACATAGAAACTCGCTGCTGAAACAAGTTTATCAGTAGCGCGTGCGCTCCAAGAAGCGCTACTGCTAAAATTCCCACGACGCCGCCGCGTGGCCAGTTATAGCAGCAGTGCGTTAAAATAAACAGCGCTACTGCTACGTAACGTAGCAGCAGCGTGTTTACCTATAGCGTGCTACTGCTATGCCATCCCATCTCCCCCTCACTAGCCTCATCCACATATCACACTCACACACACACTCAACGGTCTCCTCCTCACCCCCCGCGCCGCCGGTCCTCCCCCGTCGCCCCTCCCCCGATCTGCGCCGCTGTCGCCTCATCCTCCTCGCTGGACTCGGTACCGGCCTCCTCCTCCGTCCTCCCTCCACTCGCCGCTGGCCGCCCCCTCCTCGCTCCGCCTTCCTCCTCGATCCGTCCTCCCTCCACTCGCCGCCGGTCGGCCCCTCCTCGCTCCGCCTTCCTCCTCCGTCCTACTATCTTCTCCCTCCTTGAGTCGCCCTTCCTTGTCCCTCCTCCCTGATACATTTTGATTTAGTAGGCCTTCATATGTAACATTTTGATTTAGTTGATTTAGTTCAGTTGATTTAGTAGGCTAGTTGATTTAGTTGATTTAGAACATTTTAATTTAGTTGATTTAGTATGCTAGTGGATTTAGTATGCTAGTTGATTTAGTATGCTAGTTGATTTAGTCGATTTAGTTGATATGATTCAGTTGATTTAGTAGGCAAGTTGATTTAGTTGATTTAGAAAATTTTGATTTAGTTTATTTAGTAGGCTAGTTGATTTAGTTGATTTAGTAGGCTAGTTGATTTAGACCATTTTGATTTAGTTGATTTAGTAGGCTAGATGATTTAGAACATTTTGATTTAGTTGATTTAGTAGGCTAGTTTTTTTGTAATAAGTTATTTTTTGGCAAAATGTAGGTGCCAATTTAGTTAAATTTGCCACTTGTTTCCTGTGAAGTGAATCGTTAATCCTTTGCTCATATTGCTTTAGGAAAATGGCGCCACCACCAGCACCACTATGTCGACTATGCAAGTCAAGGTGCGCCAGTAGCCTTGCAACTGGCAAGCTATTCGGCATCTACTTCCGTCCGAGTTTTCGTCATGCGGCGGTAAGAAATTAGATGAAATGTAACAACTATTTTATTTTTAGTGTTGACATTATTGCATTGTGTCATTTTGCTTTTCTTACACAGATCGTCCCGTGCAATGTGAGGTTGAAATTCAACAAGCAGACAGGAGACACTGTGACATTTGAGGCTCCTGGGGGGCCGTACACTATGGAGGCCGAGAAAGGACGCAATATGTCGCAGATTGGAGGAGATGGATGGGCCCGTTTCCTCACTCGCATGCGTCTTACTGGTGGTGAGTTGATCAGATTCTCCTTCAGAGTAGAAAGACCCAATCTGGTTGTCATTTATATCAACCTGGTGGAAGATGATGAAGATGACGAAGATGATGAAGATAATGAGGACCCACTCAATGAAGATGATGAGAACCCACTTCATGAAGCCATCATAGCTCAAAGAATGAGGCTGAGCGAGGAGGAGGTGTGCAACCTATGGGACATAATTCCGCCACGTGATGACTTTGTCGGGGTGCCATTCGTGACCCGCCTGACAAGTACCATGATCGATCGGCATGAAATGGTATGTTATACGTACTGCTTAGTGAATCCAATGATATGCTTAGTGAATCTGATGATGTGCTTAGTGTAGAGTCCAATTATATGCTTAGTGAATCCGATGATATGCTTATTGTTATACTTACAAATGCAAATTATCCGATTATATGCTTAGTGAATCCGACTATATGCTTAGTGTATAACTGTGTCTTCTGATAGTGTAGAAATCTAGACTTAATAGAAATATATTTGCAAGAGTATGTGTGAGGCTATTTATTAATTGATATGTTTTCCTTATTCAGAGATTGCCAAAGAACCTATCTGTGAGTTGTGGTATCGAGCCTGGTAAAGAAGGCTCAGTTGGACTACGCCTTACCGCAAGGGGCTCCGTCACCACATGTACTTCCCGCATTGGCACAGATGATCCCACACACTTGAACTTGGTTGGGTGAAAGAGATTCCTCGTTGGCAAGAATCTTCGTGCTGGACAGGCCATCCTAATTACTATCAGGAACACCCACCGCCCAGGCTTGAGGATGATGATCGTCGTCGATATCATCTAGAACTACATATGTGTGTGTGGCTATATCATCTAGAACTACATATGATGATCGTCGTCGATATCATGTAGAACTACATATGATGATCGTCATCGATATCATATAGAACTAAATATGATGATTGTCGTCGATGTCACCTTGTACTGCTTGAGGATGCATGTTGAGTATATATGAAATTGTTATCCAGTACTCCCTCGGTTCCAAATTACCGGTCGTGGTTTGAGTTCAAATTTGAACTAAAACCACGACGAGTAATTTCGAACCGAGGGAGTACTACCTAGTACCTATAATGCTTTATGAAATTGATATCTAGTAGTACCTAGTATCTGGAAATTGCAGTTTATCGAAGCCGGAAATGTGAAATGGTGAAAGATATAACAGTAGCGCTGGACCGGGAAATCGCTACAGCTAAATAATAGCAGCGCATTCCTGAAAACCTCTGCTGCTATAGTAAATAGCAGTAGCGCGGGTACAGGCAGCGCTACTACTAAGAGTTAGCTGTAGCGCCTTATTGGTAGCGCGGGCACCCGTGCTGCTGATAGGCCTAAAACCCGCGCTGCTGCTAGCCTTTTCCCTAGTAGTGACTAGTGCACGTGTTGAACTACGGTAACTACCATGGAGATACCCTGGTAAGATTTTTTACTATTACAACATCCGTGCATCTTTTTGCATACTTCTAAAACTAGTACATCATTGCTAACTACGAAGTTATTACTATGTTTTTCAACAGAGAATCCCAGAGGATTGTGTGCCTCATTTGATGTATCAGAATGGCGGCAGCCTTCGTGTTTTGAACATATATCCAGGTCATCCTACGAATCTCAACTGTCCATACCGGATTTCAAAAAGAAGTGGAGACATGACAATCAAAGGATGGAAAAAATGTATGGAGAGTCGTAATGAGCTTCTTGGAAGCAAAAGGAAGTGAGGCGCAAGAATTGGAGACAGGATGATCTCCATTCTTCATAATGGAGAGTCAGGGTCTATATTGTTTTATGCTATTTTACCTGAAGTGTGTTTAGGTCCTACTTGATACTGATGATCATGTGCTAAGAACAATTATGTAGGGTTGGGTTCGATGACTATGAGGATGATGATCGTATGACTTATTATTAATAACGAGTAGAAGTTGTATGATGATGCTTGATTAATTAGTAGGACTTGTTATTATATATGATGATGTACGTATGATGCGAGCATGCATGAGTTATTATATATATATCTGCGGGTGAAATGAACATAGCAGTAGCGTAGGTAAACCAAGGATGAAGATATAAGAGAGGACACTTCTCTCTATTAGCTAGCTAATAACAACCTAAAAATAACCCCCTAAACCCCTAAAAAAGCCACTTTTTTTTATAAAAAGAAAAACCTCAGCTCCAGCCAGCTGCTGACGCGTGGAAGCCTTTTGGTCCCGGTTTATGTCATCAACCTGGACCAAAGGACCCCTGCCTGGGCTGCCGGCAGCGGCCACGTGGAGGCCCATCTGTACCGGTTCTGGTTTGAACCGGGACTAAAGGGTGAGGGTATTAGTAACGACCCTTTAGTCCCGGTTCAGGAACCGGGACTAAAGGCCGTTATGAACCGGGACAAAAGGCCGGTTTTCTACTAGTGGAGCCAAAGAATATTCTCAAGTATTAGCAGCTGCACTAGTAGAAAAAGGGTCAAACGTGAAGCACATTAGTGCCGGTTTGAATTAGAGCCGGCACTAATGAGTATATTAGTGCCGGTTCGTGGCGGCGATCAATAGTACCGGTTCGTGGCGAATCTTTAGTACCGGTTCGTACCACGAACCGGTACTAAAGAGGCTGTGTCAGCCTGCGGTCAGGCTATGGCCCCACCATCACCATTTAGTGCCGGTTCGTACCATGAACCGGTACTAATAACGTTATGGCAGGTTGTTTTTAGTCCCACCTCGCTCCCTAACAAGCCTTTTACCACCTTAAATATGTTATTTCTCAAACTATCACAAGCACTTGGTCTTCATTGAACTCTATGTGTAGAATTTGTGGCCGCAATATGAGTCTTCATCGGTTTATAAATCGTTGATGACTCATATTGACAATTCAGATTGTACACACAAAGATCATTGATGATCAAAGTATTTTTTATGTTATAAGATCATATTGACAATTTAGACTGTAAAGAAATATAAGATCATATTGACAATTTAGACTGTAAATGCTCTTATATTTTTTGCGTTCAGTATGCACCATTCAAAGCGACGCCATCAACTTTCAACCATTTGTGCCTTCATTTGCTATTTTTCATGCATTCAATGATTTGTTTTGAGAACTAAATGACCTAGAAATTGAATAGCACTACAAATGAACTCTGAAAAAGTTGAAACTTGGCATGGTATCATCATTTCACCCACATAGATTGTTCAAAAAACTAGAGAGGGTTACGGCAAAAACTGGATGCACTTCGTTTACAAACTGGACAATCTCTTTCGAAGTATTCAGGTTTCTGACGAAATTAAACTCATCTGTTACAAAGGCATTTCATTTTTTAAACTTATTACAACTCCAGAATTTTTGTGCATTCAGTATGCACCATTCAAACCGACGCCATCAACTTTCAACCATTTCTGCCTTCATTTGCTATGTTTCATGCGTTCAATGATTTGTTTTGAACTAAATGACACTAAATTTTGTGCAGGTATAGCACCACCTTTAGTACCGGTTGGTGGCTCCAACCGTTACTAAAGGGTGACCAGCACTATAGTTTCTTAGTAAGCTGTTTTTTAGTCTCACCTCGCCAAGAGAGAGGGACTAGGAGCGGTTTATAAGCCCTGAGTGCAGAGACGATGAAGAAGAGGCTCAATGCTCACGTAGCTTAGCTTCAAGCCTTCAGGAATATGGTAGATTGCACGGAGCTACGCGTAGTGTAGTTTACACTATTCCGAAAGGCTTGAAGCAAATTAACAAGCGTTGCACCTCTTTTTTATTTTTAATAACTTATTACAACTCCGGACTTATTACACTACACGTCGGCATTTCGTTTTTTAAAACTTTGGTTATAACTCCAGACTTTGACCATCAAGTTTTGCAGAAAAGAAAAAATAGCAGAAAAGAAAAAAAACTATAGCTGAAAAGAAAAAAACTATATAAAAAACTAATCCGAAATAAATAAAAGAAAATAAATATAGCAGAAAAGAAAAAACTACTCAGAAATAAATAGAAGAAAAAATAAAGTAGAAAAGAAAAAAAATATTTTCTATTTTTCAATCGTTCACAAAATGACCATGAAATTGAAAATCACTACAAAATGAACTCTGAAAATGTTGAATTTTGGCAAACTAGATGAAAAATTACTCACACATAAATATAACAGAAAAGAAAAAACTATACAAAAAACTACGCAGAAATAAATAGAAGAAAATAAAGCAGAAAAGAAAAAAAATAAAAAAATTGGGGCGCTACCCTGTGGGCCTGCTATGCCACGGGCGTGCAATTACAGGCACTAAAGGCCCAACAGACTCACAGGGCAGCCCGCAGAAATTAGGCCCACAAGACTGCTATATAGAGGAGTTCAAAAAGGCAGCCGCGGCTGGCTTTATAAACCAGTGCGGCTGCCCTTCGCCAGGCGAGGTGGGACTAAACTTTGGGGTGGCAGCGCAAGGCCTTTAGTACCGGTTGGTGGCTCCAACCGGTACTAAAGGGTGGTCTTTAGTACCGGTTGGAGCCACCAACCGGTACTAAAGGCCTGCTCTTCCCGCCTTTTGGCCTGGCCAAAGTTGGCCTTTAGTATCGGTTGGTGGCTCCAACCGGTACTAAAGGCTCATCATATATATACAGCACTTACGAAATTTCAATTACATCTCCCCACTTCTTTCGTCAACCTCTCGCGCGCCGCTCCCGTCGTCCCCGCCCATCGCCCGTCGTCGTCGTCGTTGTCCCCGCCGCCGCCCCGAACGCCGCGCGCCGCCGTCCGTTGTCGTCCCGCGCCGTGGTCCCGTATACATACGTATCTCGCTCTCCTCGCGTACCCGCCGCGCCGCCGTCCGTCGTCTCGTCGCACCCGGCCGGCCGGCCCGTACGCCGGCGCCCCCGCCCCGTACGCCGCCGCCCCCGCCCCGTACGCCGGCGCCCCCGCTCGTACGTACGGGGCGGCGGCATACGGGGCCGCACACACACACACACATACCACACACGCATACACACACACGTACACACATACATACACACATATATACGTACACACATATATACTTATTTTCTGTTTTTTAGAAAAGTTAATTAGATGATCGAATGTTAGATTAATGTCGAATGTTAGATGAATTAGCTAGCTAGATAGAAAAATTGTCGAACTAGAGATTAGAACTAGTTGAATAATTAATATAACTAGTTTATTTTTAGTAAGAAAATTGTCGAACTAGTTTATTTAGGTATATGAGATTTGAACTAGTTCAATAATTAATATAACTAGTTTATTTTTAGTAAGAAAATTTAGTTATCTGAGATTTGATGATCTAATTAAAATATTAATTGTTAATGAGTTTTTCTGTTTATTTAATTTTTTATATATTTTGAGTTTATATAAATGTTAGATTAATGTCAAATGTTAGATGAATTAGATAGAAAAGTTAAATATATAGTAATGTCAATTGTTAGAGATGAATATAGTTAGATATATTAATGTCAAATGTTAGATGAATATATATTTGGCTAGATATAGGTGTTTAATGTTTCACCTATATGAACATAGGAAATGTCATCTGACGACTAAAAAGATTTTATTATGTGCGAACACTGTGAAGACCAGCGCGGCCTGTGCGATAGAAATTTCCTTGTTGATGGTAGGCGCTTCAGCATCAAGCTAGATGAGACATTCGAAGTTGGTGAGTCACTTTGTCAATTATTATTTGAATGCAAAATTTATGCTTCATTCGCTTCAACTTATAATTTTAAAATTTCACTATTCTACTAGCGCATCCCCTGCCATGCAAGAATTTTTGTCTTGGATAAGATAGGTTTTAGTGCTATAGATGATATGGAGGTAAAGAGAGTTTACTTGAAGACGAAGCATGTGTATACTTTCAACGTCAAATTATATAATGGAGACACATACACCCATTTTGAATGCAAAACTTGGCAAGCACTATGCAAGGCTTATGCATTTGAGCCTGATATGGTTATCACCTTTGATATTCGTCCGGAAGATGATATTGAAGGTAATATAGACATCTGGGTCGATGTGCAAACGCCTTCAGTTCTACCATTTGGTGAGGTTTTCTCAACCATGCATGCATATGTTTAATTGATACAGTTTATTCAAAAATAGTTGACAACTAATTTGTATTGTCAGCTTATTTCGGTTCAAGCAAACATGTCCGGCGCTTGGTAGACAGGACCTACTACTGCCTCGGGGCTCAACTAAACTGCGAGGAGATAAGTCATTATGTTTCATGGCTTGAGGATCTTAATACTGTCAAGACAAATAATTTTCCTGAACTTAGAAATGTTAGTACTCAAAACGTGCGACCAATGGTGATCGTATTGAACTACGGTCACATCCATAATCGAAAGATGGTAAGATTTTAACTATTTGTCCTTAATTAGTGCATCTTTTGCATACATTATTTTTGAAGATAAACTTTCATTGCTTAGTATATTAATTACTATATGATGTTCTTCAACAGGGACTTCTGATGACAGTTGTGCCTCAGTGGATCGAGACAAAAGGTCGCATGTCAATGGTTAGATTACGGCCAAGATTTCCTACATTACACATGAGTGCATTCAGGATTTCTGAAAGCGAAGAATGCTTAATAGTGAAAGATAGGAGAAAAATTGTTAACGATCGCAGAGAAGTACTAGGGGGCAGCAAGGAGAAGCGCAACCCAAGATTAGGAGACAGATTCATCTGCATGCTCCAGTATGATGAATCAGGAGAGCTATACATGTTCTATGCTATTCTACCTGAGAGGGAGCAGCAGGAGTAGCTACTAGTTCATGCTCTTAATTAGTACTTGTCTCATGTCCGTGTCCTGAACTTCGATGTTGGTGCTGATTATGTTGAACTTGATGATATCTTTGCTTCTGTTACAAAGTGAATGTTTCCTCTTTAAGCTAGCCAGCGTTGGTGATGATTAGATAGCTAGCGGTAATGACTATGATGATTAAATAGTGGTAATTAATTAATTAGACGACTACGATGATTTTTAGCTAGCTAGAGTTTATTTATTTATTAATATGCGATGATGATGATGATGATGATGATGATGATGATGACGACGACTACAACTCATTATAACGTAAAACAATCCTAAATTAAATTGATAACACAAATTTAAGTGAAAAATACAAAATAAAACCAAAACCCCACAAACATTTAGTATCGGTTGGTGTTACCAACCGGTACTAAAGGGCTCCCGCCCCCAGAGCTGGCTCGTGCCACGTGGTTGCCCTTTAGCACCGGTTTGTGCTGAACCGGTACTAAGGGGGGGGGGGCTTTAGTGACCACACTTTAGTGCCGGTTACGGAACCGACACTAAAGGGCCTTACGAACCGGTGCTATTGCCCGGTTCTGCACTAGTGCTGAGTTGTCAATTCAACCACACCTGGAAACTTAGTATCTGCAGCAAAGTGTTTAGTAGGTTCAGATCTGCAGCGAAGTAATATGATAGTGATGGGTAATGGTAACAAAAGTAAAGACATCAAAAGTAATGTTTTTAGTATTCTGTAGTGATTGTAACAGTAGCAACGGGAAAGTAAATAAGCGAGAACCAGTATATGGAAAACTCGTAGGCACCGGATCAGTGATGGATAATTATGCCGGATGCGGTTCATCATGTATCAGTCATAACATAGGGTGACACAGAACTAGCTCCAATTCATCAATGTAATGTAGGCATGTATTCCGTATATAGTCATACGTGCTTATGGAAAAGAACTTGCATGACATCTTTTATTCTACCCTCCCGTGGCAGCGGGGTCCTAATGGAAACTAAGGGATATTAGGGCCTCCTTTTAATAGAGAACCGGAACAAAGCATTATCACATCGTGAATACATGAACTCCTCAAACTATGGTCATCACCGGGAGTGGTCCCGATTATTGTCACTTCGGGGTTGCCGGATCATAGACTTGCAAGATAGGATCAAGAACTCACCTATATTCATGAAAACATAATAGGTTCAGATCTAAAATCATGTCACTCGGACCCTAGTGACAAGCATTAAGCATAGCAAAATCATAGCAACATCAATCTCAGAACATAGTGGATACTTGGGATCAAACCCTAACAAAACTAACTCGATTACATGATAAATCTCATCCAACCCATCACAGTCCAGCAAGCATACGATGGAATTACTCACGCACAGCGGTGAGCATCATGAAATTGGTGATGGAGGATGGTTGATGATGACGACGGCGACGAATCCCCCTCTCCGGAGCCCCGAACGGACTCCAGATCAGCCCTCCCGAGAGGTTTTAGGGCTTGGTGGCGGCTCCGTATCGTAAAGCGCGATGATTTCTTCTCTCTATTTTTTTTTCTCCCGGAAAGCCAATATATAGAGTTGGAGTTGGCGTCGAAGGGTGTCCAGGGGGCCCACGAGGTAGGGGGCGCATCCTGGGGGGGGGGCGACCCCCACCCTCGTGGACAGGGTGTGGGCCCCCTGGTCTTCATCTTTGGCGATGATTTTTTATTATTCTTTCTAAGGTGTTCCGTGGAGTTTCAGGACTTTCCGAGAATATTTGCTTTCTGCACATAAAACAACACCATGGCAATTCTGCTGAAAGAAGCGTCAGTTCGGGTTAGTTCCATTCAAATCATACAAGTTAGAGTTCAAAACAAGGGCAAAAGTGTTTGGAAAAGTAGATACGACGGAGACGTATCATTGCATGCCTCCTATTTATGATGATTTCAATATGTATTAAAGTGGGTTTGGAAGAGTGCCAACTTTAGATAATAATTATCCTACTATTTTGGAGGGTGTTGAATCTTATTATAATGATAGAAGTCGAATTGGGGATGTCCTGATTTCATCTAGTAACGATTCCACTATCTTGGAAGAGGTTTCAATTGACTATGATGAGAACAAAGTTGCTACTTATGATGATTATTGTGACGATACTTATGTTATAAAAAGTAGTGATGATCATTCTTATAATACTTTTCATAATTATGAATACTCTTTTGCTAAACATTACACTTTTAGTTTGGAAAAAAATCATATGATACTCCCATTATTACGAAGGAGAAGAGAATTGCTTATGAGAAGAGTAATAAAAGTTCTATGTTTGTGGATCATGAATGGAATTTTTTATGTGATAGTTATATTATGGAATTCATTCATGATGCTACTGAAAATTATTATAAGGGAGGAACATATGCTTGTGGGATTCTCAATAATATCTAGTTTCCTCTCTATGCGTTGGAAGTTTTGAAGTCATGCTTGTTTTGCCTTCCTATGCTAGTTGATTCTTCCTCCCATCAATTGTTTGCTCACATAATCCCTATGCATAAGAATGGGGTTAGGCTTAAATGTGCTTGCCATATGATTCATGATGCTCTCTTATATGTTACCCAACATTTAACCCTACTATTTTTGTGCGATAACATGATTAACATATTGTAGTAACCATGTTTTATAGTTTTGTTTCAATAATGTGCCGACACATTTACCGGAATGGTAGTTGGTTTGACTACCTAAACACAATTAACATTTTGGTTTCTTCATAATAAGGCATAGCACACAACAACAAGTAGTTAGTGTGCGTGAGATGAAAAAAACATGTCTACGGTCAGTCGGCTACTGCGAGAGGACAACACATGTCAACGCACCTCAGTTCGCCTGATTACATGAAAAACGTTGATCGAAATATCATGTAAGAATAAAATTGACGAGCTGATCAGTAAGACGTGACAAGTTCTTTGGCCAACCCGACTAACCGATTGGCCCATCCACTTCAGTTTAAGTCTCAAAACAGACGTTCGCCTGGCTTTATAAATAAAGCAACAACCGGACAAAATACATAGCCAAACGATACAAGATGATGAGGTAGCCCTCTTACAAAGCTGATTCCAGGATACTCGACACACGTAGAACGCACACGACTACACTATCAACAAGTAAGATAGGAAAATTTGAACACACCTAAACTCCATGAGAACACCCTCAAGAGGGAGAACGGCGTCGAGCGTCGCCGCTACCGAGTCCATAGTGGACAAAGGTTTTCACCCGAAGCCCCGTCGTCGGCGCCCAGGCGCAGAGCTTTTGGTCGGCAGCTCACGTGTGTCACCAAGAGGTCGCCAGGACGAGCATGAGGAGGTCAAATCCCCAGATCCGGACCTGGGCAGCTCCTGCGAGAGCAGAGAGCATGCCAGAGCCACCCTACGCTACACCTTCTGATGCCCCCACAACCCTAACGGAGAGCCACCATCGCCACACTAGTGCCCTCCGTAGAGCCACCTTGCGGACCACCATTCGGGGAAGCCGCCCCGGCATCCCTGCCGCCACACATCATACTCCGCTTGCTTCGCCGCGCGCTTGACCACAATAGGAAGAGTCGAGGGACCTCCTCAACTCCTAGCCTGGCATCAGTCCGGAAGTCTGGATAGGCACCTCCACCGTAGGAAGCACCCATGCCTTCATCCCCACCAATCCATGTGGACTAGGTAGGACACAACTCAGGAACTGCGAATGGCCGTCGGCGACAAGCACCCAGACCATGCCTAGGTAGCTTCACATGACGCCATGTCCGTGGCCATCGGCGCCGATCTGCTCACCTAGACCTACCCGAAGCATAGGCTCCGACCCGGCCCGGGCCCCGAACTGGCCCGCCCGAGAACGAACGCTAGGTCTGAATTCCGCATGCGGCCGGCACCAATGGCACACGCCTAGACCCGCATACCGTCGGTGCACATCCAGAAGAAGGAAGGCCACACCACCACCTTGTGCCGTATGCAAGACCCCGATGCGCGCCGTCGAAGCCCCAACATGCCCGCACCACCGCCCTACCAAGCTGGGGGCTTGACCAACCACCAACCAAGCAAAGCACCACTGCCGCCATCAGCTACAGCCGCCGGGGCATAGCGTCCGGCCATCACCACCTTGGCCCGCACCCTCTGTCGGCCATGACCAGCCGTCACGCGCAGGATGTGCCTCCCCCGCCGCCGGGCAGCCAGCAGCAGGCAACCGACGAGAGAAGCCAGCCCGAGCGACCCGAAGCCCCCGGATCCAGATCTGGACGCAGGCTGCCGCCCCGGAACGCCGCCGCCGCACCTTGACCAGCAGCCCCACCGCCGCTGCCGCGCCGCCGAGCCCCACGTCCGACCGGTGCCTCTTCCCAGGCAGGGAGTCCCGTGCCCACAACCACCTAGGGAAGAGGGGAGAAGGTGCCCCGCCGCCAGCCTCCGCGAGGGGCTTTGACCTGGCGGTCCGACCGGCGGCGGTGGCCAGGGCCGGCGGCCCTGGGGAGGGGCAGGGGGGCTGCCGCCCCGGGCCCCCAAAATCTAGGGGGGCCCTCCCAGGTTTACAGGTAGGCAATGGGCTAGGACGCAGCAGCTAAATCTTACTCCCTCCGTTCTCAAATATTTGTCTTTCTAGCCATCTCAAATAGACTACAACATACAGATGTATGTAGACATGTTTTAGAGTGTAGATTCACTCATTTTGCTCCGTATGTAGTCATTTATTGAAATCTCTAGAAAGACATGATCATTAACGTTCAGAGTGAGCCGGCAGCCATGCACGCATCAGCCCAGGAACAGTCCTCTTTTTCCTTGGAATTGCAACGAGTACTGAACATAAATCATGCCAATATATCAGACCTTGCCCAGCGGCATGATCATAATTGATGGACCCCCCTAGAAAAAAGTCATTGACGGATAGTAGCGCACGACGACCACGCCTCGTCTTTTTCCGTCATACACACCCGCCGCCAACGCCCAATTATAGTCCCCAACACGGCAAGATCATGTTATCTGATGCGGCAGCAGAGGCGATGAAGGAGCATGAATACAGATCATGGTCGGACTCTGGTAACTAACAACGCGGTCTTTCGTCATCGAATCCTTTGGGATTGCATGTATTTTGAGATTTCTACAATTCCTTGCCTCAGCCGAAGAAATTTTAGTCACCATAATCAGGAGGATTCTTCACTTAGCATTACAAAATCAGCAGTATTATAGTTCGACTCTGAAATATTAATTCTGGGCACTTTTGACTCTAGTAGCAAGTCAAGTACATAACCTAGCCAATATACAATGTGTTTACGCAAGCCACTATTTATTGTTCTAATTCGTCTATTATTGACACTTATGATGTAGTGTAGCAAATTGTAGTTGTACAAAATAGGCCAAGCACACATGTTAGATTCTGAGTAATAGACCATATGTACACTTTGTAAATCATAAACAAAAAAATGGTAAATGAAGAAAATGTGGTAGGATATAACACCTACCAAATCTAAAAAAAGGCAGATAGTTTACATAGTTATGTTCCATGATTATGAGATGATGTCTACTGAAACATGATTAACCACTAAGTTGCGTCAAATTCTTTATGAACTAGTCAGTCTAACTCAATGATCAATTTTATGGTATTATCGTGATGTTCCAAAAGCATTATCTTAAAGGCATTGAGATGTTTCCTTAGCAGTAGATGATTTCAACCTAGACCATACTTTTAAATATCCGGCTATAGCTCCGCTATAGCCCGCTATAGCGTTTTCAGCAAGGTACCGCTAATTGTCGCCTTCACAAATAGCCCGCTATAGCTCCGCTATAGTTGATGTGGAGGCCCACCGCTATTTTTCATGGTGTATAAGGACAAGTTATGGGTTGTGCAATCTCGATGTATTGATCGGTGCACCAGTCACGTATATATAAGTACAGAGGTGGGCTAGAACCTCAACTATACAAAGGAAACAGGAGGTGGGCCCTACACACAAATATACACGTACACAATATACTCAACACCCCCCAGTCGAAGCGGCGCCAGTGACGCAAAGACTGGAGCGAAACTCCTCGAAAGTAGAGGTCGGCAGTCCCTTCGTCATCACATCGGCGAACTGCTGAGCAGTGGGCACATGGAGAACCCGCATACGTCCAAGAGCCACCTTCTCGCGCACAAAGTGAATGTCCAGCTCAATGTGTTTAGTCCGGCGATGATGAACGGGGTTGGCGGAGAGGTACACCGCAGAAACGTTGTCACAGTAGACAACCGTAGCCTGGGAAACGTCGTGATGCAGCTCCTGAAGTAACTGTCATAGCCAGGTGCACTCGGCAACAGCGTTGGCCACAGCTCGGTACTCAGCCTCCGCGCTGGAGCTCGAAACGGTGGGTTGTCGCTTGGATGATCACGAGACGAGTGAAAGACCGAGGTAGACGCAGTAGCCAGAGGTGGACCGACGAGTATCAGGGTAGCCAGCCCAGTCTGCATCCGAGTAGGCCACCATCTCCATAGAAGTAGACGCCGTGAGTGTCAACCCGAGGGTCATCGTGCCGCGGATGTAGCGAAGGATCCGCTTCACAAGAGTCCAATGAGAGTCACGAGGGGCGTGCATGTGGAGACACACCTACTGAACAACATACTGAAGATCCGGTCGAGTGAGAGTCAAGTACTGAAGAGCGCCGACGATAGACCGGTAGAAAGGAGCATCCGACGTAGGCGAGCCCTCAAGAGAAGAGACCTTGGCCTTCGTGTCAACAGGAGTAGCAACAGAATGACAGTTGAGCATGCCGGCACGCTCAAGAAGCTCATGTGCATACTTCTGCTGATGAAGAAAGAAACCGTCTGGGCGCCGAACGACCTCAATGCCAAGAAAATAATGTAGAGCACCCAGTCCTTAATAGAAAACTCATGACGCAACCGGAGAGTAATCTGCTGAAGAACGGCTGCGAAGGAGGCCGTCAGGATGATGTCGTCGACGTAAAGAAGCAAATATGCAGTCGTGTCACCGTGGTGATAGACAAACAGTGAGGCGTCCGAGCGAGTGACGCTGAAGCCCAGTGTCTGAGGAAACCCGGCGATCCGCTGGTACCAGGCGCGGGGCGCCTGCTTGAGCCCGTAAAGAGAGCGGGACAGCAGACACACATGGCCGGGAAGTGAGGCGTCGACGAAACCGGTGGGTTGCTCACAATACACCTGCTCCTCAAGACGGCCATGGAGAAAGGCGTTGGAGACATCCATCTGATTAACGGGCCAACCGCGGGACACGGCGAGCTGGAGGACTGTGCGGATCGTGCCCGGTTTTGCAACCGGGGCAAACGTCTCAGTGAAGTCCACTCCAGCGCGCTGGCGGAAACCACGGACCACCCAGCGAGCCTTGTAGCGCTCGAGAGTGTCATCCGAGCGGGTCTTATGGCGAAAGACCCACTTGCCGGTGATGACGTTGGCGCGAGGAGGCCGGGGAACCAGTGTCCAGGTGCGGTTCCGTTGGAGCGCATCGAACTCTTCCTGCATCGCCGCAAGCCAGTGAGGATCACGTAGGGCGGCGCGAGCGGACACGGGAAGAGGCGACGGCTCCGCGGTGGAGGCGGCAAGGACGTACTCGTCACTCGAGTACCGGAGGCTCGGACGATGAACGCCGGCACGAGCGCGGGTGACGGGGCCAGAAGGCGCCAGCGGAGCCATCGGCGAGGCAGCCGGCGAGCGGCCGGCGTCTAGTCCGTCGAGGCGGCCGGTGTCTGGGCCGGCGAGGCGGCCGGCGTCGGAGCCGGGGAGGAGGCCGGCGTCGGGGCCGGCGTCAGGGCCGGCGAGGAGGCCGGCGTCGGGGCCGGCGAGGGAGCCGGCGTCGGGGCGTGAGGGCGCGAGGACCGCCAAAGCCCAGAGGCGGTCCATGGGCCGAACGGAACCGTCCACCTGACGAAGTCGTCGAAGGGCCGCCGGTGACCGGCGGTGACGAGACGACAAGGGGTACCTGCTGCTGAAACGGAAACACCATCTCATCAAAGTAAATGTGTCGGGATATGAAAACACGATGGGAGACGGGATCATAACAGTGATAGCCCTTAGTGTTGGGTGGGTAGCCGAGAAAGATGCAGGCGACGGAGCGGGGTGCAAGCTTATGAGGCGCAGTAGCGGCGATGCTAGGGTAGCAAAGGCAGTCGAAGATGCGAAGCCCATCATAAGAGGGGGGTGGACCGAAGAGAAGATGATGAGGTGTAAAGTTCCCGCGAGTACGACATGGGCGGATGTTGATGAGGAGAGAAACGGTGGCGAGAGCGTCAAGCCAAAAGCGCGGAGGCACATTGGCATGAAAGAGAAGAGTCCTAGCGCAGTCATTGAGAGTGCGAAGGATGCGCTCAGCACGACCGTTCTGCTGTGAGGTGTACGGGCAGGTGAGACGAAAGATCAAGCCATGTGTGGTAAGAAGATTACGAACAACAAGATTGTCAAACTCCTTCCCGTTGTCTGCCTGCAACGCGAGAATGGGGCGACCAAACTGTGTGAGAACATAAGAGTAGAAGGCGGCAAGAGTGGATATAACATCCGACTTGCGGCGCAACGGGAATGTCCACACATAATGCGAAAAATCATCAAGTATAACAAGATAGTAAAGATAGCCCGTATTACTGGCAACAGGAGATGTCCAAACATCACTATGAATTAACTCAAACGGGTACGATCCGACAAAAGAAGAAGCCCTAAATGGAAGACGAGCATGTTTGCCGAGGCGACATGCATGACACGAGTGATCCTCATTCTTATTACACGTGAAAGAAAAACTCGAAGTATGTGGCGAACATTGGCAGGATTAGGATGACCCAAGCGAGCATGCCAAAGATCCACTCCGGCAGCGAGAGCGACAGGGGCGGCGGAAGTGGTGGCGGTGGCGGAGTGAACCGGGTAGAGCTCGTCGGGGCTGTCACATCGGTGGAGCACCATCCGCGTGCGAGCGTCCTTAACAGAAAAACCACATGCGTCAAATTCAACGGTAACCGAATTTTCCCGTGTAAGAGAACGAACAGAAACAAGATTTTTAATAAGTTCAGGAGAAACTAGAATATTGGACATGGATATGGGAGTGGAGTTAGACGGAAAATATGTATGACCAATATGAGTGATAGGAAGAGAAGAGCCGTCACCGACGGTGATGCGGTTGGAGGTGTGGACAGGATGGGCCGTATGGAGGTTACCGGGGTACGCCGCCATGTGAGCGGTGGTGCCGCTATCCATGTACCAGTCGCAGCCGCCGGTGTAGCTGGACGGGGAAGGAGTGTTGTGGAGAGCCGCCAACAGGGCCGGGTCCCACGGTGCCGGCGAGAGAGGTGGCGCGGCCGTCAGGGGCAGCGGCGGCGGCTGCTGACCGTAGGGCGCCGCGTAGGGCTGCGGCGCGGCGTAGTACGCCTGGTGCGGCTGTGGCCTGGTGCCGAGAATGCCCGGGGCAGGGGCCCGAGGAACCGGCATGGAGTAGGCGTGTACAACGCCGGTCCATGGGTTCTGGCCGGCGTACCACGGGGCCGGCTGAGAAGCCTGCTGCGGTGGGCGGGGTGCTCCTCCCTGAGCGGCAGCGCCCCCTGCTTGCGGCCACCGCGACGGCCGCCGCGACGACCCCCCCATTGGCCGCCTGCTGGGGCGGCGGGAAGGGGGCAGCCTGAGCGGGCGCGAAGCCTAGGGGGAAGGCGGGCGCTGCCGGTGGCGGCGTCGGGCGCGGCGGTGGCGGGGCGGAACCCCCGCGGGTGCCGGCGATGAGGGCGGTGTGGGTTGTGCGAGTCCGCGCCACCCGCATCCGGCGCTCCTCCAACTTGAGGTACGCGACCACCTTAGCAAAGGTGGGCTCCGGGATGAGGGTGAGGTTGGAGGCGGCGTTCCCGAAGTCCTCGTTGAGGCCGCCTGAGAGGGTGCTGATGAGGAGCTCGTCACCGATCTTTTCCCCGAGATCACGGAGCTCATCGGCGTGCTTCTTGAGGCGCATGCAAAAATCATCGATGGACGAGTCAAGTTGCTGGCACCCGTAAAACTCACAGTAGAGCAGGACCTTGCGCTGCAGCCGGTTGTCGGTGAAGAGGCCGTTGAGCTTGGTCCAAACCGCATAGGCGTCGTCCTCGTCGTTCACCACGGTGTGGAAAAGGTCGCTGGAGATGGTGAGGTAGAACCAGCGGATGATGGTGGCGTCGAGGATCATCCACTCCTCGTCGTTGATCATGAGCGCCGAGTCCACGGTGCCGTCCACGTGGCTGTGCAGGAGGTACTCACGGAACACAAGCGAAAAATACCGCTTCCAAGCGGAGTAGGACGCGGTGGTGTGATCAAACTTGACCGGGACACGCTCATGGATGTTGAGGTCGCGGACGAGGGTGACATCGGGACCGGCGAACGGGTTGGAGACGATGGAGGAGGAGGAGCTCATGGCTAGGGTTAGGGTTTGGGACGCGGCGCGGGTTGGGAGGAGGGGCGGCGCGGGTTTGGGAGGAGTGGCGGCGCGGGTGGGAGGAGGGGAGCGACGCGGGTGGGAGAGCGGAAGCAGGGGCGTTCGGCGGCGGCGGTCTCGGGAAGAGACGGCAGCGGCAGAAGGGGAGGTGGTGGGGAGAAGCGGCGGCGACCAGCAGCGGCGACGGCTACCGGGAGGCGGGAGGCGGCGGCGGCGACTGGTGGCGGCGGCGGCGACTGGTGGCGGCGGCGGGAAGTGGCGGCGGCAGCGGCGGCGCGTGGAGGCGCGGCGGCGGCGGCGGCTTTTAGGGTTTAGGATCGTGCTGCGATAGATACCATGTAGAAGGACAAGTTATGGGTTGTGCAATCTCGATGTATTGATCGATGCACCAGGCACGTATATATAAGCATAGAGGTGGGCCACAACCTCAACTATACAAATGAAACAGGAGGTGGGCCCTACACACAAATATACACGTACACAATATACTCAACACATAGCCCGCTATTTAAAACATTGACCTAGACCAGTACCAAGGTGAATGAAAAATATGCATATTAAGTATTATATATCTTGATCTTTGTATTAAGGGGCCTCAAATTTTAGTTTCGCCCCGGGCCCCCAAAATCTCAGGACCGGCCTGTCGGCGACGAGGGAAGGGTCGAGAGGGGAGCTGGAGTATGGACTCTCGCCGCCGCCTGGGTCATCCGGGGGGGGGGGGGGCGACGCTGGGGCAAGGGGGGATTTTTGTTCCCTCCGGTTGTCGCACCGTGACTCGACTCGGTGTAAATCTCCAAATGGTTTTTTCAGACAATAATGTGTCTACCGAAGGATGTGTTCGTCGGGTTCCAGGTCGGATGGTTGGGTGACGACCGTTGAACGTTATGCATGCGTGTTCACTAAAAAAAATGCAAATTTTCACGTTATGGAATTATAAATTTTAAAAATGAGCTCCCTGTCGCTCTCTCTCCCGCACGAGAAAAAACGCTGTCGTTCGACCTCCCGCAGACCCGCACGATGAAAAAGCCCACCGCCGCACGCTTCCCCTCCTCTCGACCTGTCCTTGCATCCAGATCGCGACCCCTTTCCCATCCTTTTCGTTCCCTCACCTCACGAGTCACGACTGCCGCCGCCGGCCTCCCACTCGCACGCAGCCGCCGTCACCCTCCCGCTCGCTCGCCGCCGCCGTCGTCACCAGTCCCGGCCATGGCGCAGCCGCTGCCGTCTTACCCCTGAAGACCTTTTCATCTTGCCTGAAGGTCAGATCCTGCACGATACCTCATCAGCACGACACATGGGCGTTGTTGTATGAGGCGTCCATCGCCCTGGTGGCGGCTTCAAGGCAGGACGCATGATCCTCATAGGCATCGCACAGGGACAGGCCATCAGATTCATCCACTTGGTAGCGGCTCCCAAGGTTTGACGATTGTTCATCCAGGTTTGACGATTGATCTTTTCATTATCTAGTCTCTCAAGGATTATCACTATTTATTTTGTTCCGTAGTGAACCTCCTCGATGAATGCATGCGCTGTGGCCATGGCTAGAGAAAATTCTACCTATCTACATCCTGTTACCAACAACATAAGTATCAGCTTTGATATGGATGTATTTTCCTTCACTGCGTGCTTTTTCTTTGTGCACTCTACTGTAGCAGTTGCTAAATTGCATTGTGAGAATAGAACGGCACAACAAGCTAGGTCAACTAGAGAACCAACTAAATTGCTGTAATAGCACGATCCGCAAGGTTATAAGGGATCTGCACATAACATCCATGGCTTCTCCTCCGCCTGCTATTTGCCGTCGTGACACTGTTGATGGATCCGAGTTCCACCTGCTAGGCTCGAATGGTAGATGTTACGGGCAACTTTATGTGAATCCCACTCCAAAGGATCGCCCTTCTCTACCCTAGATATGGCGGTTATGGAGTTGATGGCTCGCGTTTTTTGCTAGTCGTCCGGCCGCATCCGAACAAGCACCACCGAGGGATAGGCTCTTTTTAGTTCCGTCAATGGTTGAAGTCTATCTTTGACGCAATCCTATTAATTTACTAAAGTATTTACGCCCCGTTGCAATGCACAATCAATTTCCTAGTACATGAAAAGAATTTTTTTATGTGCAGCGGAAAATCTTGAGATTTCTTTTACCACAAAGCAATTCGTTTTCCCTCTCATTTGTTGACTCGGTTCAAGTCAAGCACTTAAGACCGGCAAAAGCAAAATATAGCTGCAAGGGAGGCAAAGTTGCTCGGATAGGAAATGATGGAACCTGAAAAGGAGGCAATGTTGTCGGATTATCAACACATAGTCATTTACCACAACAACTTGAACAACAGGAGAATCCCCATTGAATGGATCCACACTTGTACTCGGACTGCCATTTTTCATCTCACATAATGCTTGCAACTAAGGCTTTCTAATCCGATAGAATGGACACTAAGAGCAACTCTACCCCATCCGAATAATTTATTAACTCCCCATAACTAATATGATAAGGAGCTAGACACATCATATATCTAACCTAAGTCCCTAAAGCCCTCTATTTAATATATATTTGTTCCTGTTTCTAATTTTATCACTGTCTTGGGAGACACCTGGAGCTCAGGCTGGACGGAGCGAGCGGGCTTCTTGGCCCGCTCATGGCCCGTTCTGGACATGACCGATTGGTCATGTCCGGATGAAGAAATTGGTCGGTCCGGTTAATCAATTTCAACCCGAAATTTACTCGCTCTGGTCCGGTCTTGAACTGGCCCGACCGAGCGGACCGAAGCTGCAGATTATTCCTCGACGTCGTAGTCGCTGGTGACGCCCTAGCAATGCCCCGCCACGTCGCTTGCTCACTGGAATCAAGTGTAACTCACTCAATTGACACAGAGACACCGATGTGCATGCCACAGGAAGTTCTCACGGTTCTCAATGTATATGCTAGTCAAAAAACCCCTACTTGTTGCAGGTCAGCAGAAATATAAACATGTAACAAACTAAATTCCGAGGTTTTCACCTGAAATTCAATCGGGCATTATAAAAATATAAATATTCGAAAAATGTAAAAACTTCACAATCTATCTATGTTTGTCTACAAGATCATGTGTAGGAAAGTAGTAGTAGCAGCAGCTAATATCGGTATGTGCAAGTTCAGACTCCGGCTCGTCAGGCGGTAGGCGGAGAAAGATCTCGGTGAGGAGGTGCTCCACCAGATCCGTCGCCGGGGTTCCGGTCTGCGCCGGCTGGACGTGCCTCCCAGGAAAACACCAGTTGAAATGGTTCATGATAACCTCGTTGAATATCCTTGATGTATTGGTTCAATTTCCTTGTCGGTGCCGCCGTCATCTTTGCTTCCAACACCCTGGTGGTGGTGGCTGGATGGTGGTCAGAGAAGGAGGAGGGGGAGGGCCAGATTGCAAATATAGAGAAAATGTGAAGGTTTTACATTTTTTTTATTTTTTGTGAGAAATGTACTTGGAGTTCGGCCTCTGCAACTAGATAAGAAACTGTTTCTTTTCTGATAGATTTATGGCATGAACCATCAGAAAGGTATGCTGCTTTCATCCCGCACCGAACTTGAAGATGGCGGTTAAGATGACATTGAACAATCCATCATGAATGTATACTTAACTCGAATAAATAAATTTTTCATAAAGCATATGTCAGGCTCGATGGCCTGGTGAGCGTAGGCGGCAAGCTTAGGCAACCGGGCCACCCAATCGTCACGCCATGCGACGGCAGCGGATGTCGGGAACTCGAGCTGGGCGAACATGGACACCAGTGCCTCCACGGGGGTGGTGGCTTGTGATTTTCTCGACCTTAAAATTAGCCCAAATTTGTTTTACATGGTGGCATGTAGGTCAAACAAAGGATTACAAAACAATTTTGTATTGAGGAAACTTATCCTGTTTGCGTTCCAGAAAGGTTGGTAATATGTAGGGACCCACTTCTATAGTGTGTCCTGCTACAGGAAGTCTTGGTAATATCCCAGCACCAAATTTCATTACCAGGTTCTCAGGATCCAGACAACATGGTAATATCACTGATCCAAACATTCAGGTATTTCACATTTTTCAGAAACCTCGAAATATGCGATTATTTTAATACGGGAGTTCGCACATGAGAGTCGCAGTGAGCTTGCGCATGAAAATTGCATAATCGAGAGCGGAAATATAGTGTACATGCAAGTCACATACTGTAGCTAAATTTAAGGAAAGATAAAGATCAATCATATCGATGCAACATTGTTATTCGCAACAAATACTGAATAGCCCCCCGCCCAGTTCAGTAACCACATCCCAGCACGGTTGGCTGACAACGTTTCCCTGAGCAATCTAATCAGGTTTGATTAACTTTTCACCCTTGAGAAGTCATGCACCCTTCAAACTTCTTCATCAAGGCAGCATGCTCATTAGCAAAACAGGTCTTGCACTCATCATCTAAGACCAGCACTTTATTCTCCTGCATCAATTTCTTTATTTCCTCCCTAAGTGCAACAGCTTCACTGCGTTCATACCACTCTTTGTAATCCTGCAAAAGGGTGAGAAATAAATAAGCATGGAGCATATGCGCTGCATGGTCTTCCCTACAGAGAAAATATATGGATGGCTCTGAAAGTGGCTGAGCACAAGAAAAATACCTTAAAACAGTCTTCCACCTTAAAGTCAAGTGACCCTGGGGCCTGATTTGGAACCTGACAGTACAAGGCAAGATTAGCAAAGCATGAAAACTACATATTCTATTGAGGAGAAATCTGAATTCAAATACGTATATGGCCGCGTGTCATAGGCAATACCTCAATTCTCACCGTAATGATGTTATCTTTGATGCCCAGCGTGTGCTTTGCGAATCTGTCGACAATTCACAGTATATCACTTAAGTCCACTACAGATGATAACATTGATGCCCATATACAACTGCTGAATGTTTCTGACTGTTGGGACTACTTACAGTTCAGCCAGACTAAAAAATTTATCTGTTTCATGGTATCTTCCCAGCGAATCCATATGTAATATGTAACGTGCTTTCACATTTTCATCTCTTGGCCAATAAAAAGTGACTAGGCTCCAGTGACCGCTGATCAATTGGAACAAAATAGAAAAACAGAATAACCAGGCATGGTCATTTCTGTAATATAGGATAGTAAATCTAATCTAACAAAGTAGAGAACAAGATTCTTACTGTCCACCCATCGGGGTAAATAAGAACTTCAAGTCAGATATTTTTATATTTTTAAACCATGATGCCTGCTTAGAAAAAAACAGATATATATATGTGAGGCAGGAAACAGTAGAAGGCTTGCAAATATTTTTAAGAATGTTACCAGTGCTCTAAAGTCCTTGTAACTTTTGCACTCGTGAATTTTGCGCCAGAGATATGTGTTATAAATATGATACTTGTGACTTATGCCATCTGGAATAATAGTCGGCAGTGGCAGATCTCCATTGAGATGTCTGCAAGAGGTCTGTTATGAAAAGGGGACCAAAGAGGAGAAACGATGCACCCCAAAAGACAAATACTTACTGACTGTACAGCTCTAGTATACTGTCAGTGACGTCGTCATTGTTGGTTAGGCACACCAGTTTGTCACACTTAAGTGGTATGTTCTGAATTTCACCCGAATTATTTCGACGGTCATCAGCAGGATATCCGAATTGTTGTTTGAATGTCTTATCATATGTGCCTTCTGGAGTGTCAACATTAATCACCTTCCGACACATGGCAGTAGAAGGTAAGATTAGCAAAGCATGAATGCCTTTTGGAGTGTTAACAAACTCGACAAAGACAAATGATGCAAGCAGGGATATATCAAACTAAACATGCGCAGAAACGAACCCAATGAAAAGGAAATTAGTTTGGCTTACTTCTGGACACTGACGCAGGCGCCTATGCTTCGGTAACCCCTGGACCTTGCCTTTTGTCTCCTCCTGAACCATGATGCAAACAAGGATATATGAAACTAAACATGTGCGGAAACGAACCCAATGAGAGTTGTTAAAAAGGAAATTAGTTTGGCTTACTTCTGAACGTTGATGTTTGCGCTCATGCTTCGGTAACCCCTGTTCTATGTAAGAACGGGTAGCTTTGTTGAGCCTAGACAGATGCTCCAAGCATTGCTTCCATTGATTCACAAGAGCTCGCATATTATCGTCTTGGGACTGAACAGAGGATGTCGCTACTTCAAGCTGGGCGGAAATCCAATCCTCAAGAATACCATCCTTTTCAGCGCTATCTGAAGGCATGCCGGGTACATTGTTCAACTTGGCACAATATTTGGCATGGTGCTCCGTCATTTTTGTCTTCAGATCTTGAACAGTATCCTTCCCAGATATGGAATGAAGTGTTTCTTTGAGTTTTTCTAACATCAAGCGATTAGACTCCTGAACAAGTAAAAAATATTATATGTTGGAAATCATGCGATGAATATTACTAATATTTATGTCTTATATAATTATTTTCATATTTGTCTTACTTGGTGACCCAAGAGAAACTCTTTGACATCCTCCTCGCTTGTGTCACCATCATCCACGTCATCATCGTCAAAAGTAACATGCACTTTTTCAATGTTCAAAGGAACATTCTCGTTGTACACGCTTTCAGAGAGATCCTTGATCTGCAAAAAATGAGCAATTTAACATATGCACGTATGAAGGGCCATTTTAACAAACTGCATGTAGTCCTACCACTACTAGGGAAAAGCCTAGCAGCAGCGCGGGTGCCCGCGCTACTAATAAGGCGCTACAGCTAACGTATAGCAGCAGCGCGGGTGCCACCCACGCTACTACTACGTCCGTTAGTAGTAGCGTGGGTAAAAACCCGCGCTACTACTAACCCGCGGAATTTTTTTTCGAATTTTTTGCCCGAATTTTAAAATTTCTGAATTATTTTAACCTCTAATCTCTAATCACCCTCATCGCTGCTCAATTTAATCTCTAATCACCCCTCGTCATTCCAAATCATCTAACTTCCCGGACGGTCACCCATCCTCTCACTACTCCAGCCTGAGCACGCTTAACTTCTGGGTTCTATTCTCCCTCGATTCCAAGTCTGCACTTGTTGTTTTCCTGACAATAGTAAGATGTCGATCCTATTAACCCTCGGGAGTTTAGCTTGAGCATGAAGTCACACATTTCACTGCTTGAGTTTAAACATATTGTTCTAAAAAACAATAATTATTTATTAACAGTAATATTTCTTGAATAACTAGTTTGACCATAGTTTGACCACAGTTTGACCAGATTTGACCAAAATTCAAAAAAACTGAAATAATTATTAAGTAACATTAATATTCTTGAATAATTAGTTTGACCACAGTTTGACCAGATCTAACAAAAAATAAAGAAAAAACTGAAATTTGATGAATTTTTTTGCCTCCAGATCTTAAAAGCCCCGTAACTTTTTTCTGTTAGGTTTTTGAGGATTTTAAAAACGTTTAACGGGGTTCCGAGTTAGTATGCAAAAGTTATGTCCATTTTTAGAAATTCTCGAGAGATTTTGCAAATGAAGTCGAAATTCATATTTGCAAATTTTCTCAACAACTAGACCACATATCACATGGGAAACTTATTTTCTTTTATTTTTTTTGACATTTTCATCATTTTCTTTTATTTTTTTAAACTGAAAAGGCGATCCAGGGGGGTAGAGTTTGAAAATGGGACCACACCCCGCGCTACTGCTATGGCAGACGATTAGTAGTAGCGAGTGGTAAACACCCGCACTACTACTATCAACTTAGTACTAGCGCGGGTTTATAACCATCGCTACTACTATGGCATGGTCCAGGGAACGGTAGAGACAACTTAGTAGTAGCGAGGGTTAAAAACCAACGCTGCTGCTATCAACTTAGTAGTAGCGAGGGTTAAAAACCCGCGCTACTACTATGGCATGTCCCGGGGGGCACGGTAGAGACCGCTTAGTAGTAGCGAGGGTTAAAAACCCGCGCTACTGCTATCAACTTAGTAGTAGCGAGGTTTAAAAACCCGTGCTGCTAGTAAGTAGCAGTAGCGTGGGTTTTTAACCCTAGCTGCTGCTAAGATTCTGTGTATAGGCTTTTCCCTAGTAGTGTACTTCTTTGCTATTGTTAATGGTAGAAGCCGGAGATGCATCATTGATAGCCTTATTATAGACGGCGTCACGGTCACTGACCCTTCGGTGATTATGCGTCATGTGGTTTATTTCTTCTCTAACGTTCTAGCGGCTAAACCTGAGATGGGTTTTAAGCTGGCTTCGTCCTTTCGGCCCCCTCTCGAGCAGCTTTCGAATGCTGAAAAATGATAGTTTGTTGATCCCACCCTCGGAAGAGGAAATTTTTGAGACGATTCGTACTGCCAACTCTAATGCGGCTTCAGGTCCTGACGGCTTTTCCATTCCTTTTTTTCGCCAATTCTGGCCTCAGTTAAAAGGCCTCATTATGGCTATCACTCAAGGATTTTGGTTGGGGACTGTTGACATCTCGAGACTTAACTACACAGTACTCACCCTCATCCCTAAAGTCAAAGGCGCTGACTTGATCTCCCAATTTACGCCCATTGCTCTAATTAACAACTTTGCTAAGATCCCTGCCAAGGGCATGGCTACCAGGGTTTCTCCGATCACCCATTGGGTCATTAGTCCTTTCCCATCTGCGTTCATTAAGGGGAGATTCATCTTGGACGGGGTGTTGTGCTTAGATGAGATAATTCATGACGTTCGTAGTAAGAACACCAAGGCTGTGGTACTTAAACTTGATTTTGAAAAGGCGTATGACTTGGTGAGCTGGAACTTCCTCCGCCAAGTTTTGCTGGCCAAGGGCTTCGATGGCTCGGTGGTTCACCGCTTGATGCAACTCGTCACTGGTGGCCACACGGCGGTGGCTGTTAATGGCCATACTAGTAATTTTTTTGCGAATGGTAGGGGTTTGAGACAAGGAGATCCGGCGTCCCCCTTACTTTTTAATTTTGTGGCCGATGCTCTTTCTCACATTTTGTCGCGTGCTGCGTCTGCTGGTCACATTTCGCCTGTCAGCTCTCACCTCATTCCTAATGGCATTTCTCACCTACAATATGCGGATGATACCATCATTATGGTTGAACATAATGAGAACTCCATCACGAATCTGAAATTTCTTCTTCTTTACTATGAAGCTCTATCGGGTCTTAAAATTAACTTCTCTAAGAGTGAGGTCATTTTTACTAGGGTACCTGACTCGGAAGCGCAGCGGGTGGCACATCTCTTTAACTGCTCTCTTGGGTCTTTTCCTCTCAAATATTTGGGCTTACCTATCTCCCCTCTTAAGCTTTTGGCCAAAGATTTTGCCCCCGCAGTGACTAAAGTTGGCAATAGAGTTTTGCCGTGGCGAGGCCGTTATAACTCTCAGGCGGGCAAGGTTGCCCTTACCAACTCTTGCCTTTCCTCTCTCCCGATGTTTCTACTGGGCTTTTATCTCCTGTCCGAAGGGACACACACGGGTTTCGATAAGCACAGGGGTGCCTTTTACTGGAATTCTTCCGGTAATAAACGCAAACATAGGATGGTTAAATGGGATCTCATTTGTAGACCTAAGAACATGGGGGGCCTTGGCATCATTAACACCAGGATCATGAATAAATGCCTTTTGTTAAAATGGTGGTGGAAGATAATGTTCCTTGAGGATCGCCCTGCTTGGCTTAACCTTCTCAAAGCTAAATACTTCCCTTCCTCGAACCCTATGTTCGCGTCCTCTTCTGGTGGTTCTCAATTTTGGCGCCAACTTGTTAATATTAGACCGATTTTCCGGTCCCTTGTGAAATTCGTAGTTCGAGACGGTAAATCTACTCGTTTTTGGTTAGATTGGTGGGTTGGGGACACCCCGCTTGCGGTGGCCCATCTGACTATGTTTTCATTTTGTGCTGATCCTGAGATCTCTATCTTTGAGCTCTCAGCTCAGGGTTGGGTCTTAGATTTTCGGCGTTCTCTTACCCAAGTGGAGTTGGAAGACTGGCAGCGCCTTACTGCCTGCTTCCCCTTGTTCTCGGAGGAAGAGGACTCCATTGTTTGGCCCCATTCCTCCTCGGGGCGTTTTTCTGTTAAGTCGGCATACTCTAAACTTATCGCTGGCGGTCGCACTGATAAGTTTAAATACATTTGGTCTGCCCGCATTCCTCCTAAAATTAAAATCTTCCTTTGGCAAGCTCTTCGTCGTAAACTCCCAGCGGCGGATCATATCAAGAAGCGGAACGGGCCGGGCTCTGACAGTTGCCAGCTTTGTGGTGCCGTTGAGAATACCGAACATATCTTTTATCATTGTTCTTTGGCTAAATTCATTTGGAGTTGCGTTAGACTTTGGCTTCGTGTTAATTGGAACCCCTCTTCTTTTGAGGACCTACGGCGTTGTATTAATTCTCTAGCAGGCTGGTCTAAGCGGGTCTTCATGGTGGCCTGGGCGGCAACTTGTTGGTCGCTATGGACTACTAGAAACAAGTTCACTATTGAACACATTTTCCCGGCTAATCCAGTGAGTTGCTTATTTAAAGCCAATGTCTTTTTGCAGCAGTGGAGATTATTGACTAAGGAAGGGGACCTAGAGGCTTTCGACGATATGCTATCCAAAATGAAATCTACAGCTTCTTCCCTGTTGCGGCGCTCCAGGAGGACGGATCCCTAGTGGTTTGGTTGTTCGTTGTGCTGGCCTGCGCACCATGATAGGCTGGATGCCTTGTACCCGTACTTCTTAGCCTTATTTTGTTAAGCTTATGTGGTATCATGTGCTGGTGTTTGACTCTGCCTGGTGGCTTTATTTATAAAGTCGGGCACTCGCCTTTTATCTAAAAAAAAGTATATGCTTAAGTATGCATAGGCCCTGTTTGGATCATGGGATTAGAGCTAGTTTGGGTTAGTTGGGGGCTCAAGTAACCTAAAATTATCCAAACAGGGAGGGTTAGAGTGGGTTAGTTCCATCTAACCCAACTACCTCGGTGGAGAGGTGCTTATTTGAGTTAGAGTGGGTTAGAAAATAACTCTAACTCTAACTGTGTTAGAGTATCCAAATAGGGCCATAGTAAACACTCACATTTAAATTGTCAAGATCTTGATCCTTTAGCCAGTCCAAATGCGCTTGTGTCAGATGCCATACCCGCGGGAAACCTTCAGATACGCCGATTTTGTCAAGTTCGTCATGGCTTATCATATCAAGAAATATAATCTGTATGGAAAAAAGTAAAAATGTATGTGAGGTGAACAAAATTTTCAAGTAAAAACCACGTATACATGAGTGACTTCATGATTACTTACCACTAAGAGAAGTGGGCAGCCAACCAACCAGGATTTTCCACTCAAAGCAAGTTCGATACCTTTCACCAAATAATTGACAATAAACTCTGGACAGTTCCAGTCCTCAGCGTTTTTCAGCATATGTCTTAACCTTTGATCTACATTGTTTGAACTGTTGGGGACAAAGAGGGCAGAAAATATTGCATTCTTAAAGATCCTATAGGTGGCCTTCTTCGACTTCCTATATTTTTTCATCTTCATAAAGTAGTGCTGCTTCGGCATTTGACCCTTTCTACCTTGCTTTCTCGGACTCTCCACGCATATATCTTGCCCCTTCTTACTTTCTCTTCCAGCAGCGAAAGGATGTATTGGAACTGTTTTACCTTCATTCCGTAGCAAAAATACTTTTGTTGCAGCCTCCGTCAAGTCAATTGCAACCTTCTTATCACCCTTCTTCAGAATTAGTTTATTTGCTTTAATGTCTACTCTTCTAATCAAGCACAAAACCAAATCATGGGGTAGAGTAGAGTTCATCCCTACATTCACATATATAACATTGGGCTGACCTCTGTATCTGAGTTGAATATCGTTTGGATCTTTTCCACTTTGTGTTCTTGTCTCTTGGTCATTGGTGCTCGGAATGTCTTCTGCGATATCTTCTGAATCTTCCCCACTGTCTATGCTCGTCTCTTGGTCATGGTGGGAGATAGGAACATAATCTGGATCTTCGCTGGAGCTGCTCGATTCCGTACTAACTTCTGTTGATGCCATGAACTAGTACAGGATCTGAGGAAATAAAATTACCCAAGTGTAAGCCATGAAGACAATACCTTGTTCTACATGACTCGAAAATTAAATCTGATCACATGTGAGTATTGAATGAACATATAGTAATGAAAATAAATAAATATTCTAGAAATGCATCGGGAAAGCACAAATGGTCACACGATGAAAAAAAGGTTAATAACAGAGAACAGAAAGGTTCTCACATGAACCAAGTTACAGATACAAGACAATACAACATAAATGGTCTGCGAGAAGAGGGTTGTGCTCATGGTTGTGCTGGTGCCTGGGCGCCATGGAGGAGATGGCCTGCGATACCGGCGGAGCTACGACAAGGCCAAATTGGCTGTCGCTCGCCCATGGTTAGAGGGAAAGAAAATTTTATATGAAGCCTAGTCTAACATAGCACGTAGCAGACTCAATATAGAGCAACAATGGAGATACAGAGGAAGCAGGCAGCACCACAACAGCCTCGCATAGCACTCATTCCTCGAAAAAGAAAAGGCACGTAGATGTGGCCAGACGCCCGGACGGCCCACCGGCCAACGGCACACAGCTACGCAGCAGCGAGCCAACGGCACAAGCAGTGGCGGAGCCAGCGTACTGGTTGAACCCAACGAATCTTTTTGGCCGCGCATAGTACACTGGTATGTACATGCTTTGAACCCAATAAAAAATAAGGGCTGACCCCATCAACTAAAAATGGAACGCTCGATGTAAAGCCCAAAAGCCCACAAGTGAATTGCCACCGTGATAAGCCTGTTCGTGGCTTCATGTTAATTAGTGATCTGGTCTTCCTATTCTCATCTACACACAGCCGCCGCCTAACCTTTTGCCCTTGTTCGCTTCCTCGACTCTGATTCGCTATATCAATGGTCACTAAGACACCAGCGACGAGCCGGCACCAACAGGTCGACGCCAGCAAGTCAACTATCATAGTTCAAATTCAAGGTATTGAGATCGCATCTCACATCTCCTTTCTGTTGCACATGCCCTAGTTTCCCAATTGCATATTGCACGCACTTTGATTGATATATAGCTTGTGGAACAGAGTTTCTCAGAGGTAGGTCGATCACCATATCCAGATAATCATGCAGGCACTTAAACCCATGAGATGTAGGCAAAGTGCATCAATTATCGTGGTTTCAATCGGTCTTCAAAGCCAAATGAATTACTTTACATGTGTTGCCTGATCCGGCTAATTGGAAAAGAATTTAAGAGCACGATGTTGTTAGACGAAGATATTTAATCAGGGGACCTTATAGGCCACCTCCTTGTTTTGACTATCCACAAAGGGCCATTGGTGATGTTTCATGAAAATTTAGTCCAAAACAGTTTGATCAATAAGCGCATTACCTTTTCTTTGGCCTATCACCTTCTAAAGTTGTTGCTAGAAGAGATGCTTTTCAGTTATGAATGTCATGAAGAAAGAGTCACATAAGAAAATGGGTAATCAGTTCATGAGTGATTCTTTAATTTGCAATGTGGAGAAAACTATTTCCTACAATTATTATTGATGTTTTGTTCGATCTTTCAAAGATGATGAAAGATCGAAATGGGGCACTCTAAAACGCGATTGACTTAACATGCTAATTTGGCTTGATGGTATTTATTTTAATCTTTTCAAAGTAATTTTTCATGTGTTCCAATGTTTCCAGGAAGATGAGAAACTATACCTAAGACCTGAAGTTATTTTTGTACCACACTATTTATAATATGTAAAAAGGAAGCTTTACGATCTCGATCAGCAGGTACGTACAACACTCCTCAGTTTTTACTGTAACACAATATGTGATAAGTGATATCATAATTATATTCGTTATGTCATCTTTGATTGCATGTTACACTCTTGTTGTAGGACGTAAAATTTGACTTTACACAACTCACAATAAGTTAGTGAATGAACCCAATGGCTAAATTTTTCATGTGAATGAACCCAATGGCTAAATTTCTCATGTGAATGAACCCCTGGGATCCAGTACTCTAAATCCATCAGAACCAGTCGGTGCAGATGATGCCCTGTGTCTGTGGGTTGTACAGATGACTGAACTGAAGAAATTAAAAACATCTGTCTTAACATAGCTCCCCCACTGGCCTGTGACAGAGAGGAGATGGGTACATGGGGTGGGCGCGGTGGGCGCGGGGAGGAGGCCTGAGGCGGAGCAACCGTGGCCAGAGGAGACCGTGGCCAGAGCGACCGTGGCCAGAGCGACCGTGGTAGGGGAACGGGGAGAACCAGGGAAGGGGTATAAGCGGACTAGGGAAGGGGTATTACCAATGAGGGTGCCGAGGTCCTTGTGCTGCTTGCTGCCGAGGTCCTTGTGCTGGCCGCCGAGATGCGGACGGCGATGGGAACAGGAGGAGCGGGGAAGATGGGTAGAGGAGGAGGGATAAGGCAGCGGTTACCAACGAGGATGTTACAAGGATGGGTAGATGGGCGTGCGAAAATTTTAGCAATGAAAGTGGATGTTACAAACGACATTCACGTGCCTCTTTCGTCCATTCCAAAGTCCGCGGCTAGAACCAACTTCAGCCAGCCCGCGGCTGCCGATGGCGGCGGCGTCTCGGTCGCACCGTCCGGCCATGTCGACGCCCGGACCAAGTTCCGCGGCGTGTGCCAGCAATCTAGCGGCAAGTTTGGGGCGAGTGAGGCAGTGCCCAGGTCGACACCGCGCGAGGAGTCCATTTCCGTTTTTAGCCCCAGCACGCCAGGGCCGGCCTCTGGCCCCCCGTGAGACCGGCGCACGTGGGGAGTGCCGCCTCTTGTTGGATTTGTTGGAGGGCGGAGCCGACGCGCCACCGTGTATGCATCCTAGCGCACCCCTGGGTTCCTAGAACTTCCCCCTGCCACCTCCGGGAGTGACGAACTCGCCACACTGGTTGTCTGCGTTACCCCGATGCTCCCGTATCCCGAAGAGCTGATTGAGTTAGCACACGACACGCGCGCGCGAGGCCGAGAAGACGTACTGTTGAGACCGGAGGCACATCCGGGAGTGACGAACTCGCCACCCTGGTTGTGTGCGTTACCACGGGAAGGGTTTTCACGACCACCAGGCGGGGTTCCTCCACCACCCTTCTGGGTGCAGTCCCTCGGGATGTGGCCGGGTTGGCCGCATGTGAAGCCAGTGAAGCCAGTGTTATTGCCCGAGAAACGCCTCGGCTGGCCCCGCCTTCCACGTCGACATTACTTCTTTGAATGATTGTCGTCGGGGTGCAGCTGGCAGGGCTCGTCGTCCACGACCTCCGAGGACGAAAATGACTCCGTCTTCTTGTTCTTGTGCTCGGCGGCGTCATCCTAGTTCATATTCAACTAGTTACTAAAGAACTAATAACTAGAACTACAATCAAGCTAAAACAATTCTAGGTGAAAAAAAATCAATCTAAGTTAAAAAATATGATTGATTTCAAGCAAATAATGCGTCGAATCGAAAGCAAGTTCGCAAAACCTAGTAGGAGGGCTAGGCAGAGGAGGAGTTGGTGAAGGCGAAGGCCGCCGAGGCACGCGTATAGGGTGGGTAATTATAGGTGGTCTAGCGAGGAGACTCCAGTGTGTTGGAAAGAAGTGAAGAAAAACAGGAGAAAGAGAGACCAGATCGGCTGTGATTTGGGACGTGAGCTGTCGTGGGCGTGACGGCATGCTGCTGCAGCCGCGTCTCGATCCGCTCCAGCTCCTAGCCCACCGCGGCCGGGAGCGGCGGGCCGGCGGAGAGCACATTTGCACCGGGGAGGTCGGGTCGTGGCTGCTCACTGGTGAAACGCAGTCTCGCCTAGGTCCCAGAGTGAAATACCTGGCCGAAACTGTTTTGGACGGTGATGGAAGAGTTTGGAAACAGGGGCGTGAGCAAAGCAGCAGTAGTATTGTAGTAGTACCACGCTTGTAGTAGCTGTTTTGTGGTTTTTCTCTTCCATGGGTTTCTTGATTTTGGTTTGCTAGATTTTCTTGCCTTGAAATTATAAATGTGTTCTCTCTGAGGCCGGCAAGGATGACATATCATGCCGCCAAATCCTACCTCTCCATTGTCCTGCCGCCCTCCTCCAAATCGGATGAATCAGTCGCTTTTCCATCACCCCATTCAAGCCCTCTGTCGCTGCGTCTACCTGATTCAATCCCTCTGTCGCTGCGTCTACCTGAATCACCATTTGATAGTCGAAGAGAAAGATCTTGAATATGTTCCTTTTACTGGTAGCTTGGTATAATAATGTTCAGCTCATGCTTTAGGCACTTTTGAAGTTCTGATATAGTGTCTTGGTGTTGATATTGTTATCTCAGCATCACAACATGTCCATCCCAGTTGTGGAGGAAGCGCTCAACGTGGGACAAAAGCAGCGACTCTCAGTGGTTGTTTGATATGCGGGAGGGCGAGTCTAGCGAAGGCGAAGGCAGCCGATTTCGAAAAATTCAAAAAATTGAAAAACCTTTGCATTCTGTGTTTCTGCGCCCCACCATGTAGTAGCAACAATGCCCATGTCGTTCCTTCCGAGCTACATCAGGTATGCCGTGGTTCCCTCGTCCCACTATGCCGGTCGGGGGTCGTTACTTCCGTGACACAGTTATGGTTCGTGCGCCCTACTCTGCGATAACTCTTACGGCGGGTTAGAGCAAGATGAAAAGAACCAGTAAGACAACTTGTTTTGTCCAGTGCTGCCTCTTCCTCCCGTGCTCCTCGCCGGCAGAAACCGAGACGCTTGCCAACGTACCAGTAAGATGGTTGGCTGCCCCGCCCCGGTGTCAATTCGAAGGTGTATTCGAATGTTAGTATTCGAAGGTGTATGCATTTGAAGGTGTATTTGAATGTTAGTATTGGAAGGTGTATTTGAAAGTTAGTATATTCGAAGGTGTATTCCATTAAGTAGCGATCAAATCAAGGAAATCGATCAAACGATCCCCGTGCCAGCCCAAATCAAGATCTTCACCAACTTGGATTTGGTTCTCTCGCGAAAATCACGAGTTCCAGAGATGAGAACCATGAAAAGCAAGATCCCGAATAAGAAAACAGAAACCGAGGAAGAGGAAACCACAAGAGTTAAGCCCCAATCTATTACCAGCCTCTCGTTGTTCTAGACAATATGGTATATCATGGATCCAAACTTTATTATCAGCCTCTCGTCGTTCCAGAAAGTTTGGTAATATCTGTGAACCCCAAAAAGTTACCAACCTCTCATGGTTCCAGACAACATGGTAATATTATTGATTCAAACTTTATTATCAGCCTCTCGTGGTTCCATAGTTTTTGGTAATATCTGTGTACCCCAATCTGTTACCAGACTCTCGTGGTTCCAGACAACATGGTAATATCGCTGATCCAAACTTTATTATCAGCTTCTCGTGGTTCCAGAATGTGTCGTAATATCTTTGAACCCCAATATGTTACCAACATCTCGTGGTTCTAGACAACGTGGTAATATCATGGATCCAAACTTTATTATCAGCCTCTCGTGGTTCCAGGATGGTTGGTAATATACGTGAACCACAATATGTTACGAGCCTCTCGTGGTTGCAGACAACATGGTAATTTCGTTGATCCAAACTTTGTTATCAGCCTCTCGTGGTTCCAGAATGTTTGGTAACATTTACACAAGGGGCCCATATAAAAACACACACTTCTCAGTTGTTACCAAATACAATCCGCGTTTGCAAATAATCGCTGTTTTTAAAAAATGTTGAAAACCCTAAACCCTCCACTACTTGGTCGCGCAACCAACAACAAGGGTTTTCAATGAGTCAATGCGCCGGTCTCACGGGGGGCCAGAGGCCGGCCCTGGCGTGCTGGGGCTTAAAACGGAAATGGACTCCTCGCGCGGTGTCGACCTGGGCACTGCCTGACTCGCCCCGAACTTGCCGCTAGATTGCTGGCACATGCCGCGGAACTTGGTCCGGGCGTCGACGTGGCCGGACAGTGCGACCGAGACAACGCCGCAATCGGCAGCCGCGGGCTGGCTGAAGTTGGTTCTAGCCGCGGACTTTGGAATGGACAAAAGAGGCGCGTGAATGTCGTTTGTAACATCCACTTTCATTGCTGAAATATTCGCACGCCCATTCAACTTTCAATTTTTTTTGAAAGCAAAGGATGGCCATCTACCCATCCTTGTAACATCCTCGTTGGTAACCGTTGCCTTATTCCTCCTCCTCTACCCATCTTCCCCGCTCCTCCAGTTCCCATCGCCGTCCGCATCTCGGCGGCCAGCACAAGGACCTCGGCAGCAAACAGCACAAGGACCTCGGCACCCTCATTGGTAATACCCCTTCCCTGGTCCGCTTATACTGTTGGGGAACGTTGCAGAAAATTAAAATTTTTCCTATGGTTTCACCAAGATCCATCTATGAGTTCATCTAAGCAATGAGTCATGGAAAAGAGATTGCATCTACATACCACTTTGTAGATCGCGAGCGGAACCGTTCAAGGAACGGGGATGAGGTAGTCGTACACGACGTGATCCAAATCACCGGAGATCCTAGCACCGAACGGACGGCACCTCCGCGTTCAACACACGTACGGTCAGCGTAACGTCTCCTTCTTCTTGATCCAGCAAGGCAAAGGAGAGGTTGAGGAAGATGGCTCCAGCAGCATCACGACGGCGTGGTGATGGTGGAGCTGCAGTACTCCGGCAGGGCTTCGCCGAGCTCTATGAAGGAGGAGGTGTTGGAGAGGGAGAGGGAGGCGCCAAGGCAAGGGGTGCCGCTGCCCCCTTCCCCTCCCCCCTTTATATAGGCCCCTGGGGGGCGCCGGCCCTGGGAGATTGAATCTCCCAAGGGGCGGCGGACAAGGGGGGTGGAGTGCCCCCCAAGTCAAGTGGGCGCCCCCCTAGGGTTCCAACCCTAGGCGCAGGGGGTGGGCCTTGGGGGGCGCACCAGCCCACTAAGGGCTGGTCCCCCATCCCACTTCAGCCCATGGGCCCTCCGGGATGGGTGGCCCCACCCGGTGGACCACCGGGACCCATCTGGTGGTCCCGGTACAATACCGGTGACCCTCAGATCATTCCCGATGGCCGAAACTGCACTTCCTATATATAATTCTTCACCTCCAGACCAATCCGGAACTCCTCGTGACGTCCGGGATCTCATCCGGGACTCCGAACAACATTCGGGTTACTGCATATACATATCTTCACAACCCTAGCGTCACCGAACCTTAAGTGTGTAGACCCTACGGGTTCGGGAGACATGCAGACATGACCGAGACGGCTCTCGGGCAATAACCAACAGCGGGATCTGGATACCCATGTTGGTTCCCACATGCTCCACGATGATCTCATCGGATGAACCACGATGTCGAGGATTCAATTAATCCCGTATACGATTCCCTTTGTCAATCGGTATTTTACTTGCCCGAGATTCGATCGTCGGTATCCCAATACCTCGTTCAATCTCGTTACCGGCAAGTCACTTTACTCGTACCGTAATGCATGATCCCGTGATCAAACACTTTGATCATATTGAGCTCATTATGATGATGCATTACCGAGTGGGCCCGGTGATACCTCTCCGTCAAGCGGAGTGACAAATCCCAGTCTCGATCCGTGTCAACCCAACAGACACTTTCGGAGATACCCGTAGTATGCCTTTATAGTCACCCAGTTAGTTGTGACGTTTGGCACACCCAAAGCACTCCTACGGTGTCCGGGAGTTACACGATCTCATGGTGTAAGGAAAGGATACTTGACATTGGAAAACTCTAGCAAACGAACTATGCGATCTTATGCTATGTTTAGGATTGGGTCTCGTCCATCACATCATTCTCCTAATGATGTGATCTCGTTATCATTGACATCCAAGGCCCATAGTCAGGAAACCATGACTATCTATTGATCAACGAGCTAGTCAACTAGAGGCTTACTAGGGACACTTTGTTGTCTGTTATTCACACATGTATTACGATTTCTAGATAACACAATTATAACACGAATAAAGACAATTATCATGAACAAGGAAATATAATAATAATGCTTTTATTATTGCCTCTAGGGCATATTTCCAACAGTCTCCCACTTGCACTAGAGTCAATAATCTAGTTACATTGTGATGAATCGAACACCCATAGAGTTCTGGTGCTGATCATGTTTTGCCTTAGGGAGAGGTTTAGTCAACGGATCTGCGACATTCAGATCCGTGTGCACTTTACAAATTTCTATGTCTCCATCTTGAACATTTTCACGAATGGAGTTGAAGCGACGCTTGATGTGCCTGGTCTTCTTGTGAAACCTGGGCTCCTTGGCAAGTGCAATATCTCCAGTGTTGTCACAGAAGAGTTTGATTGGCCCCGACGCATTGGGTATGACTCCGTGGTCGGTGATGAACTCCTTCACCCAAATTGCCTCATGTGCTGCCTCCGAGGCTGCCATGTACTCCGCTTCACATGTAGATCCCGCCACGACGCTCTGCTTGCAACTGCACCAGCTCACTGCCCCACCATTCAAAATATACACGTATCCGGTTTGTGACTTAGAGTCATCCAGATATGTGTCGAAGCTAGCGTCGACGTAACCCTTTACGACGAGCTCTTCGTCACCTCCATAAACGAGAAACATTTCCTTAGTCCTTTTCAGGTACTTCAGGATATTCTTGACCGCTGTCCAGTGTTCCTTGCCGGGATTACTTTGGTACCTTCCTACCAAACTCACGGCAAGGTTTACATAAGGTCTGGTACACAGCATGGCATATATAATAGAACCTATGGCTGAGGCATAGGGGATGACACTCATCTCTTCTATATCTTCTGCCGTGGTCGGACATTGAGCTGAGCTCAATTTCACACCTTGTAACACAGGTAAGAACCCCTTCTTAGATTGATCCATATTGAACTTCTTCAATATCTTATCAAGGTATGTGCTTTGTGAAAGACCTATGAGGCGTCTTGATCTATCTTTATAGATCTTGATGCCTAATATATAAGCAGCTTCTCCAAGGTCCTTCATTGAAAAACTTTTATTCAAGTAGGCCTTAATGCTGTCCAAGAGTTCTATATCATTTCCCATCAAAAGTATGTCATCTACATATAGTATGAGAAATGCTACAGAGCTCCCACTCACTTTCTTGTAAACGCAGGCTTCTCCATAAGTCTGCGTAAACCCAAACGCTTTGATCATCTCATCAAAGCGAATGTTACCAGCCCATAAATCAAGCGTTGGAGCTTGCACACCTTGTCAGCATTCTTAGGATCGACAAAACCTTCCGGCTGCATCAGATACAATTCTTCCTTAAGGAAACCATTAAGGAATGCCGTTTTGACGTCCATTTGCCATATTTCATAATCGTAGAATGCGGCAATTGCTAACATGATTCGGACGGACTTCAGCTTCGCTACCGGTGAGAACGTCTCATCGTAGTCAACCCCTTGAACTTGTCGATAACCCTTAGCGACAAGCCGAGCTTTATAGATGGTCACATTACCATCCGCGTCTGTCTTCTTCTTAAAGATCCATTTATTTTCTATGGCTCGCCGCTCTACGGGCAAGTCAGTCAAAGTCCATACTTCGTTTTCATACATGGATCCTATCTCGGATTTCATGGCTTCTAGCCATTTGTCGGAATCCGGGCCCGCCATTGCTTCCTCATAGTTCGAAGGTTCACCGTTGTCTAACAACATGATTTCCAAGACAGGGTTGCCGTACCACTCTGGTGCGGAACGTGTCCTTGTGGACCTTCGAATTTCAGTAGGATCTTGATTAGAAGTATCTTGATCATCATCATTAATTTCCTCTCTAGTCGGTGCAGGCACCTCAGGAACGTTTTCTTGAGTTTCGCCATTTTCCGGTTCAAGAGGTAACACTTCATCAAGTTCTACTTTCCTCCCACTTACTTCTTTCGAGAGAAACTCTTTCTCTAGAAAGGATCCATTCTTGGCAACAAAGATCTTGCCTTCGGATCTGAGGTAGAAGGTATACCCAATAGTTTCTTTAGGGTATCCTATGAAGACGCATTTTTCCGACTTGGGTTCGAGCTTTTCAGGTTGAAGTTTCTTGACATAAGCATCGCATCCCCAAACTTTTAGAAACGACAGCTTAGGTTTCTTCCCGAACCATAATTCATACGGTGTCGTCTCAACGGATTTCGACGGAGCCCTATTTAAAGTGAATGCGGCAGTCTCTAAAGCATAGCCCCAAAAAGATAGCAGTAAATCGGTAAGAGACATCATAGATCGTACCATATCTAATAGAGTGCGATTACGACGTTCGGACACACCATTACGCTGAGGTGTTCCAGGCGGCGTGAGTTGTGAAACTATTCCACATTTTCTTAAGTGCGTGCCAAATTCATGACTCAAGTATTCTCCTCCACGATCTGATCGTAAAAACTTGTTTTTTCTGTCACGTTAATTTTCAACCTCACTCTGAAATTCCTTGAACTTTTCAAAGGTCTCAGACTTGTGTTTCACTAAGTAGATATACCCATATCTACTCAAGTCATCAGTGAGGGTGAGAACATAACGATAGCCACCGCGAGCCTCAACACTCATTGGACCGCACACATCGGTATGTATGATTTCCAATAAGTTGGTTGCTCGCTCCATTGTTCCTGAGAACGGAGTCTTGGTCATTTTACCCATGAGGCATGGTTCGCACGTGTCAAATGATTCATAATCAAGAGACTCTAAAAGTCCATCTGCATGGAGCTTCTGCATGCGTTTGACACCTATGTGACCAAGGCGGCAGTGCCACAAATATGTGGGACTATTGTTATCAACTTTAACTCTTTTGGTATTCACACTATGAATATGTGTATCATCACGTACGAGATTCATTAAGAATAAACCATTAACCATCGGAGCATGACCATAAAACATATCTCTCATATAAATAGAACAACCATTATTCTCGGATTTAAATGAGTAGCCATCTCGAATTAAACGAGATCCAGACACAATGTTCATGCTCAAACTTGGCACTAAATAACAATTATTGAGGTTTAAAACTAATCCCGTAGGTAAATGTAGAGGTAGCGTGCCGATGGCGATCACATCGACCTTGGAACCATTCCCGACGCGCATCGTCACCTCGTCCTTCGCTAGTCTCCGTTTATTCCGCAGCTCCTGCTTGGAGTTACAAATGTGATCAACTGCACCGGTATCAAATACCCAAGAGCTACTACGAGTACTGGTAAGGTACACATCAATTATATGTATATCACATATACCTTTTGTTTTGCCGGCCTTCGTGTCCGCTAAGTATTTGGGGCAGTTCCGCTTTCAGTGACCACTTCCCTTGCAATAAAAACACTCAGTCTCGGGCTTGGTTCCATTCTTTGGCTTCTTCCCGGCAACTTGCTTACCGGGCGCGGCAACTTCCTTGCCGTCCTTCTTGAAGTTCTTTTTACCCTTGCCCTTCTTGAACTTAGTGGTTTTATTCACCATCAACACTTGATGTTCCTTCTTGATTTCTACCTCTGCTGATTTCAGCATAGCATATACCTCAGGAATGGTCTTTACCATCCCCTGCATGTTGTAGTTCATCACAAAGCTCTTGTAGCTAGGTGGAAGAGACTGGAGGATTCTGTCAATGACCGCTTCATCCGGGAGATTAACTTCCAGTTGAGTCAAGCGGTTGTGCAACCCAGACATCTTGAGTATGTGTTCACTGACAGAGCTATTTTCCTCCATCTTACAGCTAAAGAATTTGTCGGAGACTTCATATCTCTCGACCCGGGCATGAGCTTGGAAAACCATTTTCAGCTCTTCGAACATCTCATATGCTCCATGTCTCTCAAAACGCTTTTGGAGCACCGGCTCTAAGCTGTAAAGCATGCCGCACTGAACGAGGGAGTAATCATTGGAACGTGACTGCCAAGTGTTCATAACGTCTTGTTCTGCAGGGAGAACAGGTGCGTCACCCAGCGGTGCTCGTAGGACATAATCTTTCTTAGCAGCTATGAGGATGATCCTCAGGTTCCGGACCCAGTCCGTATAGTTGCTGCCATCGTCTTTCAGCTTGGTTTTCTCTAGGGACGCGTTGAAGTTGAGGACTACGTTGACCATTTGATCTACAAGACATATTGTAAATATTTTAGACTAAGTTCATGATAATAAAGTTCATCTAATCAAATTATTTAATGAACTCCCACTTAGATAGACATCCCTCTTCTAGTCATGTAAGTATTACATGATCCAAGTCAACTAGGCCGTGTCCGATCATCACGTGAGACGGACTAGTCAACATTGGTGAACATCTTCATGTTGATCGTATCTTCTATACGACTCATGCTCGACCTTTCGGTCTTCTGTGTTCCGAGGCCATGTCTGTACATGCTAGGCTCGTCAAGTCAACCTAAGTGTTTGCATGTGTAAATCTGTCTTACACCCATTGTATGTGAATGTTAGAATCTATCACACCCGATCATCACGTGGTGCTTCGAAACAACGAACTGTCGCAACGGTGCACAGTTAGGGGGAACACTTCTTTAAATTATTATGAGGGATCATCTTATTTACTACCGTCATTCTAAGTAAACAAGATGCAAAACATGATAAACATCACATGCAATCAAATAATAAACGTGACATGATATGGCCAATATCACATAGCTCCTTTGATCTTCATCTTGGGGCTCCATGATCATCTTTGTCACCGGCTTGACACCATGATCTCCATCATCATGATCTCCATCATCGTGTCTCCATGAAGTTGCTCGCCAACTATTACTTCTACTACTATGGCTAACGCGTTTAGCAATAAAGTAAAGTAATTTACATGGCGTTTCTCAATGACACGCAGGTCATACAAAAAATAAAGACAACTCCTATGGCTCCTGCCGGTTGTCATACTCATCGACATGCAAGTCGTGATTCCTATTACAATAGCATGAACATCTCATACATCACATATAGATCATTCATCATTCATCACAACTTTAGCCATATCATATCACAAAGCACTTGCTGCAAAAACAAGTTAGACGTCCTCTAATTGTTGTTGCAAGTTTTACGTGGCTGAATTAGAGTTCTAGCAAGAACGTTTTCTTACCTACGTGAAAGCCACAACGTAATTTGTCAACTTCTATTTACCCTTCATAAGGACCCTTTTCATCGAATCCGCTCCAACTAAAGCGGGAGAGACAGACACCCGCCAGCCACCTTATGCAACTAGTGCATGTTAGTCGGTGGAATCGGTCTCACGTAAGCGTACGTGTAAGGTTAGTCCGGGCCGCTTCATCCCACAATACCGCTGAAGCAAGATAAGACTAGTAGCGGCAAGAAAAGTTGACAACATCTACGCCCACAACAAATTGTGTTCTACTCGTGCAATAGAGAACTACGCATAGACCTGGCTCATGATGCCACTGTTGGGGAACGTTGCAGAAAATTAAAATTTTTCCTACGGTTTCACCAAGATCTATCTATGAGTTCATCTAAGCAACGAGTCATGGGAGAGAGAATGCTTAGTCATGGGTGAGGCTAGCAAGTTTTGGTCCCACTACTTTTAGTCATGAGACTAAAACGTATCCAAGCACCCTCTTATATATTCACCTACAATCCTCCGTCGGCCCTGGGACAGGCATCTATGACTATTTCTATTTGGGAATTAATTAAAAGCACGGATTATTATTCTCCTAGTGTTTGCCGCCGCAGAAGCATAACTGGGGGAAGCACGCCCTCGAGAAAATCTCCGCAGGGTTGGACTATACTATTAGTCTGAACTAGTCCCTCACCCGCAAAAAAAAAAGTCTGAACTAGTCCCTCCATCACAGTTTAAAGGGCGTACCTCACATCTTTCTGAGCCCAAGATTGCTAACGATTGGCAGGATATGCAGCTAATTAATCGCCAAAAAGAGGCATAGTAACCTCCCCGTCCAGTAAAATAAGGAAACCATCGCATGCAAACAAAACCGATTCACACCTCCACCTAAAGTTTCAGTTCACACCATGCATGCGCACCAGGAAGGCAAGCGGAAGGAGTAATTTCAGCGAACTAAGTCCTCCCAAAACGATGCAGTTAATAGGCTAATTAATGACCCGCGCCCTATTTCCCTTTAATTGTGAAAAAAAATCTGGTTTTGGAGATACGCCCTTTAATCTGGTTTTGTGAAGGCACCATTAATAATTTTAGTAGCTGCCTAAAATGCGAGGATCGTCATGAAGATCGAGCAAATGGCAGGTGAACTAGCTGAAGCACGCCCAAATAGTACGTCACCTGTGACCTGCTGCCCATAAGTTTTAAAGTTGCTTTCTCCGAACAGCAAATCCGATGGATCTGCCCATTGGGTAGTGATTGTTTTTTCTTTTCTTGTTAAGAGTATATATATGCTCACTCTTAGTCAAGTGATTGGCAGACTTCTCCAAACTCGATTGCAACAAATTTGCTCGCTCATTCTTCTTCAACGTACTAACTTCCACCACATAAGAAGCAATGGTGCCTTCACAAATGAATCTCTCTGGCGTCTTCCTAGTCGTCGTCCTCCTACCCATCCTCATGGAAGCTGGTGGTATGTATGTGTGCACATGCATGAACTACATGTTGCAAGCAGTGATGTCATTTGATTAATCTTTTGCTATAAGTTGTTTGATGCGCCTTCGACATTTGTTGCATAAAAATGTCCATGACTGGATCTGAACCATGCAGGGTTGGCGTTCGTTGGGAAAGATCATTGCGGCGACGTACATCAGAGCGGCAATTTTAAAGGGATATGCATTGGATTGATACATGACGCCGCTTGCAATCGTGTATGCGTAGACGAAAGTAGCGACAACTCTGTTGGCGAATGCGACCATTTTAAATGCTGGTGCACAACCAGATGCACCTCTGCGTCTGAGGCTGTTGCCAGTGCTCCGATCCGGCAATGATACAATGATCCCCGCCTGAACAATGATCCAATCCTTCCCGGCCATCGTCTAATAATAATATATAACATTGTATACTCGGTGTACCTACCGGCTGTTTACATATTTTGTGCCGTGGACTTGTGGGTCAAAATAAATTTGTATTTTCTTGGGCAAATATTGTTGATGATCAAAATTGGCATGTCACACCAGTGCAGAAATAATTTAACCTATTTTTTAATATTTATGATACATAATTAATACCATTGGGTAGATTGTTGAATATATTTTAATGATAAATTTATTTGGAGATAAAAATACTGCTAATTATTTTCTACAAATCTAGTCAAACTAACGGCAAATATTTAAGGACAGAGGGAGTACTCTATTATTCAGTTGCCTTTTGCTGGGTCATCATGATCGATTCTCTCGCACCGTCCTTCATCTTCTTGGGGGGTCCGTAGGACACGGACGATCGTCTAGGCAAGCAATAAATGTATGACATCCAATCTCTTGTTTCAATCAGAGTAAGGCTAAGAGGGTGCTTGGATCCAAGGGACTATTTTTAGTCTGACTAAAAATAGTCTCTTCTAGAAACTAAAATTCCAAGCACCCCTGACTAAAAAGGAGACTAGAACTAGTCTTGAGGCTAAAAAATTTTAGTCATGGGAACCCTACTAAAATATGGATTAGCTCTCTCTCCCCTCATTTAATTCCTCTACTTTAACACATGCAAGTTCAGGATTGGATGGTTTGGAGGATAATAAATGCTCAATAACTTGATTTTAGTCTCTTTAGTATTTGGATCCAAGCATGGGTGAGGCTAGCAAGTTTTAGTCCCACTACTTTTAGTCATGGGACTAAAACGTATCCAAGCACCCTCTAATAATATAGCCGTCTGCATCCACGCGAGTAACTAGGGAGCCGTGCGCCATGGCTCCCGCGACCCTGCGCCCCCGGCCGGCGGCTCCACACTTATCTACTCCCTCCGGCAGCCATTTCTTCCGCCAAGACCAGATCCGGGGTGCTCTCCGCGTCCTCTCTCGGCTGCACTTCTTCTCCCTTCGGAGCTCTCGCTGTACTGCCCATGGCGCTTGCGTCCGCGTCGTCAACTCCGGATCCGTCGGCCGCCACGGCTGCCGTCGCCGCGCTCGCCGCGGCTGCTCTTGCCTCCCGCAAGGCAGCCCCAACCGCTGGTGGCCGTTTGGCCTGCGCTGGATGCCCCCGAGGCCCGTTGGGGCTGCATCGAGCTTCCGGCCTCCCCCGGCCGACGTCGCCGCGATGTCCAACCTTCACGCTATGTGCGCTGTTCCAACCCCGCGTGACCCTGGCCAGATGGATGGTGGGCTTGGGGGCCAGCCGCCGCCATTCCATGGGCGTCGCGCTGTTCCACGACTCCTATTGGCGCCGCGCTGTCGCCCTCGATTACTGCTGTCCTCACGCAGCCCCCGTCTCTTGCCGGTGCTGCTTCGTCCTCCTCCACTCCTGCTGAAGCCGCATCATCTCTGACTCCTACCGGCACTGTGTCGGGTTTGGACACGGAGCCACGTATTTTGTGGAGCTCCCTTGTCGACAATGAAGTAGATGAGGATGACGATGAGCTGGCCCCGTGGACGCCACGGTCGGCTACCAAATCTTCCATTCCGTTTGCTCAGTTGGGCCGGGCGTCTGTGGTGGATAAGTGAGGAGGTTGGCAGAAGGTGCTGCCGAGGGGCAGCATGCGACGCCCCGACGTTGCCGGCCCCTGCATGGGCTCCCCGTCCGGTCCCGGCTTGGCTTCACGGTAGATGTTGCAGATGCGTCTATCCTGGACACCGTGCGGCGGATTGCAGAGATCCATTTAGGTGTTCTCGGTGCCTGCAGAATGGTCATCGAGCGCGTGGGTGTTGCAACGCCTGGCGTCCCCTCAGCTTATTGGGAGGCCCTACTGCGTCGATGTTGCCCCGCCTCCCCGCCGGGCACCATCAAGCTCCAGCTCCTCGCAAGATCTAGATAGAAGCATCGCTCCCCTCGAAGACGTCTTGTCATGATTCTTGGGCATCGATCGTTTCTGCTCCTCCTAGCTCTGTGGCGTCGACGGATATGCTGGTGCAGTCTGCCTTGGAGGGGCAGGTCGAGCTACTAAGCTCTGAGCTCCTTGCCATGGCTTCCTTCCGGCTTGAGAAGACGATTCAGTCTCTGCGCGATGTCGTTGACTCCATGCAGGGTTGGTTGCTGCAGATGGGGAGCTTCTTGGAGCGATCTGAGGCTGCATTGGACGGTCTCTCCCTGGCGCCACTTGTGTTGCAGACTGCTCATGTGTCGTGCCTTTTAGTTATGCCTGATGTCAGCTTTGAGCTCGAGAGGGGAGCAGGGCTTCATGGCTGTTTCTCCCCTCGTGCAAGTACCAGCTCGCTGTTGCCAGCCTTTGAGGGACCGAACACTGATGTGGCTGTTACTCCGATGCTGCAGATCATGCCTGAGCTTCGGGACCTGTGTGGGGCTCCGGTTTTGCCTCTGTCCCTCGAACAACTGAAGGTGCCCCCCCTCCCGTCGATCTTGATCGCGGATTTATTGCCTGCATCACCTCGGGAGTCTAGCCAAATACTTGATGCCGAGAAGTGTGGTTATTTGGATGTTGTTGTCTCTCGCTCGCCTAAGTCCATTGGGTGTCAGGCATCAGGCAGCCTACCTCTCAGTGTCATGGAGCGTGGTGTTTCAGATGTTGCCGCCCTTCCCTCGTTTGCGACCATCGAGCAGATGATGCCTGTGAGTGACACGACCACTGAGCCAAGTGTGTTGCCACCTACTCCAAACCCAGATGCTCTCTTCATGAAGGAACTTTATGACTTGCTTGCCAGTGTGGAGACTGCTAGACCTGGTTTGGGTAGGTCAATTGCTTGCCTCTTGACTAAGACGATAATATATAAGGGGCAAGCAAAAGAAGGTGGGCAAAGGAAAGAGTGGCGCCACAGGCAAGGCGTCTCTGACTGCTTGATGGATGACCTTCGATCTCTCGGCCCGTCCTCGAGAGGTGTCAGATGCCTTGTGTCTATGTGTTCTTGTCGGCGGTCTCTTGGTGTAGTAGCAATGTCGGGTTTTGTGGATGTTGAGTTTTCGTAGAGACTGGGGGGGTCACCTGTGTGGTTGTGGGGTTTCTTGTCGTGTGAGTAGTTAGCATGTGCTTCGTTTGTATTGGTTTTTGCCCGGTTTTCCATAAATTAACCGCGCAATTCTCTTCTTCTGAAATAATCGATGAGGCAAAACTTTTGCCTCCGTTTCAAAAAAAATATAGCCGGCTGCTAGCTGTATGAATCTTTACAACCTAGGAGTATCTCTCAGCCAATCCATATACTCTCTCGATATTGTTTTACAAGGCGCGAGAGACGTCATACGATAAGATACAGGATGATGCATTAAGTCAGCCTTACAAACCGGCACACGGCATGTACGAAGTACCCACCTCGCGCATGCAGGGACGTACTCCCTCCGTCTAGGTGTGTAAGTCATCTTACAAAAACGAAATAATGCCAAAACACTTAGGCGCAGTGCATTAACTTCTACCTCGTTTCTTGTTTCTTGACATATCAACCAATAAGAAATGAGGGGTGTGCATGCTTTTAATGACTTGAGACTATCAAACACGACATGCAGTGGTTAGTTCATTGCATGCAATATTATTAGTTAGCAAATAAACATTAATGTCTCTCATTTTTCCCTCCTCCTTGGTTATGGTGCACAATCTAAGAGCATGGTTAATAGTATAGCCAACTGTTGGCTATAAGCCAGTGCCACGTCATCTACAACCCGTTTTATAGCCAACATCTACAATAATAGATCAAAATAGTGTACTACTTTTTTATTATGTGGCCCACTTTTCATTCTCACAAAGTGCCTAGGAGCACGTGCTAGAGCTGGCTATTCGCGAAGAGCACGCTTATCTTCTCTCTCCCCTTCTCTTTCCTCCAACTAAGCAGAAATATATTAGTTTATTCTTTATAGCCCGCTGACTGAGCTCTATTGTACTTGCTCTAAGATGACTTACTCACCTAGACGACGGAGTATTAACTCCCTGTTGCCTACCTGTTGCGTGAATTTTTCAGTGCCAAACTGGAATTGCCGTTGTTTCATTGCATGGAGTAACCACCGCACGCATGCAGGGACGTATTAAATGATCTCGATAATGCGACATCTATATGACACTTGTGACCTGCTGCCCATAATTTTTATAGTTGCTTCCTCCTACTAGCATTCTTGGCAGCAAATCTGATGGATCTGCCTGCTGGGTAGTGATATTTTTTTTGGTTAACAATATATATATGCTCACTCTAGTCAAGTTATTGACATACTTCTCCAAACTCGATCGATTGCAACAAATCTGCTCGCTCAGTCTTCTTCAACGTACTAACTTGCACCATATAAGAAGCAATGGCGCCTTCACAAATAAATCTCTCGGTAGTCCTCCTAGTCGTCGTCCTCCGACCCATTGTCATGGCACCTCATGGTATGTATGCATCAACTACATGTTGCAAGCGGCGATGTCTTGATTAATCTTTTGCTAAAAGTTGTTTGATGCGCGGTCGACATTTGTTGCTTAAATGTCCATGCCTGGATCTAAACCATGCAGAGACGGCGTCCGTTGATAAATATACTTGCGCACCCGAGCAGCAATTATAAAGGGATATGCATTGCAAACATAGACGACGACGCCTGCAATCACGTATCCCTAGACGAAAGCAGCAAGAACTGTAACGGCTTCTGTCACTATTACGCATGCTGGTGCCAAGGCGTTTGCACCTCTGAGACTGAGGGAGTGTTTGTTTCTAGGGACTTTTTTGTGTAGGGACTAGAAAAAGTCCCTCCTAGAGACTTTTTTTACCAAACGGGAGGGATTTTTTAGGGACTAAACTAGGCATTTGGAACTAAATGAAGAAGACTCTCAAGCAGAGTCTTTTTTGGGACTTTTTGGGACTTTTCCAACAATGCCCCTCCATGCATTCAATGGCTCGCCACCCCATGATGTTTTTTGATTGTTATTTTTCTATATATTAGGGGCAACATGGTCATTTAATAACCTCTAGGAAGGGACTAGGGACTTTTTAATCTCTGGAAACAAACAAGGAGGGACTTTTTAGGGACTAGAGACTTTTTAGTTGGGACTAGAAAAAGTCCTAGGACTTATGAACCAAACAGGGCCTGAGACTGAAGCTGTTGCTAGTGTTCCGATCTGACAATGGTCCCGGCTTGAACAAGAACAATGATCCGATCCTTCCCAGCCCACTCTAATAATACTATATAACATTGTATACTCGGTGTACTATACCTACCGGCTGCTTACTTATGTTCTGTCATGTACTTGCGGGTTGTTCGCACACGAACACGTCACCGTGTACCTCCAACGCCGAGGGTGATGCACCGCAGCTCACGTCGAAGGAGACCCATTTGGAAGCGCGGTACGCGGCAATCCGGCGGGCGCTTTTGATGACCCGAAACCCCACATTCCCGGGAGGGACCCGTCTGGACGCGCGGCGGCTATGGGCTGCCCTAGGTCGACCTGATCGCCCCTAGGGCCTCGAGGTTTTCTGCCCTGCAACAACAAGAACAAACGAAGAACGAGGAAGAAGAAGAACTAGGGTTAAGGAGAAAACATGAAAGATAAAAAGTGATGGATGAATTGATCGATTTTGTGTTGTTCAATCGGCCGTCGCCCCTTAGGTATATAAGAGGCGGCTGGACTTCATGTGCAAGGAAAAGGCTTGGATTCACGTCGAAAACTCTAGTCAAATTCGGATTGGTTTTGTCCAAACTTCCCAAAACTGTTCGGTGTAAACTGGTTGCACCTTATGGGTCTTTTTTGTGGTGGTAAACAATCTCGGATGGAAACGAGCCCAACAACAATTTGACCGTTTCCACGAGGCAAACAGCTTTCATGTTGAACGTTTTTTGATCAGAGGTCATCTTGAGGGTCAAATAGGTCGCGCAAAACAGGCTATTCCCTCGCGCTACCCATCAGACATGCGTCTGGTGGGGCGCGCCACATCTCGCCTCGTGACAGGGCTGCACTCCGATTGCTCTAAATTTTGCATACGAACTCTGATCTGGACAATTTTTATATAAAAATCGATCGTTTCGACGAGATGAAGACAATCTGTGTAGATAATTTTTTTTCCATTTGAGGTCGTCTTGGGGGCTTAATCGGCCAAACTGTACAATGAATATAAGATCTCAGTACTTTGAGCATAGTTTCGGCCTTCGAGATGAAATCTAACGGTGATGATCCAAACTTCAAAAATGTTCATATCAACAATACGGAACTCTTTCACGTAGATCACTTCTCCATTTGAGGCCATCTTAAATAAGTTCTTCACCGTGCCAAAATCTGGTGTCAACACATACCCCCCTCTTTTTCGGCAAAGCTTGTGTGCCGAAAATAACTTGCACATATCTTGCTCTAAGGACGATATCAACACTCCATCGTCCATTTTGCATATTCTTAGGACGACAAGTTTATATCGGTCATTGCTTGTGTGAATATTTTGATGCAAGCTTGGGTGAAACTTTCTCAACTTCATTAATCCGACTATAAAGTTCCATAGGTATGCATGTCAAAACCATCCATCAACCATATTGTCCACCCTTCTGCTAGGCTATCGCAGATAATCAACATTGACCTTTCTCGAATCCTTACTTTGCCTGAATAAAAGTTTCATTAGTGGCCAAGGTGGTGTGAGCTCCAATTCGGCCTTACACTAGTAGAAAAAGCCTCATTTGTTCCGGTTCATAAGGCCCGTTTGTCCCAATTTTGGCAGCTCATGGTATGTACGTGTGCACACACATGAACTACATGTTGCAAGCAGCGATGTCTTGATTAATCTTGTGCTAAAAGTTGTTTAATGCGCCTTCGACATTTGTTACTTAAATGTCCATGCCTGGATCTAAACCATGCAGAGTCGGCGTCCGTTGGTAAATATACTTGCACCGAACACCCGAACAGCAATTATAAAGGGATGTGCATTGCAATCATAGACGACGACGCCTGCAATCGCGTATCCCTAGACGAAAGCAGCAAGAACTGTAACGGCTTCTGTCACTATTACGCATGCTGGTACCTCTGAGACTGAGACTCAAGCTGTTGCTAGTGTTCCGATCTGACAATGATCCCCGCTTGAACAAGAACAATGATCCGATCCTTCCCAGCCCTCTCTAATAATAATACTATATAACATTGTATACTCGGTGTACTATACCTACCGACTGCTTACTTATGTTGTGCCGTGGACTTGCGGGTCAAAATAAATTTGTATTTCATTGTGCAAATATATATTATTGACAATCGAAATGGGCATGTCAGGAGGAGATGGAGCACCTCTCCAAATGCAAATTGGATTTCTTCGTTGCGTAGCTCAAGTCGAGCCATCAAAATTGGCACATCACACCAGTGCAGAAAGGCGCAACAATCACGGTTGGACAACCAATTTAGTCCTGGTTGGAGAGCCCCTTCTGCAAATCCGGGGCTAAAGCCCCACCCCCCTCCCGCGTTAGTGAACCGAGACTGAAAGGGGATCTTAAGTCTCGGTTGGTAATACCAACTGGGACTAAAGGGGTCTCGAGCCCTTTCCCCTTTGAGGGCGCGTACCAACCGGTCCTAAAGTCTTTTTTTCTATTTTTCCTTCTCTTTTATGGTTTCCATTTCTTTTTTATAGTTTCTTTACAATTCAATTCTTTTTCATATCAACTAGTTTTTGGTATAGGTATTCTATGCTACTAATATATGTCTATACATATAAGTTTCCATTCGAGAATTATACATATACACATACACAAAATGTATTAACTATAAATATATATTTCAAAAGCTTGTACATGGAGCTATACACAAGCTAACAAAAGCTTGCACCATGTCCTTGGGATTACATTCAATCCAACTCTTCATCACGCCTGGGATCTAATTTTCCGTTATAGTAGTACTTTCCATTGCGATCTATGACCTGGTCAATAATAAATTCTGTCAATGACCCTTGAATTGCTTTGATCTGTTCCGATCGTAGGTCCCGATTCGTCTTCCATTTATGTTTGGAATGAAAGAAAAAAATGAATATGTGATTAGTGTGTGTATTTATATCAACACAATGGTAATAAATTTGTGTATACGTATTTCGAGTATTTCTTCACTTGTTTCAGTGAGTAACTTTGACTCATAAGGTGCCCTCAAACGTACTATCCACATAAGTTGCTCCCCGGTTCCTTGCCTCAGACACCACTTTACGGGAAAATGACTCATCAAACAATCAAGCATGGTAATAATGAATTGAACGAAATAAAGATGTGGGGACCTAGCTAATACTTACATGGTGGTTGATTAACTGTAATGGCACCTCCAAATCACGTAGATTTTTCGAAACGAACTTTAGTCAAGCACTGCCCAAGAAAATAAATAAATAGTGTTATTCCCATGATATAAAAAATGGTGTAAGAGGTATAGTGGGAGATCGAAATTACCTCTGAAGAACATCTAACATGTCTTGGTACTCCTCTCTCTTTTTTCTCAAGGAGTCCAAATAGTAACATTGCTTCTGTCAGGATAGATGACCAACACTATCCAGTGAAAGCTGCATGTTTTACACGGGCATACCTTATTAACTACACTCAACATGGAGTAAGCAAACTAAAATGTGTACAAGACAGTAACACTCACTTGAAGTTGTAATCATTATTCTCTCATTTATTATCCTGATGAAAAAATGTGGATTTTTGAGTTCTCCCTTGGGGTGTGCTCGACGGAACAACACGATTTAGTGCACTCTCTTGGGTACTTAGTGTCTAATGGAAGACAAATACTCGTGGGAGGACATTAGATTAGGCGGTTCTACCATAAGAAGGAGGGGAGGAGGGCATGGTGGAGGCTGGGGCTCCTCGAGCGGAGGATCAGAGCTCCCGGAGGCCGAGCAACTGCTACCTCTAGAGCTTGCGTTGGTTTTCCCCGAAGAGGAGAGGATGATGCAGCAGAGTAGCGTAAGTATTTCCCTCAGTTTTTCAGAACCAAGGTATCAATCAAGTAGGAGGCCACGCTCAAGTCCCTCGTACCTGCACAAAATGATAGCTACTTGCAACCAAGACGATTAGGGATTGTCAATGCCTTCACGGTCACTTACGAGAGTGAGAACTGATAGATAATGTTTTTGGTATTTTTGGTATAAAGAAGCAAAGTAAAAAGTAAAAGGCAAAGTAAAAAAGCAAAGCAAGATTAAAGTGATGGAGATTGATATGATGGGAATAGACCCGGGGGCCATAGGTTTCACTAGTGGCTTCTCTCAAGAGCATAAGTATTCTACGGTGGGTGAACAAATTACTGTTGAGCAATTGACAGAATTGAGCATAGTTATGAGAATATCTAGGGTATGATCATGTATATATGCATCACGTCCGTGACAAGTAGACCAAAACGATTCTGCATCTACTACTATTACTCCACTCATCGACCGCTATCCAGCATGCATCTAGAGTATTAAGTTAGAAACAGAGTAACGCTTTAAGCAAGATGACATGATGTAGAGAGATAAATTCATGCAATATGAAATAAACCCCATCTTGTTATCCTCGTTGGCAACGATGCAATACGTGCCTTGCTGCCCCTTCTGTCATTGGGAAAGGACACCGCAAGATCGAACCCAAAGCTAAGCACTTCTCCCATGGCAAGAAGAACCAATCTAGTAGGGCAAACCAAACTAATAATTCGAAGAGACTTGCAAAGATAACCAATCATACATCAAAGAATTTAGAGAAGATTCAAATATTATTCAAAGATAGACTTGATCATGAACCCACAATTCATTGGTCTCAAAAAACACACCGCAAAAAGAAGATTACATCGAATAGATCTCCACAAGAGAGGGGGAGAACTTTGTATTGAGATCCAAAAAGAGAGAAGAAGTCATCTAGCTACTAACTATGGACCCGAAGGTCTGAGGTAAATTACTCACACTTCATCAGAGAGGCTATGATCATGTAGAAGCCCTCCGTGATAACGGCCCTCTCCAGTGGAGCTCCGGAACAGGCCCCAAGATGGGATCTCGTGGATACAGAAGGTTGCGGCGATGGAATTAGGTTTTTGGCTCCTATCCTGATCATTTAGGGGTACGTAGGTATATATAGGAGGAAGGAGTACGTCGGTGGAGCACCGAGGGACCCACGAGGCAGGGGGGCGCGCCCCCCACCCTCGTGACCGCCTCCGGTACTTCTTGGAGTAGGGTCCAAGTCCTTTGGATCACGTTCGGTGAGAAAATCACGTTCCCAAAGATTTTATTCCATTTGGACTCCGTTTGATATTCTGTTTCTCCGAAATACTGGAATAGGCAAAAAACAGCAATTCTGGGCTGGGCCTCCGGTTAATAGGTTAGTCCCAAAAATGATATAAAAGTGGAAAATAAAGTCTAATATAGTCCAAAACAGTAGACAATATAGCATGGAGCAATCAAAAATTATAGATACGTTGGAGACGTATCAGGCATCCCCAAGCTTAATTCCTGCTCGTCCTCGAGTAGGTAAATGATAAAAAGAGAATTTTTGATGCGGAGTGCTACTTGGCATAATTTCAATGTAAAACTTCTTAATTGTGGTATGAATATTCAGATTCGAAAGATTCAAGACAAAAGTTCATATTGACATAAAAATAATAATACTTCAAGCATACTAATAAAGAAATTATGTCTTCTCAAAATAACATGGCCAAAGAAAGTTATCCCTACAAATTCATATAGTCTGGCTATGCTCCATCTTCACCATACAAAGTATTTAGATCATGCACAACCCCGATGACAAGCCAAGCAATTGTTTCATACTTTAACATTTTCAAAACTTTTTCAACCTTCACGCAATACATGAGCGTGAGCCATGGATATAGCACTATATGTGGAATAGAACGGTGGTTGTGGAGAAGACAAAAAGAGGGGAAGATAGTCTCACATCAACTAGGCGTATCAACGGGCTATGGAGATGCCCATTAATAGATATCATTGTGGGTGAGTAGGGATTGCCATGCAACGGATGCACTAGAGCTATAAGTATGTGAAAGCTCACAAAAGAAACTAAGTGGGTGTGCATCCAACTCGCTTGCTCACGAAGACCTAGGGCATTTTGAGGAAGCCCATCATTGGAATATACAAGCCAGGTTCTATAATGAAAAAATCCCACTAGTAAATGAAAGAGACAACATAGGGGACTCTCTATCATGAAGATCTTGGTGCTACTTTGAAGCACAAGTGTGGTAAAAGGATAGTAACCTTGTCCCTTCTCTCTTTTTCTCTCATTTATTATTATTATTTTTTATTTGGGACTTTTCTCTTTTTTTATGGCCTCTTTTTTTCCCTTTTTTTTAATGTTTCGTCCGGAGTCTCATCCCGACTTGTGGGGGAATCATGGTCTCTATCATTCTTTCCTCACTTGGGAGAACCCTCTAAAAATGATGATCATCACACTTTTATTTTTATTACAACTTAACAATTACAACTCGATACTTAGAACAAGATATGACTATATGAATGCCTCCGGCGGGGTATCGGGATATGCAATGAATCAAGAGTGACATGTATGAAAGAATTATGAATGGTGGCTTTGCCACAAATACGATGTCAACTACTTGATCATGCTAGAAATATGACAATGATGGAGCGTGTCATAATAAACGGAACGGTGGAAAGTTGCATGGCAATATATCTCGGAATAGCTATGGAAATGCCATGATAGGCAGGTATGGTGGCTGTTTTGAGGAAGATATATGGTGGGTGTATGATACTGGCGAAAAGTGCGTGGTATTGGAGAGGTTAGCAATGGTGGAAGGATGGGAAAAAGTGTGTATAATCCATGGACATAACATTAGTCATAAAGAACTCATATACTTATTGCAAAAATTTAGAAATTATCAAAGCAAAGTATTACGCGCATGCTCCTAGGGGGATAGATTGGTAGGAAAAGACCATCGCTCGTCCCCGACCGCCACTCATAAGGAGGACAATCAATAAACACTTCATGCTCCGACTTCGTTACATAACGGTTCACCATACGTGCATGCTACGGGAATCACAAACTTCAACGCAAATATTCTTTAAATTCACAACCACTTCCGCTAGCTTGACTCTAATATTATCACCTCCATATCTCAAAACAATTATCATGCTTCAATCTTTTCTTAGTATTCAACGCACTCAAAAGAAAATTTCACAAATCATGAATACCAAGCATATTAATATTAAGCAATTTACCATGCTGTTAAGACTCTCAAAATGATCTAAGTGAAGCATGAGAGATCAATAGTTTCTTTAAAACAAGACCACCACCATGCTCTAAAAAACCTAAGTGAAGCACATAGAGCAAAATTATCACGCTCAAAAGATATAAGTGAAGCTCAAAGAGTATTCTAACAAATTTTAATTCATAGATGGCTCTCTCAAAGGTGTGTATAGCAAGGATGATTGTGGCACACTAACAAACAAAGACACAAATAATACAAGACGCTCCAAGCAAAACACATATCATGTTGGTGAATAAAATTATAGCTCCAAGTAAAATACCGATAGAAGTAGACGTAGGAGGGGATGCCTTCCGGGGCATTCCCAAGCTTTGACTTTTTGGTATCCTTGGATTATCTTGGGGGTGCCATGGGCATCCCCAAGCTTAGGCTCTTTCCACTCCTTGTTCCATAATCCATCAAAAGATTTCACCCAAAACTTGAAAACTTCACAACACAAAACTCAATAGAAATCTCGTGAGCTCCGTTAGAGAAAGAAAACATAAAACCACTTCAAGGTACTGTAATGAAATCATTTATTTGTATTGGTGTTAAACCTACTTTATTCCAAGTTCTCTATGGATCATACCCTCCAATACTAGCCATAGATTCATCAAAATAAGCAAACAACACGCGAAAAACAGAATCTGTCAAAAACAGAACAGTCTATAGTAACCTGTAACTAACGCAAACTTCTGGAACTCCCAAAAATCTACCAAAATTAGAAGACCTAGAAAATTTGTTCATTGATCAGCAGCAATTGGAATCAGAATTTTATCACGTTCTGGTGATTTTTAATAATTCGGGCACTAAGCGCAAAGTTTCTGGAAATTACAGCAAGATCAAATAACTATCATCCAAGAAGATCCAATAGGTCTAGCTTGGCACAAACACTAATTAAAACACAAAACCACATCTAAACAGAGGGTTGATGGATTATTTATTCCTAAACAGAAGAAAAAACAAAAAACTCAAAAATAAAGTTGGGTTGCCTCCCAACAAGCGCTAACGTTTAACGCCCCTAGCTAGGCATAAAAGCGAGGATAGATCTAGGTATTGCCATCTTTGGTAGGCAATTCTTCAATGAGGCATCTACCTTTCTTAGAGATCTCTTTATTTTTAGTAATTATCAAACTTTTAGGCACGAGATCAAAAAATTCATTTGTAGAAAAAGGTTCCTTAACGAAAGCAAAAATATCGGGATGAATACTTATAGATTTAAGATTCGCAGTTTCCTTACTAGATGATTCACCCTTATTCTTAGGAACATACATAAGATTAGAAATTTTAGTGGGAGGACTAGGGGTATTCTTTACGGAAGAAAAAGTGGTTCCCAAGTTGGTAATGATACCCTCAAGTTTATCGATTCTAGATGAATCTAGGTTTATTTTCTCATTAACCATGGGTTCCTTTTCCTTAATATTTTTCAAAGTCATTCCTACCTTAGATACGTATTGAGTAATTTGATTGTGGGTCTTTTTATCAAGATTTTCAATTGACTCAATGGTAGAGACTTTATTGTCAATGATTTGAAGCCTTTGCATAACATGCTCCAAAGTTAACATAGTTCCATTGACCAAAAGAGCTGGTGAGCCAAATAAATCTATCATGGCATTATAAGAATCAAAAGTATGGCTACCCAAGAAATTCCCCCGGTAATGGTATCAAGGATATATCTATACCAAGGACTAGCACCTACATAAAAATTGCGAAGAAGAACTGAGTAGATTGCTTCCTGGTAGCTCTGTTTTGAGCATTGCAAATTCTATACCAAGCATCTTTTAAATTTTCTCCCTCCCTTTGTTTAAAAGTTAGAACTTCGTTCTCGGGAGATAACGGAGAAGATATAAGACTAGACATGATGACAAGGTAAGCGAGAAAAAGGCAAATGGAAAAAAGAAGGAGAAGGAGAAGGAGAAGGAGAAGGAGAAGGAGAAGGAAAATAAAACGGCAAGGGTGAAGTGGGGGAGAGGAAAACGAGAGCCAAATGGCAACTAATGTAATGCGAGAGATAGGGATAGTGATGGGTACTTGGTATGTTGACTTTTTGCATAGACTCCCCGGCAACGGCGCCAGAAATGGCTCGTTGTCGGAAGTCCAAATCTTGACTTGACTTTTGCGTAAGCCTCCCCGGCAACGGCGCCAGAAATTCTTCTTGCTACCTCTTGAGCTTGCGTTGATTTTCCCCGAAGAGGAGAGGATGATGCAGCAGAGTAGCGTAAGTATTTCCCTAAGTTTTTGAGAACCAAGGTATCAATCCAGTAGGAGGCCACGCTCAAGTCCCTCGTACCTACACAAAATGATAGCTACTCGCAACCAACGCGATTAGGGGTTGTCAATCCCTTCACGATCACTTACGAGAGTGAGAACCGATAGATAATGTTTTGGTCTTTTTGGTATAAAGAAGCAAAGTAAAAACTAAAAGGCAAAGTAAAAAAGCAAAGCAAGATTAAAGTGATGGAGATTGATATGATGAGAATAGACCCGGGGGCCATATGTTTCACTAGTGGCTTCTCTCAAGAGCATAAGTATTCTACGGTGGGTGAACAAATTACTGTTGAGCAATTGACAGAATTGAGCATAGTTATGAGAATATCTAGGGTATGATCATGTATATAGGCATCACGTCCGTGACAAGTAGACCAAAACGATTCTGCATCTAGTACTATTACTCCACTCATCGACCGCTATCCAGCATGCATCTAGAGTATTAAGTTAGAAACAGAGTAACACTTTAAGCAAGATGACATGATGTAGAGAGATAAATTCATGCAATATGAAATAAACCCCATCTTGTTATCCTCGATGGCAATGATGCAATACGTGCCTTGCTGCCCCTTCTGTCACTGGGAAAGGACACCGCAAGATCGAACCCAAAGCTAAGCACTTCTCCCATGGCAAGAAGAACCAATCTAGTAGGCCAAACCAAACTGCTAATTCGAAGGGACTTGCAAAGATAACCAATCATACATAAAAGAATTCAGAGAAGATTCAAATATTATTCAAAGATAGACTTGATCATAAACCCACAATTCATCGGTCTCAACAAACACACCGCAAAAAGAAGATTACATCTAATAGATCTCCACAAGAGAGGAGGAGAACTTTGTATTGAGATCCAAAAAGAGAGAAGGAGCCATCTAGCTACTAACTATGGACCCGAAGGTCTGAGGTAAACTACTCACACTTCATCGGAGAGGCTATGATGATGTAGAAGCCCTCCGTGATGACGGCCCTCTCCGGCGGAGCTCCGGAAAATGCCCCAAGATGGGATCTCGTGGATACCGAAGGTTGTGGCAGTGGAATTAGGTTTTTCGCTCCTGTCTTGATCCTTTGGGTGTACGTAGGTATATATGGGAGGAAGGTGTACGTCGGTGGAGCCCCAAGGGGCCCACGAGGCAGGGGGCGCGCACTGTAGGGGGGGCGCCCCCCACCCTCGTGACCGCCTCCGGTACTTCTTGGAGTAGGGTCCAAGTCCTCTGGATCAGGTTTGGTGAGAAAATCACGTTCTCGAAGATTTTATTCCGCTTGGACTCCGTTTGATATTTTGTTTCCCTGAAATACTGAAATAGGCAAAAAACAGCTTGGGCTTGGCCTCCGGTTAATAGGTTAGTCCCAAAAATAATATAAAAGCAGAAAATAAAGCCCAATATAGTCCAAAATAGTAGATAATATAGCATGGAGCAATCAAAAATTATAGATACGTTGGAGACGTATCAGCAACGGCGCGGGGCTATTCAGTGGCGCAGGGGTTGCTGCGGGGCGGGGGGGGAGCGCTACGAGGGAAGGTGGGTGGGAGATGGGGAATGACTGGGCCGGGCTGCAGTCAAAATGTTTTTCTAACACTATTCTTCCAGGGCCACTGAAAGAAGGACACTAGTTGACATATTTCTTGTAGTGGATAGCGTCGGCAGCAACTCCTGCTCCACCAGGTCATCGAGGTCGGCTCTGTGCCCCCATAGACGGCTGGGAGCCGAAGCATCACCAAAAGAGCCGAACCTGAGGGAGTTCATCGGGGTCGCTGGGGCTGTCGGTGTCAAAACCGGCGGATCTCGGGTAGGGGTCCCGAACTGTGCATCTAAGGCTAATGGTAACAGGAGGCGGGGGACACAATGTTTACCCAGGTTCAGGACCTCTCTATGGAGGTAATACCCTACTTCCTTCTTGATTCATCTTGAGGATATGAGTATTACAAGAGTTGATCTACCACGAGATCGTAGAGGCTAACCCTAGAAGCTAGCCTATGATTATGATTGTTGTCGTCCTACAGACTAAACTCTCCGGTTTATATAGACACCGGAGGGGGCTAGGGTTACACAGAGTCGGTTACAGAGAAAGGAATCTACATATCCGAATTGCCAAGCTTGCCTTCCACGCAAAGAAGAGTCCCACCCGGACACGGGACGAAGTCTTCAATCTTGTATCTTCATAGTCCAACAGTCCGGCATAAGTATATAGTCCGGCTGTCCGAGGACCCCCTAATCCAGGAGTACTCCCTTAGTAGCCCCTGAACCAGGCTTCAATGACAATGAGTCCGGCGCGCAGATTGTCTTCGGCATTGCAAGGCGGGTTCCTTCTTCGAATACTCCAGAGTACCTGTGAGGGAGTCCTGGATTAGGGGGTGTTCGGATAGCCGGACTATACCTTCAGCCGGACTCCAGGACTATGAAGATACAAGATTGAAGACTTCGTCTCGTGTCCGGAAATATCTTTTCTTGGCGTGGAAGGCAAGCTAGGCGTGCGGATATTCGAGATCTCCTACCATTGTAACCGACTCTGTGTAACCCTAACTGTAAGTGCATCTAGTGCCCCTTAGTGATTTTGGTGTATTGAAGACTTATAGGTTAAGCATCTGATGTGTTTATGAGTGTACACAGGTCTATAAGTCTATGAGGAGTTTGATAATTACAGTAAAAGTCGACCCCTAAAAATGAAGTTCTTCGACTGAAGAATTTGATATTCTGAAGACTTTCTGAAGACTTTGAAAGTGAAGAAATTGGTGTGACCTTGAAGACATGGTATTCGTTCGAGGAACGTGAAGCATGAAGACTGTGTTTTCGCAGTTTCATTTTTCTCTTTCTTGAGTCATAGGAAACACCGTACTGTTAAAGGGGGTCGAGGAAATACTAAGGAGAAAATTTCCATGTGATGCTCAACTCAAATCCTACACCTACCAATCCCTTCGAGTGAAGCCATTGGAAATCTCATACAGTTCAGTCAATTTCTTCAGTGACAGAGACGCAGTTCTTCTGGTCACTGAGGACTTTGCTCTGACTGAGGAGTTAGGAATTCGCCAGTGCGAATTGCCTACACAGTGAGGAACATGATAGCCCTGAGGAATTTGTACTCCAAATTTCCGACCGTTGCTGTGCCACGCGCCAGCTGTCCTAAAATATCTTGTCCACCTAACGGTCATATCATTGAAGGGCATTTATGTCTTATCATGTCGGGCTGCTCCCTAGGCTATAAATAGCCGCCCCCTTCAACCACTAGCTGGTTGGCTGCTCCGCGTGAACTTGACACTTGTCATTTGAGAGCAACCCATCCTCCGAGGACTTTGAGCGAAGATCATCAAGTGAGGAAAATCCAAACCCAAACCCAAAACTCCTACAAACCCAAAGTGATTGAGCATCACTGAAGAAATTGATCCTGCGTGGATCCGACGCTTGTTACCTTTGAAGACTGTGCTTCTTCCAGACGGTTAGGCGTCAAGGTCTAGAGCATCCAAGAGGAATTGTGGATAGCCGAGTGACCAAGTCTGTGAAGGTTTGGAAGTCACCTGAAGACTTACCACGAGTGATTGGACGAGGACTGTGTGTCCTTAGTTCAAGGAGAATACGGTGAGGACTTGGTGTCCCGAGCTGCGTGCTCAGGACTGGGTGTCCGGGACTGTGTGTCCTCGAGTTTAAATACTCAGCCTCTCCAACCAGACGTACAACTGAGACAGCAGTTGGAACTGGTCTACCAAATCATTGTCTTCACCAAGCTTACTGGTTCCATTTCCTCAACACCTTCATTTCCTCATTACTGTGTTGTCTGTTTGTTCATATCTGTGTTTGAAGACTTTGACTAAATACTTTCACAAATTCCTTAGTTCAATTTCTTCAGTCTGTTTGTCTTCATCTAGAGTTATCCTGTGCCTACGCTTTGTGTACTCTGTGTTTGTCTTCATTTCATCATGATGACCATGCATGTAATCTGTTATGTTTACTTTTGAGTACTTATTCCGCTGCTAGTATTTCTTCGCTAAGGAATTTCCTCATGAGCAAATTCCTCAGTGAAGAATTTCACAAAAATCGCCTATTCACCCCCCCTCTAGTCGATATAACGCACTTTCAATTGGTATCAGAGCAAGGTACTCCCTTGTTCTGTGTGATTTTGGTTTAACCGCCTGGAGTTTTAGTTTCGACCGCAGATATGAAGAAAGTACCGTGCCCCATCTTTGACGGTCACGAGTATCCCAAATGGAAGGCTATGATGAAGAAGCGTCTCATGGTGATGGACAGCGAGCTATGGACCGTCACTGAGATTGGTCTGACCGATCTGTGCAAGATGGCGGAAGCTGATGACATTCGCAAGTACACTCAACTCAACCTCACAGCGAAGGCCGTCATCTGCTCCAGTCTGTCTCAAAACCAGTTCAGAAACATCATGCATCTCGATCAGGCGAAACTTGTCTGGGACTGTCTCTCTGATGTCTATGAAGGCCATCGAACCCGTCATGATCCTTGGTTTGAGGATTTCAAGGAATCGCTCAAATCGATGACATTCGAACCAGAATCATCATCCTCTACTTCATGCCTTATGGCAAAAAGTGCTGAGGTAACTGAATGCTACCTATCTGAGTCTAGTGATGAAGAATCTGGTGATGAATTTGGACCCAGTTATGTCAAACTTGCTTCTCTTGCTGCTAAACAACAAAGAGCTTTGAAAAATGCTAATGATATGCTTAGTCAGAGCAATGATATGTTGGGTGAAGAAATGAATCAGTCACAAGCCTTGGCTGAAAGTCTTCAGAGACTACATTCTAAGTATGACTCCCTTCAAGATCAGCATAACTCTCTCTTGTCTGATCTTGAGAAGCTGATAGTGAGTTATCAAGATCTTCAGAAGGAGCACGATTCATTACTTGCTCAACAAATCATCGCTGCTCAGGAAGAATTTATTCCTCCATGTTTAAAATGCATTGAACGAGAATCTGCTAATTCTTCACCTGAATGTTCAAATGCTTCAAATGTTACAAATTCTTCACCTGTCTCTACTATCACTAATTCCTCATCTAAGGACATTGCTAGTATCACTGACGATGCAGGGCTGAAGGAATTGTACATGACAGGCATGTACAAAAGCCTCAAAGGGCATCAGGCTCTTTGTGATGTGCTTAAAAAGCAGATCCTCAACAGGAACCCTAGGAAAGAGGGTATTGCCTTTGAGAGGAAACTCAATGCGGATGGTACTTATTGGAAGCCTGAGCAGTACCCCAAAACCTCATGGGTTACTGCAAAGGGACCTCCAGTTGATCCATCTGATTTATCAGGCTATACATGTGAATCTTCTCATTCTTCTGATGAGTCATTTGACTTCAACTATAAACTGTTCAAAATTCAGAATGGTGAAGTATTTGCTAGATATGTTGGCACTAACTGCAGGAACGGTTCCCCCATGAAGAAAATCTGGGTTCCCAAAAGCTGCCTTGAAATTCTTCAGGTGAATGTCCTCATGACACCACCTGTGAAGAAAAGGAACCCCAGATGTAATTCTTCATATGGACCAAATTCTTCATATGCATCAAAGTCCTCATATGAACATCATCGTGCTAACAACTCTGTTTCGCAGGGAAAAGTCAAGGGCTATGAATATGAGCATTATTCTTCAAATTATTATGTTCATAAGTCCTCGAAGAATTTCTCTGCTTATTCATATGCTTATCCTAACCCCTCTTATGTGAAACGAAATGGTTTGGCTGCTTTGCCACCATTCTCATATGGAGCTCGCAGAGTGATGAACTCTTTGCCACCCCTTCAGATGTGGGTGGTGAAGAAAAAGAACTAATCTCTTCTGCAGGGTCAGGTCTCCAGACGTGCTGTAACGTCTGAAGAATTTGCTGGGGACCTGACAGAAATGCCTGAAAGGACGCAGGCTAACCATGATGAAATGAACTTTCATTTCACACGTCCTCCCTCTGTTTTATCGGTTCTACTGCTTGATGAAATTGATCTGATGAATTGTGATATCATATTCTTCACTACTGAAGTATATGAGGTTCGTAAGTTGCACTAATTCATCTGCAGGATGATCAACCCAAAGCCACTGAATGGGTACTTGATAGTGGATGTACAAATCACATGACCGGTGACAAGAATCTGTTGATGGATGGTCCCTTATCAGCATATCACATGAAGCATATCATCTTCGCTGATAAAAGCAAAAGTCGGGTATTGGGTCTAGGTAAGGTTGCCATCACAAAGGATCGACACATGGACAAAGTCATGCTTGTTGAGTCCTTAGGATACAATCTTATGTCTGTCTCAATGCTTTTTGATCTAGATATGGTTGTTCTCTTCGGCAAGTATCGTTGTGTTGTGATTATGGAATCTGACAAATCCAAAGTCTTCGAAGGCTTTAGGAGAGGAGACTTGTATATTGTTGATTTCTCTGCAGATTCACAACTTGCCGTGTGCCTACTTACAAAAACTTCAGAAGGATGGCTATGGCATCGACGACTTGGTCATGCAGGCATGAGGAATCTGCACACGCTTGCGAAGAAGAAGCATGTCATTGGCATTGAGAATGTCAAATTTCTCAAGGATCACTTATGCGGTGCCTGTGAAGCTGGAAAGATGACCAAGGCCAAGCATCCATCCAAGACTATCATGACCACTACTCGTCCATTTGAATTGCTTCACATGGATCTCTTCGGTCCTAACCATTATTCCTCTCTCTCTAATGAAGCATCTCAATATGGTTTTGTTATTGTTGATGATTACTCTCGTTACACATGGGTGCACCTTGTCTCTTACAAAACTGAAGTGCAGGAAGTCTTCAAACGATTTTCCTCAAGGGCTTCAACTAACTTTGGTGTGAAGATCAAGCACATCAGAAGTGACAATGGCACTGAGTTCAAGAATTCGGGTCTCAATGACTATCTTGATGAACTTGGTATTACTCATGAATTATCTGCTCCTTATACTCCTCAACAGAATGGCGTCGTGGAGCGCAAGAACAGGACTCTTGCTGAGATGGCTCGCACTATGCTCGATGAGTACAAAACCCCTCGCCGTTTCTGGGTTGATGCAATTGATACTGCGTGCCATATCATCAACAGAGTATATCTTCACAAATTCTTCAAGAAGACTGCCTATGAACTCCTCACTGACAAGAAACCCAATGTGAGTTATTTCAAAGTCTTCGGTGCTAAATGCTGGATTAGAGATCCTCATCACAACTCTAAATTTGCACCGAAAGCACATGAAGGTTTCATGCTTGGTTACGGGAAGGACTCGCACACCTACAGAGTCTTCAACAATGTTCTTCACAAGATTGTTGAAACTGTAGATGTGCGGTTCGATGAAACTAATGGCTCGCAAAGAGAGCACCTACCTTCTGTGTTAGATGAACCAGCACCTGAGGAATCGATCAAGCACAAGGGTACTGAAGATATCATTCCTACTAAAGAATCTGCTGAAGAATTCGTTCCAGAACGTGAAGAACGTCGAACTGATGCACCTAAAGAAAATGCTGAGGAAATTGATGCTGAAAAAAATGCTGATCAAATTCCTCAACGGCAACCAACTCACCCTCGCATTGCAAAAGAAGTGCAAGTGGAGAAGATCATCGATGACATTAGAGCACCAGGTCCTCTCACACGCTCAAAAGCTTCACATCTATCTAACTTTTGTGGGCACTTTGCTTTTGTCTCTATCACAGAGCCCACTAAGGTAGATGAAGCATTTCTGGAGCCTGAGTGGATTCAGGCCATGCAAGAAGAATTACATCAGTTCAAGCTCAACAACGTATGGGAACTGGTCAATCGTCCCAATCCTCGCAAGCATAACATCATTGGTACAAAGTGGATCTACCGCAACAAGCAAGATGAAAATGGTGTTGTGGTGAGGAATAAGGCACGACTAGTAGCTCAAGGCTACACACAGGTTGAAGGAATTGATTTTGATGAAACTTTTGCACCTGTTGCTAGACTTGAAGCTATTCGCATATTACTTGCTTATGCTAACCATCATGATATCATCTTATACCAAATGGATGTGAAAAGTTCATTCCTTAATGGTAAGATTGAGGAAGAAGTATATGTTGCTCAACCACCAGGTTTTGAAGATCCAAAACATCCTGACAAAGTCTTCAGACTTAACAAGGCCCTCTATGGCCTCAAGCAGGCCCCACGGGCGTGGTATGACACATTGAAGGAATTCTTCATGAAGAAAGGCTTCACACCCGGTTCACTCGATCCCACTCTTTTTACTAAATCATATGATGGTGAACTGTTTGTGTGCCAAATATATGTTGATGATATCATCTTTGGCTGTACTGACCAACGTTATAGTGATGAATTTGCCTATATGATGAGTGAAGAATATCAAATGTCTATGATGGGAGAATTGAAATTCTTCTTAGGTCTACAAATTCGTCAACGGCACAATGGGATATTCATATCTCAGGAGAAATACCTCAAGGATGTCCTGAAGAAATTCGGCATGCAAGATTGCAAAGGTCTCAAAATTCCTATACCCACAAATGGTCATCTATGCACTGATGAAAATGGTACTGACTTCGATCACAAGGTATACCGCTCCATGATTGGCTCTTTATTGTACTTATGTGCATCTAGGCCAGATATAATGCTTAGTGTTTGCATGTGTGCACGATTTCAAGCTGCACCGAAAGAATCACACCATTCGGCTGTGAAGCATATTCTTCGATATCTAGCTCACACACCAACACTAGGATTATGGTACCCCAAGGGCTCAGACTTTGACCTCATTAGATATTCTGATTCTGACTATGCTGGTGACCGTGTGGATCGCAAGTCAACATCTGGTACTTATCATTTCCTCGGACGATCCTTGGTCTGTTGGTCCTCGAAGAAACAGAACTGCGTATCACTGTATACTGCTGAAGCTGACTACATTGCTGCTGGCTCTTGCTGTGCTCAACTACTATGGATGAAGCAAACGCTCAAGGACTATGGAGTCAACGTGAAGAATGTGCCTCTTCTCTGTGACAATGAGAGTGCCATCAAGATTGCTCACAACCCAGTTCAGCACTCGAAAACAAAGCACATTCAGATTCGTCATCATTTTCTTCGTGATCATGTGTTGAAGGGCGACATTTCTATTGAGCATGTGAAGACTGAAGAACAGCTAGCCGATATCTTCACTAAGCCCTTGGATGAGAAGAGATTTAGCAAGTTGCGGTGTGAGCTAAATATCTTAGAATCTTCAAATGTACTTTGAAAATGCACTCATCCTAACACTTATGCATAATTGATGACTTAGATGTGCAACACATGAAGAAACGCTTTTCTTCAATCAATGAAGAATAACACTCTAAGTGTGAAGAAATTAATGAAGAATTTGATTCTCAGAACCCTACGACAATTGTACGCGGTGTCTGAAATCATCATTCTTACACGGTGGGTCACGCCACCACAAAAGTTGAAAATCTTCAATTTGAGTTTTCCTCAACTTTTGAAATTCTTCAGTTTTTCAAATTCTTCAAACTTTACAAAGTCTTCACTTGTGCCGTCGTTTTTCTTCATTCACTATATATATATATATATATATATATATATATATATATATATATATATATATATATATATATATATGACTTTATGTCCTCTACAGCATTCACTTATAGCTATTTCTTCAAGTTGGAATTTTTTTTCTAAGTGAATGTGATCGGACCCTTCCCCTCTATGCTATACTCAATCCAGTCTATTCACAAATTCTTCATGTGCGTTCTATTTGAAACTCGTTCAAATTCTTCACTGTGTCCTTGTCAGCTGAAGAAATTGCGAACGGAACGTTAAAACTAATCTTATCCAAACCTTCGGTTTTGCCGCACAATCCGTTCCACTTCCCACGATGGATTATTTTACTCACCCACGATCTTACACGATCTCCACTACACAGTACGTGGGTGACACATGTCAAGTGAAGGAGAACGGCTAGGGGCATGTTAGTCCTAAATCTTCGGACGAGCAGTTTTTACTGCGGCTATAAATACCCCTCCGTCTCCATCCTCACTTCTTTACTCCGCTCGATCTCACTTCCCCCGCTCGAGCTCCCAAACCCTAGCGCCGCCGCTACTCCATCGTCGCCGGTGAGGAAGAGCTTCACTGCCTCGACCTCGTCGCCGACGTACTCGCGCCGACTGCGGAAATCTTCACCTCCGCCGCCGCCGTAGACGTCTTCCTCCGCCAAGTTAGGGCGTGGAAGATCTGCACTGACGAACTTCTCTTCCAACTCATAGTTCATCGTGTTCTTCATTCGGGGTAATTAAAAGCTATTTTTTACTGCCCTCTTTGATTCGAAGCTTTTCTACAAAATCTTCAAAGGTGTTTTTATTCTTAAAATCCTCACACACAAAACACCTCACTTATTCTCTGTTCTTGATTCATTTCCCTAAGTCTAAATTTCTTCAAGATTCCTCAATTGTGTGGATTCTCAATCTATACAAATCTGGAACCTAAGATATATATGGAGCTTAGTGAAATTCCTCAAGACGAATCTGGTCAAAATCCTCAAAACTTGTTCTTTATAAAAAAAACCTTCTGAGAACGCATATGACCTCTTCAAATTCCTCGCAACTATACTCTGTTCACAGGTACACATGTCCGCTGCTGAATCCTTAGGTTCTCATCAACTTAACTCATTTGCAGCGTTCCTCGAAGAAAAGTTGCATACTTCTTCAGAGAATTCCATTGTTCAAATTCCTCATCTGAAGAAAATGGCTGAAGGTAAAAGGCCACAGAAAGGAGGAAAGAGACCATAGGTCATGACTGCATTTGAAATCCCTGAGGACATTTATGTTGGGTATTGCACACCTGATGAATCCAAATTTGGTAAAGAAGACAAAAATCAGCGCAAGGTGCGCATCCAAAGGATTGAACGGAGATGGGCACGTGAGTGGAGGGAGTACAGATACGTCACTCCCAAGTACATGAAGAAATTCGCAGTAAACCCTCCATGCCCAAGACCTCCATTGGCACCTGGCCAAGTGGCTGATCCCACAAGCATTAGAAGAGGAGAGGATTTTCCTCAAGAATGGGCTAAGCGCCAGCGTAAACTGCAAAAGCAAGCAAAAGAAGTAGTGAGGAAATTCAATGAAGAATCTGCTGCTGTTGCTGCCACTGAGGCTTCTGACAAGCCGAGGAAATCAATGATGAAGAAGCCTGCTCGTAAGCCAAGAGCTTTACCTTCAATGCCCTCACGGCCAAGTTCCTCAGTTGCGCCCTCACGGCCAGAATCTTCAAAATCTTCAAAGCAAATACCTCATGCTGCTCCTGCTCCCACAAAGTCCTCAGCTCCTGTGCATCTGGCCTCATGCCAAAGGACAACTGACATCTCTATTGCCTCTGGTGTCTCAGCTAGTTCCTCAGTTGCACCAAAATCCTCAGCTGGACCCTCGTTACTGAAGAAAAAGGCTACCGCTGGACGCGGCACTCGCCCAAGTCCAAAGAAGCAAGTGGTCTTCACTATGCCCTCTGATGATGACGAAGCTGATGAAGAAGAACTCGCTGAAATCACCAGAGACCGCCAAGAAAGGGCTGCTAAAGCCAAAGGCACACCTGTGCCCCTGCTTTTGGATCCAAGGGCGATCCTAGATTATATTGATCTCTGGCACAAGGATTCCAACACTCCTATGCCTGATTTCAAGCTGACACCTGGCCAAAGTCACATGCTGACTCACTTCATCCAAGAGGAGAAGTGGAAATATGATAGGGCCAGAGAGATCAAGAAATCCTAGTACCGCAAAGAGAAGATGCTGAAGAAAAATGGTCTCAAAATGAAGCCTGAGGAACTTGTCAAGATGCAGGCTGAGATCAAAGCCCTCAGCGACAACTTTGACTCGTACTATGCTGATTGGCAAGGAGCCAAGGTCAGATTTGTGAGGCTGACTGATACCTTCACCAAGGGTACTGCCTCAAAGCAACAAATTCCTCAAGCAGAAGCATCTGTTCAGCAAACTGAAGAACATGCCAGCACCGCTGATGAAGTTCAGACTGCTGAAGAAAATGCTAGTTCCAAGGCTGATGACTCTGCTCCAGCCGTTGATGAAATTGCCAGGGCATCCACTAGTGGTGCGCCTGAAGAAAATGAAGAGACCAGGGCAACTGCATCAGTTGTGCCTGAAGAAAATGAACCAGATTCCTTAGCTCCACCTGCACCAACTCCAACTCCAATTCTTCCCTCTGCTTTAGATGTGAAGAAAACCAAGGCTGCAGAGTGAGCTGCAGTGAAGAAAAGGAAAGCATCAAGTGCTTCAGAATCTTCAGTCCCAAAGAAGATGAAGCCCATGACCAGCTCATTTGCCAATCCAATTGATGTTGTTCCTATCTCCTCCATGCCATCAAAGGACCTTGTTCCTTTTGGTGAAGATTATGAGATCCCAAGTGGATCAGATAAAGAAACTCGGTCTGCTGCTTCCTCAGAGCAGATTGATGAAGAAATTGAAGTAGATACAATCCCTTCAACCCCATTTGTCTCATCACCAATGCCTCAGTTTGATGCTGAAGAGGCTGGTGTTGAAGAAATTGATGATGAAGATGTGGATATTGGAAGCACAACTCCAGTAATGAATGACGACTTTTGGGAAAGTCAGCATCCCAATTCCCCACTCTTCACTCCCCTGCAGCAAATTCCTCACTCTTCTTCACCAACCATAAAATTGGGCTCTGATGCAACTCATCCCACTGCTTCTGTGAATGAAGAAATTCCAGCCACTTGTGCTGAAGAAACTGCTGCTGAAACAGACAAGGTGACTGCACCTGAGGAAAATACTAAAATTCCTCAGCCTGAAGAACCTGAGCTTGTGATTCCTGAGGTCGTGATGCAACTCACTGACACTCCTCTGCCAAGGCCAAAGGATCCATTTTCACGCAAACAGAAATTCAAGGCCGAAGACTTCTATGGCGAGCATGTATTCTTCACTGAATACATTCCTTATGACTCTGCTCGCATAAGGAAGAGGCGTTTCTGGACTGCCAGCCAAGCAAATTTCTATTCCTCAGTGCTTTACAACAAAGACAAAATCTTCGACCATGCACATATTCCTCACGTGGATATGGAATCTATGACGTGCTTTACACCAGTCCTCAGTGTTCCTCACGACGCAGGGCTACTCAACTTCTGCACAGATATATGCGATTGGAATGAAGAACTTATTCTTCAGTTCTATGCTACACTGCACATCACTAGCAACTCTGAAGATGTCAATTCATGGGTTCTGGACTGGATGACTGAAAATACACATTACAAGGCCCCAGCAACTGAATTGCTTCGCTGCCTTTCTCTTAGTCCACCCACTGAAGATGCGCGTTGCGTGTATGATGAACCTGAACTGTCAAACCACTATATGCAAGTGCTCATGAAGCCTCTGAAGCCAGGGCAATCACCTCGTACCAAATTCCTCGTCAAGGAATTGATGTATGTGCCTAGGACTGTCTATCGCATTCTGACGAAGACAATATGTCCCATCAAAGGACATGATTCTTCCGATGAAGAAATTGTCGGCATCATGAAGAATATGCTTTTCAATATCATACATGGCGTTCCCATAAACTTCCATGATTTCTTCATGAGGACTCTCGCCAACATTGCTATGTCACCATTTGAGCTGAAGCCTTATGCACCTTGGATTATGAGATTCATCAGGACAAGGTCTTCACTCAACTACAAGGCTGAAACTCTCAACCACTACAGCTACTTGCCTCCTATTGAAGTCCTCAAAAGGACATTTTCCTCAGCTGCTGAAAAGGGCAAGGCCACTGCTGTGATAGATGAAGGAATTCGTCCAATGGATTGTCAATTTCGCAAGGCTGCTTCTTATTCCACCAATGATGACTCTGCCACACATGACTCTGCTGCTAATACTGCCAAGACAAATCCTCAAGCCACAGCACCCAGGGTGATGACTGATCATGAGTTACTCCTCAGTCCTCATCAAAAGGTTGATCGCAATCACAAATGTGTCAAGCGTCAGTTTGGTTCAATTCTTCACAACATGACTGCCACATATAATCCAGTGAAGAAAAACCATTACTACCTTCATGAAACCTTCAACCGCACCTGGGCTGTTATGTCTCAAGTATACAGTGCTGAAGATTTGGAGAACATGGGCCTCAAAGAAGAATTTGCCTGGTCGGCACCTCCGCCGAAGAAATTCAAGAAGGTCAAGGTTCCTTCTCTGGTGGCCAGTTCATATTCTTCATCACGCGACACTGATGAAAATGAAGACTTGGACGACACTGCAGCAGGCCCTACTTCACCAACCGACCCCAACAACACTGGCGCTCCTCCATCAACTTGAATATCTTCAGGGGCGTTAGTCCTCAGTTTCTATCCTTTTGGTCATTTGATGACAAAGGGGGAGAAATCTTAGTTAGTCTTCAAGCGGGTCTATTATAAGGGCATATTTTTTTAAAAGTTGCAACTCTCGTTCTTCCGAAACTTTTATTGGATCGAGTTGTAATATTAAACCCTATGGTGCTCGGTGCTCTGATACTTTTGTTGATCTATGCTGATATTTCGATACATGCTTGAGCTCTGATACTTTCGATGCACTATTCTGCATGCTTATTCCTCATTATTGTCATCGCACGCATGCTGAATTGCATCAGGCACCATATTTCATCATGCATTTCAAATTCTTCAAATCATATATCAAATGCGTGTATGAATTACAAGATATAGGGGGAGATCTCCATGATTTAACTCTTCAAGTGTGCATTACTTCAAAAGCAAATTCCTCACTATGCACAACTTCAGGGGGAGTTCTTCTATATCTTGCAATCAAATTCCTCAATATTAGTTTCTACACTTCACATATTTATCCCCGTTGAAAACTTAACCTATATTGTCATCAATCACCAAAAAGGGGGAGATTGTAAGTGCATCTAGTGCCCCTTAGTGATTTTGGTGTATTGAAGACTTATAGGTTAAGCATCTGATGTGTTTATGAGTGTACACAGTTCTATAAGTCTATGAGGAGTTTGATAATTACAGTAAAAGTCGACCCCTAAAATGAAGTTCTTCGACTGAAGACTTTGATATTCTGAAGACTTTCTGAAGACTTTCTGAAGACTTTGAAAGTGAAGAAATTGGTGTGACCTTGAAGACATGGTATTCGTTCGAGGAACGTGAAGCATGAAGACTGTGTTTTCGCAGTTTCATTTTTCTCTTTCTTGAGTCATAAGAAACACCGTACTGTTAAAGGGGGTCGAGGAAATACTAAGGAGAAAATTTCCATGTGATGCTCAACTCAAATCCTACACCTACCAATCCCTTCGAGTGAAGCCATTGGAAATCTCATACAGTTCAGTCAATTTCTTCAGTGACAGAGACGCAGTTCTTCTGGTCACTGAGGACTTTGCTCTGACTGAGGAGTTAGGAATTCGCCACTGCGAATTGCCTACACAGTGAGGAACATGATAGCCCTGAGGAATTTGTACTCCAAATTTCCGACCGTTGCTGTGCCACGCGCCAGCTGTCCTAAAATATCTTGTCCACCTAACGGTCATATCATTGAAGGGCATTTATGTCTTATCATGTCGGGCTGCTCCCTAGGCTATAAATAGCCGCCCCCTTCAACCACTAGCTGGTTGGCTGCTCCGCGTGAACTTGACACTTGTCATTTGAGAGCAACCCATCCTCCGAGGACTTTGAGCGAAGATCATCAAGTGAGGAAAATCCAAACCCAAACCCAAAACTCCTACAAACCCAAAGTGATTGAGCATCACTGAAGAAATTGATCCTGCGTGGATCCGACGCTTGTTACCTTTGAAGACTGTGCTTCTTCCAGACGGTTAGGCGTCAAGGTCTAGAGCATCCAAGAGGAATTGTGGATAGCCGAGTGACCAAGTCTGTGAAGGTTTGGAAGTCACCTGAAGACTTACCACGAGTGATTGGACGAGGACTGTGTGTCCTTAGTTCAAGGAGAATACGGTGAGGACTTGGTGTCCCGAGCTGCGTGCTCAGGACTGGGTGTCCGGGACTGTGTGTCCTCGAGTTTAAATACTCAGCCTCTCCAACCAGACGTACAACTGAGACAGCAGTTGGAACTGGTCTACCAAATCATTGTCTTCACCAAGCTTACTGGTTCCATTTCCTCAACACCTTCATTTCCTCATTACTGTGTTGTCTGTTTGTTCATATCTGTGTTTGAAGACTTTGACTAAATACTTTCACAAATTCCTTAGTTCAATTTCTTCAGTCTGTTTGTCTTCATCTAGAGTTATCCTGTGCCTACGCTTTCTGTACTCTGTGTTTGTCTTCATTTCATCATGATGACCATGCATGTAATCTGTTATGTTTACTTTTGAGTACTTATTCCGCTGCTAGTATTTCTTCGCTAAGGAATTTCCTCATGAGCAAATTCCTCAGTGAAGAATTTCACAAAAATCGCCTATTCACCCCCCCTCTAGTCGATATAACGCACTTTCAATTGGTATCAGAGCAAGGTACTCCCTTGTTCTGTGTGATTTTGGTTTAACCGCCTGGAGTTTTAGTTTCGACCGCAGATATGAAGAAAGTACCGTGCCCCATCTTTGACGGTCACGAGTATCCCAAATGGAAGGCTATGATGAAGAAGCGTCTCATGGTGATGGACAGCGAGCTATGGACCGTCACTGAGATTGGTCTGACCGATCTGCGCAAGATGGCGGAAGCTGATGACATTCGCAAGTACACTCAACTCAACCTCACAGCGAAGGCCGTCATCTGCTCCAGTCTGTCTCAAAACCAGTTCAGAAACATCATGCATCTCGATCAGGCGAAACTTGTCTGGGACTGTCTCTCTGATGTCTATGAAGGCCATCGAACCCGTCATGATCCTTGGTTTGAGGATTTCAAGGAATCGCTCAAATCGATGACATTCGAACCAGAATCATCATCCTCTACTTCATGCCTTATGGCAAAAAGTGCTGAGGTAACTGAATGCTACCTATCTGAGTCTAGTGATGAAGAATCTGGTGATGAATTTGGACCCAGTTATGTCAAACTTGCTTCTCTTGCTGCTAAACAACAAAGAGCTTTGAAAAATGCTAATGATATGCTTAGTCAGAGCAATGATATGTTGGGTGAAGAAATGAATCAGTCACAAGCCTTGGCTGAAAGTCTTCAGAGACTACATTCTAAGTATGACTCCCTTCAAGATCAGCATAACTCTCTCTTGTCTGATCTTGAGAAGCTGAGAGTGAGTTATGAAGAACTTCAGAAGGAGCACGATTCATTACTTGCTCAACAAATCATCGCTGCTCAGGAAGAATTTATTCCTCCATGTTTAAAATGCATTGAACGAGAATCTGCTAATTCTTCACCTGAATGTTCAAATGCTTCAAATGTTACAAATTCTTCACCTGTCTCTACTATCACTAATTCCTCATCTAAGGACATTGCTAGTATCACTGACGATGCAGGGCTGAAGGAATTGTACATGACAGGCATGTACAAAAGCCTCAAAGGGCATCAGGCTCTTTGTGATGTGCTTAAAAAGCAGATCCTCAACAGGAACCCTAGGAAAGAGGGTATTGCCTTTGAGAGGAAACTCAATGCGGATGGTACTTATTGGAAGCCTGAGCAGTACCCCAAAACCTCATGGGTTACTGCAAAGGGACCTCCAGTTGATCCATCTGATTTATCAGGCTATACATGTGAATCTTCTCATTCTTCTGATGAGTCATTTGACTTCAACTATAAACTGTTCAAAATTCAGAATGGTGAAGTATTTGCTAGATATGTTGGCACTAACTGCAGGAACGGTTCCCCCATGAAGAAAATCTGGGTTCCCAAAAGCTGCCTTGAAATTCTTCAGGTGAATGTCCTCATGACACCACCTGTGAAGAAAAGGAACCCCAGATCTAATTCTTCATATGGACCAAATTCTTCATATGCATCAAAGTCCTCATATGAACATCATCGTGCTAACAACTCTGTTTCGCAGGGAAAAGTCAAGGGCTATGAATATGAGCATTATTCTTCAAATTATTATGTTCATAAGTCCTCGAAGAATTTCTCTGCTTATTCATATGCTTATCCTAACCCCTCTTATGTGAAACGAAATGGTTTGGCTGCTTTGCCACCATTCTCATATGGAGCTCGCAGAGTGATGAACTCTTTGCCACCCCTTCAGATGTGGGTGGTGAAGAAAAAGAACTAATCTCTTCTGCAGGGTCAGGTCTCCAGACGTGCTGTAACGTCTGAAGAATTTGCTGGGGACCTGACAGAAATGCCTGAAAGGACGCAGGCTAACCATGATGAAATGAACTTTCATTTCACACGTCCTCCCTCTGTTTTATCGGTTCTACTGCTTGATGAAATTGATCTGATGAATTGTGATATCATATTCTTCACTACTGAAGTATATGAGGTTCGTAAGTTGCACTAATTCATCTGCAGGATGATCAACCCAAAGCCACTGAATGGGTACTTGATAGTGGATGTACAAATCACATGACCGGTGACAAGAATCTGTTGATGGATGGTCCCTTATCAGCATATCACATGAAGCATATCATCTTCGCTGATAAAAGCAAAAGTCGGGTATTGGGTCTAGGTAAGGTTGCCATCACAAAGGATCGACACATGGACAAAGTCATGCTTGTTGAGTCCTTAGGATACAATCTTATGTCTGTCTCAATGCTTTTTGATCTAGATATGGTTGTTCTCTTCGGCAAGTATCGTTGTGTTGTGATTATGGAATCTGACAAATCCAAAGTCTTCGAAGGCTTTAGGAGAGGAGACTTGTATATTGTTGATTTCTCTGCAGATTCACAACTTGCCGTGTGCCTACTTACAAAAACTTCAGAAGGATGGCTATGGCATCGACGACTTGGTCATGCAGGCATGAGGAATCTGCACACGCTTGCGAAGAAGAAGCATGTCATTGGCATTGAGAATGTCAAATTTCTCAAGGATCACTTATGCGGTGCCTGTGAAGCTGGAAAGATGACCAAGGCCAAGCATCCATCCAAGACTATCATGACCACTACTCGTCCATTTGAATTGCTTCACATGGATCTCTTCGGTCCTAACCATTATTCCTCTCTCTCTAATGAAGCATCTCAATATGGTTTTGTTATTGTTGATGATTACTCTCGTTACACATGGGTGCACCTTGTCTCTTACAAAACTGAAGTGCAGGAAGTCTTCAAACGATTTTCCTCAAGGGCTTCAACTAACTTTGGTGTGAAGATCAAGCACATCAGAAGTGACAATGGCACTGAGTTCAAGAATTCGGGTCTCAATGACTATCTTGATGAACTTGGTATTACTCATGAATTATCTGCTCCTTATACTCCTCAACAGAATGGCGTCGTGGAGCGCAAGAACAGGACTCTTGCTGAGATGGCTCGCACTATGCTCGATGAGTACAAAACCCCTCGCCGTTTCTGGGTTGATGCAATTGATACTGCGTGCCATATCATCAACAGAGTATATCTTCACAAATTCTTCAAGAAGACTGCCTATGAACTCCTCACTGACAAGAAACCCAATGTGAGTTATTTCAAAGTCTTCGGTGCTAAATGCTGGATTAGAGATCCTCATCACAACTCTAAATTTGCACCGAAAGCACATGAAGGTTTCATGCTTGGTTACGGGAAGGACTCGCACACCTACAGAGTCTTCAACAATGTTCTTCACAAGATTGTTGAAACTGTAGATGTGCGGTTCGATGAAACTAATGGCTCGCAAAGAGAGCACCTACCTTCTGTGTTAGATGAACCAGCACCTGAGGAATCGATCAAGCACAAGGGTACTGAAGATATCATTCCTACTAAAGAATCTGCTGAAGAATTCGTTCCAGAACGTGAAGAACGTCGAACTGATGCACCTAAAGAAAATGCTGAGGAAATTGATGCTGAAAAAAATGCTGATCAAATTCCTCAACGGCAACCAACTCACCCTCGCATTGCAAAAGAAGTGCAAGTGGAGAAGATCATCGATGACATTAGAGCACCAGGTCCTCTCACACGCTCAAAAGCTTCACATCTATCTAACTTTTGTGGGCACTTTGCTTTTGTCTCTATCACAGAGCCCACTAAGGTAGATGAAGCATTTCTGGAGCCTGAGTGGATTCAGGCCATGCAAGAAGAATTACATCAGTTCAAGCTCAACAACGTATGGGAACTGGTCAATCGTCCCAATCCTCGCAAGCATAACATCATTGGTACAAAGTGGATCTACCGCAACAAGCAAGATGAAAATGGTGTTGTGGTGAGGAATAAGGCACGACTAGTAGCTCAAGGCTACACACAGGTTGAAGGAATTGATTTCGATGAAACTTTTGCACCTGTTGCTAGACTTGAAGCTATTCGCATATTACTTGCTTATGCTAACCATCATGATATCATCTTATACCAAATGGATGTGAAAAGTGCATTCCTTAATGGTAAGATTGAGGAAGAAGTATATGTTGCTCAACCACCAGGTTTTGAAGATCCAAAACATCCTGACAAAGTCTTCAGACTTAACAAGGCCCTCTATGGCCTCAAGCAGGCCCCACGGGCGTGGTATGACACATTGAAGGAATTCTTCATGAAGAAAGGCTTCACACCCGGTTCACTCGATCCCACTCTTTTTACTAAATCATATGATGGTGAACTGTTTGTGTGCCAAATATATGTTGATGATATCATCTTTGGCTGTACTGACCAACGTTATAGTGATGAATTTGCCTATATGATGAGTGAAGAATATCAAATGTCTATGATGGGAGAATTGAAATTCTTCTTAGGTCTACAAATTCGTCAACGGCACAATGGGATATTCATATCTCAGGAGAAATACCTCAAGGATGTCCTGAAGAAATTCGGCATGCAAGATTGCAAAGGTCTCAAAATTCCTATACCCACAAATGGTCATCTATGCACTGATGAAAATGGTACTGACTTCGATCACAAGGTATACCGCTCCATGATTGGCTCTTTATTGTACTTATGTGCATCTAGGCCAGATATAATGCTTAGTGTTTGCATGTGTGCACGATTTCAAGCTGCATCGAAAGAATCACACCATTCGGCTGTGAAGCATATTCTTCGATATCTAGCTCACACACCAACACTAGGATTATGGTACCCCAAGGGCTCAGACTTTGACCTCATTAGATATTCTGATTCTGACTATGCTGGTGACCGTGTGGATCGCAAGTCAACATCTGGTACTTATCATTTCCTCGGACGATCCTTGGTCTGTTGGTCCTCGAAGAAACAGAACTGCGTATCACTGTATACTGCTGAAGCTGACTACATTGCTGCTGGCTCTTGCTGTGCTCAACTACTATGGATGAAGCAAACGCTCAAGGACTATGGAGTCAACGTGAAGAATGTGCCTCTTCTCTGTGACAATGAGAGTGCCATCAAGATTGCTCACAACCCAGTTCAGCACTCGAAAACAAAGCACATTCAGATTCGTCATCATTTTCTTCGTGATCATGTGTTGAAGGGCGACATTTCTATTGAGCATGTGAAGACTGAAGAACAGCTAGCCGATATCTTCACTAAGCCCTTGGATGAGAAGAGATTTAGCAAGTTGCGGTGTGAGCTAAATATCTTAGAATCTTCAAATGTACTTTGAAAATGCACTCATCCTAACACTTATGCATAATTGATGACTTAGATGTGCAACACATGAAGAAACGCTTTTCTTCAATCAATGAAGAATAACACTCTAAGTGTGAAGAAATTAATGAAGAATTTGATTCTCAGAACCCTACGACAATTGTACGCGGTGTCTGAAATCATCATTCTTACACGGTGGGTCACGCCACCACAAAAGTTGAAAATCTTCAATTTGAGTTTTCCTCAACTTTTGAAATTCTTCAGTTTTTCAAATTCTTCAAACTTTACAAAGTCTTCACTTGTGCCGTCGTTTTTCTTCATTCACTATATATATATATATATATATATATATATATATATATATATATATATATATATATATATATATATATATATATATATATATATGACTTTATGTCCTCTACAGCATTCACTTATAGCTATTTCTTCAAGTTGGAATTTTTTTTCTAAGTGAATGTGATCGGACCCTTCCCCTCTATGCTATACTCAATCCAGTCTATTCACAAATTCTTCATGTGCGTTCTATTTGAAACTCGTTCAAATTCTTCACTGTGTCCTTGTCAGCTGAAGAAATTGCGAACGGAACGTTAAAACTAATCTTATCCAAACCTTCGGTTTTGCCGCACAATCCGTTCCACTTCCCACGATGGATTATTTTACTCACCCACGATCTTACACGATCTCCACTACACAGTACGTGGGTGACACATGTCAAGTGAAGGAGAACGGCTAGGGGCATGTTAGTCCTAAATCTTCGGACGAGCAGTTTTTACTGCGGCTATAAATACCCCTCCGTCTCCATCCTCACTTCTTTACTCCGCTCGATCTCACTTCCCCCGCTCGAGCTCCCAAACCCTAGCGCCGCCGCTACTCCATCGTCGCCGGTGAGGAAGAGCTTCACTGCCTCGACCTCGTCGCCGACGTACTCGCGCCGACTGCGGAAATCTTCACCTCCGCCGTCGCCGTAGACGTCTTCCTCCGCCAAGTTAGGGCGTGGAAGATCTGCACTGACGAACTTCTCTTCCAACTCATAGTTCGTCGTGTTCTTCATTCGGGGTAATTAAAAGCTATTTTTTACTGCCCTCTTTGATTCGAAGCTTTTCTACAAAATCTTCAAAGGTGTTTTTATTCTTAAAATCCTCACACACAAAACACCTCACTTATTCTCTGTTCTTGATTCATTTCCCTAAGTCTAAATTTCTTCAAGATTCCTCAATTGTGTGGATTCTCAATCTATACAAATCTGGAACCTAAGATATATATGGAGCTTAGTGAAATTCCTCAAGACGAATCTGGTCAAAATCCTCAAAACTTGTTCTTTATAAAAAAAACCTTCTGAGAACGCATATGACCTCTTCAAATTCCTCGCAACTATACTCTGTTCACAGGTACACATGTCCGCTGCTGAATCCTTAGGTTCTCATCAACTTAACTCATTTGCAGCGTTCCTCGAAGAAAAGTTGCATACTTCTTCAGAGAATTCCATTGTTCAAATTCCTCATCTGAAGAAAATGGCTGAAGGTAAAAGGCCACAGAAAGGAGGAAAGAGACCATAGGTCATGACTGCATTTGAAATCCCTGAGGACATTTATGTTGGGTATTGCACACCTGATGAATCCAAATTTGGTAAAGAAGACAAAAATCAGCGCAAGGTGCGCATCCAAAGGATTGAACGGAGATGGGCACGTGAGTGGAGGGAGTACAGATACGTCACTCCCAAGTACATGAAGAAATTCGCAGTAAACCCTCCATGCCCAAGACCTCCATTGGCACCTGGCCAAGTGGCTGATCCCACAAGCATTAGAAGAGGAGAGGATTTTCCTCAAGAATGGGCTAAGCGCCAGCGTAAACTGCAAAAGCAAGCAAAAGAAGTAGTGAGGAAATTCAATGAAGAATCTGCTGCTGTTGCTGCCACTGAGGCTTCTGACAAGCCGAGGAAATCAATGATGAAGAAGCCTGCTCGTAAGCCAAGAGCTTTACCTTCAATGCCCTCACGGCCAAGTTCCTCAGTTGCGCCCTCACGGCCAGAATCTTCAAAATCTTCAAAGCAAATACCTCATGCTGCTCCTGCTCCCACAAAGTCCTCAGCTCCTGTGCATCTGGCCTCATGCCAAAGGACAACTGGCATCTCTATTGCCTCTGGTGTCTCAGCTAGTTCCTCAGTTGCACCAAAATCCTCAGCTGGACCCTCGTTACTGAAGAAAAAGGCTACCGCTGGACGCGGCACTCGCCCAAGTCCAAAGAAGCAAGTGGTCTTCACTATGCCCTCTGATGATGACGAAGCTGATGAAGAAGAACTCGCTGAAATCACCAGAGACCGCCAAGAAAGGGCTGCTAAAGCCAAAGGCACACCTGTGCCCCTGCTTTTGGATCCAAGGGCGATCCTAGATTATATTGATCTCTGGCACAAGGATTCCAACACTCCTATGCCTGATTTCAAGCTGACACCTGGCCAAAGTCACATGCTGACTCACTTCATCCAAGAGGAGAAGTGGAAATATGATAGGGCCAGAGAGATCAAGAAATCCTAGTACCGCAAAGAGAAGATGCTGAAGAAAAATGGTCTCAAAATGAAGCCTGAGGAACTTGTCAAGATGCAGGCTGAGATCAAAGCCCTCAGCGACAACTTTGACTCGTACTATGCTGATTGGCAAGGAGCCAAGGTCAGATTTGTGAGGCTGACTGATACCTTCACCAAGGGTACTGCCTCAAAGCAACAAATTCCTCAAGCAGAAGCATCTGTTCAGCAAACTGAAGAACATGCCAGCACCGCTGATGAAGTTCAGACTGCTGAAGAAAATGCTAGTTCCAAGGCTGATGACTCTGCTCCAGCCGTTGATGAAATTGCCAGGGCATCCACTAGTGGTGCGCCTGAAGAAAATGAAGAGACCAGGGCAACTGCATCAGTTGTGCCTGAAGAAAATGAACCAGATTCCTTAGCTCCACCTGCACCAACTCCAACTCCAATTCTTCCCTCTGCTTTAGATGTGAAGAAAACCAAGGCTGCAGAGCGAGCTGCAGTGAAGAAAAGGAAAGCATCAAGTGCTTCAGAATCTTCAGTCCCAAAGAAGATGAAGCCCATGACCAGCTCATTTGCCAATCCAATTGATGTTGTTCCTATCTCCTCCATGCCATCAAAGGACCTTGTTCCTTTTGGTGAAGATTATGAGATCCCAAGTGGATCAGATAAAGAAACTCGGTCTGCTGCTTCCTCAGAGCAGATTGATGAAGAAATTGAAGTAGATACAATCCCTTCAACCCCATTTGTCTCATCACCAATGCCTCAGTTTGATGCTGAAGAGGCTGGTGTTGAAGAAATTGATGATGAAGATGTGGATATTGGAAGCACAACTCCAGTAATGAATGACGACTTTTGGGAAAGTCAGCATCCCAATTCCCCACTCTTCACTCCCCTGCAGCAAATTCCTCACTCTTCTTCACCAACCATAAAATTGGGCTCTCATGCAACTCATCCCACTGCTTCTGTGAATGAAGAAATTCCAGCCACTTGTGCTGAAGAAACTGCTGCTGAAACAGACAAGGTGACTGCACCTGAGGAAAATACTAAAATTCCTCAGCCTGAAGAACCTGAGCTTGTGATTCCTGAGGTCGTGATGCAACTCACTGACACTCCTCTGCCAAGGCCAAAGGATCCATTTTCACGCAAACAGAAATTCAAGGCCGAAGACTTCTATGGCGAGCATGTATTCTTCACTGAATACATTCCTTATGACTCTGCTCGCATAAGGAAGAGGCGTTTCTGGACTGCCAGCCAAGCAAATTTCTATTCCTCAGTGCTTTACAACAAAGACAAAATCTTCGACCATGCACATATTCCTCACGTGGATATGGAATCTATGACGTGCTTTACACCAGTCCTCAGTGTTCCTCACGACGCAGGGCTACTCAACTTCTGCACAGATATATGCGATTGGAATGAAGAACTTATTCTTCAGTTCTATGCTACACTGCACATCACTAGCAACTCTGAAGATGTCAATTCATGGGTTCTGGACTGGATGACTGAAAATACACATTACAAGGCCCCAGCAACTGAATTGCTTCGCTGCCTTTCTCTTAGTCCACCCACTGAAGATGCGCGTTGCGTGTATGATGAACCTGAACTGTCAAACCACTATATGCAAGTGCTCATGAAGCCTCTGAAGCCAGGGCAATCACCTCGTACCAAATTCCTCGTCAAGGAATTGATGTATGTGCCTAGGACTGTCTATCGCATTCTGACGAAGACAATATGTCCCATCAAAGGACATGATTCTTCCGATGAAGAAATTGTCGGCATCATGAAGAATATGCTTTTCAATATCATACATGGCGTTCCCATAAACTTCCATGATTTCTTCATGAGGACTCTCGCCAACATTGCTATGTCACCATTTGAGCTGAAGCCTTATGCACCTTGGATTATGAGATTCATCAGGACAAGGTCTTCACTCAACTACAAGGCTGAAACTCTCAACCACTACAGCTACTTGCCTCCTATTGAAGTCCTCAAAAGGACATTTTCCTCAGCTGCTGAAAAGGGCAAGGCCACTGCTGTGATAGATGAAGGAATTCGTCCAATGGATTGTCAATTTCGCAAGGCTGCTTCTTATTCCACCAATGATGACTCTGCCACACATGACTCTGCTGCTAATACTGCCAAGACAAATCCTCAAGCCACAGCACCCAGGGTGATGACTGATCATGAGTTACTCCTCAGTCCTCATCAAAAGGTTGATCGCAATCACAAATGTGTCAAGCGTCAGTTTGGTTCAATTCTTCACAACATGACTGCCACATATAATCCAGTGAAGAAAAACCATTACTACCTTCATGAAACCTTCAACCGCACCTGGGCTGTTATGTCTCAAGTATACAGTGCTGAAGATTTGGAGAACATGGGCCTCAAAGAAGAATTTGCCTGGTCGGCACCTCCGCCGAAGAAATTCAAGAAGGTCAAGGTTCCTTCTCTGGTGGCCAGTTCATATTCTTCATCACGCGACACTGATGAAAATGAAGACTTGGACGACACTGCAGCAGGCCCTACTTCACCAACCGACCCCAACAACACTGGCGCTCCTCCATCAACTTGAATATCTTCAGGGGCGTTAGTCCTCAGTTTCTATCCTTTTGGTCATTTGATGACAAAGGGGGAGAAATCTTAGTTAGTCTTCAAGCGGGTCTATTATAAGGGCATATTTTTTTAAAAGTTGCAACTCTCGTTCTTCCGAAACTTTTATTGGATCGAGTTGTAATCTTAAACCCTATGGTGCTCGGTGCTCTGATACTTTTGTTGATCTATGCTGATATTTCGATACATGCTTGAGCTCTGATACTTTCGATGCACTATTCTGCATGCTTATTCCTCATTATTGTCATCGCACGCATGCTGAATTGCATCAGGCACCATATTTCATCATGCATTTCAAATTCTTCAAATCATATATCAAATGCGTGTATGAATTACAAGATATAGGGGGAGATCTCCATGATTTAACTCTTCAAGTGTGCATTACTTCAAAAGCAAATTCCTCACTATGCACAACTTCAGGGGGAGTTCTTCTATATCTTGCAATCAAATTCCTCAATATTAGTTTCTACACTTCACATATTTATCCCCGTTGAAAACTTAACCTATATTGTCATCAATCACCAAAAAGGGGGAGATTGTAAGTGCATCTAGTGCCCCTTAGTGATTTTGGTGTATTGAAGACTTATAGGTTAAGCATCTGATGTGTTTATGAGTGTACACAGTTCTATAAGTCTATGAGGAGTTTGATAATTACAGTAAAAGTCGACCCCTAAAATGAAGTTCTTCGACTGAACACTTTGATATTCTGAAGACTTTCTGAAGACTTTCTGAAGACTTTCTGAAGACTTTGAAAGTGAAGAAATTGGTGTGACCTTGAAGACATGGTATTCGTTCGAGGAACGTGAAGCATGAAGACTGTGTTTTCGCAGTTTCATTTTTCTCTTTCTTGAGTCATAAGAAACACCGTACTGTTAAAGGGGGTCGAGGAAATACTAAGGAGAAAATTTCCATGTGATGCTCAACTCAAATCCTACACCTACCAATCCCTTCGAGTGAAGCCATTGGAAATCTCATATAGTTCAGTCAATTTCTTCAGTGACAGAGACGCAGTTCTTCTGGTCACTGAGGACTTTGCTCTGACTGAGGAGTTAGGAATTCGCCAGTGTGAATTGCCTACACAGTGAGGAACATGATAGCCCTGAGGAATTTGTACTCCAAATTTCCGACCGTTGCTGTGCCACGCGCCAGCTGTCCTAAAATATCTTGTCCACCTAACGGTCATATCATTGAAGGGCATTTATGTCTTATCATGTCGGGCTGCTCCCTAGGCTATAAATAGCCGCCCCCTTCAACCACTAGCTGGTTGGCTGCTCCGCGTGAACTTGACACTTGTCATTTGAGAGCAACCCATCCTCCGAGGACTTTGAGCGAAGATCATCAAGTGAGGAAAATCCAAACCCAAACCCAAAACTCCTACAAACCCAAAGTGATTGAGCATCACTGAAGAAATTGATCCTGCGTGGATCCGACGCTTGTTACCTTTGAAGACTGTGCTTCTTCCAGACGGTTAGGCGTCAAGGTCTAGAGCATCCAAGAGGAATTGTGGATAGCTGAGTGACCAAGTCTGTGAAGGTTTGGAAGTCACCTGAAGACTTACCACGAGTGATTGGACGAGGACTGTGTGTCCTTAGTTCAAGGAGAATACGGTGAGGACTTGGTGTCCCGAGCTGCGTGCTCAGGACTGGGTGTCCGGGACTGTGTGTCCTCGAGTTTAAATACTTAGCCGCTCCAACCAGACGTACAACTGAGACAGCAGTTGGAACTGGTCTACCAATTCATTGTCTTCACCAAGCTTACTGGTTCCATTTCCTCAACACCTTCATTTCCTCATTACTGTGTTGTCTGTTTGTTCATATCTGTGTTTGAAGACTTTCACAAATTCCTCAGTTCAATTTCTTCAGTCTGTTTGTCTTCATCTAGAGTTATCCTGTGCCTACGCTTTCTGTACTCTGTGTTTGTCTTCATTTCATCATGATGACCATGCATGTAATCTGTTATGTTTACTTTTGAGTACTTATTCCGCTGCTAGTATTTCTTTGCTAAGGAATTTCCTCATGAGCAAATTCCTCAGTGAAGAATTTCATAAAAATCGCCTATTCACCCCCCTCTAGTCGATATAACGCACTTTCACTAACCCTATCCGGTGTCTATATAAACCGGAGGATTGTAGTCCGTAGGACAACCATCATCATACACAATCATACCATAGGCTAGCTTCTAGGGTCTAGCCTCCTTGATCTCGTGGTAGATCCACTCTTGTACTACCCATATCATCAATATTAATCTAGCAGGAGTAGGGTTTTACCTCCACCGAGAGGGCCCGAACCTGGGTAAAATAAAGTGTCCCTTGTCTCCTGTTACCATCCGACCTTGACGCACAGTTCGGGACCCCCTACCCGAGATCCGCCAGTTTTGACACCGACAATGATCATGAAACTTCGGATCAAGTTACTACTGAACTTCGTAGGTCCACAAGGACACGTTCAGGAGAGAGCGGCAGAGCAAGAGGTTGAGGATGATAACTACATGCCTCACTCCGAAGACGAGGCAAGCCTCGACGACGACGAATTCGTCGTACCATCAGACCCCGCCGAACAAGAGTGTTTTCAACGCAGGCTTCTAGCCACGGCCAACAGCCTAAAGAAAAAGCAGCAACAGCTTAGAGCTGATCAAGATTTGCTAGCTGATAGATGGACTGAAGTCCTTGCGGCCGAAGAGTATGAACTCGAGCGCCCCTCCAAAAATTATCCTAAGCGCAGGCGCTACCCCAATCAGATGGGGAGGCATATGACATGGCAGACCAGCCACCCCGTGGCCGCGACAGAGAGGCCTGTCGAACCCTTAAGCAACTCGGTGCCGTTCAAATAAGGCACGGGAAAACGAGCTAGACCTGCGAGACGTACTGGAGGATAAAGCAAAGCAAACAAGATCGATCTATGGATCGCGCGGACGCCCGACGACACGTGATGATCTTCACTCCGGACACAATAAATCCGGCCGGGCCGAACACAGCAGGCACAGCTCTTCCGAGCTGCGTCGTGACATAGCCCAGTACAGGGGCGCCGCACACCCACTATGCTTCACAGACTAAGTAATTAATGGATCATAAAATCCCAGAGGGTTTTAAACCCATCAATATCGAGTCGTACGATGGTACGACAGATCCGGCAGTATGGATTGAGGATTATCTCCTTCACATCCACATGGGACATGGCGATGATCTGCACGCCATCAAATACCTACCCCTTAAGCTTAAAGGACCAGCCCGGCACTGGCTTAACAGCCTACCAGCAGACTCAATCGGTTCTTGGGAGGACCTGGAAGCCCCATTCCTTGATAACTTTCAGGGGACCTATGTGCGGCCACCGGACGCCGACAACCTAAGCCAGATAATTCAGCAGCCAGAAGAATTGGCCAGGCAATTCTGGACACGGTTCCTAACAAATAAAAATCAGATAGTCGATTGTCCGGATGCAGAGGCCCTAGCAGCCTTCAAACATAACATCCGCGACGAGTGGCTTGCCCGGCTCCTGGGACAGGAAAAGCCGAAAACCATGGCAGCCCTCATGACACTCATGACCCGCTTTTGCGCGGGCGAAGATAGCTGGCTAGCTCGCAACAACAACTTATCGAAGAAGCCCGGTAATCCGGATACCAAGGACAAAAGTGGCAGGTCACGTCGAAATAATCAAAAGCGCCGCGTTAGCAGTGACAGCAATGAGGATACGGCAGTTAATGCCGGATTCAGAGGCTATAAATCCGGTCAGCGGAAAAAGCCATTTAAAAAGAATACCCAGGGCCCGTCCAGTTTGGACCAGATACTCGACCACTCGTGCCAGATTCGTGGGCCCCCGAAAGGCCAGCCAATCACACCAACAGGGATTGTTGGGTGTTCAAGCAGGCAGGCAAGTTAAGAGCCGAACACAAGAACAAGGGGCTGAACAGCGACGACGAGGAGGAGCCCAGGCCGCCGAACAACAATGGACAGAAAGGGTTTCCCCCACAAGTGCGGACGGTGAACATGATATACGCGACCCACATTCCCAAGCGGGAGAGGAAGCGTGCGCTACGGGACGTATACGCGATGGAGCCAGTCGCCCCAAAGTTCAACCCATGGTCCTCCTGCCCGATCACTTTCGATCGAAGGGACCACCCCACTAGCATCCGTCATGGCGGTTTTGCCGCACTGGTCCTCGACCCAATCATGGACGGATTTCATCTCACAAGAGTCCTCATGGACGGCGGCAGTAGCCTGAACCTGCTTTATCAGGATACAGTGCAGAAAATGGGCATAGATCCATCAAGGATCAAGCCCACAAGGACGACCTTTAAAGGCGTCATACCAGGTGTAGAGGCCAATTGCAGAGGCTCAATAACACTTGATTTGGTCTTCGGATCTCCGGATAACTCCCGAAGCGAAGAGTTAATCTTCGATATAGTGTCGTTCCGCAGTGGCTATCACGCCCTGCTCGGACGAACCGCATTCGCTAAATTCAATGCGGTGCCGCACTACGCATATCTCAAACTCAAGATGCCTGGCCCTCGAGGAGTATATACGGTCAGCGGAAACACAGAACGCTCCATTCGTACGGAGGAGCACACGGCGGCCCTCGCAGCGGAACTACAAAGTAGCCTTTCAAGGAAACTCTCCAGTCCGGCCGTTAAAAAACCGGACAATGCAAAGCGCGCCCGGAGTAACCTGCAACAAGACCACCTGGCACGAGCAGAGCAAGCGTAGCAATACGGCCCCGACCCCAGCCATCGCAACATAGAACAACAAGTACCTCGAGTACACAATTACGCCCTTAAAATTCCATGGGCACAGGGGGAGGGGCACATTAACGGCATGCCTACAACACGGCGTCAAACGTACTAGGGGCTACCGGATTTTTCTTTTTTACTTTTTTTTACTTTCAGGACTCCATACTCTGGATAACCTGTTCGGCATTGTTGCCGCACAGACGATGCAAGATCCAGGAAAGCAGACAAAGCTACGCCGCATTCTGGAACTCTCAGGTGGTCTCTATTTCGAGCGATATATCTGTTTCTAAATTACGCGGCCTGTGCCTAGTCAGGACATGTTAAGTAGTCTAATATCTTTTTTGCTCATCGCAATATTTCTATCGTTCGGCTTTGATAGATAGCCTCTTTATAAAACAATGCATAGCTTTTTTTCTATTTTTTGCATTATCCTCTTTTGAATATATATATATATATATATATATATATATATATATATATATATATATATATATATATATATATATATATATATATATATATTACATAACATGATAGCACCCGTACACCATGGTACGGCAAACCACGCCAGGGGCTTCATTACCCTTTTATCTGGTGTGAGAAGTCTGTACACTTTCACAAGTGCGGCACCCCGAACTTATAGCACTATATGCATCGGCTCCGGGTCATGATTTTGGTCACATGTTGGGTTTGCCCGGCTCCTATGTTTTGGTGCGTTACGTTCCGCTTTATCGGCTAAGGTAGCACTAGGAGAACCACTGCGATTGTGCCGCAGATCAGGTGGGTTGAGCACCTCAGTGGAGAAAGCTAAAACAGACTGTCATGATAAGGCGCGAGACCGATCGCTGTTCGAGAGGTTTTTCGAGTCCTTAAAGGCTTATGCCGCTTTGAGCGAGGAGCTGGCTATGTCCGGCCAAAGGCGTGGATAGCGCCCCGAATTCGGCCTTCCGAACTAGGGGCTTCGCCGAAATTTAAAATTATAACGTTCTATGGCTAAGTGAGAGTGTTCAAGCATTATAGTCTGATTGCCTGGTTCGTTGTGCTGAGCGCCTCCCTCGAAGGACCCAACTATGGGAACAAGAGCCCTCAGGTTTATCCCGAACACCCCAGCACTAGTGGCATGGGGGCAGAAGCCAACGACTGGCCATCTCTCAAATTTTTGATAAACGGCCGCACAGAAAATAATATTTTAAATTCAATAAGCATTGCTTTGCGCATATGAACAAGTTTTGAGCGCACAGGATACAAACGAGCGAGTTCACTCAAATATTACATCTTTAGTACATTCATCCGCGACAAGGCAGGCTCCGGCAAGAACTTCCTTGTAGTAGTTCTCGGGCTTGCGATGCTCCTTCCCCTGAGGCGGCCCGTCCTTCACCAGCTTCTCTCCGTCCAGCTTACCCCAGTGTACCCTTACACGGGCAAGGGCCCTCCGGGCACCTTCAATGCAGACGGAGCGCTTGATGACCTCAAGCCGTGGACAGGCCTCCACCAACCGCCGCACCAGCCAGAAATAGCTCCCAGGCAGGGCCTCCCCAGGCCACAGCCGAACTAGTAAGCCCTTCATGGCCTGTTCGGGCGCCTTGTGGAGCTCGACCAGCTGTTTCAGGTGATCGCTTAAGGGCACAGGGTGTCCGGCCTCAGAATACTGAGACCAGAACACACTCTCCGTCGAGCTGCCCTCTTCAGCTCGGTAGAACGCGGCGGCGGTGGATACACTGCGGGGAAGATCGGCGAACGCCCCTGGAGAACTCCGGATTCGGGTAAGTAATAGGTAGTTTACTTTTATATTGCTACTTTGCATTGAGAATGCCTTACCCGTTGCTATCTTTTTCACCTCCTCCAACTCTTGGAGGGCCTTTTGGGCTTCGGTCTTAGCACTCTTGGCGGTCTCGACGGCCGACGCGAGCTCGGATGCTTGCGTTTTTAACTCAAGCTCCAAACCCTCATGTTTTGTCATGAGAGCTTGCAGCTCCTGCTGCACCTCGTCGACCTGAACCCCAAGCCTTTCTCGCTCGGCGCGCTCCTCGGCCGTTTTCTTTTCGGCCTCTGCCAGCGCCTGCTTCAGGGTTGCCACCTCGGTTGCGGCCCCTACAATAAGCAGTACAATCCTGTTATTTCTTTCTGCAATCAAGCCTCTCTATAGGCACCTTTTTTTTTAGGTATTTCTTACCTTCCTTCTCGTCGAGCTGCCGTTTGGCAAGGCCGAGCTCTTGCTCGGTCCGCCCGAGGTCCTTTTTAAGGACATCCACCTATGCAGTCAGTGCGGCGGTGAACAGCAGTGAAGCCTGCATACGCATATTTGACCTTTTTTGTTAGACTCCTGCGAAAATTACTAGATCATCTATCCGGCTTTTCTTTCCGAACACCGAACAGAGCATCAGGGGCTACTGTCTATGCGGTAAATAATTTGACATATTTTTACTTACCTCGAAGCCTGTTAGAAGGCTAGCGCAAGCTTCATTCAGTCCGCTCTTGGCGGACTGAACCCTTTGGATCACCGTACTCATAACAGTACGGTGCTCCTCATCGATAGCGGCGCCCTTAAGCACCTCCAGCAGATTGTCCGGCGCCTCCGGTTGGACAGAGGCCGCCGGCTCAGACGGCTTACTCCTCTTGGAAGGAGTTCGCCCACTGTGGACCGGGACTGTCGAGTCCGGCGCGGTGTCCGGCACAAAGCCGGACTTGGAGCCCTGGGGGGTTTCATCCCCTTTACTCCTGGGGTCCGGAGGATTGCCTTGTGGCTCCTCCAGGACCATCTCCTCCTGCCCCGAAGCTTGGCGGGGTGCCACTTCGGCGTCGTCCGCCCCGCGGGGGGAGACCGCGGGCGGAACAGAGTTCACATCCGACGAATCCAGGGAGCCGCTCGACGAATCGTCGAGTTCGGCCCGGGGCGGGCTGCATAAAATACGTGCGATATCAGGGAAAGCCGCACACTAAAAGAGTATCATGAGTCACTCTGGTATATAAATACTTACGATTTTGCCGGACGCTTGGTTCTGTCCGGCCAGTCGTCTCCGCCCTCTTCGGCGTCGTGGGAGTAGTCCGGCGGAGGGGTCTTCCTTTTCCGACCCCTCGGCCTCCCCTGTTGGGGCGGCCTTCTTCTTCTTTGCTCCCCTCGCTGGAGGGGGAGAGATTCCTTGTTCCTCCTCCTCGTTTTCACGAGAGGAGGGCGTTGCGGACTCGTCGGATGACGAGTCCGACACCACCATGTTGCGGGAACTTTTTCGAGTCCCGGTGGTTTTCTTCTTCTTGGCCTTCCTCTCCGGCACCACGTAAGGTGCCGGAGCCATCAGCTTCACCAAGAGAGCTGGGGCCGGGTCTTCGGGTAGAGGAGCCGGACAGTTAATTGGTCCGGATACCTCCTGCCAAGCATGTCAAAGGTAAAGGGAGTTTAGATCCCGCATAGAGTTACTCTATGAAGAAGAGCTTAACGAACCTGTCAAAGGTATAGATAGCTTACCTCGCTAGCGTTACGCTGCGAGCTGTATCCGCGATCCTCGGAGGCGGATGTGGGGGACTCGGCGCCTTTGGTCAGCACCTTCCAGACGTCTCCATACGTCGTGTCGAAGAGCCTACTGAGGGTTTGGTGCAGCGCCGGGTCGAATTCCCACAAAGTAAAATCCCATTCTTGGCACGGGAGGATCAGGCGAACGAGCATGACCTGGACTATATTGACAAGCCGGATTGGCTTGTTCACCAGAGACTGGATGCATGTTTGCAACCCAGTCACTTCTTCCTCGTTGCCCCACGACAGGCCTGTCTCTTTCCAGGACATGAACCGCATGGGGGGTCCGGATCTGAACTCGGGGGCCGCGACCCATTTCGGATCCCGGGGCTCGGTGATGTAAAACCACCCGGCCTGCCACCCCTTTAGGGACTCCACAAAGGAGCCATCGAACCAGAGGACGTTGGCTATCTTGCCAACCATAGCGCCTCCGCACTCTGCCTGGGTGCCGGACACCACCTTGGGCTTGACGTTGAAGGTCTTGAGCCAGAGGCCGAAGTGGGGGCGGATGCGTAGAAAGGCCTCACACACGACGATAAACGCCGAGATGTTGAGAACAAAGTTCGGGGCCAGATCGTGGAAATCCAGGCCGTAGTAGAACATGAGCCCCCGGACAAATGGGTGAAGTGGAAAGCCCAGTCCGTGGAGGAAGTGGGGAAGAAAAACTACCCTCTCATGGGGCCTTGGGGTAGGAAGAAGTTGCCCCTTCTCAGGAAGCCGATGCGGGATGTCCTTGGACAAGTATCCGGCTTTCCTTAACTTTTTTACTTGAGCCTCCGTAACGGAGGAGACCATCCACGTGCCTCCCACTCCGGACATTGTTGGAGAAGGTTGAGGAAGAAAGAGCGGACTTGGGCGCTGGAGCTTGAGTTCGCGAGAGATGGATTGGCAAAGGAGGAAGAAGGCGTAGGTTAAAAAGGTGAATCCTTATCCCTTTATATAAGCAGGTACGGTTAGGCGTCCCCACCTACCTAATAAAACTCACTTGCCTCCCAAACGCCGTGGTAAATGGCGTGGTTGGGTTACCCACGTCCGTATTAATGAGAATCCCGTTAAAGGGGGCACATGATCTCTGCTTTGACAAGACGTGCCAAGGAAACCGCCTCGCTAAACACGCTAAGGTGGAACAATGAAAGCAATTTATATAGAAGGCTTGGTCGCAGTGTTATGACGCACTGCGGAATACGTCAGCGGATTTGATTTGTGTTAATTCTCTATATGGCAATATGTGGAAACTTATTTTGCAGAGCCAGACACTATTTTTGGTGGTTATAATCTTCTTGAAGAACTTGGAGGAGGAACCCGCCTTGCAATGCCGAAGACAATCTGCGCGTCGGACTCGTCGTCATTGAAGCCTGGTTCAGGGGCTACTGAGGGAGTCCTGGATTAGGGGGTGTTCGGATAGCCGGACTATACCTTCAGCCGGACTCCAGGACTATGAAGATACAAGATTGAAGACTTCGTCCCGTGTTTGGAAGGATCTTTTCTTGGCGTGGAAGGCAAGCTAGGCGTGCGGATATTCGAGATCTCCTACCATTGTAACCGACTCTGTGTAACCCTAACCCTATCCGGTGTCTATATAAACCGGAGGGTTGTAGTCCGTAGGACAACCATCATCATACCCAATCATACCATAGGCTAGCTTCTAGGGTTTAGCCTCCTTGATCTCGTGGTAGATCCACTCTTGTACTACCCATATCATCAATATTAATCTAGCAGGAGTAGGGTTTTACCTCCACCGAGAGGGCCCGAACTTGGGTAAAATAAAGTGTCCCTTGTCTCCAGTTACCATCCGACCTTGACGCACAGTTCGGGACCCCCTACCCGAGATCCGCCGGTTTTGACACCGATAATGATCATGAAACTTCGGATCAAGTTACTACTGAACTTCGTAGGTCCACAAGGACACGTTCCGCACCAGAGTGGTACGGCAACCCTGTCCTGGAAATCATGTTGTTAGACAACGGTGAACCTTCGAACTATGAAGAAGCGATGATGGGCCCAGATTTCAACAAATGGCTAGAGGCCATGCAATCCGAGATAGGATCCATGTATGAAAACAAAGTATGGACTTTGACAGACTTGTCCGATGATCGGCGAGCGATAGAAAACAAATGGATCTTTAAGAAGAAGACGGACGCGGATGGTAATGTTACCATCTATAAAGCTCGACTTGTCGCTAAGGGTTATCGGCAAGTTCAAGGGGTTGACTACGATGAGACTTTCTCTCCCGTAGCGAAGCTGAAGTCCGTCCGAATCATGTTAGCAATTGTCGCATACTATGATTATGAGATATGGCAGATGGACGTCAAAATGGCATTCCTGAACGGTTATCTTAAGGAAGAACTGTATATGATGCAGCCGGAAGGTTTTGTCGACCCTAAGAATGCTAACAAGGTATGCAAGCTCCAGCAATCCATTTATGGGCTGGTGCACGCATCTCGGAGTTGGAACATTCGCTTTGATGCGATGATTAAAGCGTTTGGGTTTGAGCAGACTTATGGAGAAGCCTGCGTTTACAAGAAAGTGAGTGGGAGCTCTGTAGCATTTTAAATATTTTATGTAGATGACATACTTTTGATGGGAAATGATATAGAACTTTTGGACAGCATTAAGGCCTACTTGAATAAGAGTTTTTCAATGAAGGACCTTGGAGAAGCTGCTTATATATTAGGCATCAAGATCTATAGAGATAGATCAAGACGCCTCATAGGTCTTTCACAAAGCACATACCTTGAAAAGATATTGAAGAAGTTCAATATGGATCAGTCCAAGAAGGGGTTCTTGCCTGTGTTGCAAGGTGTAAAATTGAGGTCAGCTCAATGCCCAACCACGGCAGAAGATATAGAAGAGATTAGTGTCATCCCCTATGCATAGGGTCTATTATGTATGCCATGCTATGTACCAGACCTGATGTAAACCTTGCCGTAAGTTTGGTAGGAAGGTACCAAAGTAATCCCGGCAAGGAACACTGGACAGCGGTCAAGAATATCCTGAAGTACCTAAAAAGGACTAAGGACATGTTTCTCCTTTATGGAGGTGACGAAGAGCTCGTCGTAAAGGGTTATGTCGACGCTAGCTTCGACACAGATCTGGATGACTCTACGTCACAAACCGGATACGTGTATATGTTGAATGGTGGAGCAGTAAGCTGGTGCAGCTGCAAGCAGAGCATCGTGGCGGGATCTACATGTGAAGCGGAGTACATGGCAGCCTCGGAGGCAGCGCATGAAGCAATTTGGGTGAAGGAGTTCATCACCGACCTAGTGTTGGGGAACGTAGTAATTTCAAAAAAATTCCTACGCACACGCAAGATCATGGTGATGCATAGCCACGAGAGGGGAGAGTGTTGTCTACGTACCCTCGTAGACCGAAAGCGGAAGCGTTATATCAACGCGGTTGATGTAGTCGTACGTCTTCACGATCCGACCGATCCAAGCACCGTTACTCCGGCACCTCCGAGTTCTTGGCACACGTTCAGCTCGATGACGTTTCCCGGGCTCCGATCCAGCAAAGCTTCAGGGAAGAGTTCCGTCAGCACGACGGCGTGGTGACGATCTTGATGTACTACCGACGCAGGGCTTCGCCTAAGCAGCGCGACAATATGACCAAGGTGGAATATGGTGGAGGGGGGCACCGCACACGGCTAAGGAACGATCACGTTGATCAATTGTGTGTCTTGGGGTGCCCCCCTGCCCCCGTATATAAAGGAGCAAGGGGGGAGGGCCAGCCGGCCCTAGGGGCGCGCCAAGGGAGGGGGAGTCCTCCTCCTAGTGGGAGTAGGACTCCCCTTTCCTAGTCCAACTAGGAGGGGGAAGGGGAAAAGGAAGGAGAGGGAGAGGGAGAGGGAAAGGGGGCCGCGACCCCCCCCCTCCTTGTCCAATTCGGACTCCTCATGGGGGGGGCGCCACCTCCTGGTGCGGCCCTCTCTCTCCCCTCGCGGCCCAATAAGGCCCATACTTCCCCCGGGGGGTTCCGGTAACCCCTCCGGCACTCCGGTAATATCCGAAACCTCCCGGAACCATTCCGATGTCCGAACATAGCCGTCCAATATATCAATCTTTATGTCTCGACCATTCCGAGACTCCTCATCATGTCCGTGATCACATCCGGGACTCCGAACTCCTTCGGTACATCAAAATGCATAAACTCATAATAACTGTCATCGTAACCTTAAGCGTGTGGACCCTACGGTTCGAGAACAATGTAGACATGACTGAGACACGTCTCCGGTCAATAACCAATAGCGGGACCTGGTTGCCCATATTGGCTCCTACATATTCTACGAAGATCTTTATCGGTCAGACCGCATAACAACATACGTTGTTCCCTTTGTCCATCGGTATGTTACTTGCCCGAGATTCGATCGTCGGTATCCAATACCTAGTTCAATCTCGTTACCGGCAAGTCTCTTTACTCGTTCCGTAATACATCATCCCGCACCCAAATCATTGGTTGCAATGCTTGCAAGGCTTATGTGATGTGCATTACCGAGAAGGCCCTGAGATACCTCTCCGACATTCGGAGTGACAAATCCTAATCTCAAAATACGCCAACCCAACAAATACTTTCGGAGACACCTGTAGAGCACCTTTATAATCACCCATTTACGTTGTGACGTTTGGTAGCACCCAAAGTGTTCCTACGGTAAACGGGAGTTGCATAATCTCATAGTCAAAGGAACATGTATAAGTCATGAACAAAAGCAATAGCAACACACTAAACGATCGGGTGCTAAGCTATTGGAATGGGTCATGTCAATTAGATCATTCAACTAATGATGTGACCTTGTTAATCAAATGACAACTCCTTTGTCTATGGTTAGGAAACTTAACCATCTTTGATTAACAAGCTAGTCAAGTAGAGGCATACTAGTGACACTCTGTTTGTCTATATATCCACACATGTATTATGTTTCCGGTTAATACAATTCTAGCATGAATAATAAACATTTATCATGATATGTAAGGAAATAAATAATAACTTTATTATTGCCTCTAGGGCATATTTCCTTCACCTAGGAGTCATACCCAATGCGTCGGGGACGATCAAACTCTTCTGTGACAACACTGGAGCTATTGCACTTTCCAAGGAGCCCAGGTTTCACAAGAAGACCAGGCACATCAAGCGTCGCTTCAACTCCATTCATGAAAATGTTCAAGATGGAGACATAGAAATTTGTAAAGTGCACACGGATCTGAATGTCGCAGATCCATTGACTAAACCTCTCCCTAGAGCAAAACATGATCAACACCAGAACTCTATGGGTGTTGGATTCATCACAATGTAACTAGATTATTGACTCTAGTGCAAGTGGGAGACTGTTGGAAATATGCCCTAGAGGAAATAATAAAAGCATTATTATTATATTTCCTTGTTCATGATAATTATCTTTTATTCATGATATAATTGTGTTATTCGGAAATCGTAATACATGTGTGAATACATAGACACCAACATGTCCCTAGTAAGCCTCTAGTTGATTAACTCGTTGATCAACAGATAGTCATGGTTTCCTGACTATGGACATTGGATGTCATTGATAACGAGATCACATCATTAGGAGAATGATGTGATGGACAAGACCCAATCCTAAGAATAGCACAAGATCGTATAATTCGTTTGCTAGAGCTTTTCCAATGTCAAGTATCTTTTCCTTAGACCATGAGATCGTGTAACTCCCGGACACCGTAGGAGTGCTTTGGGTGTGCCAAACGTCACAACGTAACTGGGTGACTATAAAGGTATACTACGGGTATCTCCGAAAGTGTCTGTTGGGTTGACACAGATCAAGACTGGGATTTGTCACTCCATATGACGGAGAGGTATCACTGGGCCCACTCTGTAATGCATCATCATAATGAGCTCAATGTAATCAAAGTGTTTGATCACGGGATCATGCATTACGGTACGAGTAACATGACTTGCCGGTAACGAGATTGAATGAGGTATTGGGATACCGACGATCGAATCTCGGGCAAGTAAAATACCGATTGACAAAGGGAATAGAATACGGGATTGATTGAATCCTCGACATCGTGGTTCATCCAATGAGATTATCGAGGAGCATGTGGGAGCCAACATGGGTATCCATATCCCGTTGTTGGTTATTAGCCAGAGAGCCATCTCGGTCATGTCTACGTGTCTCCCAAACCCGTAGGGTCTACACACTTAAGGTTCGGTGACGCTAGGGTTGTAAAGATATGAATATGCAGTAATCCGAAAGTTGTTCGGAGTCCTAGATGAGATCCCGGACATCACGAGGAGTTCCGGAATGGTCCGGAGGTAAAGAATTATATATAGGAAGTGCAGTTTCGGCCATCGGGAAGATTCGGGGGACACCGGTATTGTACCGGGACCACCGGATGGGTCCCGGGGGTCCACCGGGTGGGGCCACCCATCCCGGAGGGCCCCATGGGCTGAATTGGGAGGGTGAACCTGCCCATAGTGGGCAGGTGCGCCTCCCTTGGCCCACCCCCTTGCGCCTAGGGTTGAAACCCTAGGGTGGGGGAGGCGCCCCACTTGCCTTGGGGGGTACTCCACCCCCTGGCTGCCACCAACTGACAGCTCCACCGTTTAATGTAAATACGTATCCGGTTTGCGATTTCGAATCGTCCGGATCAGTGTCAAAGCTTGCATCAACGTAACCCTTTACGATGAGTTCTTTGTCACCTCCATACACGAGAAACATTTCCTTAGTCCTTTTCAGGTACTTCAGGATATTCTTGACCGCTGTCCAGTGATCCACTCCTGGATTACTTTGGTACCACCCTGCTAAACTTATAGCAAGGCACACATCAGGTCTGGTACACAACATTGAATACATGATAGAGCCTATTGCTAAAGCACAGGGAACATCTTTCATCTTCTCTCTATCTTCTGCAGTGGTCGAGCATTGAGTCTGACTCAACTTCACACCTTGCAATACAGGCAAGAACCCTTTCTTCGCTTGATCCATTTTGAACTTCTTCAAAATCTTGTCAAGGTATGTGCTTTGTGAAAGTCCAATTAAGCGTCTTGATCTATCTCTATATATCTTAATGCCCAATATGTAAGCAGCTTCACCGAGGTCTTTCATTGAAAAACTCTTATTCAAATACCCCTTTATGCTATCCAGAAATTCTATATCATTTCCAATCAGTAATATGTCATCTACATATAATATCAGAAATGCTACAGAGCTCCCACTCACTTTCTTGTAAATACAGGCTTCTCCAAAAGTCTGTACAAACCCAAATGCTTTGATCACACTATCAAAACGTTTATTCCAACTCCGAGATGCTTGCACCAGTCCATAAATGGATCGCTGGAGCTTGCATACTTTGTTAGCTCCCTTTGGATAATAAAACCTTCTGGTTGCATCATATACAACTCTTCTTCCAGAAACCCATTCAGGAATGCAGTCTTTACATCCATTTGCCAAATTTCATAATCATAAAATGCGGCAATTACTAACATGATTCGGACAGACATAAGCATCGCTACGGGTGAGAAGGTCTCATCGTAGCCAATCCCTTGAACTTGTCAAAACCCCTTTGCGATAAGTCGAGCCTTGTAGACAGTAACATTACCGTCGGCGTCTGTCTTCTTCTTCAAGATCCACTTGTTCTCTATTGCTTGCCGACCCTCGTGCAAGTCAACCAAAGTCCACACTTTGTTTTCATACATGGATCCCATCTCAGATTTCATGGCTTCCAGCCATTTTGCGGAATCTGGGCTCACCACCGCTTCTTCATAGTTCATAGGTTCGTCATGATCTAGTAGCATGATTTCCAGAATAGGACTGCCGTACCACTCTGGTGCGGATCTCACTCTGGTTGATCTACGAGGTTCAGCAGTTACTTGATCTGAAGTTTCATGATCATCATCACTAACTTCTTCTCTGATTGGTGTAGATGTCACAGAAACCGGTTCCTGTGATGAACTACTTTCCAATAAGGGAGCATGTACAGTTACCTCATCAAGTTCTACTTTCCTCCCACTCACTTCTTTCGAGAGAAACTCCTTCTCTAGAAAGGATCCATTTTTAGCAACAAATGTCTTGCCTTCGGATCTGTGATAGAAGATGTACCCAACTGTTTCCTTTGGGTATCCTATGAAGACACATTTCTCCGATTTGGGTTCGAGCTTATCAGGTTGAAGCTTTTCCACATAAGCATCGCAGCCCCAAACTTTAAGAAACGACAACTTTGGTTTCTTGCTAAACCATAGTTCATAAGGCGTCGTCTCAACGGATTTTGACGGTGTCCTATTTAACGTGAATGCGGCCGTCTCTAGAGCATAACCCCAAAACGATAGCGGTAAATCTGTAAGAGACATCATAGATCGCACGATATCTAGTAAAGTGCGATTACGACGTTCGGACACACCATTGCGTTGTGGTGTTCCGGGTGGCGTGAGTTGCGAAACTATTCCGCATTGTTTCAAATGTAGACCAAACTCGTAACTCAAATATTCTCCTCCACGATCAGATCGTAGAAACTTTATTTTCTTGTTACGATGATTTTCAACTTCACTCTGAAATTCTTTGAACTTTTCATATTGTTCAGACTTGTGTTTCATTAAGTAGATATACCCATATCTGCTTAAATCATCTGTGAAGGTGAGAAAATAACGATATCCGCCACGAGCTTCAATATTCATCGGACCACATACATCTGTATGTATGATTTCCAATAAATCTGTTGCTCTCTCCATAGTACCAGAGAACGGTGTTTTAGTCATCTTGCCTAAGAGGCACGGTTCGCAAGTACCAAGTGATTCATAATCAAGTGGTTCCAAAAGTCCATCAGTATGGAGTTTCTTCATGCGCTTTACACCGATATGACCTAAACGGCAGTGCCACAAATAAGTTGCACTATCATTATCAACTCTGCATCTTTTGGCTTCAACATTATGAATATGTGTATCACTACTATCGAGATTCATCAAAAATAGACCACTCTTCAAGGGTGCATGACCATAAAAGATATTATTCATATAAATAGAACAACCATTATTCTCTGATTTAAATGAATAACCGTCTCGCATCAAACAAGATCCAGATATAATGTTCATGCTCAACGCTGGCACCAAATAACAATTATTTAGGTCTAATACTAATCCCGAAGGTAGATGTAGAGGTAGCGTGCCGACCGCGATCACATCGACTTTGGAACCATTTCCCACGCGCATCGTCACCTCGTCCTTTGCCAGTGTTCGCTTAATCTGTAGTCCCTGTTTCGAGTTGCAAATATTAGCAACAGAACCAGTATCAAATACCCAGGTGCTACTGCGAGCTCTAGTAAGGTACACATCAATAACATGTATATCACATATACCTTTGTTCACCTTGCCATCCTTCTTGTCCGCCAGATACTTGGGGCAGTTCCGCTTACAGTGACCAGTCTGCTTGCAGTAGAAGCACTCAGTTTCAGGCTTAGGTCCAGACTTGGGTTTCTTCGCTTGAGCAGCAACTTGTTTGCTGTTCTTCTTGAAGTTCCCCTTCTTCTTCCCTTTGCCCTTCTTCTTGAAACTGGTGGTCTTATTGACCATCAACACTTGATGCTCCTTCTTGATTTCTACCTCCGCAGCCTGTAGCATTGCGAAGAGCTCGGGCATTGTCTTATCTATCCCTTGCATATTATAGTTCATCACGAAGCCTTTGTAGCTTGGTGGCAGTGATTGAAGAATTCTGTCAATGACACAATCATCCGGAAGATTAACTCCCAGTTGACTCAAGTGATTGTAATACCCAGACATTCTGAGTATGTGCTCACTGTCAGACCCATTCTCTTCCATCTTGCAGCTATAGAACTTATTGGAGACCTCATATCTCTCAATCCGGGCATTCTGTTTGAATATCAACTTCAACTCCTGGAACATCTCATATGCTCCATGGTTCTCAAACCGTCGTTGAAGTCCCGGTTCTAAGCCGTAAAGCATGGCACACTGAACTATCGAGTAGTCATCAGCTTTGCTCTGCCAGACGTTCATAACATCTGGTGTTGCTCCAGCAGCAAGCCTGGCACCTAGCGGTGCATCCAGGACGTAATTCTTCTGTGCAGCAATGAGGACAATCCTCAAGTTACGGACCCAGTCCGTGTAATTGCTACCATCATCTTTCAACTTTGCTTTCTCAAGGAACGCATTAAAATTCAACGGAACAACAGCACGAGCCATCTATCTACAATTAACATAAACAAGCAAGATACTATCAGGGACTAAGTTCATGATAAATTTAAGTTCAATTAATCATATTACTTAAGAACTCCCACTTAGACAGACATCCCTCTAATCTTCTAAGTGATCACGTGATCCAAATCAAACTAAACCATAACCGATCATCACGTGAAATGGATTAGTTCTCAATGGTGAACATCATCATGTTGATCATATCTACTATATGATTCACATTCGACCTTTCGGTCTCCGTGTTCCGAGGCCATATCTGCATATGCTAGGCTCGTCAAGTATAACCCGAGTATTCCGCGTGTGCAAAATTGGCTTGCACCCGTTGTAGATGGACGTAGAGCTTATCACACCCGATCATCACGTGGTGTCTGGGCACGACGAACTTTGGCAACGGTGCATACTCGGGGAGAACACTTCTTGATAATTTAGTGAGAGATCATCTTATAATGCTACCGTCAATCAAAGCAAGATAAGATGCATAAAAGATAAACATCACATGCAAATCAATATAAGTGATATGATATGGTCATCATCATCTTGTGCTTCGTGATCTCCATCTCTGCAGCACCATCATGATCACCATCGTCACCGGCGCGACACCATGATCTCCATCGTAGCATCGTTGTCGTCTCGCCAATCTTATGCTTCTACGACTATCGCTACCGCTTAGTGATAAAGTAAAGCATTACAGGGCGATTGCATTGCATACAATAAAGCGACAACCATACGGCTCCTGCCGGTTGCCGATAACTCGGTTACAAAACATGATCATCTCATACAATAAAATATAGCGTCATGTCTTGACCATATCACATCACAACATGCCCTGCAAAAACAAGTTAGACGTCCTCTACTTTGTTTGTTGCAAGTTTTACGTGGCTACTACGGGCTTAAGCAAGAACTCATCTTGCCTACGCATCAAAACCACAACGATAGTTTGTCAAATAGACTCTGTTTTAACCTTCTCAAGGACCGGGCGTAGCCACACTTGGTTCAACTAAAGTTGGTGAGACAGTCTCCCGCAAGCCATCTGTGTGCAAAGCACGTCGAGGGAACCGGTCTCGCGTAAGCGTACGCGTAAGGTAGGTCCGGGTCATCTCATCCAACAATACCGCTGAACCAAAGTATGACATGCTGGTAGGCAGTATGACTTGTATCGTCCACAACTCACTTGTGTTCTACTCGTGCAAATAACATCAAACCATAAAACCTGGCTCTGATACCACTGTTGGGGAACGTAGTAATTTCAAAAAAATTCCTACGCACACGCGAGATGATGGTGATGCATAGCAACGAGAGGGGAGAGTGTTGTCTACGTACCCTCGTAGACCGAAAGCGGAAGCATTATATCAACGCGGTTGATGTAGTCGTACGTCTTCATGATCCGACCGATCCAAGCACCGTTACTCCGGCACCTCCGAGTTCTTGGCACACGTTCAGCTCGATGACGTTCCTCGGGCTCCGATCCAGCAAAGCTTCAGGGAAGAGTTCCGTCAGCACGACGGCGTGGTGACGATCTTGATGTACTACCGACGCAGGGCTTCGCCTAAGCAGCGCGACAATATGACCGAGGTGGAATATGGTGGAGGGGGGCACCACACACGGCTAAGGAACGATCACGTTGATCAATTGTGTGTCTTGGGGTGCCCCCCTGCCCCCGTATATAAAGGAGCAAGGGGGGAGGGCCGGCCGGCCCTAGGGGCGCGCCAAGGGAGGGGGAGTCCTCCTCCTAGTGGGAGTAGGACTCCCCTTTCCTAGTCCAACTAGGAGGGGGAAGGGGAAAAGGAAGGAGAGGGAGAGGGAGAGGGAAAGGGGGCCGCGACCCCCCCCTCCTTGTCCAATTCGGACTCCTCATGGGGGGGGGCGCCACCTCCTGGTGCGGCCCTCTCTCTCCCCTCGCGGCCCAATAAGGCCCATACTTCCCCCGGGGGGTTCCGGTAACCCCTCCGGCACTCCGGTAATATCCGAAACCTCCCGGAACCATTCCGATGTCCGAACATAGCCGTCCAATATATCAATCTTTATGTCTCGACCATTCCGAGACTCCTCGTCATGTCCGTGATCACATCCGGGACTCCGAACTCCTTCGGTACATCAAAATGCATAAACTCATAATAACTGTCATCGTAACCTTAAGCGTGCGAACCCTACGGTTCGAGAACAATGTAGACATGACCGAGACACGTCTCCGGTCAATAACCAATAGCGGGACCTGGATGCCCATATTGGCTCCTACATATTCTACGAAGATCTTTATCGGTCAGACCGCATAACAACATACGTTGTTCCCTTTGTCCATCGGTATGTTACTTGCCCGAGATTCGATCGTCGGTATCCAATACCTAGTTCAATCTCGTTACCGGCAAGTCTCTTTACTCGTTCCGTAATACATCATCCCGCACCCAAATCATTGGTTGCAATGCTTGCAAGGCTTATGTGATGTGCATTACCGAGAAGGCCCTGAGATACCTCTCCGACATTCGGAGTGACAAATCCTAATCTCGAAATACGCCAACCCAACAAATACTTTCGGAGACACCTGTAGAGCACCTTTATAATCACCCAGTTACGTTGTGACGTTTGGTAGCACCCAAAGTGTTCCTACGGTAAACGGGAGTTGCATAATCTCATAGTCAAAGGAACATGTATAAGTCATGAACAAAAGCAATAGCAACATACTAAACGATCGGGTGCTAAGCTATTGGAATGGGTCATGTCAATCAGATCATTCAACTAATGATGTGACCTTGTTAATCAAATGACAACTCCTTTGTCTATGGTTAGGAAACTTAACCGTCTTTGATTAACAAGCTAGTCAAGTAGAGGCATACTAGTGACACTCTGTTTGTCTATATATCCACACATGTATTATGTTTCCGGTTAATACAATTCTAGCATGAATAATAAACATTTATCATGATATGTAAGGAAATAAATAATAACTTTATTATTGCCTCTAGGGCATATTTCCTTCACCTAGGAGTCATACCCAATGCGTTGGGGCCGATCAAACTCTTCTGTGACAACACTGGAGCTATTGCACTTGCCAAGGAGCCCAGGTTTCACAAGAAGACCAGGCACATCAAGCGTCGCTTCAACTCCATTCATGAAAATGTTCGAGATGGAGACATAGAAATTTGTAAAGTGCACACGGATCTGAATGTCGCAGATCCGTTGACTAAACCTCTCCCTAGAGCAAAACATGATCAACACCAGAACTCTATGGGTGTTGGATTCATCACAATGTAACTAGATTATTGACTCTAGTGCAAGTGGGAGACTGTTGGAAATATGCCCTAGAGGAAATAATAAAAGCATTATTATTATATTTCCTTGTTCATGATAATTATCTTTTATTCATGCTATAATTGTGTTATTCGGAAATCGTAATACATGTGTGAATACATAGACACCAACATGTCCCTAGTAAGCCTCTAGTTGATTAGCTCGTTGATCAACAGATAGTCATGGTTTCCTGACTATGGACATTGGATGTCATTGATAACGAGATCACATCATTAGGAGAATGATGTGATGGACAAGACCCAATCCTAAGAATAGCACAAGATCGTATAATTCGTTTGCTAGAGCTTTTCCAATGTCAAGTATCTTTTCCTTAGACCATGAGATCGTGTAACTCCCGGACACCGTAGGAGTGCTTTGGGTGTGCCAAACGTCACAACGTAACTGGGTGACTATAAAGGTATACTACGGGTATCTCCGAAAGTGTCTGTTGGGTTGACACGGATCAAGACTGGGATTTGTCACTCCATATGACGGAGAGGTATCACTGGGCCCACTCGGTAATGCATCATCATAATGAGCTCAATGTAATCAAAGTGTTTGATCACGGGATCATGCATTACGGTACGAGTAACGTGACTTGACGGTAACGAGATTGAACGAGGTATTGGGATACCGACGATCGAATCTCGGGCAAGTAAAATACCGATTGACAAAGGGAATAGAATACGGGATTGATTGAATCCTCGACATCGTGGTTCATCCAATGAGATTATCGAGGAGCATGTGGGAGCCAACATGGGTATCCATATCCCGTTGTTGGTTATTAGCCAGAGAGCCATCTCGGTCATGTCTACGTGTCTCCCAAACCCGTAGGGTCTACACACTTAAGGTTCGGTGACGCTAGGGTTGTAAAGATATGAATATGCAGTAATCCGAAAATTGTTCGGAGTTCTGGATGAGATCCCGGACATCACGAGGAGTTCCGGAATGGTCCGGAGGTAAAGAATTATATATAGGAAGTGCAGTTTCGGCCATCGGGAAGATTCGGGGGACACCGGTATTGTACCGGGACCACCGGATGGGTCCCGGGGGTCCACCGGGTGGGGCCACCCATCCCGGAGGGCCCCATGGGCTGAAGTGGGAGGGGGAACCAGCCCATAGTGGGCTGGTGCGCCTCCCTTGGCCCACCCCCTTGCGCCTAGGGTTGAAACCCTAGGGTGGGGGGGGCGCCCCACTTGCCTTGGGGGGTACTCCACCCCTTGGCCGCCGCCCCCCTTGGGAGATGGGATCTTCAGGGCTGGGGCCCCCCAGGGGGCCTATATAAAGGGGGGGAGGGAGCGGCAGCCGCACCCCTGAAGCTCTGGCGCCTCCCTCTACCCTGCTACACTTCTCTCTCTCTCTCTCTCTCTCTCTCTCTCTCTCTCTCTCTCTCTCTCTCTCTCTCTCTCTCTCTCTCTCTCTCTCTCTCTCTCTCTTTCTCGTAGAAGCACGGCGAAGCCCTGCTGCGGTGACCACTGCATCCACCACCACGCCGTCGTGCTGCTGGATCTTCATCAACCTCTCCTTCTGAAGGAAATATGCCCTAGAGGCAATAATAAAGTTATTATTTATTTCCTTACATATCATGATAAATGTTTATTATTCATGCTAGAATTATATTAACCGGAAACATAATACATGTGTGGATACATAGACAAACAGAGTGTCACTAGTATGCCTCTACTTGACTAGCTTGTTAATCAAAGATGGTTAAGTTTCCTAACCATAGACAAAAGGAGTTGTCATTTGATTAACAAGGTCACATCATTAGTTGAATGATCTGATTGACATGACCAATTCCATGAGCATAGCACCCGATCGTTTAGTATGTTGCTGTTGCTTTTATCCATGACTTATACATGTTCCTTTGACTATGAGATTATGCAACTCCCGTTTGCCGGAGGAACAATTTGGGTGCTACCAAACGTCACAACGTAACTGGGTGATTATAAAGGAGTACTACAGGTGTCACCAAAGGTAGATGTTGGGTTGGCGTATTTCGAGATTAGGATTTGTCACTCCAATTGTGGGAGAGGTATCTCTGGGCCCTCTCGGTAATGCACATCACTTAAGCCTTGCAAGCATTGCAACTAATGAGTTAGTTGCGGGATGATGTATTACGGAACGAGTAAAGAGACTTGCCGGTAACGAGATTGAACTAGGTATTGGATACCGACGATCGAATCTCGGGCAAGTAACATACCGATGGACAAAGGGAACAACGTATGTTGTTATGCGGTCTGACCGATAAAGATCTTCGTAGAATATGTAGGAGCCAATATGGGCATCCAGGTCCCGCTATTGGTTATTGACCGGAGACGTGTCTCGGTCATGTCTACATTGTTCTCGAACCGTAGGGTCCGCACGCTTAAGGTTACGATGACAGTTATTATGAGTTTATGCATTTTGATGTACCGAAGGAGTTCGGAGTCCCGGATGTGATCACGTACATGACGAGGAGTCTCAGAATGGTCGAGACATAAAGATTGATATATTGGACGGCTATGTTCGGACATCGGAATGGTTTCGACAGGTTTCGGATATTACCGGAGTGCCGGAGGGGTTACCGGAACCCCCCGGGGGAAGTATGGGCCTTATTGGGCCGCGAGGGGAGAGAGAGGGCCGTGCCAGGAGGTGGCGCACGCCCCCCCCCCCCATGAGGAGTCCGAATTGGACAAGGAGGGGGCGCGACCCCCTTTCCCTCTCCCTCTCCCTCTCCTTCCTTCCCCCCTTCTCCCTCCTAGTTGGACTAGGAAAGGGGAGTCCTACTCCCACTAGGAGGAGGACTCCGCCTCCCTTGGCGCGCCCCTAGGGCCGGCCGGCCCTCCCCCCTTGCTCCTTTATATACGGGGGCAGGGGGGCACCCCAAGACACACAAGTTGATCCTTGAGATCGTTCCCTAGCCGTGTGCGGTGCCCCCCCTCCACCATATTCCACCTCGGTCATATTGTAGCGGTGCTTAGGCGAAGCCTGCGACAGTAGAACATCAAGATCGTCACCACGCCGTCGTGCTGACGGAACTCTTCCCCGAAGCTTTTCTGGATCGAAGCCCGGGGAACGTCATCGAGCTGAACGTGTGCCAAGAACTCGGAGGTGCCGGAGTAACGGTGCTTGGATCGGTCGGATCGTGAAGACGTACGACTACATCAACCGCGTTGATATAACGCTTCCGCTTTTGGTCTACGAGGGTACGTAGACAACACTCTCCCCTCTCGTTGCTATGCATCACCATGATCTTGCGTGTGCGTAGTTAATTTTTTGAAATTACTACGTTCCCCAACAGTGTTATCAGAGCCTAGGTTTTTATGGTTTGATGTTATTTGCACGAGTAGAACACAAGTGAGTTGTGGACGATACAAGTCATACTGCCTACCAGCATGTCATACTTTGGTTCAGCGGTATTGTTGGATGAGTCGACCCGGACCAACCTTACGCGTACGCTTACGCGAGACCGGTTCCGTCGACGTGCTTTGCACACAGATTGCTTGCTGGAGACTGTCTCACCAACTTTAGTTGAACCAAGTGTGGCTACGCCCGGTCCTTGAGAAGGTTAAAACGGAGTCTATTTGACAAACTATCGTTGTGGTTTTGATGCGTAGGTAAGATGAGTTCTTGCTTAAGCCCGTAGCAGCCACGTAAAACTTGCAACAAACAAAGTAGAGGACGTCTAACTTGTTTTTGCAGGTCATGTTGTGATGTGATATGGTCAAGACATGATGCTATATTTTATTGTATGAGATGATCATGTTTTGTAACCGAGTTATCAGCAACCGGCAGGAGCCGTATGGTTGTCACTTTATTGTATGCAATGCAATCGCCCTGTAATGCTTTACTTTATCACTAAGCGGTAGCGATAGTCGTAGAAGCATAAGATTGGCGAGACGACAACGATGCTACGATGGAGATCAAGGTGTCGCGCCGGTGACGATGGTGATCATGATGGTGCTGCAGAGATGGAGATCACGAAGCACAAGATGATGATGACCATATCATATCACTTATATTGATTTGCATGTGATGTTTATCTTTTATGCATCTTATCTTGCTTTGATTGACGGTAGCATTATAAGATAATCTCTCACTAAATTATCAAGAAGTGTTCTCCCCGAGTATGCACCGTTGCCAAAGTTCGTCGTGCCCAGACACCACGTGATGATCGGGTGTGATAAGCTCTACGTCCATCTACAACGGGTGCAAGCCAGTTTTGCACACGCGGAATACTCGGGTTATACTTGACGAGCCTAGCATATGCAGATATGGCCTCGGAACACGGAGACCGAAAGGTCGAACGTGAATCATATAGTAGATATGATCAACATGATGATGTTCACCATTGAGAACTAATCCATTTCACGTGATGATCGGTTATGGTTTAGTTTGATTTGGATCACGTGATCACTTAGATGATTAGAGGGATGTCTATCTAAGTGGGAGTTCTTAAGTAATATGATTAATTGAACTTAAATTTATCATGAACTTAGTCCCTGATAGTATCTTGCTTGTTTATGTTAATTGTAGATAGATGGCTCGTGCTGTTGTTCCGTTGAATTTTAATGCGTTCCTTGAGAAAGCAAAATTGAAAGATGATGGTAGCAATTACACGGACTGGGTCCGTAACTTGAGGATTATCCTCATTGCTGCACAGAAGAATTACGTCCTGGATGCACCGCTAGGTGCCAGGCCTGCTGCTGGAGCAACACCAGATGTTATGAACGTCTGGCAGAGCAAAGCTGATGACTACTCGATAGTTCAGTGTGCCATGCTTTACGGCTTAGAACCGGGACTTCAACGACGGTTTGAGAACCATGGAGCATATGAGATGTTCCAGGAGTTGAAGTTGATTTTCAAACAGAATGCCCGGATTGAGAGATATGAGGTCTCCAATAAATTCTATAGCTAGAAGATGGAAGAGAATGGGTCTGTCAGTGAGCACATACTCAGAATGTCTGGGTATTGCAATCACTTGAGTCAACTGGGAGTTAATCTTCCGGATGATTGTGTCATTGACAGAATTCTTCAATCACTGCCACCAAGCTACAAAGGCTTCGTGATGAACTATAATATGCAAGGGATAGATAAGACTATGCCCGAGCTCTTCACAATGCTAAAGGTTGCGGAGGTAGAAATCAAGAAGGAGCATCAAGTGTTGATGGTCAATAAGACCACCAGTTTCAAGAAGAAGGGCAAAGGGAAGAAGAAGGGGAACTTCAAGAAGAACAGCAAACAAGTTGCTGCTCAAGCGAAGAAACCCAAGTCTGGACCTAAGCCTGAAACTGAGTGCTTCTACTGCAAGCAGACTGGTCACTGGAAGCGGAACTGCCCCAAGTATCTGGCGGACAAGAAGGATGGCAAGGTGAACAAAGGTATATGTGATATACATGTTATTGATGTGTACCTTACTAGAGCTCGCAGTAGCACCTGGGTATTTGATACCGGTTATGTTGCTAATATTTGCAACTCGAAACAGGGACTACGAATTAAGCGAACACTGGCAAAGGACGAGGTGACGATGCGCGTGGGAAATGGTTCCAAAGTCGATGTGATCGCGGTCGGCACGCTACCTCTACATCTACCTTCAGGATTAGTATTAGACCTAAATAATTGTTATTTGGTGCCAGCGTTGAGCATGAACATTATATCTGGATCTTGTTTGATGCGAGACGGTTATTCATTTAAATCAGAGAATAATGGTTGTTCTATTTATATGAATAATATCTTTTATGGTCATGCACCCTTGAAGAGTGGTCTATTTTTGATGAATCTCGATAGTAGTGATACACATATTCATAATGTTGAAGCCAAAAGATGCAGAGTTGATAATGATAGTGCAACTTATTTGTGGCACTGCCGTTTAGGTCATATCGGTGTAAAGCGCATGAAGAAACTCCATACTGATGGACTTTTGGAACCACTTGATTATGAATCACTTGGTACTTGCGAACCGTGCCTCATGGGCAAGATGACTAAAACACCGTTCTCCGGTATTATGGAGAGAGCAACAGATTTATTGGAAATCATACATACAGATGTATGTGGTCCGATGAATATTGAAGCTCGTGGCGGATATCGTTATTTTCTCACCTTCACAGATGATTTAAGCAGATATGGGTATATCTACTTAATGAAACACAAGTCTGAAACATTTGAAAAGTTCAAAGAATTTCAGAGTGAAGTTGAAAATCATCGTAACAAGAAAATAAAGTTTCTACGATCTGATCGTGGAGGAGAATATTTGAGTTACGAGTTTGGTCTACATTTGAAACAATGCGGAATAGTTTCGCAACTCACGCCACCCGGAACACCACAGCGCAATGGTGTGTCCGAACGTCGTAATCGCACTTTACTAGATATGGTGCGATCTATGATGTCTCTTACAGATTTACCGCTATCGTTTTGGGGTTACGCTCTAGAGACGGCCGCATTCACGTTAAATAGGACACCGTCAAAATCTGTTGAGACGACACCTTATGAACTATGGTTTAGCAAGAAACCAAAGTTGTCGTTTCTTAAAGTTTGGGGCTGCGATGCTTATGTGAAAAAGCTTCAACCTGATAAGCTCGAACCCAAATCGGAGAAATGTGTCTTCATAGGATACCCAAAGGAAACAGTTGGGTACACCTTCTATCATAGATCCGAAGGCAAGACATTTGTTGCTAAAAATGGATCCTTTCTAGAGAAGGAGTTTCTCTCGAAAGAAGTGAGTGGGAGGAAAGTAGAACTTGATGAGGTAACTGTACCTGCTCCCTTATCAGAAAGTAGTTCATCACAGGAACCAGTTTCTGTGACATCTACACCAATCAGAGAAGAAGTTAGTGATAATGATCATGAAACTTCAGATCAAGTAACTGCTGAACCTCGTAGATCAACCAGAGTGAGATCCGCACCAGAGTGGTACGGCAGTCCTATTCTGGAAATCATGCTACTAGATCATGACGAACCTACGAACTATGAAGAAGCGATGGTGAGCCCAGATTCCGCAAAATGGCTGGAAGCCATGAAATCTGAGATGGGATCCATGTATGAAAACAAAGTGTGGACTTTGGTTGACTTGCCCGAGGGTCGGCAAGCAATAGAGAACAAGTGGATCTTTAAGAAGAAGACTGACGCCAATGGTAATGTTACTGTCTACAAAGCTCGACTTGTCGCAAAGGGGTTTCGACAAGTTCAAGGGATTGACTACGATGAGACCTTCTCACCCGTAGCGATGCTTAAGTCTGTCCGAATCATGTTAGCAATTGCCGCATTTTATGATTATGAAATTTGGCAAATGGATGTAAAGACTGCATTCCTGAATGGGTTTCTGGAAGAAGAGTTGTATATGATGCAACCAGAAGGTTTTATTGATCCAAAGGGAGCTAACAAAGTATGCAAGCTCCAGCGATCCATTTATGGACTGGTGCAAGCATCTCGGAGTTGGAATAAACGTTTTGATAGTGTGATCAAAGCATTTGGGTTTGTACAGACTTTTGGAGAAGCCTGTATTTACAAGAAAGTGAGTGGGAGCTCTGTAGCATTTCTGATATTATATGTAGATGACATATTACTGATTGGAAATGATATAGAATTTCTGGATAGCATAAAGGGATATTTGAATAAGAGTTTTTCAATGAAAGACCTCGGTGAAGCTGCTTACATATTGGGCATTAAGATCTATAGAGATAGATCAAGACGCTTAATTGGACTTCCACAAAGCACATAACTTGACAAGATTTTGAAGAAGTTCAAAATGGATCAAGCGAAGAAAGGGTTCTTGCCTGTATTGCAAGGTGTGAAGTTGAGTCAGACTCAATGCCCGACCACTGCAGAAGATAGAGAGAAGATGAAAGATGTTCCCTATGCTTCAGCCATAGGCTCTATCATGTATGCAATGCTGTGTACCAGACCTGATGTGTGCCTTGCTATAAGTTTAGCAGGGAGGTACCAAAGTAATCCAGGAGTGGATCACTGGACAGCGGTCAAGAATATCCTGAAGTACCTGAAAAGGACTAAGGAAATGTTTCTCATGTATGGAGGTGACAAAGAGCTCATCGTAAAGGGTTACGTTGATGCAAGCTTTGACACTGATCCGGACGATTCGAAATCGCAAACCGGATACGTATTTACATTAAACGGTGGAGCTGTCAGTTGGTGCAGTTCTAAACAAAGCGTCGTGGCGGGATCTACATGTGAAGCGGAGTACATAGCTGCTTCGGAAGCAGCAAATGAAGGAGTCTGGATGAAGGAGTTCATATCCGATCTAGGTGTCATACCTAGTGCATCGGGTCCAATGAAAATCTTTTGTGACAATACTGGAGCAATTGCCTTGGCGAAGGAATCCAGATTTCACAAGAGAACAAAGCACATCAAGAGACGCTTCAATTCCATCCGGGACTTGGTCCAGGTAGGAGACATAGAGATTTGCAAGATACATACGGATCTGAATATGGCAGACCCGTTGACTAAGCCTCTTCCACGGGCAAAACATGATCAGCACCAAGACTCCATGGGTGTTAGAATCATTACTGTAAAATCTAGATTATTGACTCTAGTGCAAGTGGGAGACTGAAGGAAATATGCCCTAGAGGCAATAATAAAGTTATTATTTATTTCCTTACATATCATGGTAAATGTTTATTATTCATGCTAGAATTATATTAACCGGAAACATAATACATGTGTGGATACATAGACAAACAGAGTGTCACTAGTATGCCTCTACTTGACTAGCTTGTCAATCAAAGATGGTTAAGTTTCCTAACCATAGACAAAAGGAGTTGTCATTTGATTAACAAGGTCACATCATTAGTTGAATGATCTGATTGACATGACCCATTCCATTAGCATAGCACCCGATCGTTTAGTATGTTGCTGTTGCTTTTATCCATGACTTATACATGTTCCTTTGACTATGAGATTATGCAACTCCCGTTTGCCGGAGGAACACTTTGGGTGCTACCAAACGTCACAACGTAACTGGGTGATTATAAAGGAGTACTACAGGTGTCACCAAAGGTAGATGTTGGGTTGGCGTATTTCGAGATTAGGATTTGTCACTCCAATTGTGGGAGAGGTATCTCTGGGCCCTCTCGGTAATGCACATCACTTAAGCCTTGCAAGTATTGCAACTAATGAGTTAGTTGCGGGATGATGTATTACGGAACGAGTAAAGAGACTTGCCGGTAACGAGATTGAACTAGGTATTGGATACCGACGATCGAATCTCGGGCAAGTAACATACCGATGGACAAAGGGAAAAACGTATGTGGTTATGCGGTCTGACCGATAAAGATCTTCGTAGAATATGTAGGAGCCAATATGGGCATCCAGGTCCCGCTATTGGTTATTGACCGGAGACGTGTCTCGGTCATGTCTACATTGTTCTCGAACCGTAGGGTCCGCACGCTTAAGGTTACGATGACAGTTATTATGAGTTTATGCATTTTGATGTACCGAAGGAGTTCGGAGTCCCGGATGTGATCACGGACATGACGAGGAGTCTCGGAATGGTCGAGACATAAATATTGATATATTGGACGGCTATGTTCGGACATCGGAATGGTTCCGACAGGTTTCGGATATTACCGGAGTGCCGGAGGGGTTACCGGAACCCCCCGGGGGAAGTATGGGCCTTATTGGCGCACGCCCCCCCCCCCCCATGAGGAGTCCGAATTGGACAAGGAGGGGGGCGCGGCCCCCTTTCCCTCTCCCTCTCCCTCTCCTTCCTTCCCCCCTTCTCCCTCCTAGTTGGACTAGGAAAGGGGAGTCCTACTCCCACTAGGAGGAGGACTCCCCCTCCCTTGGCGCGCCCCTAGGGCCGGCCGGCCCTCCCCCCTTGCTCCTTTATATACGGGGGCAGGGGGGCACCCCAAGACACACAAGTTGATCCTTGAGATCGTTCCCTAGCCGTGTGCGGTGCCCCCCCTCCACCATATTCCACCTCGGTCATATTGTAGCGGTGCTTAGGCGAAGCCCTACGACAGTAGAACATCAAGATCGTCACCACGCCATCGTGCTGACGGAACTCTTCCCCGAAGCTTTGCTGGATCGAAGCCCGGGGAACGTCATCGAGCTGAACGTGTGCCAAGAACTCGGAGGTGCCGGAGTAATGGTGCTTGGATCGGTCGGATCGTCAAGACGTACGACTACATCAACCGCCTTGATATAACGCTTCCGCTTTCGGTTTATGAGGGTACGTAGACAACACTCTCCCCTCTTGTTGCTATGCATCACCATGATCTTGCGTGTGCGTTGGAAATTTTTTGAAATTACTACGTTCCCCAACACCTTCCCCCTTGCTGGATCAAGAAGGAGGAGACGTCATCCGCTTCGTACGTGTGTTGAACGCGGAGGTGCCGTCCGTTCGGCGCTTGACATCGGTGATTTGGATCACGGCGAGTACGACTCCATCATCCACGTTCTAGTGAACGCTTCCGCTCGCGATCTACAAAGGTATGTAGATGCAATCTGAATACTCGTTGCTAGATAAACTCATAGATGGATCTTGGTGAAACCGTAGGAAAAATTTTATTTTCTGCAACGTTCCCCAACAGTGATTGCATTGCATACAATAAAGCGACAACCATATGGCTCCTGCCAGTTGTCGATAACTCAGTTACAAAACATGATCATCTCATACAATAAAATTTAGCATCATGTCTTGACCATATCACATCACAACATGCCCTGCAAAAACAAGTTAGACGTCCTCTACTTTGTTTGTTGCAAGTTTTACGTGGCTGCTACGGGCTTTAAGCAAGAACCAATCTTACCTACGCATCAAAACCACAACGATAGTTTGTCAAGTTGGTGCTGTTTTAACCTTCGCAAGGACCGGGCGTAGCCACACTCGGTTCAACTAAAGTCGGAGAAACTGACACCCGCCAGCGACCTGTGTGCAAAGCACGTCGGTAGAACCAGTTTCGCGTAAGCGTACGCGTAATGTCGGTCCGGGCCGCTTCATCCAACAATACCGCCGAACCAAAGTATGACATGCTGGTAAGCAGTATGACTTATATCGCCCACAACTCACTTGTGTTCTACTCGTGCATATAACATCAACACATGAAACCTAGGCTCGGATGCCACTGTTGGGAAACGTAGTAATTTCAACAGTTTTCCTACGCACACGCAAGAACATGGTGATGCGTAGCAACGAGAGGGGGGAGTATTGTCTACACCCTCGTAGACCGAAAGCGGAAGCGTTACGACAACGCGGTTGATGTAGTCGTACGTCTTCACGGCCTGACCGATCAAGCAGCGAAACTACGGTACCTCCAAATTCTAGCACACGTTCAGCTCGATGACGATCCCTGGACTCCGATCCAGCAAAGTGTCGGGGAAGAGTTTCGTCAGCACGACGGCGTGATGACGATCTTGATGTTCTACTGTCGCAGGGCTTCGCCTAAGCACCGCTACAATATTATCCAGGACTCCATGTCTAAAGGTGCAGCATCTACATGCACACTGTCGACTCACCCATGCTCAAGAGCCTGGCCATCATTGATCCCCTCGGTGTCACGGCCGCCTCCCTCACGCTCATGACTCGGAGACTCACCTACCTAGACATCCCGTACAACGGGGAGTATGACTATGTCGCCGGATCAGAAGCAATCCCACTGGCATTAACCGGTCCGGAACATTCAGGCAGTCATGCCTTTGAACCATCCTCCCATCCAGCGTGAATCCGAGCCCGGTGTAGCATGTCGCGTCCAGCGTCTCACCGTCCGGCACACGAATGCCCGCCGCACGAACGGCATTTTTTTTTCTCCCAAAGCTCGAACTCTATCGCCACAGCTGTTACAACGGTCACCGGTCGGGTTTTTATAATCGGAGCCAACGTCAGGGCACGTACCTGCGCCTCCTACTCCATCGTGCGCGCTCCAGACGAGCCCACGACATGGGTGGCACACGGCGAGCCTCAAGCGATCGCCCCGGATCGCCCCTAACGACTCGCCAACAACTTGGGCGGTTGGCCCTACATACTCGCACTGGATGCACACACACACACGCACACCGCCATGCCACACACGCACACTCGCCACCAGCTCGGCGCGGCCTGAACAAGCGCCCAACACACTCAGCACACGCACACACACGCACTGCACATGCCCGTCGTGGCTTATTACACAGCGGGATTATTGTGACTCGAGTGGTGAAGAGAACAGCTAACCACCCCATAGAACTACAAGCTTACTACAGGTAGGGAGAAAGAGCACTGCTTGGAGTCACAGGAGCCTTCAACGATGAATGAATCCCTGTGAAGAGGGGAATTCGTATGTTCATGTACACATTATGCCTTTGTATGAACGCAGATACGTTAGTTTGAATCCTTAGGTTTTGCGGTTATCCTAGCCATTCGCATTGGCAGATATTTCACTTATGGTAGTAACCTCCATTTACAGTTACACGTTGCTAAGTTTCTTTGATTTAGACTGACAGTGTTGTACCTTGAATGGAAGTATATTGAGACACTTCTATGTTGATTAACAGTAATAATTCCATGATTGTTAAAATGCTAATACACACTGTGCAAGCATTGCTATATTGTAACAGCATGTTGGCCAAGTCCTGAGCTTCATGGTGTAATGCATCTTGCATTTCAGATGTTTGGGAAAATGATATGGTATGTGAAGAGTTGGGTAAGCCAATTAGCATCATCAAGCCTGACCATAAATTTTCTGACTAGCATGGGGTCGTGCCAATAACCAAGATCGACTGGACGACCCATTCTCTCTATTTCAGGAAGCACCCCACGACTTGATGGAATTGTTGGCCACCTCCTTGCTGTCGGGCTGGCTAATCTTCAGTGCCGGGCTCGGAGAAAAACATCATGACGCACATCTCCTTTCCTCTTCTTGCTGTCATTACTTTCTTTGGAGTGAGAGTATGTGAGGCTGATTGCCCTGCTAGATGATCCGGAACACTTAGACGCTACAACTGAGTTGGGATTTCCGTATGGACTGTCATCATCTTCTGACCCAGAGGAGATGCCATTAGCTTCAGAATTAGGAGCCATCTGCACAAGCATACAATAAAGTACAGGGTGAATACTGATAAAAATCGTGACTTACATAAATGCATAAATAGGATTTTGTTGGCATTGCACTGTCCGATAAACAGTCACTACAATGGTGGAATGCATCGTTGCTAGAAGCTGCTGAGTACATCGGAGTATGCAATGAACAAGATAATGATAACGGGAGACTTAAGTATTGTCCTATGCCGGCATAATGTATCTCACATGATGTTACTGCTGACTATATGTAACTTACAAATGCAGAGTATATCAATGCTACATCAAACAATGCAACTACAGTGTGTAATTAAGAGTATCTGAATGATTTGTAGAACAATAGCAGCGAGAGATACTATTACCTACACGGTAGTTGGATTAAGGACTAACAAACGATCATTGAGCATAGACCCGAGTAAATGGCATGCGAGCCTAATCCAACCAAACGAATCGAAATATAGCCTCCATGGAGCACGCTACAATACGACTAAAATAGATAACCACGTCCAGACCTTCTCATGACGAACTGAAATCACAGGGAAGTGATTCATATGTTTACCTAAGACAGCCAGTAGGGTCGGGGGCGATGGATATGTGGACCACGATGAGATGGCTGGGTCAGGAGATTGGTAATGGCGGAAGGGGAAGGGAGGAGGTTCCCTGCGGCTGGTGAAGAAGGAGCAGGTGAGAGGACGACCAACAAAGGAATTAAAGAGCCCCTCATCGGGCCAGTAGCGTGGGCTACTACTTTTGATTGCAGGCGACTAAGATGGTGGCACAATTGTCGGTTTCACTACCGAAACACAACTAACAGTTTGGCTTCTTCATAATAAGGAATGACACACAACAAGTTGTTAGTGCCCCTGAGCTGAAAACAAGCATGTCTATCGGCCAGTCGGCTCCTGCGAGAGCGACAACAAAGGACAACGCACCTCAGGCCGCCTGACTACATGAAAAACGGTTATCCAAATAATGTGCAAGAATAAAATTGACGAGCTGATCAGTAAGACGTGACAAGTTCTTTGGCCAACATGACTAACGGATTGGCCCATCCAACTCGGTGTAAATCTCCAAATGGTTTGTCAGATAATAATGTGTCGGGTTCCAGGTCGGATGTTTGGGTGACGACCGGTGAACGTTATGCATGCATGTTCACAAGAAATTTGAAAAATTTCATGTTATGGAAGTTTAAATTTTAAAAATGAGCTCCCTGTAGCTCGAGCTCTGTTGGAATTCTCCATTTGGGCTCCTTTATGTTTTTTGCGATCAACTACAGGTCACGTTGGTATGTGCAACCGAAGGTGAGTCAGCTTGGCCTGTGAAGAACGAATGTAGCTATGACTTAATTAGGATCAACATCACAAAAACATCGACCGCTTGACATGTGTAGATGAAACGCACGTCTGACTTAGGACGTTCAGTAATTAGAAGAAGAAAAAATTACTCGCCATTATGAACGTATTTTGCATTCAATCGGGAAAACCACAGAAATAAGCGGAAAAACCAAAGGTGGCCGTTGTCGCTCTCTCTCCCGCACGAGAAAAAACGCTGTCGTTCGACCTCCCGAAGACCCGCACGATGAAAAAGCCCACCGCCGCACGCTTCCCCTCCTCTCGACCTATCCTTACATCCAGATCGCGACCCCTTTCCCATCCTTTTCGTTCCCTCACCTCACGAGTCACGACTGCCGCCGCCGGCCTCCCACTCGCACGCAGCCGCCGCCACCCTGGCGCTCGCTCGCCGCCGCCGTCGTCACCAGTCCCGGCCATGGCGCAGCCGCTGCCGTCTTCCCCCTGAAGACCTTTTCATCTTGCCTGAAGGTGATCCTGTGGTCAGATCCTGCACGATACCTCATGAATACAACACATCGGCGTCGCTGTATGAGGCGTCCATCGCCCTGGTGGCGGCTTCAAGGGAGGACGCATGATCCTCATCGGCATCGCACAGGGACAAGCCATCAGATTCATCCACTTGGTAGCGGCTCCCAAGGGAGATAATCAGCCGGTAGGGCCGCTTGTTCATCCAGGTTTGACGATTGATCTTTTCATTATCTAGTCTCTCAAGGATGTCAAACGTACACCTCAACAACTAACGTCACTATTTATTTTGTTCCCTAGTGAACCCCCTCGATGAATGCATGCGCTGTGGCCGTGGCTAGTGAAAATTCTACCTATCTACATCCTGTTAACCAACAAGATAAGTATCAGCTTTGATATGGAGGTATTTTCCTTCACTGCGTGTTTTTTCTTTGTGCCCTTTACTGTACTGTAGTAGCATTTGCTAAATTGCATTGAGAGAATAAGACGGCACAACAAGCAGTGAGGATCAACCAAATTGCTGTAATAGCACGATCCGCAAGGCTAGAAGGGATCAGCACATGACATCCATGGCTTCTCCTCCGCCTGCTATTTGCCGTTGTGACACTGTTGATGGATCCGAGTCCCACCTGCTATAATTAAAGTCTATCTTCGAAGCAATAGTAATAATATAATAAAGTATTTATGACCCCGTTGCAATGCACGGTCAATTTGCTAGTACTACCTCCGTCTCGGTGTATAAGTCATTCGCGTAGTTCTAGGTCATCGATTTGAGAAATTAAATATGTGTTATATGTCATGAAAAGTATATCACTAGATTTCTACACGGATGTAGTTTCTAAATATATATTTTTTGTCACATATAATACATATTTAGATAGTTAAATTGTCGACCTAGAACTACGCGAATGACTTATACACCGGGACGGAGGGAGTACGTGAAAACATTGTTTTTGTGTGCAACAGTAAATCTTGAGATTTCTTTTGCCGCGAAGCAAATCGTTTTACCTCTCATTTGTTGACCAGGTTAAAGTCAAGCACTTTAGACCGGCAAAAGCATAGTATGGCTGCAAAGATGGTGGCAAGGGAAATGACGGAACCTGGAAAGGAGGAAACCCGTGTTCCGCGCAGAAGAAATGCATAGCTCTTGGATTATAAACACGTTATCGTTTACCACCACAACATGAAAGACATGCTTGTGATCCTTTTAGCTTTCACCCTTCGGTCACAGGAGAATCTCGTCCCTTCAAGCATTCACACTTCCATTCGATTGTCATTTTTCATCTCGGGTAATGCTTGCCAAGGTTTTGGTTACCGAATGAGGCAATTTTACCGAGGGGGACGGGTAAATGTGGTTACCACGGTTATCGAGAAATACCGAAAAATACCGAGAATATTTCGAGTGAATTTTATAGTTGAATTTTAAATTCAAATAAGTGAATGAACGAATATTCAAACCAGAGACCTCTTAAAACAGGAACTAGGTTGCTATCAACATGCCAGAACCAACTCTCATGGCATTATTTAGATCGTACGTACTTTACTGTAAATCCAGTGTTTAAATTCAAAAATTTCCAAAAAAAGGTATGTTTTGCTCGGTATGGCGATTTACCGAGGGGCACGGAAATACGCGGTAACCATGGGAAATCTTGAAATTTCGACCGGTAACCAAAACCTTGATGCTTGCCACTAAGGCATTCTAATTCGTTAGAATGTACACTAACTTGTTGACTCCCCAAAACTAAAATGATAAGGAGATAGACACATCATACCTAACCTAAGCCCGTAAAGCCCTCTATTTGCTATATTTGGGAGCTCCCATTGGAAACCCCCTCCTTCCCAAAAACATGTGAGATTGAGCTCGTGCACTAAATGGAATGTTCCGCATTCGCCTCCTGCCTCAATTCTCCAACCATTGACAGGTTGTGCATCGCTGGCCTTCCTTATGACACCGCCACTACTAGCACCATGCCACACAACTACCTGCATCCCTCTAATGCCTCCTGATGACTATGGCGTGCCTTGACAAACAAAAAGGATCACACCCCCAACATGAGAAGAACAATGCACCACCGATCCGTCGATGCTTCCGCCACCCCTAGAGATCAGCACGACCCATTCTCCTCCCCTCTCGCAGCACGCACCGGCCTACAATTTCCATGAGATCGACAACATGTTTAATAAAATTTTCTATTCTTGATATGTGTTCATGTTTAATTTCTGTATATTGGCATTGTAGAGCGTAAAGGGACCTAAATGTTGACTAGTTTATGCAATGTTGAAAGATGACTTCCAGGGCCGGCCCTGGCTTTCTAGAGGCCCTTGTGGGAACTTCGCATAATGGGCCTCGCCATTCCCTATAGTAGGAAAAAAATGCTTCCACTCCTATCATGTACAGCGACGAGTCATTATAAATGCAGATATACATTTCATTAACAAATATGGTCTTCAACTCTTGACACACCATGGATATATCATATATGATTATAAAGTCTATCTTTGATGCAATCCTATTAATTTACTAAAGTATTTATGCCTCGTTGCAATGCACAGTCAATTTCCTAGTACATGAAAAGAATGATTTTTATGTGCAATGGAAAATCTTGAGATTTCTTTTACCGCGAAGCAATTCGTTTTCCCTCTCATTTGTTGACTCGGTTCAAGTCAAGCACTTTTGACCGGTAAAAGAAAAATATAGCTGCAAGGGCGGCAAAGTTGTTGGGACAGGAAATGACGAAACCAGCAAAGCAGGTAATGCGTCTATCACGTAGAATAAATTCATATATAGCTGTCGGATTATCAAACACGTTGTCGTTTACCACAACAACATGAAACAACTGGAGAATCTCGTCCCTTGAGGGATTCACACTTGTACTCGATTGCCATTTTTCATCTCACGTAATGCTTGCCACTGAGGCTTTCTAATTCAAAAAATTGTACACTAAGAGCAACTCTACCCTATCTGAATAATTTATTAACTCCCCAAAAATAAAATGATGAAGCAGCTAGACACATCATATATCTAACCTAAGCCCCTAAAGCCCTGTATTTTGTATACTTTGGTTCCTAGTTTTGATTTTATCGCTTTCTTGGGGGACACCCGGCGACAACGACCGCGAACCGGATTTATTCAACACGTGGAAGAGATGGTCTGCACGAAAGCCGAGGGGTGCATCAAAGTCTACGAGCATCTATATGAACCAGGCGGCGAAGCTATCATTATTAAACATGGGAGATAACCCGACGTTTGCCAGCGCGACCTAGAGCCGATGACCAACTTGCGCCTTCGACCCTAGGGTGTCATGTTTGCAAAGCGAAATTCCTAGGTTAACAAGCCATTAAAAACTTTGGAACGTCATCCATCGAGTGAACCTGAAGCTCACTGGGGCGCCCGTGGCTTCGACGAAGGGTTCCTTCATCCATCAATGCATCAACTATCGTGTCAGGTGCGCCTCTCCGAACGCTAGAGTTAGAAGTCACACTCTCTCTGTATTTTTTGTCGCCCGCTCCTTAGTCTCTGTTTGCTCCATCAGACCGATATCTCCGTTGTCACATGCTCCAGATGCTCCGCAGGAATGTTAGAGTTAGTACTGCTATAGCTCAAATTAGGCTCGGTCCATCGACGACTTCTTAAGATTCTACTAGTAAATTCCTTGAGATCTTGAACATTCATTAGAATCAACCTTGATCACATAACAGCTTATCTGAATTCTGGTTTACGACCATTTCTTACTTGTGAAGAAGCATATTATCGTATCATTTTTCATCCCAACAAGCAAAGCAATAAGTACAAGGCTGTCTTTTCTTTACCTGTAAAATATAAAAATGTACTGAAGGAAAAATCCGGAAAAGAATATGCAATGTACCGCTATCTGTCCAAGCATAAGGCAACAACACAACCGCTAGATGACATATGTGTCTTTCTTTTGTTTCGTTATGTGCATGTTCAGACGGCTAAATTGCTTTATTGAATCCTCAAAGCCAGGACAAATGTATCAATGAGCATACTCATTTTCCAACATCAGTCTAGTTGACAAGCTACTCGCCCATTTCTTTGGCTTACTGCACTTACCATGTCGAGAACCCTTCATTTGCTTTTTTCTCGAATCATATCTTTTATAGTGGTTGTCAATGCAGATGCATCATCAGATCTATACCATACTGTGCCAAACTACATTAAAAGCAGGGGTAAACAAGTTAGTTAGAAATTACAGCATATCCATTGTTGAGCCTATTTCACAATGTCAAAAGAAAACCTAGTGGATATTTGACTAACCTAGATGTTATCAGTGCAGTCCTTGATTAATTTGTTCATGATGTACATCATAAATATGCCACAATCATAATCATTTGTTTGTCGTGAAACCTAGCAGCAAAAGACTTAAGAGCATATGTTACAGCTTGCTAGAAGTGAATAAACATCTGAGTTACCTCAATAATATATGTATCAATCACACCATTGATTTGAAGCACTGACTTCATATATCTGCAAGAGATACACATATTATTGAAAGTACTAACCTACACCAAGTAGTACATTTACTCAAACATTTTGAGTAGTGACACTTCTTACTCTGCAAAGTTCTCGAATATTGACGTACTATTATGTGTACCAAATTTATCCATGTGGAAAATTCTGGCTCTTTGGTTATCTTCCTTGCATATGATAGCAAGACTCTAGTGTTCTATTTTCTGCATGGCATAATAAAACATGCTCAGCCCATATGTATTCTAAGGGAGCCAATCTCTCTGTACTCTAAAGAAATGCATGTTAAAAAAAGACACAAAAAGATTGATTATCCATTCACAAGCCAAAATAGATATGGTTTATCCCTCAAATTCCGACATCCCGCTTCTCTATAGAGTTGTAGTAACAAATTAATAAATGTATGTGGCAAAAAACTTAAAATGTAGGCAGGAAAATAAATTTACGGATTTAAGACAATAGTTGTCCCATTGTTTCTTGTTCATAACTTTGTCATAGTACTCTGGTGTTCACTACTCTGGTGTTCACAATTAAATATTTGTTATGTATGTCGATAAACACATCATTGGTCATTGAATTCCCGCGAGATGAGCACATTGATCATTCTTTTCTTAAAATGTGATGAACCGGTCACACCATTCAATTTTATGAGCAAACTGGTCACTCTACCGTTTCCAGCCATAACGGGAGCTGAGGTGGCATGCTGACTTAGTGTTGAGTCCACGCCCGTGGCACATGCACATATCAAAGGGTAGAATACTTTGCAAAGAGGACCCTGGAAAGATGTGGAGCATCAGTTTGGATACTAGGAGGATTTTTTGCTCAAGTGGTGCTCGTTCTTGACAGGAATTTACGTGTGCGGAGCTACTCGTTGGGATCCAGGAACCTTGCCAAGAACAATGCAGCCGCGCCATGCCCGTCGTTGTGGTCGCGCATGCTGAGCTGCATCATGACGTCCCATGCCCCGATGCCACATGGCGCCGCACGCGACCTGTGTCACTCCTACCATCGCCGCCGCGCGCCACCTGCGCCGCTGCTACTGTCGCCGACGAGCGTGGTTGTGAGCCCGTGGCGTCTTTCTCTCGGTGACCATGCCTGGTGTGCGTGGTGTTCCATCAGTTAGGGTCGAGGTTCGTTCCTCTGCTAACCCACTGCACCCAGGGCCGGCCCTGGGCCATGGCGAGGAGTGCGACGGCCTAGGGCCCAGCCCAAACAGGGGCCCATACCCTGTGCATAGCAGTATATATATATTACGTACTAAAAAAAATCTAGTACGCAAAGGAAGCAGGCCCAGCCCATGAAGAGAGAGGAAGCAAAGTCACACACGAACGCAATCCCAAGATCCCTTTTCCTTCCTTCGCTCCCAGAAAACGTCGCCGGCTCGTTCGTCTCCCAGCCGCCATAGTCTTCTTCAGTCTTCATGTCTTCAGCAATTGATTACCCCAAGTTCCTATGAGCCCAAGACCCCAATTCCCCAAGCTAATTAATGGAGTTTTCAAGGGCCCCAGGATTTCTTCGGCTTCTCGCTTCCTATAAATACGCCCCAGGTTAGCGGAGGCGAGCCGACGGCACACCACTCTTGCAGGAACGCAAGAGCAGCAGCCAGCAGTGTGTGCCCCAGATTCATAGACAGCCCAAGCCATTCCCCAGTCATGTAATTTCTAGATCTCAATTCTTTGGCCTTATCTATTTTATTTCTGATATATGATGTTTGACCTACTTGATTCCTCTATTTTTGTACATGAAATTTCTGTTAGGCAGATTCTGCTGATCGTAGCATTGCTTGAAAATGACTTTGCAAATAGATTCGTGTCAGCAAATGAGATGTTTAATTTTGTTACAGCTATAGATTGCTACCAAAATGTGTCTAATGCTTATCGAATTCTCTGATTTATGGTTGTGGTTGGACCGCTAGAGCCTGAGCATAACTTCTGCCAAATTGGATCAAGAATTAAGAATGCCATATATATTTAATTAAGAGCTAAGATTTAATTAATGTGATATATCCATGATGTATTGAGACCATATTTGCTAATGAAATTTACACTTGCATTTATAATGAATTTTCATGGTAGAAATAGGTGTGGAAGTTTTTTTTTTGTCTATTATAGTCCACGGGCCCATCATACGGAGTTCGCACAAGGGCCCCTAACATGCTAGGACCGGCCCTGACTGCACCGCGCTACCTCGTGCACTCCGTGGCCACGTGCTACGGCCGAGCGAGTCGCCTAGAGAAAAAGGACGGACTATGTCCAGCTGAAACCTCTGTAGATGTGCTGGAGCCTCGACGTAGTAACGTGGAGCCGCTGCCGCCGTGTATTTTTCTAAGTTTGTGTCGCTGCCGCTGTAACCTGTATGTCTTGCCGTCCGTGAGGACATACTCTGTCCAGCCGCATCCGTGGGACGCCCGGTGTAGCTCTGTGCCAGCTTGTCTCGCCTGGAGCATTGCCTCGCGGTGCTTGCGCCGGACCCCTGGCTCGCGGCCGATGGCATCTGACCTCGTCACCATGGCTCTGTCGATCCCTCTCTATGGTAAGCTAGAGGACAATTCCTCTCGCCAGAAGGCCGCCACGTATCATCTCACTGTAATAACCACAACATCGCCGCCCAGGCACCTGCACTCACGCTCACGGCGTCCACAACACTCGCGGTCGGCATCCAGTGTGCGCCATCGCCGATGTGGTTTGTCGCACGCGTGATCAACAACCTCTCTATGCCTCACCATCTTGTCCATAGATTTGTTGCCAAAGGAATCGAACCCGGAGTTCATGTACACCTATGCCACACTCTTCTTCTCCCCCTCCGGCGGAAGATTGCCGCGCGTCGATCTACTCCTCGAGAACCCAACTTATTATTCTCGGCTTGGTAGCCCGCATGGGGATCGTCTGTAACTTATGGAGACATCCCATCCATGTCATGCATCCTCAAGAAGGCCTCATCACACAAGCATGTTCCGGCAGCCGTGGCCTCGCCTCCGAACTCCGTTGTCATCACCGTCCGCTTGCGCATGATCTAGGTGAGCCTTCATTATCGGCCTGCCTGTGGTCAGCCTGCAGTCTCCCACCACCCCAGGCCGGTGCAGCCTCACTCCCGCATAGCCCCCGCGCCAACTCTCACCACCTGTAGCTCCTTTCTGCTTCGACGTGCGTTGTCGCCATGCCGCGCTCGTAACAGATGTTTAAGCGGCTGGTCGTACGGTCCCTAAGTGGCTTACAGGTGAGCCCAATTAGTGTTAAACCGATGCAACCATGACCTGTTCTGAGTTAATATTTCCAGGGTATTTCTTGCAAAAATCCCTGCCCTCTGATATGCGCACATGCTGCAGCCGTGGGCCCAATGCTGAGTCAGCATGCCACTTGGCCAACCGTTACGGCTCGAAATGGCAGAGTGATCAGTTTGCTCATAAAATTGAGTGTTGTGATCGGTTAATCACATTTTGAGAGAAGAGTGACCAACGTGGTCATCTTGTGAGAGTTCAGTGATCAGTGGTGCGTTTATCTCTTATGTATTCATAACGAAATATTTGTTATGTATTTGACTACTCTGGTGTTCCAGAAGTATATGTGATCCTTGAAAGTGGCTACAAGAAGTACAACATTATAATTCCATACTTCAATAAAATGTAGCCTATTTTAGAAGCATACCAGACTAAGAAGAGCAGTACTTACAGCTCAATTAAATTATTTTTGACAAAGCCATCACATTTCTCAGCCTTTGCAGTCAATTCTTGATCTATTACTTCAATAGTTGGACGTTTTTGTTCAACTCTTCACCGAATTTTGCAAAGATAGCTTTGTGAGCTGAGATATATGCGAAAGCCCCAGATATAACTTCGTGAGTGTTGAGCCTTGTGCTTTTCCCCATGGGACGTATGATTATCCTTAAATGGTTTGCATCCTCTTTTGCATCTCTTTCCAAAGTTGTTACCACCACATTCATGAAATTCGAGAAGCAATCAATGAAGTCAGTATCTGCGGAGTGCAATTTGCACACTAGTTATGTAGCCTTGGCAGCCTGGCAATAATGTCATCTCTACTACTTATAAAACCAAGAAGTTTGTGTTCCCTCCTAACTTAGTAATCTTCAAACAATAAACATAGGTTCCTCCAAGCATATGAAAATAGTTGCACAAAATGAAAATCAAAGGTAACTGGACATATTGTTGATGCTTCTCATAAAAGGGGCCTAGGCAAAAAGGAAGTTAAAAAAGATGCCGTGTTTTGGCTAATTATAGTCTATAGTTCATGCCTGTTGAGGGGCAAGGACAACTTCGGCTTGAGGGATTAGCAGGACGACATTAGTTACAGTCTATTAGGGAGATCGATAACCCAAGAAACTGTCAAAGAATGGTATCGGGAGAAGTTTTACCATGACAACACACAATGACAATTAAAATGAGAGTTTTCTTGTATTACACAATAATATTGTTGTTAACTTCTAAAAAGATCATGTGTTGCATATACACACAAACTGGTACATATTATGATCCATTTATATCTTAATCGTGTGACTTACTATAGGTTGTCGGTAGCAACCATGCGAGCTACCTGTGCCAAACATATCTCCTCCACTTGGTAGATGGCAAGACCTAGCCTAAACACTATAGGAAAATGTCTTGAACTATAAAACTTTAGAATTTCACATAAGGACATCGGTAATTGGATTTTGTAAATAAGACATAACAATGTTATCTTTGTTTAGTTATTTTTTCTACCATTCTAATGGATGGAAAAACCTAGAGTGGATGTAATAATTCAAGGAAGAGCAGATTTAGTTACCTCTAAATCTTCCCAATTTTCTGCAAACAGCCTATTCAGACGATTTGTGTTATATGTGCATAGCGTGGATAACCTAGTATTGTTGGATTCACATCATTAACGTGAAGCTTCATGAAGTCAGCAACTATGGATTCACATCATTACCGTGCCACTTGGTTTCTTTATGGCTTGTGAAAAATCATATTACATCAAACATTTTTCATCCCAACAAGCAAAGCAATAAGTACAAGGTTGTTTTCTTTACCTGGAAAATATAAAAATGTACACAAGGAAAAATGCGGCAAAGTATATGCAACGTACCGCTATCTGTCTAAGCATAAGGCAACAACAGAACCGCTAGATGACATACGTGTCTTGCTATTATTTCATTATGTGCATGGTCATATGGCAAATTGCTTTATGAAATCCTTAAAGACAGAACAAATGTATCAATGAGCATACTCATTTTCCAACACCAGTCTAGTTGATCAAGCTACTTGCCCATTTCTTTGCCTTACTACACTTACCAATGGAAACCCTTCATTTACATTTCTTGAATATAATCTTTTATAGTGGTTGCCAATGCAGATGCATCGCATCTATAAATAGTTGACACCTTTATCGCCGACATTTGCTTTTATAAATTCAACAAGATTCGTTGAAACTAAACCCGCCAATATAACCTCAGCTCAGAAGTAGCGGTTGATGGATAGTCAAATTACCACAAGGAAAACTACTCTCAAGACATTCCGGTAGACTAGCCACCCAGCACAGTTGCCGGCTGATAGACAGTGTCATTTTTCAATCTTGGCGAAGATCATCCTTCTTGTGGAGCACCTATGACTGCGTCAATCTAGATGTTTGGGTGTTGCAAGACTATGTTGGTGAGAAATTTGGTTTCATCTGTTCAACACCATGAAGTAATGTGGTATGGTTTAGAAAAAAAAACTTATATTCACTAGATCAATTTCTCTTTTTTTACTGACGATATTATTCTTCCGACTGGTCAGTTGATCGGCAAGAGTGCTAGAGATCTAAGAGATCCTTAGTACATTTTCTCTTGAAAATTCATCGAGATTCTTTGAAACGAAATATAGCTCAGATGTGGTACCATCCCCTGCGCGCGCACAACTAGAAGAACCGGCAGAAGACGGCACTAGGCGGTGGTGTCGTGCTGGTCTTCTAGCAGAGCACGGCAAATCCAGGCATGATGCACCACCCTTGGGCGTGAACTGGCTTGGATGCGAGGCCAAAGTGCGCGACCACCTCGCGGAAGAAGCGGTGAAGTGAGAAGTGTCAACTCGGCCAACTTTACAGTGTTGACCAAGCCTGCTGATTAGACCCATGTTTATGTACATAACATATTTTTCCAAGGAAGTCTGAAACAGTAATGAAAGAGGTAGGCAGAAATGATTATCGCCAATATATGCAGGCTACCATCAACAAAAGTTCCCTTCTTAGATCCTTTCCTCCAGCGTATATAATTGCTCTTATACTCACGGATAGCAATCATTAGTCGGTCACAGATGTACTGGCACCAACCTTCTTTCCTTATGGACTCAATGTTTGAAGTCAGGGAGAAGATACTTTTCTTAATTTGAGCTTTCAAGTTGGGCCACAGAAGGTGACTCAAGATAAACGAAAGAAATTCGAGCTTGAAACAGAAGGTGACTGGAGAAAACATGTGTGATGAGCTATATAAAAGACTACACTTGTGGGATCAATTGGGACAAGCATCATTTCTGGTTTTCCATATTAGCTGCTACCCTACAGTTATTTAGTAAGCACCTTGTGATAAGAACCTTGCATTGTACTGCATGCCCTCATACCTCTACCCCATTTTAGGTCATTCACCTGGACTTCTCAGAGATAACAAAGTGATTTGATTTACTATAAAAGGAATCAAATTAAATCACATGCATCACCGCTTGTGTGGGCCTCCATCAATTCCTTTGAGTTTCATCTTGCGAAAGTACCCGAGGCGGTATACTTAACACTATAGCTGCAACACTACACGCGTCGAGCGGCACAACACCTAGTATCCATTGTTTTTGACTAGTATTATTGTGCTCTCTAATTCTATTTGCCCCTAGCTTTCGTCTCTCAGTATCAGTGTTGGCCAAACAGAATGCTCTCGTCGTCTGTTCTCTTTTTGACCTCAAAGCATTTCACCGCTCCATCAAAAATTTCCTTCGCCCCTACCGTACTCCAACTTGGTAGTTTTCAACTACCTATCCTGGTTGAGCTTTGTGATGATAACACAGTGTGCCCAAATAATAATATCGAGGTCAATGGGGTGGTTGCTGTAAGGGATCACCTGTATTTCCCTTGCAACTACATTTTCCATCGCTCTAGAAAAAATACTCAGCTCATTCTTCTATGGTGAGGTGGGTCGGTCTGATGCAATGAACGTGCCGGTAAAGAGGCGCTGGGGGAGTATGTTGTCTTGTTCTTGCACAAGAAAAGTAAGAGAATAATGAGATCAACATGTAGAGTAGCTTCTCCTTGATGCTGACATCTGGCTGTGGCCAACAATGACGACAAGCCTAATTTTATTCATACACAATCAGTGGCACACTATTGGATGGATGCAAGGGAGGGGGAAAGCACTATGGCCGCATGCTGCAAGGAGTGTCGCAGCGGGGGCGAGGGGATAGGAGGCAGATTGCTTGTTTGAAAGTGAGTTCACGTATTGGAGCCTAACTGTCTATTCAAACACATCCAGAATCCCTACCAAGTTACACGATTGGGGGTGTTGGAAATATGCCCTAGAGGCAATAATTAATTGGTTATAATCATATTTTTTTTCATGATAAAGGTTTATTATTCACGGTAGAATTGTATTGAATAGAAACTTAAATAAATGTGTGAATACATAAAAAAACACTATGTCCCCATAGAGGTGACGACTGTGCATAAATATCATGGCACATGGGTCTCTCTAACGTCCCAACGGTTACCTGACAGACGACCTACCGTCGACGGCTTTGGCGGTAGGAAGTGCACTTTTTGGTGTTATTCAGCATTTCCCTATTTATGCAAATCACTAGCCCGTCCGGATGCACGGGTTGTCGACTAGTTTTTACAAAACAAGAAAAAATTTCAAACATGAACTTAGTTTCAAAAAGGTAAAATAACCTTGAAATAGGAAAAGGAAAAAAGGAAGATGAAACAAACATAAAACAAAATAAAGAAAGAAGAAAGAGAAACAGAAGAAAGGAAAAAAAATGAGAACAGTTTTGACATTGTCAAATAGACTGTAGCACGCCACCTCGTGGGGTCATCTGCGTGTATGCCCACGCGCTGGACGCCGGGGTGCGACTCCCACTGCACCCTTCTTCTGTGAGATGCTCATCCACTTGGGCCTCGCTCTGGGCCAGCTCTCTCTTAACGGGTGGCAAGTCATGGTGGGGTTCGTCATGCTCTGCCACCATTTTTGAAACAATATCATGTTTGTCAAAAAAAATTGGTAATTCAAACAACATTTTAATAATTCTAAAATATTTTTTCTATTTGCCAATTTGAACAATTTTTTATATTGTGAACATTTTTAAGCATTTTCTTTTGAATGGGAACAATTTTTTTGAATAATATTTTATAATGTGAACATTTTTTCTAAATTATTATTTTTAAATTGAAGAACATATTTTGAATTGCACGAACATATTTTTGGTCAGCAAATTTAAAATTCCATTACCAACAACTACATACGAGAGTTAAAACAAAAATTAAAGATGGTCATACAAAACGCCTTCTCGTCTTGTCCTCAGTAAGCGCCATCGGAAATAGTTCCACACGAAACATTCGGTCAGTGGAACAGCCGCAACACTACTTCTCATCGCCCGCACTTCCTCTCTCACAATGCCATACCAGAACCGCGGTGCTATCCCTTTCACTCCCGCTCTCTCTGTCCGTAAGCCATGGCTGCGCCGGAGCCCCACGGTGAACCCCTGCAAGGCTTGCTGGCGATGCAGGATGACGACCTTAGGGATACGATGGCGCACGTCGACCTGCCGGACCGCGTTCGCGTTTCTGGAACCCACGACAGACTTGCCCAGGACGTGTGTCGAGTTAATCTGGAGGTGGATAACCTACTGGACTTGCCTGCCGTCCTCGAAAATGGTTTATTCTAGGAGAAAGGCCCTGGACACAGGTGTGTGCTGATTCCAATTGACTGGCCGGCCATGACGGCGAGGATCCTGTATGAACCTCCTCCTGAAAAGACTTATGTCCGCCAGGTTTGCGCCCATCCAGCAATCATCTTCTCCCGCAACATCATCTTTTAGGATGCATCTGCAAGCAACTAGTTCATTCGTTTGTTTTCACTGCCACTACATGAAACATGTAATTTGCCGTCTGTGGATCACAGACGGCAAAGACCTAAATTCAGACGACAAAGGCTTTGCAGTCAGGAAGCAGACGGCAAAGTCGGACGGCAAAGTCGAAGCGGCAAAGAATACTTTGTCGTCAGCTTTTTATCAGACAGATTGCGAAGACTTTGCCGTCAGCCAAACATCATCTTTGCCGTCAGCCGAATAATTAACAGACGACAAAGAAAAGCATCTTTGCCATCAGCCAAACGCCATCTTTGCCGTAAACCTCAAACATTACAGACGGCATAGAAATATTTTTTATCAAATAAAAAATGAACCCACAATGCACATGTGACATCAGCTAGCAAATATTTTACGGGATGGTCGACGAGGTCAAGGAAACCCCACTACCAGTCGCTGTCTAGCAATGATAAATATTTCCAGATTAAAAAAACACCACAAGATATACAACACTAGATTGTACACAATACACATCATACAATATGAAGTACTACATGTCTACATCACAACACACAACAATATCGATTCTAAAAAAAACACATGAATATCTTCTCGATCCATCGCGGCCTCAATCTTGTGGAGACGAACAACCGCGCTTCTTGATCCGCCGCTCCTCTATCTGTGTAGGCCACTGTGGGACGCGCTCGATCTGGTGGTGCTGGCGTCGGCCGGTGGCGTGGGCAGAGGCGGGCCCCAGCGGGCGGACGTGGGCGAAGGCGGGCAAGTGGCTGAGGAGCGTGGCGCGCGGCTGGTTGCGCGGGCGCAGGCCGGCGGGCGGCGCGCGGCCGGTGGCGCGGGCTTTGGTGGCGCAAACGGAGGCGGACGGCGCGCGGCGGGGGACGGGGCACGGAGGCCGGCAGGAGGACGGGGGATGGGGTATGGGCCGGCGGCATCGAGGGCTGAGAGGAAGGGGCTGGCGGCGCCGGGGGCTGAGAGGAAGGGGTCGGCAGCGCCGGGGTCTGAGAGGAAGGGGTCGGCGGCGCCGGAGGCATAGATGATAGATTGATAGCATGCATACATAAGTTTGGAAACCACACATAGTGACCTGCTGCTGCATAAATAAGTTTCAGAAACTAACTGAACCTATATGGGTTCAGATCTTGCTGCAGAAACTAAGAGGGCGCACCAAATTGTCCATGCGGCCACGGTAGCCTCTTCTTCACTCCCCTACTGCTCATGCCAGTCCGTCGCGTTACGAAGAGACGGCACCAGCCACACTGGGTGGTCAAATATTTGGCTTGATGATGCACTCTTCAGGAAGACGCCCAACGTCGGACTACCGTCAAGGCTGTACCAGCACATGTCAGGGAGGAGAGCATTGAAGCATGAAGTGCGACGTCGCGCTTTGAAAACGCGTCCTTGCTTCAGGAACGGTAGACCGTTGCCATCTTGATCAGAAGATGGCATCTCCATCATCAGGGGATAGCTTTGGCCTGCAAAGAGAGAGTGCGAACCGATGTCGATGTTTGGTTGCCACTACGCGCCTTCAATATGTTGGCCCAGCCTATCGAAGCAGAGCACCTGGCAACTGAGCATTGGGTAGGGACGCACGACTCGATCTTCATGGTCGACGCCCTGCCCCTGCCCTGTCACGTTGCCGTTCGAGCACACAAGATAAATGTTGTTTGGGTGATCACTCGTGTCGGGCACCAGGTTCGAGAATTTGAGCGGCGGTTCGTCCTGCAGGAGCAGGGCCTGTAGGAACATTTGGTGGAGCCAGCGTTCCTGGCGTTTAAACCAAATGAGATTACCGTCAGTGGACTGCGAGCCATAGCAATCATGCAACACAAATCATAGAAATATAGATTATTGAGATGCTCTGGTTTTCGTGTACGTAACATAGGTAAAAGGATCCCACACAAAGCAAGTACCACCTGTGGTGACGGCCTGAATTCGGCCAGCAACGTAGACCGCATCCTCATAGTAGTGTGGTGCCAAAATACACCAGGATTGAAACCTGTGTTGACGACGATTGCTTTGTCGAAGACAATAATGACTATGTAGTCCGTGTAGCCAAATCTTCTCGTCGGCGGATGGGCGATGACTACCTTGAGCAGGTCTAGCCTGACATTGTTGTACATGAAATCCAGCATCCCGCCGATTTGGTTCACCGGTTCGAATCCTTGAGCAGAAAGAGGGGGAAGGTGAACGTTGTGACAACTGTACACATTGTGCAGGTGAATGTCTCCTTGTATATCGGCGAAGGCCACCCAATCGCCGTTCGCTCCCAAACAGCACTACAATATTGTACGCAGTGAAAACAAGCGAATGAACTAGTTGCTTGCGGATGCATCCTAAAAGATGATGTTGCGGGAGAAGATGATTGCTGGATGGGTGCAAACCTGGCAAACATAAGTCTTTCCAGGAGGAGGTTCGTACAGGATCCTCGCCGTCACGGCAGCACACACCTATGTCCAGGGCCATTCTCCCAGAAAAAACCGTTTTCGAGGACGGCGGGTAAGTCCAGCAGGTTGTCCACCTTCGAATTAACTCGATGCACGTCCTGGGCAAGTCTGTCGTGGGTTCCAGAAACTCGAATGCGGTCTAGCATGTCGACGCGCGCCATCGTATCCCGGAGGCCGTTATCCTGCATCGCCAGCAAGACTTGCAAGGGTTCACCGTGGGGCTCTGGCGCAACCATGGCTTAGGGACAGAGAGAGCGGGAGTGGAAGGGATAGCACGGCGGTTCTGGTATGGCATTGTGAGAGAGGAAGTGCGGGGGATGAGAATTAGTGTTGCGGCAGTTCCACTGACCGGATGGATCGTGTGGAACTATTTCCGATGGCGCTTATTGAGGAGAAGATGAGAAGATGTTTTGTATGACCATCTTTAATTTTTGTTTTAACTCTCGTATGTAGGTGCTGGTAACGGAATTTTAAGTTTGCTGACCAAAAATATGTTCGTGCAATTCAAAATATGTTCTTTAATTAAAAAAACAATTTCAAAAAAATGTTCACATTATAAAATATTATTCAAAAAAATTGTTCCCATTCAAAAGAAAATGCTTAAAAAATGTTCACAATATAAAAAATTGTTCAAATTTGCAAATAGAGAAAAATATTTTAGAATTATTTAAAATGTACTGAAAATTACCAGTTTTTTTGACAATCATGATATTGTTTCAAAAATGGTGGCAGAGCGCGACGAACCCCACCATGACTTGCCACCCGTTAAGAGAGAGCTGGCCAGGGCGAGGCCCAGGTGGGTGAGCATGTCACAGAAGAAGGGTGCAGTGGGAATCGCACCCATACGTCCAGTGTGTGGGCATACACGCAGATGACCCCACGAGGTGGCGTGCTACAGTCTATTTGACAATGTCAAAACTGTTCTCATTTTTTTCCCTTTCTTCTGTTTCTCTTTCTTCTTTCTTTATTTTGTTTTATGTTTGTTTCATCTTCTTTTTTTTCCATTTCCTATTTCAAGGTTAATTATCTTTTTTAAACTAAGTTCATGTTCGAAAATTGTTCTTGCTTTATAAAAACTATTCGAAAACCCGTGCATCCGGACGGGCTAGTGAGTTACATAAATAGGGAAAAGCTGAATAACGCCAAAAAGTGCACTTCCTACCGCCAAAGCCGCCGACGGTAGGTCGTCTATCAGATAAGCGTCGGGACGTCAGAGAGACCCATGTGCCATGATATTTATGCACAGTGATCACTGTTGCATGCGTAAATAAATGTGCCACGAACCGGTACTAAAGAGGTGGTGGCAGGTTGTTGTCAGGCTGGGGCCCCACCCGCACCTTTAGTACCGGTTCATGCCACGAATCGGGACTAGAGATGCATCTTTTGTCCCGGTTCGTCTAACAAACCAGAGGACTTAGTCTGGAGGGGAGATACACATTACCATAGTCATACAGGCTAGACTTCTAAGTTTTAGCCATTATGATCTCGTGGTAGATCAACTCTTGTAATAGTCATATTCATCAAGATCCATCAAACAGGAAGTAGGGTATTACCTACATAGAGAGGGCCGGAACCTGGGTAAACATCGTGTCCCCTGTCTCCTGTTACCATCGACCTTAGACGCACAGTTCGGGACCCCCTACCAAGATCCGCCGGTTTTGACACCGACAACGGGCAACAAGTAATGGAAGTAAATAAGGTGCAGCAATATGGCCCATTCCTTTTGTAGCAAAGGAAAAGCCTGGACAAACTCTTATATGAATAAAAACGCTCCCGAGGACACATGGTAATTATCGTCAAGCTAGTTTTCATCACGCTCATATGATTCACATTCGTTACTTTGATAATTTGATATGTGGGTGGACAGGTGGTTGGGTGCTGCCCTTTCTTGGACAAGCATCCCACTTACAATTAACCCCTATTGCAAGCATCCGCAACTACAAACGAAGTATTAAGGTAAACCTAACCATAGCATGAAACATATGGATCCAAATCAGCCCCTTACGAAGCAACGCATAAACTAGGGTTTAAGCTTCCGTCACTCTACCAACCCATCATCTACTTATTACTTTCCAATGCCTTCCTATAGGCCCAAACAATGGTGAAATGTCATGTAGTCGACGTTCACGTAACACCACTAGAGGAAAGACAACATACATCTCATCAAAATATCGAACGAATACCAAATTCACATGACTACTTATAGCAAGACTTCTCCCATGTCCTCGGGAACAAAAGTAACTACTCACAAATCATATTAATGTTCATAATCAGAGGGGTATTAATGTGCATAGAGGATCTGAACATATGATCTTCCACCAAATAAACCAACTAGCATCAACTACAAGGAGTAATCAACACTAATAGCAACCCATAGGTACCAATCTGGGGTTTTGGGACAAACATTGGATACAAGAGATGAACTAGGGTCTGAGATGAGATGGTACTGGTGAAGATGTTGATGGAGATTAACCCCATCCCGATGAGAGATCGATGGTGATGACGAAGGTGATGATTTCCCCCTCCCGGAGGAATGTTTCCCCGGCAGAACAGCTCCACCGGAGCCCTAGATCGGTTCCGCCAAGGTTCCTCCTCGTGGCGGTGGTGTTTCATCCCGAAAGCTTCCTTCTGATTTTTACCAGGGTGCAAGACTTCATATAGCAGAAGATGGGCACCGGAGGCTTGCCAGGGTGCCCACGAGGCAAGGCGGTGCGCCCAGGGGGGTGTGTGTGTGTGTAAAAATTTAGGATCAAATACCTTGAAACGTGTTAATATTAAATTATAATCTGTAATTAAGGGAAATCTCCCCTTGCCCATCGAACGAGCGGTTGCGCCCGCACGGACGCTTGTGTCCGTCGCAACCGTCGCCTCTCTCCCGTCCTCCTGGAACCGATGCATATCTTCGAGATCGTCGCATCTCTCCAGGGGATATATATACTCTCTGTAACCATCGATCAATCGATCAATCACTTTCGATTCAAAACACGTTATCAGCCCGTAGAACAACCAGCGAGAGCAAAAAGGCAACAGAGAAAGGAAAAGAGAGGAAGCACTCGCCACCAGTGAGATGACTGGCCTCGTCTCCTTCCTCCGTCTGATCCGCGAGGACGGTCGCCGCTACCGTCTCATTGCCCTTCGCCACCATGGAGTTGGTGGCCACCGCTGTTTCCGTCGCCGGATGCAAGCCATTCGTCGATTCGGCCGCAGCGCTGCTGGACGTGGCGCTCCTGGCAGCCACCGCGCCGCTGGACGTGGTGCTCCTGGCCGCCACCGCGCCACTGGACGCACCCCCCGTGGTGCTACCCTCGCCCCTGGACGCGCCCACGATGGTGCTCCGTGCGCCCGTGGCCAGGCGCCCATGGGGTTCGACCCCTGGCTAGTGGCCGGCCCGAGCGCCTCCATGGTGCACAGGGCTGCAGCCGCGCCTGCACCGCCTCCTGGATCTCCGCCTCCACCTCCTCCTCCGCCGGCCGCGTGGCTCGCGCCGTCGACGCCAACGCCCGCCGCCGAGGCCGTCGGCCCACCCGGATACTGCCCCGTGCCGATGCGCGCCGTCGTGAACGAGGAGGAGGCGCTCGCCTTTGTCTCCGCGCCGACCGGTGCCTCTGGAGTTGTCCGCCTTGGAGCAGGCATGGAGGACGGTGCCGCCACCGCCACGCATCAGCAGGAGACGGCTGCGGGCTCGAGCAGCCGGGCCGCACGGCGCTCCGGGCGCGCCGTCGCCGCCATCGACCGTCGCCCCAGCCGCCGCCTCGATTCGTGGGCTCTGGCGAGCCTCGGACTCGCCAGCGCTGCACCAGGGACTGCTCGCCCGGATCACGTCGTCGTCGACTCTTCTTCGAACGAGGAGGGGTCGTCAGTGCTACGCCGGTGACCACCGGAATCGCGAGGGCCTGCGGCGGCCACTCCTCCCGCCGGCGCCGCCGTGTGACAGTGGGGATCGAGCAGAGGTGGTGGTGCGGGGTTCAGATACTCCGACCCTTATCCGATCCGCCCGCTCCCCCCTCTCTTGTGCGGTGCGGCGGCGTGTGGGCCGGCCAAAGGCCAGGCAGGCCCAGGCCCAGGCGCCCGTAGTTTCCCCCCTGTGCAGTGCTGTGGCGGGTGGGCCGGCCAGATGTGTGGATTTTTTTTCTCTGTTTTCTTAACATTAGTACTAATTATTGTATTTGTGCAATTTTAGTCTATGTTTAGTACTGTTTAGTACTTAGGTTGACTACTACTTACATTTTAGTCCTGTTCTAGATTTATTCTATGTTAGGACTTGTGTAATTATTAGTAGGTGTGTTTATATTATGTAATGGATTGATAATATAAATAAAGTACCAGATTTCATCTGGGAAGAATGACATGTTCCATGTGTTTACCACATCTCATTTTTATCGAACATGTCTTTGCGATTGAGATCTTCTCTCGCATATCAAACTTGCAAATTTTTTAATGTTTCTCCCTCATTTTATTTGGAATCACAAGGTAATGAGTTGTGATCTACTGCTTATTTGCAGACTGTCCTCTCTTACTGTGAGGTCTACGCTTTGTCATTCTCGACAAACGATTACCTCCAAAGTGTATTCCTTATATTTGAATTGTAGCATACACAAGGTAAATGGCGATGTAGCCCATTACTGTGAGATCTAAGTGATCTTCAAAGTGTTATGTTCACACAATTGAGGTTGAGAATTTTTTCAAGTTTACACTTGAGTATCAAATTTTTGCATTCTTATTACACAACCATGATGGTTTTTAATTTATCACCCGTGAATTAATTATCTCTGGTTCTCCCATGTAGGCGAAGATGACTGCCAAAGAGTTTGAGGAGCTTGCCCTCAATGGCCACAATTACCCTACATGGGCTATGGACATCAAGATCAGTATTGCGTCCCGTGGGATAGTGCGTGCAATACAACCCCCGGAGACTCCTCTCCCGGATGGGGCCATGCCGCTGACAGAACAGCAGAACTATGCTGCTTTATTCATCATAAGGCACCATATTCATCCAGATCTCAAGTCTGAGTATTTACAGGAGGAATCTCCTAGTACTCTGTTTCTGGCCCTCAAAACGAGGTATGAATAGCAGAAGGCAGTAGTCCTGCCAGAAGCACTCCATGATTGGACTCATCTCCGTCTTCAGGATTTCAAGTCCATCGGTGAGTACAATCATGTTGTTCATAAGATATGTTCCAAACTGCGTTTTTGTGAGAAGGAACCTACTGAGGGGGAGAAGATAGAGAAAACATTGTCTACTATGCTCCCTTCAGATAGGATCCTCCAACAGCAATATCGTGCTCGTAACTACACTGTCTATTCCGAGCTTATTCACATGTTACTTCAGGCTGAAAAGCATAATGAGCTACTCGCTAAGAATGGCTCTCAGCGCCCAGGTGGGGCACAACCTTTACCTGAAGTCCATCTGAATGTTGCAAATAGACAGAAGTTTAATGGTACCCCTTGGGGTAAACAATCCAATTTCGAGCATAAGCGAAAGCGCAATGGGAACAGGAGATCTAGATACCCAGGCAAGGGAAAAGGCACTTCAAAGTTTAGGTTTGATAAATCTAAGCTTTGCAACAAGTGTGGATGCTCCACGCATTCTACTGAAAAGTGCACAATGCCCAAGCATCTGGTTATGTTGTACCAGCAATCTCAAGGACGCAAAGCACCTCAAGGGAAAAGGTTTGAAGCCAACTTCAACCTTCATCCGGATAGCGCAAAAGGAGCTGGTGGTTCGCACGATGTTCCTCCTGGACCGAGCAACGCCGTGATTCCTTATCTGCTTGAGGCTACTGCTAAAATGGAGAACACGTTGATTGAGTACACCGCAAACAACGTGTTTGGCGACTTCGACTAGTCCCTTAATCTCCTAGTGATCCACTTAATTATGTCCATTTGTGATGATTGTAATAAGAACATAAGTTTGTCGTTGTCTTTATATTGTATTGTATCAGCACATTTGATATAATAAAGATTGTATTCTATATATTACTATGAGGTTTTCTTATTGAAAATTCTTTGTTTTATATAGTTTTTTACGGGGACAATCCGATGGAAGAGGAATTATGCCTTGTGGACAGTGGTGCCACAAACTCCATACTGAGGGAGATGAAATATTTCCAAACTCTGAAAAAGACAAATGGAGATATTCTAACTATTGCTGGACGCGATACTGTGATTGTTGGTACTGGACGTGCCATACTCACCCTCCCAAGTGGTACATATGTGACAATTGAGGATGCTTTACTGTATCCCGATTCTGCACGTACCCAGATCAGTTATCGAGATATCCGTAACAATGGTTTTCATATTGAAACCCATGAAGACAACAAAGAGGAGTATCTACTCTTTACTAGAGATGACGGATATGGGAAAAAGGTACATGAGAAAATTCCTTCTCTATCGTCTGGTTTGTACTATACGTACATCAAACCCGTGGAACATGTTGCATACAAAGTAATTTTTCAGAATGTTAACGCATTCCAAACCTGGCATGATCGCCTAGGCCATCCTGGAATAGGGATGATGAGAAAATTACTAGCAATTCCATTGGTCATAATTTGCTTGAGTCAAAATTTCCTCAATCTTCTGATTTTGTGTGCACATCTTGTGCCACGGGAAAGCTAATTTTGAGGCCCTCACACCTCAAAATACAAGCTGAACCACTTCAGTTCCTTGAACGTATTCAAGGAGACATATGTGGTCCCATTCAACCATTATCTGGACCTTTCCGGTATTTCATGGTTCTGATTGACGCATCTACACGATGGTCACATGTGTGTCTTCTATCCACACGAAACCATGCATTTGCCAAGATAATGAGGCAAGTCATTAAGTTGCAAGCCCGTTATCCTGAAAGTCAAATTAAGTCAATTCGAATGGACAATGCTGCAGAATTCTCCTCACGTGCTTTCAATGATTATTGCATGGCTTTGGGGATTGAAGTTCAGCACTCTGTTCCATATGTCCATACACAAAATGGTTTGGTTAAAGCATTGATTAAGAGGATCAAACTCATTGCAAGACCTTTGTTGACGAATTGCAACTTGCCAACCTCTTGTCGGGGTCACGCTGTTTTACACGCTGCTGACTTGATACAATTGAGGCCAACTGCATATCACAGTTCTTCCCCTTTGGAATTGGTACGTGGAAATCCTCCAAGCATTTCCCATCTGCGTAAGTTCGGATGTGCTGCATACATCCCGATCTCACCACCACACCGGACATCTATGGGCCCACACAGGAAGTTGGGGATCTATGTGGGGTACAAATCGCCGTCGATTATTAAGTACCTGGAACCCCTGACTGGGGATCTGTTCACATCCCGTCACGCTGATTGCATATTTAATGAGGAACATTTTCCGGCATTAGGGGGAGATTTCAAGTACCAGAAAGAATGCCCGGAAATTGATTGGAATGCTCATTCCATTTCATCCTCTGATCCACGTACCCATGAGACCGAACTTCAAGTTCGGAAGATCATTAATTTGCAACATCTTGCAAATAATCTGCCAGATTCATTTACTGATTTGAAAGGTGTTACAAAATCCTTAAACCCGGCCAGAAACGCGCCAGAAAGAGTGGAGGTACCAATAAAAATCACTCTCAACTCCCTATTCCTAAAAAGAGGGGGAGTAGTACGGCCTCTGACCTGGAGCATGCTTCTAGCAAGAAGCAAAGGAAATCGAGGAGAAAAACCTCGGAGTCAGTAAATGCAGGTCAACTCAACATTGACAAACACGTGATGGGTAGTATACACCCAGTGGAAGGGCAACCTCCACTACCCAGTTCCAGTGTGCACAAACTGACTGGGACATCGAAACACCCAGACTCGACCGTATTGGGACATCACGAAGAGTCACTAGGGGTGCAGGAAATTTCCATCAACTATGTTGATTCTTGAGAATCATTTAACCGTAAGACTACGAATGTCAACATATATTTTGCTGAAAAGATTCCAGATACCCTTCTTACTGATCATGATCCAAGGTCTATCGTCGAGTGCCAAAAGTGCTCCGACTGGCCTAAATGGAAGGATGCAGTCCAAGCAGAAATCGCCTCGCTTAACAAAAGAAAGGTATTCACTGAAGCAATACCTACACCTCCCAGTGTTTTCCCTGTGGGATTCAAATGGGTTTTTCTCCTGAAACGGAATGAGAACAATGAGGTGGTGAGATATAAAGCAAGGCTCGTAGCACAAGGTTTCACGCAGAAACCCAGCATTGATTTCACTGAAACATATTCTCCAGTAATGAGTGCAACCACTTTCCGATATCTTATATCTTTGGCAGTGCAAAATCGTCTATCTATGCAGTTGATGGACGTCGTGACCGCATATCTTTATGGGTCACTAGATTCGGACATATATATGAAGGTTCCTGATGGAATCTCTGTCCTGAATAAAAATGCAAAACGCAACATGTATTGTGTAAAGCTGAATAAGTCACTATATGGCTTAAGACAGTCGGGACGGATGTGGTACAACCGACTCAGTGAGTTCCTTCTTCAGAGAGGTTACTCCAATAGTGCTGATTGCCCATGTGTTTTCATCAAGAAGTCCTCTACAGGATTTTGCATCATTTCTGTGTATGTTGATGATCTCAACATCATCGGCAGCACACCAGACATTGATGAAGCACGCAATCAACTAAAGATGGAATTTGAGATGAAGGATTTGGGTAAAACCAAATTTTGCTTAGGTATTCAACTTGAGCATCTTCCCTCAGGAATCATGGTACACCAATCTGCCTATATCCAGAAAATATTGGAGAAATTCAATATGGACAAATCCTATCCATCTAAAACTCCCATGGTGGTTCGATCTCTAGACGTAGAGAAAGATCCGTTCAGACCAAGGAATGATGGAGAAGAGGTGTTGGGACCTGAAGTTCCATACCTTAGTGCTGTTGGAGCGCTTATGTATCTTGCAAATTGCACAAGACCTGATATTGCATTTGCAGTGAATCTGCTTGCTAGACATAGCGCATCTCCCACCAAACGTCATTGGTCTGGAGTGAAGAATATCTTTCGATATCTCCAAGGCACAAAGGATCTTGGCCTATTTTTCCAGTTCCAGAAAAATCAGGACTCTGATGTGATTGGATATGCAGATGCCGGCTATTTGTCTGATCCCCATAATGCCAGATCTCAGACCGGCTTCATGTTCCTACATGGTGGCACCGCTATATCATGGAAGTCTTCGAAACCGACTCTGGTGGCAACATCTACCAATCATTCTGAAATAATTTCTTTATTTGAAGCAACATGCGAATGTGTATGGCTTCACAGAATGATAAACCACATACAACAGTCATGTGGAATGGGTTCGATAAAATCACCTACCATTATCTATGAAGATAATGTGGCCTGTGTTGCGCGGATGCAAACAGGATACATCAAGAGTAATACCACCAAGCATATTTCTCCTAAATGGTTTCCCCCCCCCCCCTAATCTTCAGAAAAGCGGGGAAATAAGCATTCTGCAAGTCAAATCATGTGACAACCTTGCTGATTTATTTACCAAGTCTCTACCAAATTCTACATTCCAGAAATGTGTTCATGGAATTGGTATGCGAAGACTTAGGGACTTGCAGGTGTGTTAGGGGGAGTCTCTTCTTGATATATCCTCATTTTAATGACATCACATTATGCTATCTTTCTTTGTGAGTATATGTTTCAGGATCTCGTCAAAGATTTTATGAAGAACTTTTGAAGGAGAATCTTTTGAGATGATAGAGCTTCCCGGACAATCGTGAAGATGATCTACATGGTCAAGCGTAGATTAGGGAGAGTGTTAAGATTAAATTATAATCTGTAATTAAGGGAAATCTCCCCTTCCCCATCGAACGAGCGGTTGCGCCCGCACGGACGCTTGTGTCCGTCGCAATTGTCGCCTCTCTCCCGTCCTCCTGGAACCGATGCATCTCTTCGAGATCGTCGCATCTCTCCAGGGGATATATATACTCTCTATAACCATCGATCAATCGATCAATCACTTTCGATTCAAAACAAAACGCAACCTATAGAAAAGCAACAAACTCATGGACTTCGAGGCTGAATACTATAATTTCTTGAAAAGCCCCATATTTAATCTTTTTTGCACACATGTACATTATGCCCTCATTGATATTGATATTTTTCTAGAATTTTTTGTAACGTATAAAAATATGAATTTTCTTCAATTTTGCGAATGGAGGCCTCCATGAAGCTCAGCCTCCAAAAGCAATTTTCACTTCTTTATTGAACATTTTTTGAATTAAAAAATATCTTTTGAAATCACAAACATTATTGAAATTGGCATAATTTTCAAAAATATGAAAATATACTTTTAATTTAAGAAAGCATTTGGTAATCAAAAACATTTTCCAAATTGGTTCCCATTTTTTGAATTCACCAATATTCAATCAAATACAGGAAGTGCTTAAAAATATGCAGATGTTATTGAGATTTATGTATATAAATTCTATTTTTTTTCAATTCTCAAGTATTGTTTGGGTTTGTGCATTTTCAATCTCCTGAACAGTTTTTGTTGATGACATTTCTTAATATGTAAACATTTTCGTAATTTGGAACACTGTTTAGATCATGATTTTTTTTGGAATTTGTGAATATTATTTGAAGTTGTGATCTTTTTGTAAAATTAATGGAAAACATTTTCAAATTTTTGAACATTTTATATCTATAAATATTTTTATTTTTGGGCTATATTTACCCATTTGTGAACCTTTTTATAAAATCATGACATCTTTTCTCAATCTGAACATATTTTATTTTGTGGACAATCAAATTTATGAACATCTTTTTAAAATATGAACATATTTTCCAATTTCTGAACATTTTATGAATTCGCAAATTTTGGAAAAAAAACACAGAAATTAAAGTTGTGAACATCTTTTCAGAAGAATATAACATATTTTAATAGAAGATTGTGTCAAAATAAAAACGGGTGAAAACCGAAGATGGTGCGGCAGAATGGCAGCCATGCTAGTTTCCCCGGCTTTGATGCCTGATGGGAGGCAGCGCTTCGACACGATGGAGTGATCCATTGCAGTGGTGTGACTGAATTTAAATATTTCATTTTATTTAGGAGACATAGACGTTGTATTTTGCATACAGTGCCCACTCCAGGCGACATGAGTCAGCGGTCTCGGTTTTATAGACGGAGCTCCCCTCCTATGCGCTTGCACAGGCGAGGTGGTACTAAAAGGTCCGACCTCTCTTTGTTTGCTGGACATGTGTTACGCTACACAGGATTCATCTTTTATGGGCCTAATGGACAGGTGCAACGCTCTGCACTGCTAGCTATTTTGCATGGGCCACTTGTTGAAGTTAAAAATGGGCCATACCTAACGTGTGTGTAAATGCTAATGGATGTGTTCCTTACTGCTGTAGGACTGCTGATGATGACATGATATGTCATATGTCAGTGCATCTAGATAAAAAATAAAATATAATAGGGCATAAATAGTTTATTTAATTATTTATATTAATCGGGTGACCCATGGGTATAAACTTAAACCCATACTTGAAAAAATGTGGGCGCCGCGACTGGGGGGGGGGGGCATCACGCCCCCAGCACGCGATTTTGCGCCGGTGCGCCCCGAGGAAGCGATTTTTAGCGCCTCCTGGGGACCGAATGGCTGAAGATGCTCTAAGACCCATGGGTGAAGCCGACAACCCTTACCCTACCCATTCGGGTCCGGTGCCCATGGGCGCATGAACCCATGGGTCGGATTGCCGGATTCAGTGGTGTCGCCGGGCCAAGTAGTTCGTCCCGGTGCCCACGAAGATTGGTTCCATGGGATAGCAACTAGCAAGTGAAGTATGACAAGAGAGCCTTGGTTAAGATGAGTAAAATTCTAAATCATTCGGCTGCATGCATCCACCGTACGCAATAACCTGGTATCAAGTATGGGCCCGTCGTCGGTGTTCCTCTACAAAGAGGACTACAGTAAACTACTTAGTGCACAACACTGTATATCAGGCATAGTAGACGTATGAAACTGTAACTGTTCATGAACGAACGTTGCTGCGGATGGATTAGTACCAGGCTACCAGCAGCATCATGCATCATGCATCACGCTGGTTGAGGAAAATCGCACATTAACTCGGGTGGTTGTACAGGACCAACAAGTGTCCCATCAGATGCGTGCTAGCATCACTAGCAGGAGTATCAATTCAACTACCAGCAACGCCATTACATCCGCCCGATCGCTCCCCATATACGACACGACGTTGACGCAGGTCGCTGGAGTGGCATGCCTCAAGTTCAGACCTTAGCTTTCTCACCTCTTGCTCCAATAAACAGTAGTACAATTTCTCATATAGTTCGCGGCCGCACTACTGGAATCGTCTTATACGCCGAGTGCCACGGACACTCGGCAAAGGGCCAAAAACCGCCGGCAAAGTCTTTGTCAAGAGTTGCACTCGGCAAAAGCCACCCGGCGTACACCTCTTCGGCAAACAGACCTTTGCCAAGAGTCATTTGTCGAACACTCGGCAAAAGCTTTGCCGAGTATCAAATGCAACTACTCGGCTAAAAAAAGTGAACAAACGGACGAAGCAGACGGCGCCGTAGCTACGTGGCGCAGGTGGTCTGCCGAGAGCACCACTCGGTAAAGGGGTGAACAGAAACAAAAAAACAGGTTTGCTATTTCACATCTAGATGTGAGATAGCTATCTCACATCTAACTCCACAGCCGTTGGATCTCGTCTTGTGGTGAAGATTCGCGTAATTTGTTTTTTCTGTCCTGGTCATGCATTTCGCTCGCGTAGCTCATTGTTTTGTCTGTGCGCGCGGCCCATCTATAGCAGGTTGTGTTGTTCTGCCTGTAGCGGGTCGTGTTGCTTGTTGGGCTGGGGGCTGTTTGTCTGAGAGCAGGTTTTGGAGAGGAGGGGGCGGCGTTCATTTTCCCCACTTTGTCTCCAAAAGCATTCACTTCTACCGTTCCCCATTCCTCTTCTGCTGTTCCCCATTGCTCTTGGCAATTGGTGCTTGAGGCGCAGCGATTTCTGGAGAGGGAGACGCTATCGATAGTGTGTTGCCTGTTCTTCTCCCTTGTTCCTCTTTTTTTAGTGTCCATGCGTTTTTGTGTTTCTTTGCTCACTGATTTAGCAGCATCTCTCTAGGGTTTGCTCCTCAGTGTCCCCAAATGTGGGTAGGATTCGTTTAGCACCATCCATCTTCTTTGTTTCTTCGTTGTTTGTCCATCGATTTAGGGTTTTGCCCTGTCCAATCTCCCGATTGTGGGGTACGGTTCATCAGATGTTCCATCTATCTAGGGTGGGTTGGCGGTTTTGTTACTCAAATGTATCCAGATATGGGAAGGGGGGATTCGAAGTAGATGGTTAGTGTTTTTATGTAGTTTTTGGGTGATTTTTAGTGTTGGGGGTTTGAATGATGAACTATAGACAGTTTTTTATGTTCTGGTATACTCATTATTCTATAGACAGTTTTTTAATGTTATGATTTTTTGTACAGTAGTGATATGTTTCATTATGTTTGCTCCTCTGTCGAGTGATTTTTCTTCAGTTAAAGTGGATTGCTGAAATATGTAAGAAACAGTTCCATTTTTATTTTTCTGAAAGTGACTTTGCTTGATGCTTTTGCACAGCGCACCATAGTTTCGACAGTTTGATGAGCATATCATCCTCTGTTTTTCCTTTTTCTGTTAGGTGATGCTGAAGGTAGTCTGAAAACATGAGTCATCCATATCTATTTGCATCAACGAAATCAGATGTGCATTTTAATTGACTAGTTTTTTGCTGCATCCAATTATAACGTGTTGTTGCTTACTACTGTATGTCTTTGTGTAATGTTTGTGTTGCTTACTACTGTTTTGGTCGCTGCACAATGGCAGTTTTGATGTTTGAAGTAGCGAAATCCCAGTTGGCCGGCTGTGTAGCTTGTGTGTTCAGATAATTCAGTGCAATGATAGGTTTTGTGTTTTTTTTCAGCACAAGTTGATCTTTTTTTGTTGCAAGATTCAGTAGAAGTTGGTGTAGGTTCTTTTTTGTGTTTTGAGTAGGTGATTAGTTTTTTATTGTACGATTTATTTGAGGGTTCTTTTTAAGGTTGTTTTGTTGGTTGTACGAATTGAGGGGTAAGATTAGGTTTTGATTTGTATGGCTGCTAGTTTTCATTTTCAGGCCCTTTTCATTAAATAGGGATAGGATGTGATAGTGTTTTTTCAGTCCAATTGAGTGTACATCACTTTCCAGATTTACTATAAAAATTCAGTTTATGTGTACTTCCGTATGTTAAGTTCTTAGTCTTTTTTCAGTCTGTTTTAAGTCCACTTTTTAGTTTGTCAATTTCTGTTTCGGGATCAGTGCATGAGTTTTGCGCTTTCTAATCCTATTCGTTCTGTCAGCCTAGTGTCTGAACAAGTAGGTGTCAAACTCAATTAACAGCTTTGGGTTCAGTGCTAGGTGTCGTTTTTCAGTTTTGCCAGTTAGCAGTTCTGTCAGCTCACGGAGTTCTCCGTTAGGTCTCGTTCGGTTATCCGATTCCTTCCGTGGAAAGGAACCCGTAGAGAGGTGCAAACTGAGGCAGCCATCCTACATGAGCGGCAATGGTGGGAACTCGGATGTGGGCGGCGTGGCGCAACTCCACATTTTTTATTCATTTTTTGTCGGCTCAAGTGTTAGCTCATCAAGAAAATACATTCATAATGTCCTTCAGTTTTGAACATGAATGTTAGTATCAGTTCTTGGCTTTAGTCAATTTTCTTTCTTGAAAGCAACAAGGTTCTCCACCATCATTTTTTACTTACTTATTTTAATTGGGTGTTCCCTTTTGTCCATTGTCCGACCAAGAGGAACGTCGATAAGTTTGTGAGAGTATGCGCCATTTTTTTTTGTTTTTTGTTCTGATTTCTCCTAGTTTTAGCAATACATGCTGTTTGCTCCGTTCTAATGCCATGGAGAAGGCATTTTTTTCTTCAGATTTGGGGTTTAGTGTTCACTCTCTGTTTTGATTTTTTTGATTTTTCTTTTTTCAGCCCCGCAACCAAGATGTTGTGCCCAGTTTGCTTCGCTCATTGTGGGACGGACAACGGCACAAGCTTCGGCGTGTTTTCCAGGATGTGAACGAAAGCTTCGCGGTAATGTCTGCTGCCGTATATTTTTTTCTTTTTTTCATGTGCTCAGTGTGTTTTTGTAATCTATCTGTAGTTGTTTATTTACACAAGTTTATTTTGTCTCAGCTACTGCCATGCTCTGTGACATAGCGGTTCCCCAAGCACTTTGTTGGTGGTTTTCTCAACTTCCGAGCTCATGGCCGCCGATACGTTGTTAATGTGTACACAGGGTACAACAACACCAAGCGTATCAGCGGCAAGGACTTGAGGAAGTTCATGATGGACTTAATCTGGCCATGGGCAGCTTGTGTTTGTCATGACTAGGTTTATTGCAAACGCATATGTCTGCTCCTTCGGCGCTGGTTTTTTGTTGGAGGTGGAGCTGAAGCAGCACAACATGAGGAAGAGCAAGGAGGCAGTGATGAAGGGCTAGCACATCAAGGTGATGTTGGATAGGTGGATGAGGAGGGGAACAATGGAATGGATCTGGGAGAAGCCCCTGCAGGCATCATATACAGCAGGGATGTCAATTTGGTTGTGGAGGAGGCAGATCGTCTTGGTATGATCGTCGCCATTGAAGAAGCACCAGTATCATGAAGAAGACAGTGGTATGTTTCTTTTTCTAACATTTTCTTGTATAGTAATAGCAATAATCAATAGTTTGCTCTTATTGTTCTACCACATAGGGAGTTTTTTAAGTGGTCATGCACACTGAAACTTGATATGCATACATGATGTACTTTTGTACCAATGAAACTCATCTTTTTTTTACCTTTTCTCAGTTTGATTGAACTATCAACCTGGAGCAATTACCTAAATACCAAATGTACAAATGAAGTATACATAATACATCTTTTTTCTTTTCCTTTTTGATGTTCATGTCCACCTTTTTTGCTTTGTTTTTTCGGTAACATCAGTTGTTAATTTGTTTTTCTTTTTGCACAGAAAATCCCCAACCAAGTTCTTTTGGTGCTAAACATTGCAGACGCAGGGTTCATCGGTCTTTCTTTTTTTGATGCCACTTGCAAGTCTACCCTTGACTTGCAACTGGTTCATTTTTGTTTTTTGTGCCACTTTGCAATTCGACCGCTCGACTAGTAATTAGGTCTTTTTTCATGCCATTTTTGCAAGTGGACTCTCGACCTACAATGCGTCTTTCCTTTTTTGATGCGACTTGCAAGAGGACCCTCAACTTGTAACTCGGTCTTCTGTTTTTTTTTCATGCCACTTGCAAGGGGACCCTCGACTTCCAACTAGGTCTCTATTTTTCTTCATGCCTCTTGCAAGTGGACCCTCGACTTGCAACTAGGTATTCTATTTTTTTTCATGCCACTTGCAAGCGGACCCTCGACTCGCCACGGGTCTTCTGTGTTTGATGTCACTTGCAAGTGGACCCTCGACTTGCAACTGGGTCTTCTTTGTTTGATTCCACTTGCAAGTGGACCCTCAACCTGCAACTACGTCTCTTTGTTTTATGCCACTTGCAAAGTGGACCCTCAACTTGCAACTGGGTCTTTTGTGTGTGATGTCACTTGCAAGTGGAACCTCGACTTGCAACTGGGTCTTCTGTGTTTGATGTCACTTGCAAGCAGGCCCTCGACTTGCAACTGGGTCTTCTTTTGTTTTGATGCCACTTGACCCTGAGCCTGCAACTGGGTCTTCTATTTTTTTCATGCCACTTGCAAGCGAACCCTCGACTTGCAACTGGGTCTTCTAGTTTTTCATGCCAGTTTCAAGCAGATCCTCGACTTGCAATCGGTTGTTTTTTGTTTGATGCCACTTGCAAGTCGACCCTTGACCTGCAACTGCATCTTCCTTTTTTTGATGCCACTTGCAAGTCGATCCTTGACTTGCAAATGGTTCTTTTTTGTTTTTTCTGCCACTTTGCAAGTCAACCCCTCGACTTGTAATGGGGTCTTCTTTTTTTCATGCCATTTTTGCAAGTGGACCCTCGACCTTCAACTGCGTCTTTCTTTTTTTAATGCCACTTGCAAGTGGACCCACGACTTGCAGCTGGATCTCTTTTTTTCATGCCACTTGCAAGTGGACCCTCGACTTGCAACTAGATCTTCTATTTTTTTTCATGCCACTTGCAAGTGGACCCTCGACTTGCAACTGGGTCTTCCGTGTTTGATGTCACTTGCAAGCGGACCCTCCACTTGCAACTGGGTCTTCTGTGTTTGATGTCTCTTGCAAGCGGACCATCGACTTGCAGCTGAGTCTTCTTTTGTTTTCATGCCCCTTGCAAGTGGACCCTAAACCTGTAACTATGTCTTCTATTTTTTTATGCTAGTTGCAAGCGGACCATCAACTAGCAACCAGGGTGTTTTCTGTTTGATGCCACTTGCAAGTCGACCCTCGACCTGCAACTACGTCTTTCTTTTTCTGATGCCACTTGCAATTCGACCCTCGACTTGCAACTGGTTCTTTTTTTATTTTTTGTGCCACTTTGCAAGTTGACCCTTGACTTGTAATTGGGTCTTTTATTTTTTTTCATGCCACTTGCAAGTGGACCCTCGACTTGCAACTAGGTCTTCTGTGTTTGATGTCACTTGCAAGTGGACCCTCGACTCGCAACTGGGTCTTTTTGTGTTTTATGTCACTTGCAAGCAGACCCTCGACTTGCAACTGGGTCTTCTTTTGTTTTGATGCCACTTGCAAGTAACCCCTAGACTTACACATTAGATCTTTTTTGTTTGATGCCACTTGCAAGTCAACCCTCAAACTTGCAACCTGGTCTTTTTTTATCACACTTGCAAGTGGACCCTCGACTTGCAACTAGGTCTTCTATTTCTTTTCATGCCACTTGCAAGTGGACCCTCGACTTGCAACTGGGTCTTCTTTTTTTGATGCCACTTGCAACTGGGTCTTATATTTTTTTCATGTCACTTGCAAGTGGACCCTCGAGTTGTAACTGGTTCTTCTGTGTTTGATGTCACTTGCAAGCGGACCCTCGACTTGCAACTAGGTCTTCTCACTACACCACAACCTCTAATTAAGGGCAATTAACTGCCGGGAGAAATACGTTATTAGGGGCAGATAATCTGCGGGAGATTGTGCTACTGCCAGCACAAGTACTTAGAGGCAGTGTAACTGCCGGCAGAAGTCACACAACCGGGGCACATGCACTGCCAGTAATCATTGCTCACGTCTAGGGTCACATAATCTGCCGGCACAACTAAACCGAGGCATATTATCTGCCGGTGCTGTTTTTGGGCCCACATAAGGCCCAGACGCGCGCTGGCGCGGGAGGAGAAGCCGAAGCGCGGGGGAGGCTGAAAATTCCCCGTCCAAAATAACAAAGGGGTCCTCCCAAATTCACCTAGCCTCCAGAACAGAAGAACCCCCAAATCTCCCAGACCTAACCCTCCGCCGCCGCCGCCGAGGCTGACCACCCTAGTCACCGGCTCACCATGGTGCCGCCTTCATCCCCGACCACCGTCCGCCGCCCTTCACCACAGCAGCATCTTCGTCCCTGACCAGGCGGCCAAGTGCACCGCCGTCTTCGAGCACGAACCTCCATCGCAGAGCATCCTTCGCAGGTTCCTCCCCGACCTCCTAGCTCTGGCCGCCGACTCTCAGCCTCCTCCCCAAGCTCCCCGACCAACGCCATGGCTGAGCACACCCCGCCCCGCCGACCACCCTCCCCTGTGCCTGTGCGTCCCCAAGCAGTGCCGCCTCCCCACGCGGGGTTCTCCAGCGACCTAGATCTACCGCCGTCCTCCACCATTCTGCTTCCTCAGGCAGCCGCTTCAACCTCCTGGAGCTCGTTCCCCTGGAAGCACCTTCTCCACGATGCTCCCCTACGCACCAGGGTAAGTTATCTTTTTTTCTGAACTTATCAAATGAGGACTTGTGTTGTGACACCGAAACTGGATTGCAGGATGTGGTTGTGTTGCTGTATTTTGCCTCGGTATAGTTCTTTATCTTTTTTAGTCTAATAATCTGAAATCCTTTGAGTGCGCAGAAGGCGGATGTGGCCATGGATGGGTGTTGCTGCAAGCATTGCTCCTGCAATAAGTGTGCACTCTTCAATTTGTAGGAGCCCTTGTCTCTTCTATTATTTGTTCATTGCATCACCCTCAGCTCAGTATGCTTGATGTTGACAGGTTGTAACTTGTGACTACAACTTTGATCTCTATTATTATTTGTTCATCGCATCACCCTCAGCTCAGTAGGCAGACGGTGCACATGATTAACACTTGTCGGCAGTATATGTATCACTAGCAAATTGATTGCCCTTGATTCAGGAACTATAATGCCGTGTTTGGTTAAACTTGTTATTGCTTATTCTTGGTACAGATTGCCCGGGACATTTAATCTTCATTCGGGGAGGAGCATACGCATTTTGCTTCATGTATTGAAGACTGATGTTGAATTTGTTTATTTGTCAAAGGTCATATCATGCTTTATTTCGGCAACTGATAACCTGTTTATAATTTAGTAGCATGTGTGTTTATGATATTGTGAGTATCCTTCTACGGATATTATTGTATTAATTAAGTTAGTGAATGTCAGGATCAACCAACATAGGTGAGTTATGAAATAATCAAACAAATCATCAGTAAATCTGTTGTAAAACCTTCCCCATAATGCACTTCTTAAAGTATTGACACTTGCAGATTATTGATTGTACCTTCTCATTCTTAATCACCATATATATTCGATTGTCCCTCGGGTTTTTTGAGTAATGAAAATTTAGGTGTACGATCGCCCTCAACCAACATACCATTTTAACAAATGATCGAACAACCATATCAAAAATGTGATACCATGGAGATAGGATTTTGGAATGCTATGGTATATGAATTGTCTGCTTGACAAAGGTTTCCTTGGCTGAACTTCTTTTTGCTGCTACTGATCTACTATCCCTAGGTTTGCATGTCACAGTTCTTCTAAAGTTTATATACCCTTACACATACTTAACATTGCTATATACAGTTTTAAACTATAAGTTTGCTACATTCTAAAATTAATTGAGACAGAGTCAGAGCCATGCCAGCTATTTTGAAGGCACAGGCAAGCTATTTTGAAGGCATGGCTTCATAAGCTGTTAGTGTCGATGGTGCACCCATGTTCACTAGCTTCAACTATTTAACCATCTGCAAGGCATGTCGTATGTACTCCTTTCCCCCAAGAAAACTAAGAGATTATCAGAACTATTTTCTCCCGCCATTTGTGTGGTCAAGGAAAGAATATAGATCACTGAATCTGAAGTTATATATTGTATTTTCACAGAACAAGTTCATGTTATTCATTATTATTAGTTAAACCCCATAATGTTGATTTTGAAGACTTCCCATTACAGGCCACTAGCAAGATAATATATGTTTTGGTGAAGCCAGAAGTGGAAGAGGAGTAGGCTGTGAGCAAAGCTGGGTCAAAGATGATTGGGGGAAGGTTGATGTTGAGCAAAAAAATCATATGTGGACAACCTTAAAGGTATACTTGATGGCTGGTATTATAACATGCCCTCTTATCTAATACATTATCCTTGCAACACAAAAAATATGTGCATTAATTGCTGCAGTTCTGCTCTGATTTACAGTTTTTTTTGAAACATACATGTGCAATAAGAGTGGTGCCCCTTCAAGCAAGGCTGCAACCAAAATATCTGTACGTATTTTCAGTTGTAGCAACCTTTATGCTTTGAAGTTGTCATTTTTTTCTAGAATATTAACTCTTTGTTGCAGTCTTGTTCTCAAAATCATAGAATAATTTTTAATGGTGAGAAAGATGTAGTTGAACTCGAATGGTGTATTTCAAGTTATTAGCAGACCACTCTTTGTAATTGCCAGATTTAACTTTTGTTTTTCATGACCGAGCTTTGTCTGGTTTATATACTAGAAACCAATTAGACATCATCTTTTATATACCAGAAATGAATTCGACATATCTCAACACTTCTATGTCTGGTTCATCTTCGAAATCCGGTTCAAGTTATCTTGTGCTTCAGAAATCTGCACTGTTTTTTAATATAGTTTTACGGCTGCTCCACTGGGAGTACAAACATAATCTGAAGAAATTCTAAATCCTTTTGGTAAATATGCAAAGTATTGACTAATTTCAGTAGCACGCAGTCCAGAAGCATTCATCTTATCCTACCCTTAATTTAATGCTAATCAAACAATTATGTCATGTATAATGGATTATGAGATGCATTGATTTCTGTTCTTCGTAGCCTGGTGTCACCAGTGTATGCATAGGGCCAGATTTTGGGAGTACTGTAAAAAAACTGTAGTATCTTCTATGTATGTTCAGTGCAGCATGTTGAAATCTTTAAAATGTTGATTTAAAATCGGAAACGAGAGCTCCATTTTGAATTTCCGATCTGTTGCAGGTTTCTCAAAGATGCACGAGTTGATTGAGGTCTGGAAGATCTGCAAGTTGCTGCAGTGATGATATATATGTATATGTGTTGTTAGTTGAACTTGGGAGACATTGGCAAGTTTCATTCTGTCCATTTTGGTGGTTTATTTTGGCACATTTAGCCATATACTCATTTTGGTGTGGCGCAATTTATTTACGTAGAAAGATATGTACTTTGCCTTCTGTGGTAAATGTCCTTAATATATGATCGTTTCATGCATGTACCTTGAAACATATGTAACCTACATGTTATGTAATTTCGAGTGAAGCCCTACATGCAACTTTGAGCGAAGTGTATCTATGAGCTGAATGATCTGTCGTGACTGCTTGAAACATAGTAATTTGATATTACCCAGAATAGCTTAGGTTGCTTGTGAAACAACACGTCCTGGCATATTACCTGCCGGGTAAATGTGCTTGTGCAGGCAGAAAAACTGCCGGCAAGTAAATTCTTTGGGGCACACAAACTGCCGGGAGAAGTTATCTGCCGGGAGAAGTAATCGCCGGCAGCCGTTCTTGTGGCAGTTCTATCTGCCGGGAGAAATACTCTCCCGGCAGTTTAGCTGCCCCCTTAAGTGTGTTCTCCCGGTAGTTTACCTGCCTTTAGATCCGTGTTGTGGTGTAGTGTCTTTTGTTTTGATGCCACTTGCAAGTGGACCCTAAACCTGCAACTGCGTCTTTCTTTTTTTCATGCCACTTGCAGGTGGACCCTTGACTTGCAACTGGGTCTTCTATTTTTTTATGCCACTTGCAAGCGAACCCTCGACTTGCAACCGGGGTCTTTTTTGTTTGATGCCACTTGCAAGTCGACCCTTGACCTGCAATTGCATCTTTCTTTTTTTGTTGCCACTTGCAAGTGAAGGGGTCGACTTGTAACTTGGTCTTCTTTTTTTTTTTCATGCCACTTGCAAGTGAACCCTCGACTGTTACCCCTAGTTGTATATTAGCTCAAACCTCAGAGTCAGCAGCAAGTAGCATTTGTGTGTACGACATATTCATGTCGAAGCCTTCATTCAACGCCAATGCCTGCATTTTTCTTACTTAGATACATTTTTTTCAATATGAAACAGAAAAATAGTGAGGATACAATTTCTTATCAATAACTAACTTAAATCCTGTTTCTGCTGGAAAAAAGGTCGAGCATGTTTTCCAGCCAGTGGAATTATTGTGTTAGCCCTAGAGGATTTGTTGCTGTTGCAAACATATTATTCTGACACGCAAATGAATATGGTGGGATCATCTGCAGAAAATTTGATCTGTTGCCTTGATCTTGAAAAAGGCTAGGATCAGACCACACTCCTGGGATTTGCGACTGCAGAGGCTACAATAAAAATACATACAAGTAAGCCCAACCAAGTTTTTCCTCCTGTCATTTTTTACTCCTGTAGTTTTTGTATGCCCCAAATTTATACCTGAGTAGCAATGTAGTCCCCTGAGTAGCTATCTTCATTACCTGCAGACATCAGTTGTTTCCAGACTTAATTATCATGTTGTTGTAGTTTTCCCAGTAGAATAAATGCAAACAAATGCCTTCTGAAAATAGGACTTCTCTAAAAAGAGAAAGTACAATGTGTTCTTCTCTGAAAGCACTTTTTCTTTTTTCAAAATACTGTTTCTCTAAAAGTACTTTTCAAAGCCCTTTTTCCCTCTGAAATAACTATAACAAATTCCTTCTTTTTAGTCTTTACAAAGTTCTTTCAGAATACTGTACTATTATAAAAAAATCAGTTATTACACGTTTTTAAGCACAACATATATGAAACAAAGATATCTGGCAATGGAAATGACAGTCTTTTTAGGGGGTAGATCACTTTTCTCTTGATGCAAGATTACACACATATGCTTACTTTGTGTTATGTGAGGGTACAGCATATACAACACCTGGGCAAGATCAGTTGCAGAGCAAACACAACCCCTGTCTCTTCTCTTTTGTGTTGTTTTGTACATATGTCTTGTGCTTTTCATAGTCTTTGCTTACCAACCCAGCAAATATTTCTGAACTTAATTTTCATCTGACGCAAGAACAACTGTTGAACTGTTTTGTGTGCTTTTTCCAAAGACCAGGAGAAGCATATGTTCTTGGTACATAAAAAATAAGGATAATTGTTGACACATGATCTTGCTAACAACATCAATTTCCTAAGGATCTATCGCTGGGGGAAAGGATCTTGCTAACCACAGCAATTGCCTAAGGATCTACCACCGGGGGGAAGGAAGAGGACAGAAAGAACTCACCCTCCATAAACCCTGCCTGGGTTCTTACACTTTTTGCTGAGCCATCCAAGCTGTTTTTTTTCTACTAACAAGGCCAAGATCTGGTTACACATGTGGGCTTCTTCGTGTGAAACAAACAAACAAAAAAATCCCAACAAATATAAGGTGAGGTGGCATGTGGGCCGGAAGGGGGTGGGCTGTCCAGACGACAAACAAACTGGCCGACAACAAACAAACAAGCGTCTTTCTTTTGGCGCGCAGGGACAACCTGTTTGTCAACGAGTGGGGACAGAATAGAGGATGATGTTAAGTTAGATGTGAGATATTATCTCACATCTAGATGCAATATAGACAGACCCACAAAAAAATAGCGCCCAATCCCATCGCAGATCCAAAGGTGCCAAATCCCAGCGCCGGCGCTGCTATGGTCGTGTGCACCGCTGCTAGTGCTGCTGGCTGTCCCATCCGCCCCGCCATGGCCCTGTGCTGGTCACTGTCACCTGCTAGTGCTGCTTGCCGTCCCGTGCGCCCCGCCATGGCAGCTCGATATGTGGCGCACCAGCGATGCGCATGCCCGTGACCTGCTGGCTGCCGGTGGTGGTGCGCGCGCAAGGCCATCCAGAGGGCCGCGTCGAGGTCGTCTCCCCATCGCCGCCGTGTAAGGCCGTGTCGCCGTCCGGGGGGCCAAAGAAGACCGGAGCCGCGCACTTCACGGCCAATAGCTAGCTAGCTAAGCTAGCACACGAGCAGCTGGATGCATCCAGCTGCTTGTGTGCTAGCTTGGCCGCTGCTAGCTTGCGTCGTATGCTTGGAGATGCAGCACGGCTAGCTGCGCGCGAGATGCAACACGGCCAGCTGCTTGCCGACGCACAGCAGCCAAGGCTGGGTTGGCCGGCGGTGGGAGGCGTCGGGGTGCTCCGTCAATGAGGCTGGGTTGGCCGTGGAGGCGTCGGTATGTGTGTGGCGGCGAGATTGGGGAGAAGGGAGGAGAGGATAAGAAGAGGAGAGAATTCCTTATTTGGCCCTTTCTTAAAATTCGCTTCCTTTTTTGGCCCAATTTTCTGTATTTTTCCTTTTTTAAACTCAAATTTCATTTTGTTCCTCATATGACACTTCCGTCAGTTTTGACATGTAACGGTGTTAAGTTTAACCCGAAAAGACTGTTTTACCTCTAGTGTTGTATGTGACCAAATTATGTACATGCATACATGGATCTGGTCACCTCAATGTGTTGGAGCTGAACAAGTACCTGCAAGGTAGCCTCAACAAAGCAGCCAAGTTGGCAGCTTAATTGATCTATAGTACCTAGCTAGCAGTACGTGCACTATAGTTGTGCACGTTTGTACTGGCCGGCCGGCGAGTTGCACCAGATAGCCGGTTGCAATCCATCTATTTATTTCGAGTCGCTACGTTCAGAGAGACGATCAGATCGATCAAGCAGAAGCTAGTCGCGTACGTACGCCTACGCAAGAGTTAGGCCATTATCAATTAAGCTGCCAGCCTGCTAGCTTGCACGTACACTGCTGCTGCTTGAAAATCAATCAAGCTTCTTGCATGTGCTAGCTTGCAGGTACGTATTGTTTCTGGAGGATACGAGCTACAGTTGTAATACGATGCACAAACACGGCTGACAGCCTCGGAGCCGCCGTGCATGAGAGGTGCCAGCGGCCTCGGCGCACCCACGCACGGGTGGAGGATAGAGCCGGCCACTGGTCGGGCACGGCCGCACGAGGAACCTCGGCCCCAACACAGATACATGGAAGAGCAAAAAACCTATACGCACACGTACACGAGGTTATGTTGTATTTTAACTCCCAACAAAGATTTTCCCAAAAAAATAAAAAAAAACTCCCCACACAGATCCCTCCCCCCCCCCCCCCCCACTTTTTTATGTCCGTTCATTCCCCCTCTCTTCTCTTTTCTGGTGACATACTACCTTCAAGGGCAAAAATGTCATTGCATGTGCCAGCTAACATCATTGGATGGAAAAATGGATGAAAGGGTCACATAGGGCACAAAATGAAGTTTAAATGTCAAAACGGGAAGAAAACAATTTAAGGGGCCAAAAAGGGAAGCAAATTTGAAGGAAGGGCCAAATAAGGAATTCTCTCTAAGAAGAGAGGCGTGAGGATAAGAAGAGAAGAGAGAGAGGCGGAGCCGTTTGATCTCCATCATCGAACGGTTGATATAAGCCACGTCATCGATCCGTGTCTCGTTCTCTCAACCAATCATAATTCAGGAAATTGACATTAATTCATTTAAATGTGCGAAAGTAGATAGAAAACTAGAAAAATCCATGAAACTTGAGAATTGTACAAAAAATATGGTCTACTTACTGTGATAATCGGAGTGGTGCCATTTTGCACCCTGATTTTTGTACTTGCTTCACAAAATATATCCATTTCTGGCACTTAGAAAATGAAAACTGATTATTTCGTACAGAAAAGTAGGAAACTCTATTTGGCAACATTGTTTATAATGTCAAGATGCACCTATGTGTCTAATTTGGGAACATTGTAATAAACTATGCAATGAATATGAGCATCACCTTGGTCATTTGATACTATATTAATATTTGGCATGCCACAAAGTGTAGTTTATATGGCCTCAAATGAAAAATGTCTCAACACGGAAGTTGTCTGTCTCATCAAAATGAATAACTTTGATTTTTGGACCATCTTCATCCGAGGTCGTATGCAACCTCTACAGTCAAAACCATGCAGTTTAGCATAGACCCCTTTTGCCGAGTGTAACACTCGGTAAAGACCCCCTTTTGCCGAGTGTGACACTGGGTAAAACCCTGTTTGCCGAGTTTTATTGTTTTACCGAGCGTTTTGTTCAGGACACTCGGCAAAGTGCCTGTTTGCCGAGTTTCGCCTTTTTGCCGAGTTAGGTACTCGGCAAAGATATTATTGCCGAGTGCCCGACATAATGCACTCGGCAAAGAGCCTAACACTCGGCAAATAGGAAATACGCCCCTCCCCACCTCCAATCCCAGTATCCCACCCACCACATCAATCAACGAGCCCCCTTCATCTCCCGAGCGTCGAGTTGAGCCAGAGTTTATTCCACCGCGTTGGCCTCGCAGGCGATTGAGGTGAATAGGGAGGGCGCGAATAGACCTGGGAATAGTTTGACATCCAAACTAAACCCAGCCCAAACCATATGACTACACCTCCAGCAACCAAACCAAACCAAACCAAAATAATTAAGCTAGCATCCAAACCAAACCAAACTACATGCGTTTTCCACCCAGACCAATCCAAAACCATATGCCATTTATGGATTTAACCCATAGTTTCAATCCATGGACAGGGAATAAGAATGGCAACCCAGTTTTACTAGGAAAAGGATAGCTTGCAGACTAACTAAGTAGTCGTTGGATGTTATAGCATGGGGTTTAAAATTATTACACAGAATGCTAGATGTTACACAATACTCAGTTACAGAATGCATTTTACATAGTTGCTGGACATCCATCTCCTTTTTCTGAATGGTTTCTTCTACCCCGGCTTTCGTCTTGATACCTGAGTGTATTAGCAGGTACATCAGAATGATATATAGCAATCGCCGCACTTTAACACGACCATATCTCACTAGTAGAACACAGATTTCTTCAATTCAAAAAAATTGCAGGCTTAGAAGAATATCACTTATATGATTGCTACGCTCTGTTTTTACATGGAAAACAAAAATTCCCTATGGATGCTTCTAAAGAAACAAAGAAAAATTGGACGTCCATCACATCCCTGTCACTATACACTATTAGTATGTGGTCAAATGAAGAGAATTTTCGTGACGGGAAAGCAGAGTATTTTGACCAAAGAACATTATGTCACTTGAGACTAGTTTGCTGAGGTGAAGTGTGAACCATAACTTGGGGCATCCAGTACAGTTAACTATACTACTAGTAGTACTAGTTTCATAATATACAATATGTATCGCTAACATAATGATGAAGATTTAGACTGGAACCTCTCAGCAACATGATGAAGATTTAGACCGGAACAGTAGCATTACAACCATGACATGAGACAGTCTAAAACTGAATCTATGCAAATGTCCATATATTTTGCTTACCAATTTGTTAACATAAGACATTTTCTCCATTAGGCTGTCCCACTTGGGCCTGCACTTTCAAAGTACATGTTAAGAAACATAAAGCTTATTCAGTCTACTAGTAAAGAAGTTTCCAGACCAAACAGGGAAAATAATATCATACCTTCATTATTTGGAATTTTGATAAGCCAATCTTTTCCGCAAACTAAAGCCTCAAGAGTTTCGGGCGTCATCGAGCATCGGGAATCTCCTAAAGTCCTTCCACTGCAACTGAATGTTGATTCAGATGACACGGTGCTAAGAGGTATTGCAAGGAAATCACGAGCCATGGTTGAGAGCACGGGATATTTTTCAGCATGTGTTTTCCACCATATCAAAATATCAAAACTTCCCCCGGAGCTGTTGAAATTTTCCTCCAAATACATGTCCAGCTCAGACTTTGGTTGCATGTAGGACCTCCTTCTTGACTTGTATTGAGCAAACTCTTCTTCCAGCCTCCTTTTGCCAAGAACTGGTGATCCTATATTGGCGCTGACTTGCCGAGATACCGAGTGCTCGGTGGTTCTTCTGGCTTCCTCGTACTTCTCATAGTACGACCTCATCATGTCTTTTACACCTTCTAGACACTTCTCAATATCATCCACATTTTCACAATACTTTTCAAAGAAGAATTCCAAGAAGTCAAATTTCTTGGTAGGATCTAACACTGTTGCGATGACAACTGCAACATTCAGTTTTGACTCTTTCCAGTATTTATCAAACTTTTGGCCCATAGCATAGACAAGGTTTGACATAGTGCCACTAGTGCTCCACTGAGGGTCCCTTAGCGCGTCGCGGATGCACAACACCATGTGCAAAAAAAGATGGGCTGTTGGTGTTCTATCGGCTGATACTAACTTTGTCGCTTCTTCAAAAGCTTTTAGAAATGTGCACATTACTTCAGCATTAGTCCACTCCACATCGTCCGGTGCTATTTCACCATTTCCACTTGCATAATTATTGAGGGCTCCCTTGTATTCCAGAGCTTCTTCAATCATTAGATATGTAGAGTTCCAACGGTTTGGAATATCAAGATTTATGCCACCAGCCTTTTCAGGAAGATCCAAATTTGTGGCAATCGCATTGAAGGATTGGATTCTTGATGGCGAAGAAGCGATATGCCTTAAAAGTTCACGGATTTTTTCTATGGGCTTCTGCACATATCTTGTTCCATCTTGAACTAAGATATTAAGGATGTGTGCCGAACACCTTACATGAAAATCCACACCACCAAACAACATGCCATGGTCTTGATGTTGCACAAACGAGTCAACTGTTGGTTTGTTGTTTGCTGCATTGTCCAAGGTCAAAGTAAACAATTTCCTTTTGATGCCCCATTCATTCAAACACTTGCACAAAGTCTCTTCAATGGCCGCACTTGTGTGCGGATACTTGACTTTTTTAAAGGATATGACCTTCTTCTTCAGGTTGAAATTGCCATCAATGTAGTGAGCGGTAACACACATATAGCCTAGTTCTTGTACAGAGGTCCACATGTCCGAGGTCAAACAAACACGGGAATCAAGAGACTGGAACTCAATGCGCAGCTGATCCTTCATTTGCTCATATGCGTCCACACAGTCGTTGCGAACAGTCTGGCGCCGAATGACTTTAAAGGTGGGCTGCATCGAGTCCATCCACTCTTCAAAGTAAGGATCGTCAAACTTCCTGAATGCAACCTCGGCGTGGATGCAATATTTGATCATTAGCTGACGGCTTCTCTGAGGATCGAAAACAAACCCCACATCTGATGGTTTTTTCTTAATTGTTGCAAGAAACCTATTTCTGGACTCATCATCGATTTTGGGGCATGACTCGCCAATGTGGTTTCTAAGGCTGCTCATCCCAGACTTGCATGCTAATTTCATGGAACAATACTTACACACAGCCTTCGGGACATTGTCCACCTCTACCAAATCTGGCTCATAGTATTCCCAGACTTTAGCCCGCCTACTATGTGGTGTTTGCAACTCATCAGCTGATTCACCAATACCTGAGCTGTCCGACACATTCCCAGACATGATTCAAGCCTGTTTATCACACCAATCAAACACCTCCTGTCCTGCCTTCCTTCTGTCCCAAATCACAACACCTTCAAAGTATGAAATGCTTGGTATGAAGAGAACAAGAATGATGAAACCTGCATGTGACAAACATAATAAAAGGTTCAGAACAATATGACCCCTCAATTAAGAATAGTATGTAAGAATTAAACAGTTGTATGCCCATCATGCTAACAGAAAATTAAATCATGTATGCTATAATTTTCCTCTTAAAACATCAAATGTGTTTTTCACTGAACCTGAACGCTCCATGTAAATTTTTTGACTGAACCTGAACCTAAAATGTGCATAGGTACTTAACAGGAGCATCATAATCGGACCTATAATGGGAAACCTTTTATATATGAACCGTCTTTTATCACAGATTTCTTTGCCTTGAAAAACTATGACTGATCTCTGCCTGTGAGAGTAAGATCGATACTAGTAGCTAGTACTACGTGTGTTGAATCATGGATCCCATCCCAGTGTGCAGTATGCGTGTGAGCGAGATGGGGATGGAGATGAGATGTGATGAGATGGAGAACCTTGTCGGCGGCGGAGGTGTGGTGGTGGTGGACGCGGGTGTGCCCTCCGCCCTTCTTGTTCTGGCCGGCGGGGCAGACCTGCTTAGGCAGGTCCGGGGCGGCGGCAGCCGCGGAGGGAGGCACGTGCGCGATGTCGGCGCGCTTGCGGCGCAGGTAGCCGGCGAGGAAGACGAGCGCGACGGCCCCGCCGAGCAGCGCCGAGAGGAGCGGCACGGAGAGCACGGAGTGCACGCCGTGGCCGTCGGCGCGTCCGGCCCAGCACGCCGCGAGGGAGACGGCGAGCAGGAGCAAGGGCAGGCACGGGGCGGCAGCGGCGGCGAAAGATCCCGGTTTGGCGGCCGTGGGCGGCGGGCGGCGGGCGGTGGAGGCGCTCCTCGCTAGGTCAGGCTGCGTGTGTCGATTTGGTCCTCGATCCGGTTTCAGACTACGGGTCGAAACGGTCTGAGACCAATTGGTTCCTGTCCAGACCGGGCCAACCCAGTCCAACAGTTGTTAAAGCCCAGACCAAATTGAACCGATTTAGAGACTTAGCCCATTTCGTCCAATCCAAAAGCAACCCGGCATGAAAACTGACTGAAACTCTGGTTTCAGTCCAAACCGTTCCCAGCGTTAGGCGCGAAGGTGTACCACGGCGCGGCGTTGTGCTCAGAGAAGGCGACGGAGCTGCTGGCCGAGACCAACATGCCACTGGGCCTGCTGCCGCTGGTGGACATCGAGGAGGTCGGCTACAACCGCTCCACGGGCTTCGTGTGGCTGCGCCAGAAGAAGGCGCTCACGCACACGTTCAAGCAGATTGGGAGGCCGGTCTGGTATGCCACCGAGGTGACGGCCTTGGTCGAGGAACCGCAAGATGAAGCGCATCACGGGGGTCAAGAGCAAGGAGCTCCTCATCTGGGTCTCCATCTGCGACATGTACATCGACAAGAACGACCACTCAAAGATCACTTTCAAGACACCCACCGGACTTGGAAGGACCTTTCCCGTCTTCGCCTATGGAAAGGAGGACGACAGCAAGCCCAAGGAGACTCCTGTGGCCACCGGCATACAGAGCTTCAACGATGCAATGAAGAATTTTCAAGTTCAATGTTAACTATGATGAATACTACTTGTACTCCCTCCGTCCGGAAATACTTGTCCTCCGAATGGTTGTATCTAGACTTATTTTAGTTATAGATACATCCATTTTATCCATTTTGAGGACAAGTATTTCCGGACGGATGGAGTACTTATTTGCTATGATCTTTTTTAATAAAGTGTGATTACAGAGTTGTAATTCTCTACTCCAAAGTTTTGCAAAAGGTGGATCCATGATTTTTAATCGCCAGCGAAATAACCGCTATTGGGGTGTTATTGCCGATGCAGAATGGTGGTGCGATTTGCATTGATGCCTGACCTATTGCTGCAAAATTTTCTGCCACGATTTCCTTTCTCCAACGATTTTAATGAGTGGTTGTACCTTTTGTCAGGACTCATTCTGGCTCTCCCTTTTCTCAAACAATAGTTGCGAGGAGACGCTTTAACTACTTATTTCATATCTAGGGCAAGCACTCGAAAGAGAATGAAGTATATAATTATTACATCGCTGCCAATGAAGTGGTGAAGGAGATCAAGATTTGTTACTCTATGCAACTTCCTCTTCTAAGAAAAAACATTCACCCTGATTATAAGAATTTATTTGGTCCTGCTGAGGATGTAAGCAATCTAACTCTGGATATTGATATGCCTACTGATTTAGATGATTTAGATAGAATGTCCTAAGCCAGAGAATTTGGTTTAGAAAAAAAAATAAGGGGTGCTGTTTTTGATAAGAAGCGCAATAAGGCTCAGAAGTATTGGCATGTTATATGATTGGATTTATTAGATCTGTTTAATGATTTTCACAAAGGAAAGCTGGATTTAGCAAGATCCAATGATGGAGTGCTTTCTATTCTAGCCAATTGCGCTGATGCTCAAACTTTACAACAACAGAGACGTATTTTCTTATTAATTGTAATTTTCAAGATTTTCGCAAAAGTACTTAATAATAGGCCAGTAGGGAGTGCTCAACAAAAAAAAACTACCACTTTTCACCGACCTTGACAAAAAACTACCACTCTACAAAATTTGACCGAAAATTAAAACTTTACCACTAAATTTTTACAAAAAACTAGCATGTCATAAATGTGCCCGATTCGCCCGTTTTAGGCTGGTTATTTAGAGGTTGGGCCTGCCGATCAACACATGCGTGACGGCGGGCAACTAACGGCAGTTAACACCGCATTTCGCTTGGCTTGGCGGACAACGTGTCTCAGTTGGTTGCCGCCTGGCCATATGCCACTCGATCTCACTCTACCCCCGTCGTAGTTCACACACTCTCTCCCTGACTGCCCTCCCCCCTCTGACCTAGGAGGCGGCGGCCATGGTGATGGTGAATGCAAGCGATGGTGATGGCGGCCAAGACCAACAAGACCCCAGTAGCTACCGTCGAGTTGAACCAGAAATTACTTCGAGAGATTAAAGTTATTCCATCGAGACAGCATCGCAGGCGATCCAGGTCAGCCGAAATGACGCGGAGGTGCACCACAGAGCGAGACTATGTGCCGAGAAGGTGGTGGAGCTGCTGGCCGGGACCGACATGCTGCCACGCCTGGTGCTACTGGCGGAAACTGAGGAGGTCGACTACAACCGCTATACGGCTTCGTGTGGCTGCGCTAGAAGAAGGCGCTCACGCACACGTTCGAGCAGATTGGGAGGCCGGTCTCGTAGGTAACCGAGGTGACGGCCTTCGTCAAGGACTGCAAGATGAAGCACAGAAGGAGGGTCAACAGTAAGGAGCTCCTCAGCTGGGTCTCCTTCTGCGACATGTGCATTGACAAGAACGACCACTCAAAGATCACTTTCAATACGCCCACCGGACTGGTAAGGACCTTCCCTGTTTCCGCTTACGGAAGGGAGGACGGCAACAAACCCAAGGAGGCATACAGAATTTGAATGATGCGATCAAGAGTTTTTAACTCCAATGTTAACTAATGATCCGAAGTTAAGATCTGTTATAGTAAAATCCGATTACATAATTGTAATACTGTTCTCCGGTGTTTTGCCACAATTTAAAATCGCCGGCGATATGCCACAATCGCATCGTTATTCGCCTATCTGAAACCGCTACATCTATGTATCGCCCATACTGAGATATATAAGTGCTTTCCTACAGGCACTACAGTACCGGGCTGGCCTATTTGCACACCTTCGCTCGCACGCATCGCTGGCTCGATCGATTCTCTTGCCCATTTTCTTCAGAATTTTATATCATTTTCATTATATTTCCTTTTTTCCTCCGGGTTTTCATTTGTTTTGTTTGTACTTTCTTTTTACTTTCATGTTCTTCTATTTTTCAAATTGTTTTTTATTTTCTTTATTCTCTTTTCTACATTTGAGTTTCTTTGTTTCTTTTTGGGTTTTCCTTGTTTTCGTCAGTTTCTGTTTGTGCTTGGTTGGCTCCTTTTTTCCTTCGGGTTTTCATTGGTTTTTTCTTCTTTTGAACACAACTCTACTTTGCTTTTTTTTCTTATGGAGTTTTTTTTATTTTTTCACCATTTTTCTTTGGTTTTTCGTTTCTTTCTTCATTATACCTTTTATTTTCTTTGTTTTTTCATGGGTTTCATCGATTTTCTTTCCTTATTTGTTTTACTTTTGGTTTCTTGTTTATTCTTGGTTTTCTTTTTTGGTATTCATTTTGCTTCATTTTTGTTTCGCTGTTTTTTTTTTGGTTTATTTTTCTTTCAGCCCATGTCTATTAACAATCTGTTTCTTCTCCCTTTTTTGTTTCTTTTCGGGTTTTGTTTTTTGCCTTTTCCCTGGTATCCTTGGTTTCTTCGATTTTTTTCGGTTTTCTTTATAGTTCTATGGGTTTCCCTTTTGAACTCATATCTATTTTTTCTCGGTATACAGTGAACATTTTTAGTGCACACATGAAACATTTTCCGGATACGCGTTAGACATTTTTCGAACACATGAAATACATTTAAAAAATATGTATTTTGCACAATTTTATGAATACACGGCAACATTTTTTTAATTATAGTTGTATATTGTTTTGAACATGATTCAAATAAATTGGATTTGCACAAACATATTTTTACAAATAAACATTTTTCATACTTATTATTAACATTTTTGCATATAAAATATTAACATATTCTACTTTTCTTTTTTTCTTTTTTATACATTTTTATGTGCATGGAAAACATTTTTTGTACACATGATTAATATTTTTCTCACGCATGAATCATTTTCTGTGGAAATGTTTTTAATAATTATACACTTTTTTTATTTACACAAACATTGTTTTTACAATGTATAACCATTTTTCGTACACAGGAATAACATTTTTCCGTACAAATTATTAACATGTTCTACTTTTCTTTGTTTCACTTTTGTACATATTTTGTGTGCATGAAAAACATATTTCGTACACAAGATTAACATTTTTCGGACACATGAATCATTTGTTTTGAACTACATGAACCTTTTTTTGCAATGTATAATTTTTTTCTGTACACATGATTAACATTTTTTGTACAAATACCTAAAATGTTCTACTTTTTTATTTCACATTTTATACATTTTTCATGTGCATGCATGCGTTCTTCATGTGAAGTAAACCTGAAGATGCTTTAGCAGGCTGATTCTTTTCATTACATGTATCTGCAGACTGATGTAGTCCGCACACTGACTAGCTGACTCAAGACAAATGAGTAACTTCATAACTATGGTCTGATACCTACCAGCTGGATCCTATATGAATATGCGGCAGCTGCACATGTGGACCAAAAGTTGAGCCACATCCCCCACGTCAACACAAATATACAATTGCAGTTTTCGCTTTGTTTTCGGCTTTAGTCCCTCTGATGTTTAAAAGCACAAGAGTGAGGATTGGACAGTGGACACAGACGAGAAGAAGAAAAAGAATCATTACCAACCAAACTGAACTTTTGAGTAACACAGAGGAGAAGAAGAAAACGAATCATTCTATGCCTCTCAAAAGCATGCATAAGAAGCGCATGAACACTCAGCTTATTTGTTTCACTCCAACATCACATAGAAAAATTGCACATGCATATCTAATAACAACTGATAGTTCTAGGAATGATTGATAGTTTTATTATGCAGCTAATTACTGGAAGTAATAGCTACTAGTCCTGGGAAACATGCATCCATCTATAGCTAGCTAACTTGCTACTATAGAGTGTTACTGGAGGAAGGATCGAAGACAGTTCACAATGGACTATATATATATCCCAGGCACATGGCTCTACTCACTGGATCATCTAATAGTCATGTATGTAGTCATGCGTATAATACTGCACACCATGCCTCAAGCAATTCTTGCGTGCTATTAGCTGTTGGTCTTTCTTTTTCTTCACATGAAGAACGCATGTATGCACTACGGATATGCATGGTCATGGTTAGTATTTTTTACACTATCAACAAAAATATGAAGTGATTAGTATTTATCAGACACTTGCGAGAGAAATATATATTAAGTCAGAGTTCTTTGAGCGACGGTAGGGCTAGGGCCACTTGCTAATGCCAGGGTTGGTCTGATTTTTGGGTCATCTCCCTTGGTTCAATGGTTTGGCATGTTGGTCAAAATAAAATTTTCCTATCTAGACATTGATCAGGCCCAGTCCAAGTCGGTGCAGCAGCCTGACCATTTCCATTAAAAGTCACACATGTTGTGCATTTGTGCATTCTTGGTTATAAAGGAAAGAGAAATAATCAATAGCACAAACGAATTGCATGTTGCATTGCACTAGTAGAAAACGGGCCTATTGTCCCGGTTCATAAGGGCCTTTTGTCCCGGTTCCAGAACCGGGACTAAAGGGTCGTTACTAAAGGGCCTTTTGTCCCGGTTTGAACCGGGACACATGGCCTCCACGTGGCCTGCGTGGTGAGCCCAGGCAGGAGGGCCTTTGGTCCCGGTTGGTGGCAACAAACCGGGACCAATAGACCTCCACGCGTCAGCATTTCTGTGGCTGGGGTTTTTATTTTTTAAAGGGGGGTGGGGGTGGGGGTTTTGGGGGGTTAATTTAGGTATTTCATATATTGTGTTAGATAGCTAATTAATAGAGAGAAGTGTCCTCTCTTATGTCCGTGCTTGGTCGACGCTACGTACTATACATACGTATAGAGAGGACTAGACATGCTAGCTAGCTAGTAAGCAAACAAAGGAAACAGAAGATCGTCATGAAGATATATGCATACAGAGAGAAGTGATATCGACCACCTCTCCTTCTCCGAGAGATTGGTCGAACAACAAGTTCTCGTATATCTATCCGACACTACCGGCTACATATATACAATAATTATCCCTTACAAATATAATCTCCAAAATTACGGACGCATGGTCCACATAGTATTCTCCGTCTTCAGCGATCACGTGGTCAAGAAAGAATGCCGCCAATTCCTCTTGAATTGCTCACATGCGATCTGGTGCTAGGAGTTCATCCCGCTGCCGAAACATCTAATTTGAAGAAGGGGGTCAATACATACATACATATATATATATATATATATATATATATATATATATATATATATATATATATATATATATATATATATATATATATATATATATATATATATGAATGAATGAAACTCAACACAAATGATGGTAATAAACTAAATTTGTGAATATTATGTCTTACGCACTTCATATTGTTCGTCAGAGTACCCGCCCCGCTCACAGGTCGTGTGGCGGATGGACTCGCAAACGTAGTATCCACAGAAATCATTCCCTTGTTCCTGCCACAACCACTTTACAAGAAAAGATGCCATCAACTTTCAAACACATAAAAATGTCATGGGTGAACAAGAATACATTTTAACAATAACTCAAAAAAGAAAAAGAAAAAGTCATGGCATTTTCTATCATACAAACAATAATAATTTTCATATGGCACATTCATAGCAAAAAATGTCAATGGTATTTTTACTTAAATTTACATGTAATGCATGCGAAAAATGCCGTGTGTGAAAAAACACAAAATCATATTAAAATCTGCATATAATTGACATGGTAAAAAAAGTAAAATTTGCCATGTTAGTAAGGTCAAATAAATAGTAAAACTTGCCATGGCAATAAAATTTAAAAATTGCCATGGGAATTTAGGTAAATTTACCATGATAATAAGGGTCAATTTTCCATCGGCAAATAAAAAGTAAAACTTGCCATGGAAATAATAGTTAAATATTCCCATGGGGATTTAGGTAAATTTGCCATGTTACTGAATGTATATTAGCCATGGCAAAATAAATAGTAAAACTTGCCATGACAATAAAAATTCAATACTTCCATGTTAATAAAAATCAAATAAATATTAAATTTGCCATAGCAATTAAAGTTGAATATTGCCATGGGGATTTAGGTAAATTTGCCATGGCAAATAAATAGTAAAACTTGCCATGGCAAGAAATGTTAAGAAATTGCCATGGGGATTTAGGTATAATTTTCCATGTTAATAAAGTGAAATAATTAGTAAAACTTGCCATGGCAATACTTACCATTTTGCGTTATTTTTTACAATTTAAAGAATTACAGCGGACAATTATAAAAATCAAAAGTTGCCATGGCAAAAAAGCAATGAATTTACCATGATCCGAAAACTAAATTTGCCATGATTCGATATCTATATTTGCCATCTTACACGAAGCAAATTTGCTACAATGCGTAAACTAAATTTGCCATGTTCAATTAACTAAAATTTTGAAGTTTACATGGCAGAAAGTATAAGATTAGTTGCCATGGTCTACCAATAAAATGCCATGGTAGAAAACAGTAAAATTGCGCCATGATCCAAAATAAAAGGTTGACATGGCAACAAATCAATAAATTTTCCATGATCTGAGAACTAAATTTGCCATGATTCGATAACTATATTTGCCATCTTCCAAAAACATTTAAGAAAAATTATACAGTGAGACAACAAATTTAAGAAAAAATATATAGCACGGTACATATTTAGTCTTAAATCCTTCTCTCTAAATTATTTTCCATGACAACTATTCACTTTACTAAAAAGCAGAAGATGGTACCTATACAAGATTGTGAAATTGCCATGTCAATTGATTATAATTAATCTGCCATGGCAAACGATCTGCAATTCATAGTGAATTCCCCATGGTCATATTCAAATTAAGCGAAGTAAATCATGATAAATTAAGAAAAAAAATGATACTATTATAGATCATTTGTCATGTCAATTTTAGAGATCTCTAATTAGAGTTCTGAAATACATGGCAAAAATTTGAGAACATACATGGCAAAACGATATATAAAAGAGTGAATATCAATTTACCATTGTCTGAAAAAGAATCATAGCAAAAACGTGGCAAATTTGCCATGGCAACTATTCACTTTACGAAACATGGAGGCGCCCGAGGCCTGTCGCGGGTGAGACGGTCTCTCCGTCCGGTGGTGACAAATCGCCGGCGGCGGCCGGAGAAGACGGCGCATGGCGGAGGAGGTTGTTGTCGGGCGTCCGTGAGGAGAGAGTGGGGTCGTGGGGATAAGGTTAGCTGGTCTCACGCGTTCGGGCCGGCAAACTGATAGACCGAACGATCTGCAAACGTGACGTCGCAAGTCTTTTTTCTCAGATTCATGCAGCACGATCTGACGGTGAGCGAGGCGTTCGGGACAAAGTAGGCACAGCCCGGACGTTCGGTAGTTATTGATTCCGTAGACTTTTCGATAAATAATAATTGTTGACTCTTGTAAGCGTATACTCCATCGGTCTCCTCTGCTACGAGGTCTGTATACAAAACGAACCGACGTGCTTGCCTTTGGACGAATTTCTCTTGAGCAATGCCATGCGAAAAAGAAAAAGAAAAAAGAAGGTGTCGTATCTGGACTCTATAGTACTACAAGCGTCCGGTTACTGACTTACTGACTTCCAGAATCTCAGGATTTTGGCAAGTCCCACCAAAGAAAACGTTTCAAAATGAAAGTGTACCCCTATCCCATGGAGAATTTACACCCGGAATGCCACTGGGCCATCCACGCACTGGCCCGAGAAAACGAGCGAGCACTTTCGCTCGACCCCTGCCTGTTCGCATCGGGGAAAGATTCCCCAGCCGCAATAAGGGCTAGGGTTCCGCCGCAGGATCCACCCCGCCGCCCAGGCCCTTGCCGCCGCCGCCCGGGCCCTTGCCGCCGCCCGCCCGGTTCCCGCCGCCGCCGGCCAGGTTCCCTCCGCCGCCCCTCTTACTTCGCCGCTCATCCACCCCTCTGCCTTGTCTCCGCCCGCAACCACCGGCGCTGCACCTCCACGGCGACCCTGACGGGCTTCAGCTGCAACTGGACGGCCAACGGCGCTGCACCTCGACATCCACGAGCAGCCCACGCGAGGAGTAGGCCACATCAACGGTGAGCCATCCGGTTTCCTATCTCTCTGTTCTTCATTTATCTTATGCGAAATTGGATAGATAGACTGATTTATGTTGCATAGGTAGATGGATTGATGCTTGAATCTGTTAGATAGATGGATGGATTGATTGCTGATGGATGGATGGATTGAGCCAAATGTTGTAACTGGTAAAAGCAACAAAGATTCAGAACAAACCTTTTGTCAACAACAGCAATATTGAGCAATTCATCCATACCTTTTGTCAACAGCAGCAGTCTTGAACAATTGCTGATGGATGGATGGATTGATGCTTGAATATTTTTTGCTTGTTGATAGATAAATGGATGGATGGATGGATTGACGCAGTACGCGAGGCGATTGCTGCTAGTCTCGTACCTTGAGATTATCCTTTTTTTAGTTCACCCACTTTTGTAATGAACAAATCTTTAAATCCATTCTAAATGTAATATTTAGCACTTTTTATGACATTCGGAAATCACTTTGGTACTCATATTCGACTAGATACTGTTAGAAACAACAAGGTGTTAATAAATTCATCAAACATTTTCTGTCTAAGGGTACTACAGACATTTCAACACACAACTCTTTCCAGAATCTCAACCTACAATGCCAGAAAAGAACTCGGCAGCAGATTCTGGGAGAAGCAGATTCTGGAAGAATTTTTCAAAATCTTGATTATGCAGAATCCTGTGTGAAAAGAACTGGCCCGTAGACTAGCGTGCTATCGCGGCGGCCGAGGCATCTTTGGCGCAGCGTGCCCTGCGCCAACATTGACGAATCGGAGTTCCTCGACCAACAGTGGGAGTGCTTGGAGGACTTTGCTGACCGCATGATCACCTCGATTCCGCCGAGGATGCTGCTCGACGGCTTCCACCTACACCTCCAGCACGAAGCGGTCGCCGTGGACATCTACGCCGCCTACGAGGCTACAACAGCACAGAAATATATTGGGGACCGCATGCGTGGACCTTGCACCGTTACACTGACCCGGACTTGTCCAGCCAAGGGTTCATGCGCTGCCGGCTACACCCGCCGCCTGACGACGCTGCGCCTCATCAGAGTCAACCCCTATCGGAAGAAGAAAAAAAGAAAGAAGAAAGAAAGAAGAAAGAAAAATGAAGAAGAAAAAACAAGAAAGAAAAAGGAATAAAAAAAATGAAAACCAAATAAAAACCAAATGAAAACCAAAAGAAAGAAGAAAGGAAAAAGGAAGAAGAAAAAAAGAAGAAGAAAGGAAGAAGAAGAAAGAAAGAAAAAAGAAAAAGGAAAGAAGAAGAAAGAAAGAATAGAAAGGAATAAGAAGAAAAGGAAGAAGAAGAAAGAAAGAAGAAAGGAAAGAAGAAAGAAAGAAGAAGAAAGGAAGAAGAAGAAAGAAAGAAGAAGAAAGGAAAAAGGAAGAAGAAAAAAAGAAGAAGAAAGGAAGAAGAAAGGAAGAAGAAGAAAGAAAGAAAAAATAAAAAGGAAAGAAGAAGAAAGAAAGAATAGAAAGGAATAAGAAGAAAAGGAAGAAGAAGAAAGAAAGAAGAAAGGAAAGAAGAAAGAAAGAAGAAGAAAGGAATACCGCGACACCCTCTCCCACCCCTTCCTCGCCCCCTCCTTTTGCCACCGCCCTTTCGCCACCGCCACCGCCACCGCCCCCCTTCTTCACTTAATTAATTTGTTTTTACTACATGTTTTCAGGACTGACATAATGGCGGACGATAGAGCTGACCCGATTATGGACAACTATGATCCGGACGGTGAAGCACATATGTTCGGCATCATAAACGGCGATATTCAATATGTGCCGACCGGACAAGAAGAAGATGATGTCTCTTCTTATCTGAACCTTGACGGTGAAGATGAAGGGCGCCGTCGACTAGCCCATGCTCAAGAGTCTGGCCATCATTGATCCCCTTGGTGGTACGGTCGCCCACCTCACGGTCACGACTTCGAGACTCACCTCCATCTATATAGACATCCTGTACAACGGGGAGTACGACTATGTCACCGGGTCAGGAGCAACCCCACCGGCGCTAACCGGTCTGGCTCACGAACATTCAGGAAGCCATGGCTTTGAACCGTCCTCCCGTCCTTTGGGTGTCGACACACCCATGGCAATTATTCGACTTATGGGCAAGAGCACCCAAGTGGGAATGAGTACAGGTTCCACCCGAGTGAGAATGAGTACGGGGACCACCCGAGTGAGCATGAACATGAGTCTGATGGGCACCCTAGTGAGGATCACTACGGCAACCTCCCAAGTAAGCATGAGGAAGCAGCTCGTCCAGCCAGACCAGCTAGCCGGTGGGCAGCCGAAAAAGCAACACAAACCTAGTCACCCAAACAAGCCCGAGAAGCACAATAGGATTGTTGTGACTAGTGGACCGGAAGGGAATGCATATTATACCCAAGAAGGACCAGGAAGGGTATTGCAAAAATGGTGAAAAGAACAGCTACACACCCCATAGAACTACAAGCAAATTACAAGTAGGAAACAAGAGGACCGCTTGGAGTCACCGGAGCCTTCAACCATGAATGAATCCCTGTGAAGAGGGGAATTCGTATGTTCATGTATGCATTGTGCATTTCTATGAAACGCAGATAAATTAGATTGCATTTTTAGGTTTTGCAGTTATCCTACCCATGCGCATCATGCACACCATCCACATCGATATCAGCTTTATATCATGTCATCAATCAAGTTGCAAAATCAGCCAATCAGTCTTATTCCTCCTATGGTTCGTGGCGTTGAAAAAAAACGTTTTTTTCCTATACCACAAAGCCGCTCATCAGGGGATTTCGACCTAATCTTTCGACCAATACCACACGGCCGGCCGTCCCATCAAATCTGCACCGCCAGGCTACCCTCCTCCCTCCGGTCTCCTCGATGCGCCCACGGCGACCTCGCGTCCATCATGACACAACCGGAGCGCCTCCCTTCTGGCGCACTTCCTCTTCTCCTCCCTCCCGTCTACTCCTCCTCTGGCACTGCGCCTAGCCATGCCTCCAACGCGCAATAGGCGGAGCGCCGGCTGTCCGCCGCGCTTCCTCCTCTCCCTCCACCGGTCACCTCCTCCCGCTGCGCGCTGCACCAACGGCGCACACGCACGCATCCATCGTCCCACCATGCGCGCCGCCACTCATGTATACCTCCTCCGCCGCTAGACTGACTCCCGACCCAATTTAAGCCGACGTTGCTGCTCACCGTGCCCTTAGCCGCTCCCCTCACTCGTGTATCTCCCACCTCACAGCAAACATTCCCCAGCTCTGAGTGTGTAGGCGCAGTTCGTCTGCGCTGGTCACCGGCCAGCGTTGTTCGCCAGGGTCACTGTCCACCCAAAGTGGACCCTCTGTACATCATTCCTCTGCTTTGGGGCGTCCATGGTGAAGAGCCCGATGCAAAGGCGAGGTATAACTATCCCTAACATGCAACCAATAGTCACTTCAAAATCACTAATAGGGAAGAACAAACGAAGAGATTATTGTAGGGTACGAAACCACCTCAAAATTATTCTTTCTGATCGATCTATTCAAGAGCCTGTAGTAAAATAACACGAAGCTATTCTTTCCGTTCGATCTATCCTAGAGTTCGTACTAGAATAACACCTTAAGACACAAATCAACCAAAACCCTAATGTCACCTAGATACTCCAATGTCACCTCAAATATCCGTGGGTATGATTATACGATATGCATCACACAATCTCAGATTTATCTACTCAAACCAACACAAGGTACTTCAAAGAGTGCCCCAAAGTTTATACCAGAGAGTCAAGACGAAAACATGTGCCAACCCCTATGCATAGATTCCCAAGGTCACGAAACCCGCAAGTTGATCACCCAAACATACATCAAGTGAATCAATAGAATACCCCATTGTCACCATGGGTATCCCACGCAAGACATACATCAAGTGTTCTCAAATTCTTAAAGACTCAATCTGATAAGATAACTTTGAAGGGAAAACTCAATCCATTACAAGAGAGTAGAGGGGGAGAAACATCATAAGATCCAACTATAATAGCAAAGCTCGTGATACATCAAGATCGTGCCGAATTAAGAACATGAGAGAGAGAGAGAGAGAGAGAGAGAGAGAGAGAGAGATCAAACACATAGCTACTGGTACATACCCTTAGCCCCGAGGGTGAACTACTCCCTCCTCATCATGGATATCGCCGGGATGATGAAGATGGCCACCGATGAGGGATCCCCCTCCGGTAGGGTGCCGGAACAGGGTCCCGATTACTTTTTGGTGACTACAGAGGCTTGCGGCGGCGGAACCCCTGATCTAGGTTATGTTCTGGAAGTTTGGGTATATATAAGAGGTATTGGCATCGGGACCAAGTCAGGGGGTCTCCGAGGCGGCCACGAGGTAGGGGGTGCTCCGAGGGGGTAGGGTGCGCCCCCCACCCTCATGGGTGCCTTAGGACTCACTGGTAGAAAAAGAGGCTTCCGTCCAGCCCCATTAGTCGCGGAACTGTAGGAACCGCGACTAATGAAGCCTTTAGTCCCGGTTCGGCAGACGAACCGCGACCAAAGGCCAGGGCCCAGGGCGCTCGGTGGCCAGCTGGTGCACGTGAGGGGCTTTAGTCGCGGTTGGCCAGGCAAACCGCGACTAAAGGTGCCCAAAGGCCTTTAGTCGCGGTTGGCCAGGCCAACCGCGACTAAAGCCCCTCCCCTATATATACCAGTTCAGCACACTCACTTAGCCATTTGGTGCCACTTCTCTTCACAAGCTTCACAAGGGGTGTAGGGTTTGCTTTTGGTTCCTCTTATGCACACAAGGTGTTTGATGAAATGCCCCAAGAGCCACACTTGAGGTTCCTCATTCATTTTTTCCTCCTCGATCGCGGTTAGCAACTTGAACCTTTCATGCATGTGTGTCATTGATTAAATATGCATGTGTGTTGTTCATTGTTTAATTTCTATTGTTTATAGCTAGTTAGTTTAACAAATGCATGATGGTTAATTATATATTTTATATTATAATAATGCAGATGAATCGGCAATGGATGTACGGTAACCGACTCTCCCGCGAGTTCACTACGGGTTTGAAAGATTTCCTCGTAGTGGCTAATGCGAACAAGCAGAAGGGTTTTGTTATCTGTCCATGTGTTGACTGTAAGAATCAGAAGGGTTACTCTTCCTCAAGAGAAGTTCACCTACACCTGCTTCGGCACGGTTTCATTCCAAGCTATAATTGTTGGACCAAGCATGGAGAAAGAGGGGTTATAATGGAAGAAGATGAAGAAGGGGATGATTTCATCGATGAAAGCTATCTTGCTGATTTCGGTGATACTTTCATGGAGGATGCTGAAGGTGAAGGTGAAGGTGAAGGGGAAGGTGAAGGTGAAGGTGAAGGGGAAGGTGAAGGGGAAGGTGAAGGTGAAGAAGAGGCACGTGATGAGACCGTTGATGATCTTGGTCGGACCATTGCTGATGCACGGAGACGCTGCGAAACTGAAAAGGAGAGGGAGAATTTGGATCGCATGTTAGAGGATCACAGAAAGTCGTTGTACCCCGGATGCGATGATGGTCTGAAAAAGCTGGGCTGCACACTGGATTTGCTGAAATGGAAGGCACAGGCAGGTGTAGCTGACTCGGCATTTGAAAACTTGCTGAAAATGTTGAAGAATATGTTTCCAAAGAATAACGAGTTGCCCGCCAGTACGTACGAAGCAAAGAAGGTTGTATGCCCTCTAGGTTTAGAGGTTCTGAAGATACATGCATGCATCAACGACTGCATCCTCTACCGCGGTGAATACGAGAATTTGAATGAATGCCCGGTATGCACTGCATTGCGTTATAAGATCAGAGGCGATGACCCTGGTGACGATGTTGAGGGCGAGAAACCCAGGAAGAGGGTTCCCGCCAAGGTGATGTGGTATGCTCCTATAATACCACGGTTGAAACGTCTGTTCAGGAACAAAGAGCATGCCAAGTTGTTGCGATGGCACAAAGAGGACCGTAAGTCGGACGGGGAGTTGAGACACACCGCAGATGGAACGCAATGGAGAAAGATCGACAGAGAGTTCAAAGATTTTGCAGCTGACGCAAGGAACATAAGATTTGGTCTAAGTACAGATGGCATGAATCCTTTTGGCGAGCAGAGCTCCAGCCATAGCACCTGGCCCGTGACTCTATGCATCTACAACCTTCCTCCTTGGTTGTGCATGAAGCGGAAGTTCATTATGATGCCAGTGCTCATCCAAGGTCCTAAGCAACCCGGCAACGACATCGATGTGTACCTAAGGCCATTAGTTGATGAACTTTTACAGCTGTGGGGCCCTGGTGTCCGTGTGTGGGATGAGCACAAACAAGAGGAATTTGACCTACGAGCGTTGCTTTTCGTAACCATCAACGATTGGCCTGCTCTTAGTAACCTTTCGGGACTGTCAAATAAAGGATACAATGCATGCACGCACTGCTTACATGAGACTGAAAGTGTACATTTGCCAAATTGTAAGAAGAACGTGTACCTTGGGCATCGTCGATTTCTTCCGAAAATTCATCCAGTAAGAAAGAAAGGCAAGCATTACAACGGCAAGGCAGATCACCGGCCGAAGCCTGCAGAACGCACTGGTGCTGAGGTATTTGATATGGTCAAGGATTTGAAAGTCATCTTTGGAAAGGGTCCTGGCGGACAATCAGTTCCGAAGGGAGCTGACGGGCACGCAGCCATGTGGAAGAAGAAATCTATATTCTGGGAGCTAGAATATTGGAAAGTCCTAGAAGTCCGCTCTGCAATCGACGTGATGCACGTTACAAAGAATATTTGCGTGAACCTCCTAAGCTTCTTAGGGGTGTATGGGAAGACAAATGATACAAAGGAAGCACGGCAGGACCAGCAACGTTTGAAAGACCCTGATGACCGGCATCCGGAATGGTTTCAAGGTCGTGCCAGCTACGCTCTGACCAAAGAAGAGAAGGTCATCTTTTTTGAATGCCTGAGCAGTATGAAGGTCCCGTCTGGATTCTCGTCCAATATAAAGGGAATAATAAACATGGCGGAGAAAAAGTTCCAAAACCTGAAGTCTCACGACTGCCACGTGATTATGACGCAATTGCTTCCGATTGCTTTGAGGGGGCTCCTGCCGGAAAATGTTCGAGTAGCCATTGTGAAGCTATGTGCATTCCTCAATGCAATCTCTCAGAAGGTAATCAATCCAGAAGATCTACCACGGTTACAGAACGATGTGGTCCAATGTCTTGTCAGTTTCGAGTTGGTGTTCCCGCCATCCTTCTTCAATATTATGACGCACCTCCTGGTTCACCTAGTCGAAGAGATTTTCATTCTCGGTCCTGTATTTCTACACAATATGTTCCCCTTCGAGAGGTTCATGGGAGTATTAAAGAAATATGTTCGTAACCGTGCTAGGCCAGAAGGAAGCATCGCCAAGGGCTATGTAAATGAGGAGGTAATTGAGTTTTGTGTTGACTTTGTTCCTGACCTTAAGCCGATTGGCCTTCCTCGATCGCGGCACGAGGGGAGACTAAGTGGAAAAGGCACGATCGGAAGGAAATCAACGATATGTATGGACGGCCATTCTCTGACTGAAGCACACCACACTGTACTGACCAATTCCAGCTTGGTGGCTCCGTACTTTGAGAAACACAAGAATATTTTACGCTCGGACAACCCGGGGAAGCCTGAATCCTGGATTAGAAAGGCCCACATGGAGACTTTCGGCAGTTGGTTGAGAATACATTTAATGAATGACAATGATGTTGTAGATCAGCTGTACATGTTGGCCAAGACACCATCTTCGACTATAACGACTTTCCAAGGGTACGAGATAAATGGGAATACATTTTACACGATCGCCCAAGATAAAAAGAGCACCAACCAAAACAGTGGTGTCCGCTTTGATGCAGCAACCGAGAATGGGCAAAAGGTCACATATTATGGTTACATAGAGGAGATATGGGAACTTGACTATGGACCCTCCTTTAAGGTCCCTTTGTTCCGGTGCAAATGGTTCAAGCTAACAGGAGGTGGGGTAAAGGTGGACCAGCAATACGGAATGACAATGGTGGATTTCAACAATCTTGGTTACCTTGACGAACCATTCGTCCTAGCGAAAGATGTCGCTCAGGTTTTCTATGTGAAGGACATGAGTAGCAAACCGAGGAAACGGAAAGATAAGAAAACGATCAGTACATCATGCGATTATCCAAAGCGCCACATTGTTCTTTCAGGGAAAAGAAACATCGTGGGAGTGGAGGACAAGACAGACATGTCAGAAGATTATAATATGTTTGGTGAAATTCCGCCCTTCAAAGTGAACACCGACCCAAGCATTAAGTTAAATGATGAGGATGCTCCATGGATACGGCACAATCGTAAGCAAGCAGGGACACAAGGGAAGAATTGATGTGTAATAATTTATTGTACCAAACTTTGTATTTGGTCGATGAAGAAGAAGAAAGAAGGAAAAACAGAAGAAAAAACAAACAGAAGAAAAAAAAACAGAAGAAAAACATAAGAAAAAAACAAACAGAAGAAAAACAGAAGAAAAAAGGAAAAAGGAATAAAGGAAGAAAAAAAAGAAGAAAAACAAGAAAAAGGAAGAAAAAAACAGAAGAAAAAAATAGAAGAAAAAAGGAAGAAAAAAACAGAAGAAAAACAAGAATTTAAAATGAATTAGTTTTATTTTCTGATTTTTTTGATATATAATTGTATTTTTAAGATTTTAATAACATAAAAAATAATTATCATAAAGTAAAATAAATAAGTAATTAGAAACAAAATAAAATAAAAGAAATAAGCTTTTTGTTGTAAGTAGAAACAAAACAAAATAAATAAAGCAAAAATGAAAACAAAAAACAAGCAAAAAATAAAAAAATAAGCCACCTACTGGGCCACCACGGCCTGAATACGACTAGAAACCCATTATTGGGCCAGGATTCAGGCCCGCAGGAAGGCCCAGTAGGCCCACAGGCTAGCAGTAACAGAATAGGCCCGTAAGCCTGCATTTGAGAGGAGCTCGAAGTGGTCAGCGCAGCCGCGCTTATAAACCACTGTCGAAGCCTCTCGGCTAGCGAGGTGGGACTAAACATCCCACCGCACCGCGCCAGTGCCAGCACAGAGCTTTAGTCGCGGTTGGTGTGGCGGACCGCGACTAAAGCCTAGCTTTAGTCGCGGTCCGCCACACCAACCGCGACTAAAGCCTCTTTCCTGCGCGGGAACGAAGCGGCGCCAAAACACTTTAGTCGCGGTTGGTGTGGCGGACCGCGACTAAAGCCTAGCTTTAGTCGCGGTTGGTGTGGCGGACCGCGACTAAAGCTAGGCTTTAGTCGCGGTCCGCCACACCAACCGCGACTAAAGCTGCGTCTATAAATACTGCACTTGGCAGTTTTGCCACTTCCCATTCTCCTCTCTCTCAACGCCGAAGCGCTGCCCCGACGCCGATCGTCTCCGACGCCGACGCCGAAGCCCTGCCCGACGCCGGAGCCCTGCGCGCCGCCGCCCCCCGTCACCAGTGAGCGCCGCCCGTGCCCTGCGCCCTGCCGCCCGCCGCGCCCGCCGCGCCCGCCGCCCGCTGGCCCTGCCTGCGCCGTGTCCGCGCGCCGCGCGCCCGCCGCCCGCCGCCCGCTGGCCCTGCCTGCCGCCCTCCGCGCGCCGCCCGCCGCCCGCTGGCCCTGCCGTCCTCCGCCAGCAGAAGATCGAAGATCAGAAGAAGAAAAAGGGAAAAGGAAGAAAGAAGAAAAAGGAAAAAAAGGAAAAAGGAAAAAGGAAAAAGGAAAAAAGGAAAAAGGAAAAAGGAAAAAGGAAAACACAAAAAAAACAAATTAAACAGAAGAAAAAAAAAAGAAAACAAAAAAACAGAAGAAAAACAAAGGAAGAAGAAAGAAAAAGGAAGAAGAAAAAAAACAACAAAGAAAAAGAAAGAAGAAAAAAGAAAGGAAGAAGAAAAACAAAGGAAGAAGAAAAAAAGAAAGAAGAAAAAGGAAGAAGAAAAAAAGAAAGAAGAAAGAAAGAAGAAAGAAAAATGAAGAAGAAAAAACAAGAAAGAAAAAGGAATAAAAAAAATGAAAACCAAATAAAAACCAAATGAAAACCAAAAGAAAGAAGAAAGGAAAAAGGAAGAAGAAAAAAAGAAGAAGAAAGGAAGAAGAAGAAAGAAAGAAAAAAGAAAAAGGAAAGAAGAAGAAAGAAAGAATAGAAAGGAATAAGAAGAAAAGGAAGAAGAAGAAAGAAAGAAGAAAGGAAAGAAGAAAGAAAGAAGAAGAAAGGAAGAAGAAGAAAGAAAGAAGAAGAAAGGAAAAAGGAAGAAGAAAAAAAGAAGAAGAAAGGAAGAAGAAAGGAAGAAGAAGAAAGAAAGAAAAAATAAAAAGGAAAGAAGAAGAAAGAAAGAATAGAAAGGAATAAGAAGAAAAGGAAGAAGAAGAAAGAAAGAAGAAAGGAAAGAAGAAAGAAAGAAGAAGAAAGGAATACCGCGACACCCTCTCCCACCCCTTCCTCGCCCCCTCCTTTTGCCACCGCCCTTTCGCCACCGCCACCGCCACCGCCCCCCTTCTTCACTTAATTAATTTGTTTTTACTACATGTTTTCAGGACTGACATAATGGCGGACGATAGAGCTGACCCGATTATGGACAACTATGATCCGGACGGTGAAGCACATATGTTCGGCATCATAAACGGCGATATTCAATATGTGCCGACCGGACAAGAAGAAGATGATGTCTCTTCTTATCTGAACCTTGACGGTGAAGATGAAGGGCGCCGTCGACTAGCCCATGCTCAAGAGTCTGGCCATCATTGATCCCCTTGGTGGTACGGTCGCCCACCTCACGGTCACGACTTCGAGACTCACCTCCATCTATATAGACATCCTGTACAACGGGGAGTACGACTATGTCACCGGGTCAGGAGCAACCCCACCGGCGCTAACCGGTCTGGCTCACGAACATTCAGGAAGCCATGGCTTTGAACCGTCCTCCCGTCCTTTGGGTGTCGACACACCCATGGCAATTATTCGACTTATGGGCAAGAGCACCCAAGTGGGAATGAGTACAGGTTCCACCCGAGTGAGAATGAGTACGGGGACCACCCGAGTGAGCATGAACATGAGTCTGATGGGCACCCTAGTGAGGATCACTACGGCAACCTCCCAAGTAAGCATGAGGAAGCAGCTCGTCCAGCCAGACCAGCTAGCCGGTGGGCAGCCGAAAAAGCAACACAAACCTAGTCACCCAAACAAGCCCGAGAAGCACAATAGGATTGTTGTGACTAGTGGACCGGAAGGGAATGCATATTATACCCAAGAAGGACCAGGAAGGGTATTGCAAAAATGGTGAAAAGAACAGCTACACACCCCATAGAACTACAAGCAAATTACAAGTAGGAAACAAGAGGACCGCTTGGAGTCACCGGAGCCTTCAACCATGAATGAATCCCTGTGAAGAGGGGAATTCGTATGTTCATGTATGCATTGTGCATTTCTATGAAACGCAGATAAATTAGATTGCATTTTTAGGTTTTGCAGTTATCCTACCCACGCGCATCATGCACACCATCCACATCGATATCAGCTTTATATCATGTCATCAATCAAGTTGCAAAATCAGCCAATCAGTCTTATTCCTCCTATGGTTCGTGGCGTTGAAAAAAAAACGTTTTTTTCCTATACCACAAAGCCGCTCATCAGGGGATTTTGACCTAATCTTTCGACCAATACCACACGGCCGGCCGTCCCATCAAATCTGCACCGCCAGGCTACCCTCCTCCCTCCGGTCTCCTCGATGCGCCCACGGCGACCTCGCGTCCATCATGACACAACCGGAGCGCCTCCCTTCTGGCGCACTTCCTCTTCTCCTCCCTCCCGTCTACTCCTCCTCTGGCACTGCGCCTAGCCATGCCTCCAACGCGCAATAGGCGGAGCGCCGGCTGTCCGCCGCGCTTCCTCCTCTCCCTCCACCGGTCACCTCCTCCCGCTGCGCGCTGCACCAACGGCGCACACGCACGCATCCATCGTCCCACCATGCGCGCCGCCACTCATGTATACCTCCTCCGCCGCTAGACTGACTCCCGACCCAATTTAAGCCGACGTTGCTGCTCACCGTGCCCTTAGCCGCTCCCCTCACTCGTGTATCTCCCACCTCACAGCAAACATTCCCCAGCTCTAAGTGTGTAGGCGCAGTTCGTCTGCGCTGGTCACCGGCCAGCGTTGTTCGCCAGGGTCACTGTCCACCCAAAGTGGACCCTCTGTACATCATTCCTCTGCTTTGGGGCGTCCATGGTGAAGAGCCCGATGCAAAGGCGAGGTATAACTATCCCTAACATGCAACCAATAGTCACTTCAAAATCACTAATAGGGAAGAACAAGCGAAGAGATTATTGTAGGGTACGAAACCACCTCAAAATTATTCTTTCTGATCGATCTATTCAAGAGCCTGTAGTAAAATAACACGAAGCTATTCTTTCCGTTCGATCTATCCTAGAGTTCGTACTAGAATAACACCTTAAGACACAAATCAACCAAAACCCTAATGTCACCTAGATACTCCAATGTCACCTCAAATATCCGTGGGTATGATTATACGATATGCATCACACAATCTCAGATTTATCTACTCAAACCAACACAAGGTACTTCAAAGAGTGCCCCAAAGTTTATACCAGAGAGTCAAGACGAAAACATGTGCCAACCCCTATGCATAGATTCCCAAGGTCACGAAACCCGCAAGTTGATCACCCAAACATACATCAAGTGAATCAATAGAATACCCCATTGTCACCATGGGTATCCCACGCAAGACATACATCAAGTGTTCTCAAATTCTTAAAGACTCAATCTGATAAGATAACTTTGAAGGGAAAACTCAATCCATTACAAGAGAGTAGAGGGGGAGAAACATCATAAGATCCAACTATAATAGCAAAGCTCGTGATACATCAAGATCGTGCCGAATTAAGAACATGAGAGAGAGAGAGAGAGAGAGAGAGATCAAACACATAGCTACTGGTACATACCCTTAGCCCCGAGGGTGAACTACTCCCTCCTCATCATGGATATCGCCGGGATGATGAAGATGGCCACCGATGAGGGATCCCCCTCCGGTAGGGTGCCGGAACAGGGTCCCGATTACTTTTTGGTGACTACAGAGGCTTGCGGCGGCGGAACCCCTGATCTAGGTTATGTTCTGGAAGTTTGGGTATATATAAGAGGTATTGGCATCGGGACCAAGTCAGGGGGTCTCCGAGGCGGCCACGAGGTAGGGGGTGCTCCGAGGGGGTAGGGTGCGCCCCCCACCCTCATGGGTGCCTTAGGACTCACTGGTAGAAAAAGAGGCTTCCGTCCAGCCCCATTAGTCGCGGAACTGTAGGAACCGCGACTAATGAAGCCTTTAGTCCCGGTTCGGCAGACGAACCGCGACCAAAGGCCAGGGCCCAGGGCGCTCGGTGGCCAGCTGGTGCACGTGAGGGGCTTTAGTCGCGGTTGGCCAGGCAAACCGCGACTAAAGGTGCCCAAAGGCCTTTAGTCGCGGTTGGCCAGGCCAACCGCGACTAAAGCCCCTCCCCTATATATACCAGTTCAGCACACTCACTTAGCCATTTGGTGCCACTTCTCTTCACAAGCTTCACAAGGGGTGTAGGGTTTGCTTTTGGTTCCTCTTATGCACACAAGGTGTTTGATGAAATGCCCCAAGAGCCACACTTGAGGTTCCTCATTCATTTTTTCCTCCTCGATCGCGGTTAGCAACTTGAACCTTTCATGCATGTGTGTCATTGATTAAATATGCATGTGTGTTGTTCATTGTTTAATTTCTATTGTTTATAGCTAGTTAGTTTAACAAATGCATGATGGTTAATTATATATTTTATATTATAATAATGCAGATGAATCGGCAATGGATGTACGGTAACCGACTCTCCCGCGAGTTCACTACGGGTTTGAAAGATTTCCTCGTAGTGGCTAATGCGAACAAGCAGAAGGGTTTTGTTATCTGTCCATGTGTTGACTGTAAGAATCAGAAGGGTTACTCTTCCTCAAGAGAAGTTCACCTGCACCTGCTTCGGCACGGTTTCATGCCAAGCTATAATTGTTGGACCAAGCATGGAGAAAGAGGGGTTATAATGGAAGAAGATGAAGAAGGGGATGATTTCATCGATGAAAGCTATCTTGCTGATTTCGGTGATACTTTCATGGAGGATGCTGAAGGTGAAGGTGAAGGTGAAGGGGAAGGTGAAGGGGAAGGTGAAGGTGAAGAAGAGGCACGTGATGAGACCGTTGATGATCTTGGTCGGACCATTGCTGATGCACGGAGACGCTGCGAAACTGAAAAGGAGAGGGAGAATTTGGATCGCATGTTAGAGGATCACAGAAAGTCGTTGTACCCCGGATGCGATGATGGTCTGAAAAAGCTGGGCTGCACACTGGATTTGCTGAAATGGAAGGCACAGGCAGGTGTAGCTGACTCGGCATTTGAAAACTTGCTGAAAATGTTGAAGAATATGTTTCCAAAGAATAACGAGTTGCCCGCCAGTACGTACGAAGCAAAGAAGGTTGTCTGCCCTCTAGGTTTAGAGGTTCTGAAGATACATGCATGCATCAACGACTGCATCCTCTACCGCGGTGAATACGAGAATTTGAATGAATGCCCGGTATGCACTGCATTGCGTTATAAGATCAGAGGCGATGACCCTGGTGACGATGTTGAGGGCGAGAAACCCAGGAAGAGGGTTCCCGCCAAGGTGATGTGGTATGCTCCTATAATACCACGGTTGAAACGTCTGTTCAGGAACAAAGAGCATGCCAAGTTGTTGCGATGGCACAAAGAGGACCGTAAGTCGGACGGGGAGTTGAGACACACCGCAGATGGAACGCAATGGAGAAAGATCGACAGAGAGTTCAAAGATTTTGCAGCTGACGCAAGGAACATAAGATTTGGTCTAAGTACAGATGGCATGAATCCTTTTGGCGAGCAGAGCTCCAGCCATAGCACCTGGCCCGTGACTCTATGCATCTACAACCTTCCTCCTTGGTTGTGCATGAAGCGGAAGTTCATTATGATGCCAGTGCTCATCCAAGGTCCTAAGCAACCCGGCAACGACATCGATGTGTACCTAAGGCCATTAGTTGATGAACTTTTACAGCTGTGGGGCCCTGGTGTCCGTGTGTGGGATGAGCACAAACAAGAGGAATTTGACCTACGAGCGTTGCTTTTCGTAACCATCAACGATTGGCCTGCTCTTAGTAACCTTTCGGGACTGTCAAATAAAGGATACAATGCATGCACGCACTGCTTACATGAGACTGAAAGTGTACATTTGCCAAATTGTAAGAAGAACGTGTACCTTGGGCATCGTCGATTTCTTCCGAAAATTCATCCAGTAAGAAAGAAAGGCAAGCATTACAACGGCAAGGCAGATCACCGGCCGAAGCCTGCAGAACGCACTGGTGCTGAGGTATTTGATATGGTCAAGGATTTGAAAGTCATCTTTGGAAAGGGTCCTGGCGGACAATCAGTTCCGAAGGGAGCTGACGGGCACGCAGCCATGTGGAAGAAGAAATCTATATTCTGGGAGCTAGAATATTGGAAAGTCCTAGAAGTCCGCTCTGCAATCGACGTGATGCACGTTACAAAGAATATTTGCGTGAACCTCCTAAGCTTCTTAGGGGTGTATGGGAAGACAAATGATACAAAGGAAGCACGGCAGGACCAGCAACGTTTGAAAGACCCTGATGACCGGCATCCGGAATGGTTTCAAGGTCGTGCCAGCTACGCTCTGACCAAAGAAGAGAAGGTCATCTTTTTTGAATGCCTGAGCAGTATGAAGGTCCCGTCTGGATTCTCGTCCAATATAAAGGGAATAATAAACATGGCGGAGAAAAAGTTCCAAAACCTGAAGTCTCACGACTGCCACGTGATTATGACGCAATTGCTTCCGATTGCTTTGAGGGGGCTCCTGCCGGAAAATGTTCGAGTAGCCATTGTGAAGCTATGTGCATTCCTCAATGCAATCTCTCAGAAGGTAATCAATCCAGAAGATCTACCACGGTTACAGAACGATGTGGTCCAATGTCTTGTCAGTTTCGAGTTGGTGTTCCCGCCATCCTTCTTCAATATTATGACGCACCTCCTAGTTCACCTAGTCGAAGAGATTTTCATTCTCGGTCCTGTATTTCTACACAATATGTTCCCCTTCGAGAGGTTCATGGGAGTATTAAAGAAATATGTTCGTAACCGTGCTAGGCCAGAAGGAAGCATCACCAAGGGCTATGGAAATGAGGAGGTAATTGAGTTTTGTGTTGACTTTGTTCCTGACCTTAAGCCGATTGGCCTTCCTCGATCGCGGCACGAGGGGAGACTAAGTGGAAAAGGCACGATCGGAAGGAAATCAACGATATGTATGGACGGCCATTCTCTGACTGAAGCACACCATACTGTACTGACCAATTCCAGCTTGGTGGCTCCGTACTTTGAGAAACACAAGAATATTTTACGCTCGGACAACCCGGGGAAGCCTGAATCCTGGATTAGAAAGGCCCACATGGAGACTTTCGGCAGTTGGTTGAGAATACATTTAATGAATGACAATGATGTTGTAGATCAGCTGTACATGTTGGCCAAGACACCATCTTCGACTATAACGACTTTCCAAGGGTACGAGATAAATGGGAATACATTTTACACGATCGCCCAAGATAAAAAGAGCACCAACCAAAACAGTGGTGTCCGCTTTGATGCAGCAACCGAGAATGGGCAAAAGGTCACATATTATGGTTACATAGAGGAGATATGGGAACTTGACTATGGACCCTCCTTTAAGGTCCCTTTGTTCCGGTGCAAATGGTTCAAGCTAACAGGAGGTGGGGTAAAGGTGGACCAGCAATACGGAATGACAATGGTGGATTTCAACAATCTTGGTTACCTTGACGAACCATTCGTCCTAGCGAAAGATGTCGCTCAGGTTTTCTATGTGAAGGACATGAGTAGCAAACCGAGGAAACGGAAAGATAAGAAAACGATCAGTACATCATGCGATGATCCAAAGCGCCACATTGTTCTTTCAGGGAAAAGAAACATCGTGGGAGTGGAGGACAAGACAGACATGTCAGAAGATTATAATATGTTTGGTGAAATTCCGCCCTTCAAAGTGAACACCGACCCAAGCATTAAGTTAAATGATGAGGATGCTCCATGGATACGGCACAATCGTAAGCAAGCAGGGACACAAGGGAAGAATTGATGTGTAATAATTTATTGTACCAAACTTTGTATTTGGTCGATGAAGAAGAAAGAAGGAAAAACAGAAGAAAAAAACAAACAGAAGAAAAAAAAAACATAAGAAAAAAACAAACAGAAGAAAAACAGAAGAAAAAAGGAAAAAGGAATAAAGGAAGAAAAAAAAGAAGAAAAACAAGAAAAAGGAAGAAAAAAACAGAAGAAAAAAATAGAAGAAAAAAGGAAGAAAAAAACAGAAGAAAAACAAGAATTTAAAATGAATTAGTTTTATTTTCTGATTTTTTTGATATATAATTGTATTTTTAAGATTTTAATAACATAAAAAATAATTATCATAAAGTAAAATAAATAAGTAATTAGAAACAAAATAAAATAAAAGAAATAAGCTTTTTGTTGTAAGTAGAAACAAAACAAAATAAATAAAGCAAAAATGAAAACAAAAAACAAGCAAAAAATAAAAAAATAAGCCACCTACTGGGCCACCACGGCCTGAATACGACTAGAAACCCATTATTGGGCCAGGATTCAGGCCCGCAGGAAGGCCCAGTAGGCCCACAGGCTAGCAGTAACAGAATAGGCCCGTAAGCCTGCATTTGAGAGGAGCTCGAAGTGGTCAGCGCAGCCGCGCTTATAAACCACTGTCGAAGCCTCTCGGCTAGCGAGGTGGGACTAAACATCCCACCGCACCGCGCCAGTGCCAGCACAGAGCTTTAGTCGCGGTTGGTGTGGCGGACCGCGACTAAAGCCTAGCTTTAGTCGCGGTCCGCCACACCAACCGCGACTAAAGCCTCTTTCCTGCGCGGGAACGAAGCGGCGCCAAAACACTTTAGTCGCGGTTGGTGTGGCGGACCGCGACTAAAGCCTAGCTTTAGTCGCGGTTGGTGTGGCGGACCGCGACTAAAGCTAGGCTTTAGTCGCGGTCCGCCACACCAACCGCGACTAAAGCTGCGTCTATAAATACTGCACTTGGCAGTTTTGCCACTTCCCATTCTCCTCTCTCTCAACGCCGAAGCGCTGCCCCGACGCCGATCGTCTCCGACGCCGACGCCGAAGCCCTGCCCGACGCCGGAGCCCTGCGCGCCGCCGCCCCCCGTCACCAGTGAGCGCCGCCCGTGCCCTGCGCCCTGCCGCCCGTGCCCTGCGCCCTGCCGCCCGCCGCCCGCCGCGCCCGCCGCGCCCGCCGCCCGCTGGCCCTGCCTGCGCCGTGTCCGCGCGCCGCGCGCCCGCCGCCCGCCGCCCGCTGGCCCTGCCTGCCGCCCTCCGCGCGCCGCCCGCCGCCCGCTGGCCCTGCCGTCCTCCGCCAGCAGAAGATCGAAGATCAGAAGAAGAAAAAGGGAAAAGGAAGAAAGAAGAAAAAGGAAAAAAGGAAAAAGGAAAAAGGAAAAAGGAAAACACAAAAAAAAACAAATTAAACAGAAGAAAAAACAAAAGAAAACAAAAAAACAGAAGAAAAACAAAGGAAGAAGAAAGAAAAAGGAAGAAGAAAAAAAACAACAAAGAAAAAGAAAGAAGAAAAAAGAAAGGAAGAAGAAAAACAAAGGAAGAAGAAAAAAAGAAAGAAGAAAAAGGAAGAAGAAAAAAAGAAAGAAGAAAGAAAGAAGAAAGAAAAATGAAGAAGAAAAAACAAGAAAGAAAAAGGAATAAAAAAAATGAAAACCAAATAAAAACCAAATGAAAACCAAAAGAAAGAAGAAAGGAAAAAGGAAGAAGAAAAAAAGAAGAAGAAAGGAAGAAGAAAGGAAGAAGAAGAAAGAAAGAAAAAAGAAAAAGGAAAGAAGAAGAAAGAAAGAATAGAAAGGAATAAGAAGAAAAGGAAGAAGAAGAAAGAAAGAAGAAAGGAAAGAAGAAAGAAAGAAGAAGAAAGGAAGAAGAAGAAAGAAAGAAGAAGAAAGGAAAAAGGAAGAAGAAAAAAAGAAGAAGAAAGGAAGAAGAAAGGAAGAAGAAGAAAGAAAGAAAAAAGAAAAAGGAAAGAAGAAGAAAGAAAGAATAGAAAGGAATAAGAAGAAAAGGAAGAAGAAGAAAGAAAGAAGAAAGGAAAGAAGAAAGAAAGAAGAAGAAAGGAATACCGCGACACCCTCTCCCACCCCTTCCTCGCCCCCTCCTTTTGCCACCGCCCTTTCGCCACCGCCACCGCCACCGCCCCCCTTCTTCACTTAATTAATTTGTTTTTACTACATGTTTTCAGGACTGACATAATGGCGGACGATAGAGCTGACCCGATTATGGACAACTATGATCCGGACGGTGAAGCACATATGTTCGGCATCATAAACGGCGATATTCAATATGTGCCGACCGGACAAGAAGAAGATGATGTCTCTTCTTATCTGAACCTTGACGGTGAAGATGAAGGGCGCCGTCAGCAAGATGATGCCGAACAAACGTCGATAAACGACGATCTTCAAATGGAAGTAGCAACCACCTCCGGCGCCGAGGTATATATATACATTGAGCCTCTGGTGATACAAACTAACTGATTTGAATAAATATGTGTGTACTAACGGGCGCGACTCTCTTTCTTATTTTAGCCCTCGGCCGGATCGTCGAAACAATCGAGTACGTCGTCAAAGCGTGGCGCAACCAAGACGATGAAACAAGGGGAAACATGCACCATCGAGGTTGTCGACAGTGCAACCGGCAGGCCGCTGGAGCCCCGCAAGAACGCCATCAAGTTTGTCAGCCAATGCGGAGCCGTTGTTAGAGACAACGTCTCGATCACCGTCCAAGAGTGGAATGAGCCAAAGAAGGCACGAATTGCTGGTTTCACTTTTGTCGATAAGAGAACAAAAAAAGATTGCTTCAAGAAGCTTATGGAACATTTCGTTCTACCTCCGGAATACAACAAATTCGATGAGGAGGGTAACAAGATTGAGGAAAACAAGGAGAGGAGGAGGCTAGTCAAACAGTTCGCTCTTCATAAGATGGCCGATGCATTCCGGAAATTCAAGCAAAATCTAAACCATGACTTTGTCAAGCAGAACAAGACTCCGGATTTCAAAGGACAATATGAGAAACTGAAACATGATTGGCCAGAATTTGTGAAGCAAAAGAAATCGGAGCAGTTCATTCAAATATCGAAAAAAATAAGGAAAATGCGTCTAAGAAGGAGTACAATCATATTATGGGGCCAGGAGGGTATCGCCTTTGGCAGCCTAGGTTGGCGAAGATGGAGAACAAGCTGAGGGCGCGAGGAATCCGTCCAGGTACGGAGGGATGGGACCCAAGGGCCAAAAGCTGGTGGTACGAGCATGGGGGAACGCTGAACCCGGAGACAGGGGAGTGTGTTTACCAGGGCAAAATAATGAAACCCACCCAAGCCCTTATTGACGCAATGAGGGATGCTCAAGAGGGGAAGATCAAGTTCAACAGAGAGAACGACGCACTGACAAAAGCCCTCGGGAATCCTGAACACGGAGGACGTGTACGAGGCATGGGGCACATTCCGTGGAAAATAGGGTTCCCCCAGAACGATGACCCGTACGGTTACAGAAGCCGTAAGAGAAAGATGGATCGGGAAGCAGATGTTGTGGCGCGGTTGGCATCGGAAATGGATGTGATGAAGAAAACCGTGAGTGTACTAGTAGCCGAAAGAGATGCAGCTGGGGCGCAACATGAAGATCATCCAGCGGATCTCGGAAGCCAGCAACGGAGAAGCAGCGTGGCTTCCACGGAGGCCCCACCGGCTGGTGCAGATGCACCGACGATCGAAATTACTGCACCGGAGCCTCTGGTGGTCGAAATTACTGCACCGGAGCCTCCTCGCTACCCCGTGGACGATATAAAGGAGAGGAAAGAATGTCATCTGTATTATCCTATCGGGAACATGTCCATGAAGGTAGCCATCGGCAGTGCTTTACCATGTTTACCTGGAGCACTCCACCACAACAACCCCATTCAAGATGGCTATGCTCGTGTCACGGTGGAGGACATAGTCCAAGGGTTTGAGGACCTGGAGATTGACATTGCTACACCTGAAGGGGAGAAAAGACTTGGAGATGTCAAGCGCCATTTCATTCTATGGCAAAAGAAGTTTATCAAGTTTCCAGGCGAGGCGCCAAGGACAACAAGTCCACCCCCCTACGGTGGTGGTGGTGGCGGTGGCGGCGGCGGCGGCGGTGGTGGTGGTGGCGGTTCACCTACACCTCCGTCACGTCAGCCGACGCCTCCCAGTCCACAACGTCCGGCGGGTGATCAGACGCCGCCCCCCAGTCCTCGTCCGGCGGGTGATCAGACGCCGCCCCCCAATCCACCTCCGGCAAAGAAGCAGAAGCAGTCCTGGGTTATTAACCCGGACCCTTATGTACCTAAGACCACAAAGGTACCGGAGCCATCACTGAAGCCTCTCCCCACAAGGCCTTGGGAACGTAGTGCCGAGGAAACTGCCGCGGCCGCGGCTGCTGATCTTGAGAAATGGAAGGCGGACTGCAAGAAGAAAAGAGAGCCCGAGCCCAAGCCAGTATTTTCTGATGAGCAAAAGAAGTGGGCTAAGTCATTTTTGAGCACACCGTCCCAAGCCGCGAAGAATCTGCCTGAGGACTATGCACGTGAACTTCGTAGGCAGGCACTCATGTTGAAGGAGAAGAAAGGGCGGGCGGATGACCCCGATCAAAGTAAACGAGTTGCCCAGCTCGGGGAACAAAGTAAACAATCAATTGCCCCGCTTATAGTGAAAGCCGCCGGTCCGGATGACCCCGATATCATAGCAGCTGCGGCAGCACTTGGATTGACTGCAACGAGTGCCAGAGAACAAGCGGCCAACTTAGGTATTACTCTTCGTGAACTGTTAGGCCTTGATGATCTGCCAGTGAAGGAGGTAGTAATTACATATGTGAAGAATGGGCCTCTCGCCGAGCCTGCGCAGGAACAGGATCTACCTCCGCAAATGAAAGGTCTGCTGAAATGGTACAAGGGTTACATAAAAAATAAAAACGCCAACGAATATATTTATGCGGAAGTTAGACATGAGCATCACTTCAAACATTACTATGTACAAATTCATCTGAGTGAATTGTTCCAGCTTTTCAATCTGCGCGAGCTCGACAAATCTATCATCAGTTGCTACGTTCTGTAAGTGATTTATTTCTACCCCATCTCGTTCATATTGCCTGCACACTATATATATGTCCTAACTATATTGTTGTGTCCGCTATTATACATGCAGAATGAAGATTAAGGAATGCAGAGTAAGGAACATCCATGATGTTGGGTTCATTGACCCACAGATCGTTAATGGATATGTGTTGCGGCATCACCCCGACGACATGGAGGCAGACCTGTGGCAGTTTCTTACAAAGCAGGAACTCAAAAGTGATATTCTATTTCCTTACCATTTTGGGTGAGTGTTTCTGTCTTGAGCACATTCTCTTTTGTTTACTCCATGCATGGTATGTGGCCGGCTAATCGATGAGTTATGCATGACGTACTGTGCATGTATCGTGTCCGCAGGTTCCACTGGATTCTGCTAGTAATTAAAGTTGACACCTCAGAATGTCTCGTCCACGACTCTCTGAATATGGATCCAAAGCTTTGGGGCGACCTGAGAAAAATGATGCAGAAGTAATTATTTTCATTCATTTGCGCTCTATATCGATCGGCCTATTTCGTTCATTTCCTAATATCAAGTAACTAATAACTCTCTTGTTCATTTAATTTTCTTTGCCTCGTAGGGTTTGGAGACGGTTCGTAGATACAAAGGTCGGTGAATTCAAAAAAGAGCTAGAATTCAAAATGGCAAAGGCTAAGAATGCTGGGGATATTCAGCCGGCGGGGACCAATCTATGTGGATACTATGTCTGTGAGATGATCCGGAGATACACCTCTGAGCGGGTTCCGAGTGATACCAATGCTCAGAGGAATAACCTCCGGATGATGCTTAGTCCAGAAGCTCGCTTCCGACCACTTCAAGAGGAACTAGCTGGATGGTTCAGGAGGGAAGTCCTCCATCCTAAAGGAGAACACCATTACAAGGACGTAGAACTTTATATGCCTTAAATTATGTATGGAAACTTGTTCAAAATTGTATATGGTCATCCGATGATATTGAATATATACTGTATATTCCTCTTGAATTCTTTTTGGTTCTAATTTCAAATTTGTTTGAAATTGTACATTCATATGCATGTATGTAGTAGCGTAGAATATGTGAAACTCCTTCAAAATTAAAATAAAGCATAAAAGAAATAAAACAATACAAATTAAACAGAAAACAGGTTAGGGGGGGGGCAGGTTTAGGGGGGGGGGCTAAAACCCTAAACCTGCGGAGGTCTTTAGTCGCGGTTGGCCAGAAGAACCGCGACTAAAAGACCTCCGCCCTGGCGGCCACCTGGCGCCCACGTGGACTGGCCTTTAGTCGCGGTTCTTAAGCAACCGCGACTAAAGGGTGGAGCCTTTAGTCCCGCCTATTTGGTCGCGGTTGCGCAACCGCGACTAATGGCAGTTGCGAACCGCGACCAAAGGCCCTTTTTCCACCAGTGACTCTTCTGGCCCATTTCCGATGCTCCGTGGGCTTCTTTTGGTCCAAAAGTAATCTCCGTGAAATTTCAGGTCAATTGGACTCCGTTTGGTTTTCCTTTTTTGCGATACTCAAAAACAAGGAAAAACAGAAACTGGCACTGGGCTCTAGGTTAAGCTTAGTCCCAAAAATCATATAAAATAGCATATAAATGCAACATCCTTGATGGATAATATAATAGCATGGAACAATCAAAAATTATAGATACGTTGGAGACGTATCAGTGCCCACCTGGGGTGCCCCCGGGACCGCCTCGTTGCTCTGTAAATACCCCAATATTTCTAGAACCCTAGGGGAGTCGACCAAATATTCATCCAGCCGCTATAGAGCACAGAACCACCAGATCCAATCTAGACACCATCTCAGATGGCATTCACCACCTCCATTGGTGCCTCTCCGATGATGCGTGAGTAGTTCTTTGTAGACCTTCGGTCCATAGTTAGTAGCTAGATGGCTTCCTCATTGTCTAGCTGGATTCTCAATACAATGGTCTCTTGGAGATCCATATGATGTAATTCTTTTGCGGTGTGTTTGTTAGGATTGATGAACTTTGAGTTTATGATCAGATCTATCTTTTTATATCCACGAAAGTATTTGAGTTTCTTTGATCTCTTTTATGCATGATTGCTTATAGCCTCGTATTTCTTCTCCGATATTTGGGTTTTGTTTGGCCAACTTGATCTATTTATCTAGTAATGGGAAGAGGTGCTGAGGGAGTCCTGGATTAGGGGGTGTTCGGATAGCCGGACTATACCTTCAACCGGGCTCCAGGACTATGAAGATACAAAGTTGAAGACTTCGTCCCGTGTCCAGAAGGATCTTTTCTTGGCGTGGAAGGCAAGCTAGGCGTGCGGATATTCGAGATCTCCTACCATTGTAACCGACTCTGTGTAAACCCTAACCCTATCCGGTGTCTATATAAACCGGAGGGTTGTAGTCCGTAGGACAACCATCATCATACACAATCATACCATAGGCTAGCTTCTAGGGTTTAGCCTCCTTGATCTCGTGGTAGATCCACTCTTGTACTACCCCTATCATCAATATTAATCTAGCAGGAGTAGGGTTTTACCTCCATCGAGAGGGCCTGAACCTGGGTAAAATAAAGTGTCCCTTGTCTCCTGTTACCATCCAACCTTGACGCACAGTTCGGGACCCCCTACCCGAGATCCGCCGGTTTTGACACCGACATTGGTGCTTTCATTGAGAGTTCCTCTGTGTCGTCGCTTTTAGGCCCGATGGCTCCTTTGATCATCAACAACGATGAGGTCCAGGCGGAGACTTTCCTCCCCGGACAAATCTTCGTCTTCGGCGGCTTCGCTCTACGGGCCAATTCGCTTGGCCATCTGGAGCAGATCGAAAGCTACACCCCTGGCCATCAAGTCAGGTTTGGAAGCTTAAACTACACGGCTGATATCCGCGGAGACTTGATCTTCGACGGGTTCGAGCCACAGCCAAGCGCGCCGCGGTATTCCGAGGGGCATGATATAGCTCTGCCTCCGAATAGCACCCTGGAGGCCGCACACGCTCCGGACCCGATCTTTGACTCAGAGCCCGCTGCGTTTTTTGAGGATGAACGGTTGGACGTCACCTCGGGGGCTGCGATCTCAAAGGCGATCGAGCCGAACACCAGCCCCGTACTCCGCACGGCCCAGGACTCCAAGGAGCCGGACCCTTCTCCGAACTCCGAGCCTTCCGCGCCCCCGCTGATCGAATCTGATTGGGCGCCTGCAATGGAGTTCACCGCCGCGGACATCTTTCAGTGCTCACCTTTCGGTGATATCCTGAATTCTCTCAAGTCTCTCTCTTTATCAGGAGAGCCCAGGCCGGACTATGGTCTGCGAGGTTGGGATTCGGACGACGAAGAAATTCAAAGCCCACCCACCACCCACTTAATAGCCACTGTCGACGATTTAACCGACATGCTAGACTTCGGCTCCAAAGACTTTGACGGTATGGACGACGAAGGAGGAGACGAACAAGAACCAGCACCTGTAGGGCGCTGGACCGCCACCTCGTCATATGACATATACATGGTGGATGCTCCAAAGGACGCGGATGGCGATGGAGCAGCGGAAGATGACAACTCGAAAAAACCGCAAAAACGCCGGCGCCAACGGCGCCGCTCCAGATCCCGCCACAGCAGAAACGGTGATTCCGGCACGGGAGATAATACTACCCCGGACAGCGCCGAAGAACACCAGAACCAGCAAGATTCGGCGCAGGAAGATGGAAAAGCCAGCCCTCAGGAGAGAGCGGCAGAGCAAGGGGTTGAGGATGATAATTACATGCCTCCCTCCGAAGACGAGGCAAGCCTCGACAACGACGAATTCATCGTACCATCAGACCCCGCCGAACAAGAGCGATTTCAACGCAGGCTTCTAGCCACGGCCAACAGCCTAAAGAAAAAGCAGCAACATCTTAGAGCTAATCAAGATCTGCTAGCTGATAGATGGACTGAAGTCCTTGCGGCCGAAGAGTACGAACTCGTGCGCCCCTCCAAAAATTATCCTAAGCGCAGGCCGCTACCCCAATCAGAGGGGGAAGCATATGACATGGCAGACCGGCCACCCCGTGGCCGCGACAGAGAGGCCTGTCGAGCCCTTAGGCAAGCCATGCCCCGGTGCCGCTCAAATAAGGCACGGGAAAACGAGCCAGACCTGCGAGACGTACTGGAGGGTAAAGCAAAGCAAACAAGATCGATCTATGGATCGCATGGACGCCCGACAACACGTGATGATCGGCACTCCGGACACAATAAATCCGGCCGGGCCGAACACAGCAGGCACGGCTCTTCCGAGCTGCGTCGTGACATAGCCCAGTACAGGGGCGCGGCACACCCACTATGCTTCACAGACGAAGTAATGGATCAAAAAATCCCAGAGGGTTTTAAACCCGTCAATATCGAGTCGTACGATGGTACGACAGATCCGGCAGTATGGATTGAGGATTATCTCCTTCACATCCACATGGCACGTGGCGATGATCTGCACGCCATCAAATACCTACCCCTTAAGCTTAAAGGACCAGCCCGGCACTGGCTTAACAGCCTACCAGCGGACTCAATCGGTTCTTGGGAGGACCTGGAAGCCGCATTCCTTGACAACTTTCAGGGGACCTATGTGCGGCCACCGGACGCCGACGACCTAAGCCACATAATTCAGCAGCAAGAAAGAATCAGCCAGACAATTCTGGACACTGTTCCTAACAAAGAAAAATCAGATAGTCGATTGTCCGGACGCAGAGGCCCTAGCAGCCTTCAAACATAACATCCGTGACGAGTGGCTTGCCCGGCACCTGGGACAGGAAAAGCCAAAAACCATGGCAGCCCTCACGACACTCATGACCCGCTTTTGCGCGGGCGAAGATAGCTGGCTAGCTCGTAGCAACAACTTATCGAAGAAGCCCGGTAGTTCGGATACCAAGGACAAAAGTGGCAGGTCACGTCGAAACAATCAAAAGCGCCGCATTAGCAGCGACAACAATGAGGATACGGCAGTCAATGCCGGATTCAGAGGCTATAAATCTGGTCAGCGGAAAAAGCAATTTAAGAAGAATACCCAGGGCCCATCCAGTTTGGACCGAATACTCGACCGCTCGTGCCAGATTCATGGCACCCCCGAAAGGCCATCCAATCACACCAACAGGGATTGTTGGGTGTTCAAGCAGGCAGGCAAGTTAAGAGCCGAACACAAGGACAAGGGGCTGAACAACGACGACGAGGAGGAGCCCAGGCCGCCGAACAACAATGGACAAAAAGGGTTTCCCCCACAAGTGCATACGGTGAACATGATATACGCGACCCACATTCCCAAGCGGGAAAGGAAGCGTGCGCTACGGGACATATACGCGATGGAGCCAGTCGCCCCAAAGTTCAACCCATGGTCCTCCTGCCCGACCACTTTCGATCGAAGGGACCACCCCACTAGCATCCGTCACGGCGGTTTTGCCGCACTGGTCCTCGACCCAATCATGGACGGATTCCATCTCACAAGAGTCCTCAGGGACGGCGGCAGTAGCCTAAACCTGCTTTATCAGGATACAGTGCGGAAAATGGGCATAGATCCATCAAGGATCAAGCCCACAAGGACGACCTTTAAAGGCGTCATACCAGGTGTAGAGGCCAATTGCACAGGCTCGATAACACTTGATGTGGTCTTCGGATTCCGGATAACTTCCGAAGCGAAGAGTTAATCTTCGATATAGTGCCGTTCCGCAGTGGCTATCATGCCCTGCTCGGACGAACCGCATTCGCTAAATTCAATGCGGTGCCGCACTACGCATATCTCAAGCTCAAGATGCCAGGCCCTCGAGGAGTAATTACGGTCAGCGGAAACACAGAACGCTCCATCCGTACGGAGGAGCACACGGCGGCCCTCGCAGCGGAAGTACAAAGCAGCCTTTCAAGGCAACTCTCCAGTCCGGCCATCGAAAAACCGGACAATGCAAAGCGCGCCCGGAGTAACCTGCAACAAGACCACCTGGCACGATCCGAGCAAGCATAGCAATACGGCCCCGACCCCAGCCATCGCAACATAGCGGAACAAGTACCTCGAGTACACAATTACGCCCTTAAAATTCCATGGGCACAGGGGGAGGGGCACATTAACGGCATGCCTACAACATGGCGTCAAACGTACTAGGGGCTGCCAGATTTTTCTTTTTTACTTTCAGGACTCCATACTCTGGATAACCTGTTCGGCAGTGTTGCCGCACAGACGATGCAAGATCCAGGAAAGCAGACAAAGCTACGCCGCATTCCAAAACTCTCAGGTGGTCTCTATTTCGAGCGATATATCTGTTTCTAAATTCCGTGGTCTGTGCCTGGTCAGGACATGTTAAATAGTCTAATATCTTTTTTGCTTATCGCACTACTTGTATCGTTCGGCTTTGATAAATAGCCTCTTTATAAACAATGCATAGCTTTTTGTCTATTTTTTGCATTATCCCCTTTGAATATATGTGTTTATTACATAACATGATCGCACCCGTACACCATGGTACGGCAAACCACGCCAGGGGCTTCATTACCCTTTTATCTGGTGTGAGAAGTCCGTACACTTTCACAAGTGCGGCACCCCGAACTTATAGCACTATATGCATCGGCTCCGAGTCATGATTTTAGTCACATGTTGGGTTTGCCCGGCTCCTATGTTTTGGTACCTTACGTTCCGCTCTATCGGCTAAGGTAGCACTAGGAGAACCACTGCGATTGTGCCCCAGATCAGGTGGGTTGAGCACCTCAGTGGAGAAAGCTAAAACAGACTGTCATGATAAGGCGTGAGACCGGTCGCTGTTCGAGAGGTTTTCCGAGTCCTTAAAGGCTTATGCCGCTTTGAGCGAGGAGCTGGTTATGTCCGGCCAAAGGCGTGGATAGCGCCCCGAATTCGGCCTTCCGAACTAGGGGCTTCGCCGAAATTTAAAATTATAACGTTCTATGGCTAAGTGAGAGTGTTCAAGCATTATAGTCCGATTGCCTGGTTCGTTGTGCTGAGCGCCTCCCTCGAAGGACCCAACTATGGGAACAAGAGCCCTCAGGTTTATCTCGAACACCCCAGCACTAGTGGCATGGGGGCAGAAGCCGATGACTCGCCATCTCTCAATTTTTGATAAACGGCCGCACAGAAAATAATATTTTAAATTAAACAAGCATTGCTTTGCGCATATGAACAAGTTTTCAGCGCACAGGATACAAACGAGCGAGTTCACTCAAATATTACATCTTTAGCACATTCATCCGCGACAAGGTGGGCTCCGGCAAGAACGTCCTTGTAGTAGTTCTCGGGCTTGCGATGCTCCTTCCCCTGCGGCGGCCCGTCCTTCACCAGATTCTCTCCGTCCAGCTTACCCCAGTGTACCCTTGCACGGGCAAGGGCCCTCTGGGCACCTTCAATGCAGACGGAGCGCTTGATGACCTCAAGCCGTGGACAGGCCTCCACCAGCCGCCGCACCAGCCCGAAATAGCTCCCAGGCAGGGCCTCTCCAGGCCACAGTCGAACTAGTAAGCCCTTCATGGCCTGTTCGGCCACCTTGTGGAGCTTGACCAGCTGTTTCAGCTGATCGCTTAAGGGCACAGGGTGTCCGGCCTCAGAATACTGAGACCAAAACACACTCTCCGTCGAGCTGCCCTCTTCAGCTCGGTAGAACGCGGCGGCGTCGGATACGCTGCGGGGAAGATCGGCGAACGCCCCGGGAGAACTCCGGATTCGGGTAAGTAATAGGTAGTTTACTTTTATATTCCTACTCTGCATTGAGAATGCCTTACCCGTTGCTATCTTTTTCACCTCCTCCAACTCTTGGAGGGCCTTTTGGGCTTCGGCCTTGGCACTCTTGGCGGTCTCGATGGCCGACGCGAGATCGGATGCTTGCGCCTTCGCCTCAAGCTCCAACCCCTCATGTTTTTTCATGAGAGTTTGCAGCTCTTGCTGCACCTCGCCAACCTGAACCCCAAGCCTTTCTCGCTCGGCGCGCTCCTCGGCCGTTTTCTTTTCGGCCTCAGCCAGCGCCTGCTTCAGGGTTGTCACCTCGGTTATGGCCCCTACAATAAGCAATACAATCCTGTTATTTCCTTCTGCAATCAAGCCTCTCTATAGGCACCTTTTTTCTTCTTTTTCCTTTAGGTATTTCTTACCTTCCTTCTCCTCGAGCTGCCGTTTGGCAAGGCCGAGCTCTTGCTCGGTCCGCCCGAGGTCCTGTTTCAGGACATCCACCTGTGCAGTCAGTGCGGCGGTGGACAGCAGTGAAGCCTGCATATGCATATTTGACCTTTTTTGTTAGACTCCTGCAAAAATCACTAGATCCTCTATCCGGCTTTTCTTTCCGAACACCGAACAAAGCATCAGGGGCTACTGTCTATGCGGTAAATAATTCGACATATTTTTACTTACCTCGAAGCCTATTAGAAGGCTAGCGCAAGCTTCATTCAGTCCGCTCTTGGCGGACTGAATCCTTTGGATCACCGTACTCATAACAGTACGGTGCTCCTCATCGATGGCGGCGCCTTTAAGCACCTCCAGTAGATTGTCCGGCGCCTCCGGTTGGACGGAGGCCGCCGGCTCAGATGGATTACTCCTCTTGGAAGGAGTTCGCCCACCGCGGACCGGGACTGTCGAGTCCGGCGCGGTGTCTGGCACAAAGCCGGACTTGGAGCCATGGGGGGTTTCATCCCCTTCACTCCTGGGGTCCGGAGGATTGCCTTGTGGCTCCTCCAGGACCATCTCCTCCTGCCCGAAGCTTGGCGGGGCGCCACTTCGGCGTCGTCCGCCCCGCGGGGGGAGACCGCGGGCGGAACAGAGTTCACATCCGACGAATCCAGGGAGCCGCTCGACGAATCGTCGAGTTCGGCCCGGGGCGGGCTGCATAAAATACGTGCGATATCAGGGAAAGCCGCACACTAAAAGAGTATCATGAGTCACTCTGGTATATAAATACTTACGATTTCGCCGGACACTTGGTTCTGTCTGGCCAGTCCTCTCCGCCCTCTTCGGCGTCGTGGGAGTAGTCCGGCGGAGGGGTCTTCCTTTTCCTCGACCCCTCGGCCTCCCCTGTTGGGGCGGCCTTCTTCTTCTTTGCTCCCCTCGCTGGAGGGGGAGAGCTTCCTTGTTCCTCCTCCTCGTTTTCACGAGAGGAGGGCGTTGCGGACTCGTCGGATGACGAGTCCGACACCACCATGTTGCGGGAACTTTTTCGAGTCCCGGTGGTTTTCTTCTTCTTGGCCTTCCTCTCCGGCACCACGTAAGGTGCCGGAGCCATTAGCTTCACCAAGAGAGCTGGGGCCGGGTCTTCGGGCAGAGGAGCCGGACAGTTAATCGGTCCGGATATCTCCTGCCAAGCCTGTCAAAGGTAAAAGGGAGTTTAGATCCTGCATAGAGATAATCTATGAAGAAGAGCTTAACGAACCTGTCAAAGGTACTGATAGCTTACCTCGCCAGCGTTATGCTGCGAGCTGTATCCGCGATCCTCGGAGGCGGATGTGGGGGACTCGGCGCCTTTGGTCAGCACCTTCCAGACGTCTTCATACGTCATGTCCAAGAGCCTACTGAGGTTCTGGTGCTGCGCCGGGTCGAATTCCCACAAAGTAAAGTCCCGTTCTTGGCACAGGAGGATCAGGCGAACGAGCATGACCTGGACTATGTTGGCAAGCCGGATTGGCTTGTTCACCAGGGACTGGATGCATGTTTGCAACCCAGTCACTTCTTCCTGGTTGCCCCACGACAGGCCTGTCTCTTTCCAGGACATGAGCCGCGTGGGGGGTCCGGATCTGAACTCGGGGGCCGCGACTCATTTCGGATCGCGGGGCTCGGTGATGTAAAACCACCCAGCCTGCCACCCCTTTAGGGACTCCACGAGGGAGCCATCGAACCAGAGGACGTTGGCTATCTTGCCAACCATAGCGCCTCCGCACTCCGCCTGGGTGCCGGACACCACCTTGGGCTTGACGTTGAAGGTCTTGAGCCAGAGGCCGAAGTGGGGGCGGACACGGAGAAAGGCCTCACACACGACGATAAACGCCGAGATGTTGAGAACAAAGTTCGGGGCCAGATCGTGGAAATCCAGGCCGTCGTAGAACATGAGCCCCCGGACAGATGGGTGAAGTGGAAAGCCCAGTCCACGGAGGAAGTGGGGAAGAAAAACTACCCTCTCATGGGGCCTTGGGGTAGGAAGAAGCTGCCCCTTATCAGGAAGCCGATGCGGGATGTCCTTTGCAAAGTATCCGACTTTCCTTAGCCATTTTACTTGAGCCTCCGTAACGGAGGAGACCATACACTTGCCTCCCGCTCCAGACATTGTTGGAGAAGGTTGAGGAAGGAAGAGCGGACTTGGGCGTTGGAGCTTGACTGCGCGAGAGATGGATTGGCGAAGGAGGAAGAAGGCGTAGGTTAAAAAGGCGAATCCTTATCCCTTTATATAAGCAGGTACGGTTAGGCGTCCTCACCTACCTAATAAAACTCACTTGCCTCCCAAACGCCGTGGTAAATGGCGTGGTTGGGTTACCCATGTCAGTATTAATGAGAATCCCGTTAAAGGGGGCACACGATCTCTGCTTCGACAAGACGTGCCAAGGAAACCGCCTCGCTAAACGAGCTGAGGTGGAACAATGAAAGCAATTTGTATAGAAGGCTTGGCCGCAGTGTTGTGACGCACTGCGGGATACGTCAGCAGATTTGATTTGTGTTAATATTATTCTCTGTATGGCAATATGTGGAAACTTATTTTGCAGAGCCGGACACTATTTTGTGGTGTTTATAATCTTCTTGAAGAACTTGGAGGAGGAACCCGCCTTGCAATGCCGAAGACAATCTGCGCGCCGGACTCGTCGTCATTGAAGCCTGGTTCAGGGGCTACTGAGGGAGTCCTGGATTATGGGGTGTTCGGATAGCCGGACTATACCTTCAACCGGACTCCAGGACTATGAAGATACAAAGTTGAAGACTTCGTCCCGTGTCCGGAAGGATCTTTTCTTGGCGTGGAAGGCAAGCTAGGCGTGCGGATATTCGAGATCTCCTACCATTGTAACCGACTCTGTGTAAACCCTAACCCTATCCGGTGTCTATATAAACCGGAGGGTTGTAGTCCGTAGGACAACCATCATCATACACAATCATACCATAGGCTAGCTTCTAGGGTTTAGCCTCCTTGATCTCGTGGTAGATCCACTCTTGTACTACCCCTATCATCAATATTAATCTAGCAGGAGTAGGGTTTTACCTCCATCGAGAGGGCCTGAACCTGGGTAAAATAAAGTGTCCCTTGTCTCCTGTTATCATCCGACCTTGACGCACAGTTCGGGACCCCCTACCCGAGATCCGCCGGTTTTGACACCGACAGGTGCTTTGTAGTGGGTTCGATCTTACAATGGTTGATCCCAGTGACAGAAAGGGAACCGACACGTATGTATCGTTGCTACTAAGAACAAATTACTGGATGGCAGGAGTCGGTCTACTAATTTTGGACGTTATGCCTATGTAATGATCATTGCCTGGATATCGTCATGAGTATTTGAAGTTCTATCAATTGCCCAACAGTAATTTGTTCACCCACCATTTGCTATTTTTCTCGAGAGAAACCACTAGTGAAACCTACGGCCCCCGGGTCTTTTTCTCATATTATTTGCCTTTACGATCTATTTTCTCTTGCATTTATTTTAAGATCTATTAATCTAAAAATAGAAAAATATCTTGCTACAATTTATTTCTATTTGTTTTCTTTGGCGTTCGATCTATCAATTTACTACAAATTTATTTACGTCTGTTTGCCTATCTTGAGGTGCCTCTATCCGGAAGGGATTGACAACCCCTTTTACACGTCGGGTTGCGAGTATAGCTATTATTCGTGTACATATGTGGTTTACGTTGTGTTGCTTGGTTCTCGTACTAGTTCGATAACCTTGGTTTCACATCTGGGAAATACCTACCATTGTTGTGCTGCATCATCCCTTCCTCTCTTCGGGGAAAAACGACGTAGCTTCAAGCAACATCATAAATCGGTAAGAGACATCATAGAACGCACCATATCTAATAAAGTACAGTTACGACGTTCAGACGCACCATTACGCTGTGTGTTCCAAGTGGCATGAGTTGTGAAACAATTCCACATTATTTTAAATGTAGGCCAACTCGTAACTCAAATATTCGCCTCCGCGATCGTATCGTAGAAACTTTATTTTCTTGTTATGATGATTCTCCACTTCACTCTAAAATTCTGTGAACTTTTCAAATGTTTCAGACTTGTGTTTGATCAAGTAGATATATCCATACTTACTCAAATCATCTGTGAAGGTCAGAAAATAATGATACCCGCCGCATGCTTCAACACTCATCGGGCCGCATAGATTGATATGTATTATATCCAATAAGTCATCAGCTTGCTCCATTGATCCGAAGAATGGAGTTTTAGTAGTCTTGGCCACGAGGCATGGTTTCCAAGTATCAAATGATTCATAATCAAGTGATTCCAAAAGCCCATCTACATAGAGTTTCTTCATGCACTTTACACCAGTATGAACTAAGCGGCAGTCCCACAAGTATGTTGCACTATCATTATCAACTTTGCATCTTTTGGCATCAATATTACGAATATTTGTATTACTACGATCGATATTCAATAAACCATTCACATTGGGTGTATGACCATAGAAGGTTTTATTCATTTAAATAGAACAACAATTATTTCCTGACTTAAATGAATAACCGTATTGCAATAAACATGATCTAATCATATTCATGCTCAATGCAAACACCAAATAACATTTATTTAGGTTAAACACTAATCCTGAACGTAGAGGGAGTGTGTGATGGTGATCGTATCAACCTTGGAATAACTTCCAACACACATCGTCACCTTGCCCTTAACTAGTCTCTGTTCATTTTGCAACATCTGTTTCGAGTTACTAATCTTAGCAACTGAGCCGGTATCAAATACCCAGGGGTTACCATGAAAACTAGTAAAGTATAGGGGTTATCTCGGATGCTGATGACCCACAAGTATAGGGGATCAATTCTAACTCTTTTCGATAAGTAAGAGTGTCGAACCCAACGAGGAGCGGAAGGAAATGACAAGTAGTTTCTAGTAAGGTAATGTCAGCAAGTGCTGAAATTGTAAGTAGAGTAGTTTGATAGGAAGATAATTTGTAACGAGCAAGTAACGGTAGTAGTAACAAAGGTGCAACAAGGTAGCCCAATCCTTTTGAGGCAATGGACAGGCCAAAACGGTCTCTTATGATAAGAAAAGTGTTCTTGAGGGTACACGAGAATTTCATCTAGTCACTTTCATCGTGTTGGTTTGATTAGTGTTCACTACTTCATCGCCGCCGCCCGAAGTAGGGCTGCCCCCACGCCTCTCAAACCCGAACAACTGCACCTCCTCACGCGGAGGGGCCCCGCACCACCCCCAAGTCGTGAGAGAGAGGAAGAACCCCACCATCACCGGCGGCCCCCAGGCTTAACCCGACGACGTCGCCTGGAATTGAGAGTGGTGGCGACACTAGGGTTAGGGGCAATTGCTACCTTGTCACTCCCATACTACAGTAGTACAATTGGACACATGTCAAGCTTGAGCCAAGGCCTCTTCTCGTTGTCGGCGTGTTTACGTGTGTGTGTGTGCGCGCGCGCGTGCGTGCGTGCGTGCGTGCGCGGGCGTGCACGTGAGCTATTTTGTATTCTTTGATTCTAATAGTAAGTACAGTAGAAGGCCACAATTAATACATATATAGATACAATAGAAGGTCTGTTTTTTTAGCTATCGTTTTTTGTATCGCTAGGACATATGCCTGTGAGTTGTAAAACAGAGAAAAAATAGTGTGCATTTAAATTTAGTGAGAATTATATGTGCAAGCATAAGCATGTGTGCACGCTGAGAAGGAACATTTAGGTTATGAGTTTCCTCACATGTGAAATAATCAATCCACTATTTTTCTGTTTTTCATCCAACTTACTACATGTATTTTCCCACACGTATATAAACTGTATGTAATGGAGCAATCTCGAACTATTTAAAACATGTTTGCGTCATTACCCAGGTAGTTGGGCTTGCTAGGTTGTGTGGCCTGTGTAAGGCCCAGGAACCAAAACAACATGTGTTTGTAAGATGCGAGTACCAATCCAGAAAATGGAAGAACTGATGGATCAAACTCACGACCTCAAACATCTGACCAAGTGGCGCCAGCCAGAGCAAATATTTAAGAACATACTGTAGCGTCAGATTTTTCTTTTTTTTGAACTTTTCAAAAAATATTAATTATTATGAATTGCCCTATATTCTCGGAAACATGAACAATTTTCGAAATCCTCAACATTTTTAAAAAATGCGAACACTTTTTGGAATATTCGGAAAGACTTGAGCATAATCTGAAAGATGACATTTTTTAAAACTAACAAACAATTTTTGAGAATATAAAACAGAAGTATTTTTGGAACTATGAACAATTTTTTTAATAATAGGATATGTTTTGAACATTCAGAACAGTTTTAAAAAATGTGTATTTTTTAAACACGAACATTATTTTGAACGTTTGAATATTTCACTAAAACAAAAATATTATTAGAACCTGGAGAGTTATTTAAAATGCATTAAAAAATCTCAAACAATTTAGGAAAACACGAATGTATTTTTGAGGAAATGTGAACATGTTTTTATTCGAAGAAATTTAGTTTCCTTTTGACGTACCAATCCATCCATCCTTCATATATCTTAATTCATCCATTATTCATCTAGCTTATTACAAGTTGTTTCACACGCATATATAAATTGGTACGACTGTATGTGAGGAGCAAAGTGGGACTATTCAGATATTTTTGCCTTGAATTTGTGAACATTTCTCTAAAACAATAATATTTTTTGAATGTGTAACAATTTCTAAAATGCAAGTCTTTTTGAAAATCTCGAAAAATTTCGCAAACACAATTTTTTTGAATAAATGGATACTTTCTTGAATTCCAAAAAAATTGGAACGAGAAACAAAATTTAAAATTCTGCACATTTTTTAAAATTGTTGGAAAATTTTGGATTTCAAAAACTTTATGAAAATTAGAGTAAACTTTGAAATGCTGAATATTTTTAGAAAATTCTGAATTTTACAAAAAAATGAAAAACAAAAATAAACTTAGAAGGGGAAAGAGAAGAAAGAAATCAAAAATACAAACAGAAACAGAACACAGGAGAAAAAGAAAATAGGCCGGCCCAGTGTTTGGAAATCTGTGCATCGCTCCAAGAGGATGAATAAGCTGCACCTTTAGAGCCGGTAACGCGTAGTGGCGCCCACGCGCTGCCCACCTGGGCCTGGCCCAACATGACCGAGGCGCCTGGTTGCTATGACCGCTCCGAACGCTGCACAGTGCAATTAACGAAAAAACAGCAAAAATCTGCCACAGTAGGATTCAAACTAGAGCCACTGTCTTCCTGTACGAGTGTGCCTAGCCACTAGAACATCTTAACTTCAGTGAATTGTAAGGCCGCCAAAAGTATAAGAACGCGCACCCGCGCTATTAATTGCATTTGCACTGTATCACTTAATTTTCAGAATTATTTACAATAAATTCGTGAATTTGAATAAGTTCATCATTTTTCAAGAGAAGTTCACGAAATAAAAAAAAATTCATTAAACCTGAAAATAAGTTCACCGAATTTGACAAAAGTTCATCACGTTTCATAAAAGTTCATCAAGTTTGAAAAACATTTCATCGAATTTGAAAAAAAGTTCACCAATTTAAAAATATTTCATTGAATTTGAAAAAAAAGTTCACCGATTTAAAAATAGTTCATCAAATTTGAGAAAAAAGTTCATCAATTTAAAAAAGGTTCATCAATTTTCAGAAAAAAGTTCACCAGTTTGAAATAAAGTTCACGAATTTGGAAACAAATTCACGCACTTAGCTGAAAAGAAGAAATGGAACAAAAAAGAAGGAAAGAACCGAACAAAATAAAAAAGAAAAAAGAAACAATATGAACAAAATTTTCAAAAAGCTCTGAGAGATCACGAACATGTGAGATGACCGAGTGGTTATGGCAGAGCGCTTACGCTAGGGAGGTCATTTTGCGTTTTAGAAACAGAAAAATAATAAGAAGAATGGGCCGGCCCAGTGTGGTGGAAGGGTGTGCGTCCGATTGCATAAATAACTAAAACGCGCGCTTAACGCGCTGTTTAGGAATTGCGTCGCTCCAACTATTTTCCACTGGCAGGAAATTAAGTGGGATGACTTTGCTGAGCCACAGCGCGCGCCTCACGTACGATTTTCTGAAGAAAGCATTATTTTTCTTTCTAGCAGATGGACGCATACAAATTTAGTACCATCTTGGATACATTTTTTTCATTTTTGGCCTTGAATGGATGAAAAAACTCGGAGAAACACATATTGTTTTATTAGTAGGTATTGATTGATATCACCCGGACCGTAGACTTGTACTGATGTAAATTAACAATAAGTACAGTAGAATGCCACAGATAATGCATATACATATAGTAGAAGGTATTTTTCTCATGCTAGCATTTTTTACGTTATATCATGCATGGAATTATTCTTGTTTATTATTTTTTGGGGAAGCTATTTTGTTTGGATTGTAGACAAATACAGTAGTGGGCCAACTAACACTACTGTTGGAGATGGTGGAGAGACAGAGAGCTGTGCATATGCATTGTATTACTAGTATGGCCACAATTAGTTAAGCAATGTGTTGATACAAGAGCTACAGTCTTCCGCGAGGGCCTGTAAGAGCATTGTTAATAGTATAGCCAGTTGTTGGCTATAAGCCAGTGCAATGTCATCTACAGCCCATCTAATAGTCAACATGTATAATAGTAGATCAAAAGAGTGTACTACTTTTTCATTATGTGGCCCATCTTTCATTCTCATAAAGTGCCTAGGAGCACGTGCTAGAGCTGGCTCTTCACGAAGAGCCCGCTTACCTTCTCTCTCCTCCAACTAAACAGAAATATACTAGTTTATTCTTTATAGCCCGCTGACTCGTCTCTATTATACTTGCTCTAACGGGTACATATCTTATACTCCATCCGTCTAGGTGTGTGAGTCATCTTACGAAAACCAAATAATCCCAAAACACTTAGGCGCGGTGCATTTACTTCTACCTCGTTTCTTGTTTCTTGACATATCAACCAATAAGATATGTGGGGTGTGCATGACTTTAATGACTTGAGACTACCAAACACGACATGCAGTGGTTAGTTCATTGCCTGCAATGCTATTAATTAGCAAATAAACATTAAATTCTCTCGTTTTCCCCTCCTCCTTGGTCACGGTGCACAACCTAAGATGACTTACTCACCTAGACGGAGGGAGTACCATTAATCGCACAGAGTTTGGTCCTGGGGCGTGCGATATGTGTGTCTTTTTTGGAGGGTCCTGCACTAGTGGCCGATTCCAAAGCAATGATATACTAAGACTCTCGTTTCGGAAAATAATAATATAATAAGACTCTGCTGTAAAATCCGTCATTGTATCCTGTTTGTAACAATTTCAAGAGTAAGTGTAAATGCAGTCTTTGCACATACCACTCTGTTCCTAATGTGGTCCACAGTGGAATGTCTCCAAAGACTTATATTTAGGAACGGAGGAAGTAGATAGTAAGGTGGTGGTAACAAAAGCTAAAAAAAAGTAAATGCGGAAGTCATTACGATATACCATATAATTGACTTATTTTCAAGGTACCAGCTTTTGTTTGGCTATCAAGTCCGGGGAACATGGTAGTTGGTCTGATAGCTCTAGGGACCACGCGGTTGGTTACTAATAAGTTGTCCATTTCGTTGTATAGCACGTGCTGTTTAATATGGAGGGCAAACATGTCATTTCGTTCTTTGCACATCCTCCTCCTCCTTCTTCTTCTTCTTCTATATATATATAACGGCTGAAGAAACGATCCACACACAATCAAATTGCAGCCTCGTTTATTAGCTTCGGGAGTAAGGTTCTATTTTCTCATTTCGTACTACATATGGTGGGTTATTCCAGAAACGCGAAATTCTTTCTATCTTATGGCTTGGTTGATTTATTTGAGCAGACCGACAGAATACATACCAGGGGTGGATCGATCGTGGGCATGGGCGGCAACAAGGTTAACTATGGTGGATTGTACAACATCCAGGGGTGGGGCGCACCCTACTTCACAGTCAACACGGAAGGCAACCTGTGCGTGAAGGCGGACGGGCACGAGACCAAGGCAGGGCAGGAGATGGACGTGCTGCACGTCATTCAGGCTGCAAAGGGAAAGAGGAAGGGCATCCAGTTTCCGATGATCCTCCGGTTCCCCGACGTGCTCAAGCACCGCCTCGACGCTCTCCACGCCGCATTCCACACGGCCATCAGCCGCACCGGGTACACCAATGCATACCAGGGCGTGTTCCCGGTGAAGGTGAACCAGAACAGGGCCATCGTCCACGACTTGGTTTGCTTCGGCCACGCTTACAGCTACGGGCTGGAGGCAGGCTCCAAGCCGGAGTTGCTCATCGCAATGAGCTGCCTCACAGAGGAGGCTAATTCCAGAGCCTTCCTCGTCTGCAATGGGTACAAGGACGCCGAGTACGTGAGGCTGGCGCTGTCGGCGCGGGCCATAGGCCTGAATGCTATCATGGTCCTGGACATGGAGGAGGAGCTGGACATCATCATCCACCAGAGCAGCAAGCTCGGCGTGGAGCCGGTCATCGGCGTGCGCGCCAAGCTGCTCACCAAGATACCAGGCCACTACGGGTCCACGGCCGGCAAGCACGGCAAGTTCGGCCTGCCTGCGGACAGGATCTACGAGGTGGCCAAGAAGCTCAAGGGTCTCAACAAGCTGCACTGGCTCAAGCTGCTGCACTTCCACGTGGGCTCCATGATCCCGACCACGGAGCTAGTGGCCAAGGCGGCCACGGAGGCCGCCGGCATCTACTGCACCCTGGTGAACAAGTATGACGCGGCGGAGATGACCACTCTGGACTGCGGCGGGGGGCTCGGCGTCGACTACGACGGCACCCGATCAGCCGACTCGGACATTTCCGTGGCGTACGGGCTGGAGGAGTACGCGTCCAGCATCGTGCAGGCAGTGCGGACCACGTGCGACAAGGCCATGGTCTCGCACCCTGTGCTGTGCACGGAGAGCGGCCAGGCCATGGTGTCGCACCACTCCATGATCATCCTCGAAGCGCTCTCAGCGATCCCCGAGCCCAAGGACGACGACGAGGACACCTCGGAGAAGCTGCGCGCCAAGATCCAGCATCACTACTCTGCTTCCAGTTTGCCGACGCCGACAGCAGTCATGGACCTCCAGAAGCACGGCATCGAGACGTACAAGCTGGCCAAGAAGCTCTCCAAAAGGATCGCCAGCGACGCCAACACCATCTACAACTACCACATGAACCTCTCCGTCTTCTCGCTGCTTCCCGACGTGTGGGGCATCAAATGGCGCTTCCCGATGATGCCTGTGAGCCGGCTCAACGAGGAGCCTACCCGAATGAGCACACTCATCGACCTAACCTGCGACAGCGACGGCAAGATCGACAAGTTCATAGGAAACGCCGAGACGCTCCCGCTTCACCCGCTGCCGCTAGACCCTGACCCTGAGCGCGGTGGCTGCTACTACCTGGCCGTGCTGCTTTCCGGCGCATACCAGGAAGCCCTTTCTAACAAGCACAACCTGTTCGGCGGCCCGAGCATAGTGCGGGTCGAGAAAAGCACCGCCGCCGCCAGCGGCTTCCAAATCGCCACAGCCGACCTGGGCCCGACGACGGAGGAGCTCATCAGCAGCATGAGGTACAATGTCAGGCAGGACATCGTGGGCGTCATCCAGAGGCGGGCCATAGAGATAGGGGTGTGGGGAATGGTGGGGGAGGCAGTGCACACTGGGCTTGCCACCATGCCGTACCTCATCGTGGAAGATCATGCCTCCTCTTCATGGGAGCACCAAGGAGGAGTAGATGGAAAAGACGAGTCGATCGTCAAGATGGTGTTTCGCCAAGTTTCCCGTCTCCTCTGCTTGCCCTTCACGTGGTCCGTCCCATCAAAACGAATCGGATCAGCAGCCTGATTTCGATCATTTCCCCTCAAAAAATAAAGAGTAATGCTACACCCACGCTCACTTACGTGAGCTTTTTACGTAAAGGCTAATATGGATGTGTTTAATTGGATCGAGATTAGTGTTTGGGGCCCACCCCGGATGAATTCAGGGGGCAGATTAGTTTGAGATGGAAAGTTACGTAGATGTATCATTATTAAAAAATAAACCACCCCTAAATTATTGTTCTATCATTATAATAGTATTTGTTTTTACTTATATATTGTAAGAGAATCTTTCTATATATCTATCACAATATTAATTAATGTTTGGATGTCTATATTCGAGACCTCCGTATTGAATTGGTTTCAATTCCAACTCAACCAGGAAACTGTATTGGACATGAATACGAATTCGGTTGTTTGGGTGTTAATTGAATTGGCTCACGGAATCCAACTCAAGTTTCAATACGGAACCATGTTTGGATGTCTAACTATGGAATTGCATAGAACATTAGTATTTGAATCAAAACGGAAGTAGTATAATGTTTTACTATAATTGGATGATTATATTGCAAATATTATATATTTAACAACACAATTGTTCAAATAAGTTGAAGTTGAACATGACATGGTTCCAAATGTAACAAAACAAATAGTTCATATAGGTTCAAGTTCATCCAATTTTCAGCAAGATCTGCAACAACAAATAACTAGGGTTAGAAAACTTTATTCAGATAGGTTCAAGTGCATGAACAAGAAAAAGGAGTAGAGGGAGGGGAAGAAGAGGAGGCGACTTGGATCTGGTGGATATTAAGCAGAGGAGATGGGGAACCAGCAGGCAGAGGAGGGGGGGGGGGTGGGACATGGGAGCATGGGAGGGAAGACGGAGCAAGAGAGGGACTCCGAAGCTCGGGAAGAAGAGCTGGAGTGGCGGCGGACGGCCCGGGCAAGGCCATGGCGGCCACAGGCAGAGGAAAGGGCCAACAGGGAAGGAGGACGAGGGCTGGCTAGGGGATCTACCACAGGGGAGGCGGAGGAGGGTTAGCCGTGCGGACGACTCACCAGAGTACGGGAAGAGGAGGACGACCGGCGAGGGGACTAACCTGGGCGCCATCATCGCTTCCCTGTGGGCGCTGTCTCCTGTTTCCCCTGCTCGAGCAAGCCGAGGTAGCCAATCGTTTTCTTTTGCGGGGGTGGGTGTTTCCAGCCAAATCGAAGGGGTAAGGGCATCTCCAGCCGCGCCCCAAGGAAGGCCTCCCCAGGCGTTTTTTTCGCGCCGGCGCCGAAAAAACGGCCCAGTCGCGCCCCTAGGAGCTCGATTTTCGCCGGCCTGGGCCGAAAACAGCGCCGGCGGACCCAGGCCGAACCCGGCGCGCCGGGGGGCGCCCGAGGGCGCCGGGGGGCGCCCGGGGGCGCCGGGCGAACTTTTTTGGCGCGGAAAAGCAGCGGGCCCGCCGCTTTAGCGAGACGGCTCTCTTCTCGGCCCTTCCTCGTCCTCATCACCTCGTTTCCCGCGGCGAATCAATGCCAAAGCTGCCGCGCTGCCGCGCCGGTCAGCCTGCGCCATTGATGCCTCACGGGCGGCGCAGTGAAGGCCGGATGACGCGCGTCCCTCGCCCTTCCTCGCCCGCCACGCGTACACACGGCGGACACGCGTACGGGCGGCGCCTCGGCCTATATAAGACGCGCACCAGCATGCTCGGCGATCACGCTCTCTCGCCGTCGTCGTTCCTCCCTCTCCTCTCTCTCGCCGTCTCCAGTTCATCACCCATGGCCGAGCGCTTCCCTGGTGACGGCGCGGCAGCGAACGGCTTCGGCTGTCGCCATCACCACGAGGACGAAGCTTGCCTCCTTTACGAGGCCGAGTACCCGGTCCCGCCGGACATGCGGGTGCCCGGCGCGTGGAGGATCAGCGCCGGCGGCGTGCCGGTGCCCCCGGTGCCCACCGGCGCGGCGCGGCGTCCGGAGATCGTACGCATCCGCGAGAACTGCCGCGGGCGGCGAGGGAGGGACCTCGGTACGTCCCTGACAGCCCGCTCTGGGAGCCCTACTTCCGGCGCCGCCACGCCCAGCAGCTCGAGGCCACGAACGGTGTAGAGCCGTCCGACAGGCTCAACTCCGAGGGCCGGCGCCGGTGGTGGGGCGTGCCCGGGCGCACGTTGGAGGCCGTCGTCGAGTACATCGAGGGCGGCAACACGCCACGTCTCGAGTACCCCGCTCCCTCTTCCTTCTCACGCCGCCAGGGAAGCTCCTGGACCCCGAGGCGCATGGAGACCGGGGGGTCCTCCTCCTCGTCCGGCGGCTCGCCCTGCCTCCGCCCCGTCAATCCGGAGCCCCAGGACACGCCGGTCAGCGCGCGCACCCGCAGCTCCGGCGTCCGCATCGGCGCGAACGCCTCCCCACCCACCGGCCGCTTCGTCCTCGTCGAGCCCAAGCCGGAGCCCGGCCTCCCCGCGGAGTACGAGGAGATAGGCCGGCATGGCTTCTCCGACGAGGACGCCATGCGGTGGGCGCGGGACGACTACCTCCGCGTTGAGATGGTCCGGCAGTGCCGGGCCCTGGAGAAGATCGCCGCCCGCAAGCGTGGGTGCGAGGACGAGAACGGCGTCGTGGTCCTCGACAGCGACGACGACGACGACGCCCCCGGACCGTCCAACCCGCCGCGCCAACCGGGGAGGGATGCAGCAGGGACGGCGGAGGCGCAGGCGGGGGCGGCGGCGACGACGACGACGACGACGGCGGCGGCGGCGGTGACTACACGTGGTTCTACAGCCTCCTCGGCATGCAAACCACGTGGGCGGTCGGCGAGGGAGACGGCGGAGCTAGCCCGCGGAAGTTTTTTTCCTTTTTTTGTAAAATATGTTTAAGTTTGAACGAACTCGCCGATGTTTGCGTTAAATTTGAGTCGTTTTTGCGCCGTTTTTGACTTTTTTAACTAACCGTGGGCGCCGCGACTGGGGGGCATCACGCCCCCATTGCGCGGTTTAGCGCCAGCGCGCCCACTGGGGGCGATTTTTTGCCCCTCCTGGGGGGCCAACGGCTGAAGATGCCCTAAGGCTCGATATCGTGGGAGGGCCTTTTCCACGTTTAAGATTCGGTTCCATTTCAGTCTGTTGTGTCCATCTACATCCCAAACACCTGAATTTGTATTTTTGGAATACCAAATCCAATACAGGGCTCCAATACAGACATCCACACGGGGTGTTAGAGAAATGATACACTTATGGAATCCCGTAAGGTTTCTTGCATATGGACCCGCTCTCCAACCAACCCGTCCCTCTGCTGCTCACCAATGGACCCCACGAGTAAAGCTACATGTACGGGATTTTATGGAGATTTTACAAAGGGGTGCAACTTGGCACCCAGTGATTGGGTGTTAGTTGGTGGGATAGCCCAGCCTCTGAAATTTAGTGGGGGCCGGTATAATTAGATGGAATGAGCCTGTAAGAGCATGTAGAGTTTCTTACTTCTAGCATTTTTGTCGAACCCACCTCCTATTAATCTTCAATCATGGTTTCACTAGTCAGTCTGCAACAACAATCCTGTAAGGATTTGTCCGTAGGTGTAGCAAAGTCCTATCTATTATATAATGGATGGAGGTCCTATCTAGTTCACTCCGCAAGACGCCTCCTACATCGGACCAAAATGTTGGATTAAATGTTATCATGCGTTCCCGAACACCCTTGTAATATTTACATAGGGGTTGAAGCCGACGATTGGTAAACTTTCAGACATATAAACAACCAAAATAGGAGGATACACTAGTTATAAGAAACATAACAAATTTTACATCATGAGTTCATTGCATGACTCTTACAAACTGAACACAACTACTCAAATATAATGTCCTTGGAGCACTTGCCTTCTACAATACGGGCTCCCTCGAGGACCTAGTCGAAATACCTCTCCGGCCGCCGGTGCTCCTTGCCCTCAGGTGGCCCTGCGGTGGCAATCTCGGCGGCCTTCATCTTCGCCCACTGCACCTTGATGCGGGCGAAGCCATCCGAGCACCTTCAATACAGGACGACCGCTTATGGGCTCGATCCGAGGAAGCGCCTCGACCAGCCTCTTCACGAGCCCGAAGTGGTTGCTAGGTATGGCCTCGGCAGGCCATAGATGGGCTATTACGTCCTTCATGGCCAGTCCGGCCACCCTATGCAGCTCGGACAACTGCTTATGCTGGTCGCTCAGAGGCAATGGAAGCTCTGGCGCAAGGTACTGCAGCCAGAACAATTTCTCAGTGGAGCTCCCCTATTCGGCTCGGAAGAATGCGGCGGCGTCCGCAATACTCCTTGGCAGATCCGCAAAGGCGCCTGGAGAACTCCGAACTTGGGTTAGTAAAATATATCTCCTACTAATATATCTACTCTGCATGATAAAGGCCTTACCAGCCGCAATCCGCCTCGCCTCTTGGATCTCCTGGCGAGCGCCCTAGGCATCAACCCGGGCTTCCTTCAGGCTCTCACGAGCTTTGGTGAGCTCGGAGGCCTGCTCCGAACTCTTGTGCTCCAAGAATTCGCATTTAGCGATGGCGTCCTTGAGCTCTTGTTCAACCTCGCCCACCCGCGCCTCGGCGGGTGCTCTGCTCCCCCTCTAAATTTTTGGCCGCTTTGTCCGCGGCTGCCTTGCTCGCCTCCGCCTCTGTTGACACCTGATTTTGGCAAGATACAGAGTGAAAGGGTTTTCAGCATGAGAAAGTTTCATATCGTCGAGTGGAACAACTTTGATGTTTAGGCTATCGCCATTCGACCTCATCTCAGTGGCCGAAGCTGTACTCCGAGTGCCAAAATTTAATGTTCTGAGTGCTTTTCGGCCGATTACGCCCTCAATATGACCTCAGATGAAGGATCACACTTAAGGAATTGTCTTCGTCTCGTCGAGGCAATCGATTTTTATATATAAATCATCTCAATCCGAGTTCGTATGCAAAAGTTAGAGGCAATACACTGCAGACCGAACCTCAACGGAAATATGGCGCGAGGTGCCGGACACTTGTCTGATAGGTTGCGCGAGTAATTCGGCCATCAAGACGGCCTTGAATCGGAAAACCTTCAACACGGAAAAGTTTCGTCTCGTCGAGGCGATCGATTTTCGTATATAATTCATCTCAATCCGAGGTCGTATAAGGCCTGGAGAGACAAATCAAGATCAAGTTATGTTTTCAGTCGGAAAATCCGAGTGAAAAGTTTACCGTCCGAGTGAAAGTTTACGGTCGAGTGAAAATTTACCGGTCGAGTGAAAATATAGTCATCCGAGTGGAACTATGGTCATCCGAGTGAAATTGTCCTCCAGGTGAAAGTATTCCGAGTGAAAATTGTATTCCGAGTGAAAAACTCTAAACATCCGAGTGAAAAGTCCAGTCGGACGATCCAAGTGAATGACTCTAATCCGAGTGGATGAGCTCGGATCCGAGTGAAATTGAACATATGCCTGAAAGTTTATCAAGATGACCTCGGATGAAGAAGTGTTCAATACAGAAGTTGTGCGTATCATCAAGATGGTAAACTTTGATTTTGGAGTCGTCATCATCAGAGATAGTCTATAGCCTACAAATTCACTACGAGACTCAGATAATCTAGTCTACCGCAAGACCAAGTCCGACTGGAAGATAAAGATGACCTCGAAAAGTATTCAAGATGGCCTTATTTGAAAAAGTGATCAGCATGAGAGTTGTTCGTATCGTCGAGGCGCACGAGTTTGATATTTGGGCCGTCTTGATCGGAGATCATATGCAAGCCCGGTGGCCCGTGCAAGAAGGAAGACAGAGTTTGGGCCAGATTCAGACTTAATCCGAGTTGGAATAGAATTAGGGCTCTAGGATGTGAATTGATGTAATTTTTCTTGTAAGGAAAGCCTAGATGAATCCTTTACTTGTACGAGAAGTCCAGCCGCCTCTTATATATGTTGGGGGTGATGGCCGATTTAACAACACACAATCGAACAAATCAATATACTACTTTTTCATCTACGTTTTATCTCTCCACCGTTTTTCTCTCTCGTTCTTCGTTGTTCTTCGTGTTTGAGAGCTGCGAATCCCGAGGCTCTAGGGGCGAGCGAATCGACCTAGGGCAGCCCATAGCCGCTGCACTCCCTGACGGGGTCCCTCCCGGGGGTGTGGGGTTTTCGGGTCTACAAAAGCGCCCGTCGACTGTCTTGCGTATCGCGCTGTCTGTCGGGTCTCCTTCGACGTGAGCGGTGGTGCATCACCCCCGGCGTCGAGGGTACACGTGACGTGTTCGTGTGTCAACACATTTTTTGGCGACTCCGCTGGGGATCGAAGATCAATCATCATCATCCACCATGTCCGATCTTCCCAAGCCATCTGAGGTAGACGCCGATAACATCATTAAGCCCAGTCTTGATGAGATATCGGCCGATCATCGCCAAGTCTATGAGGAGTACAAGAAGGCGCGCGAGGAGAAGGACTTGCAGGAGTTCCTTGCAAAGTTCAAGAAGGATCGCCAAGGCAACATCACTCCGATTGAAGAAATCAAGTTCCCTCCTCTTCAAACTGAACAGGTTAAACCCTCTGTAAGTACTGCCTTTTCTCCTGAGCAGTGGGCTGAGATTGAAAGTCGTATTGCTGATGGTAACAATCTAGTCTATCAAACTTTCATAGAAAATACTAATGCTCAGAAGTATACATCTCAATCGTCTAGTGGTAATGATGGTGTAGCTGCTAGTGTGCAAAACCCTAATCTGGCTTTACCTATTGCATTGGCGCCTCCCGTGTCGATGGTTTATTATCCTACTCAAACAAATCAGATTGTGACTGCACCCATTAATCCTATTATGAGCATGCCAGGTTCGGTGGCAACGCCGAACCAAACCCTACCTACAGCTACATCCACTTGACCATTACCAAATTATGGGTCGACGTACATGCCACAATTCCTACCTGCAGCTAGTAACCCTGCTCCTCCTATGTCACTGCCACAAGCTTCATCGTCCACTATGGATGATGGTCTAGCTGATCTTAGAGAGGAGATGGCTAAGATGCTTCAAGAGAATTTTGGAGTTGAGTTACCTCGGAATCGGATTTACCAAAAGCCGTACCCCGAGTACTTTGATGCCATCCAGTGCCCTCCGGGATATAAGGTTCCAGATTTTGTTAAGTTCAATGGAGAGGGCACAAAAACCACATGGGAGCATGTTAGTCAATACTTGGCACAATTGGGTGAGGCAGGCTCATTGAATGAATTGAAAGTGCGTTTATTTCCTTTATCATTAACTGGTACTGCATTTTCATGGTTTTCTTCTTTGCCTCATGGTTCCATTCGGGTTTGGTCGCAGCTAGAGCAGAAGTTTCATGATCACTTTTATAGCGGCGACAATGAACTCAAGTTGTCATATCTAACATCGGTTAAACAGAAGCATGATGAATCCGTCTCCGATTACGTCAAGAGATTCAGAGAAACAAAAAACCGTTGTTTTAGTTTGGTGATAACCGAGAGGGACTTGGCAGACCTAGTGCTGAGTGGTTTGAGAACTCCCATTAGAGAAAAGCTAGAAGGCTACGAGTTCTTAAATATCAATCAAGTCTTACAGAGGGCTTTGGCTCAGGAAAGCCGAAGCAAAGACCTCAAAGAAGTGCATAGATACAAAGCCGACCGTCCAAAGATGAATATGGTGGAATATGACAGTGATCACTCGGACGATCAGGGTGATGTTTTTTCTACTGAATTTGTTTGGCCATCTAAGGCCAAACCCTTTACTTGCAATGATCTGAAACCGATTTATAAGAATCGTGATGAAGAGATGAAGTTTACTTTTAACATTGCTAAGTGTGATAGAATATTTGATGCTTTGCTGCAGGCTAAAATTATTAGAATATCTCATACCTTACTGCCGTTTGAAGAGCTAAAACGACGTGCTTATTGCAAGTATCATAATTCTTTTTCTCATGCTACTAACGATTGCAATGTTTTTCGACGACAGATACAATCGGCCATTAATGACGGACGATTGAACTTTTCTGAGATGCAAGTTGATAAACAGCCTTTTCCAATGAATATCATGGATTTGGAGGGGAAGAAGCTACTCATTCGGCCGGAGGTAGCCGAATCTTCTAATAAAGCTAATGTCATTGTTGGTGAGCCTAGGAAAGACAAGGAGGACAACAAAGTATTGGGGAGACAAGTTATGCTTGATAAGCAACCCGATGGCAAGGAAGTGATCAAAATCACCATCAAGAACCCTACACTCGGGGGGCAACTACAAGTGCAAGAAAATGCTCGTGTGAGATTTGTAAAGCCCAAGAGTCCAGAAGTTGGCAAGTGGAAAAGGAATGAAGTTAGAGTACAACGCAAGAGGATCAAGCCAACTTTTGATATGTTGCTGTCCAAGTACACCAACCAGTCGGCCGGTTCTAGCTTTAATCGGCCGACTCACTTGAAGCGACCAAGGTCACCATAAGATGATATGTTTAGTCAGTATATGAAATCGAGTGGACCAAAGGCGTTGTTTCTAGAAGAGCAAAGGCAAACTGTTTGGGATCGACTTGAATACTCATATAATGGCCGACTGAACATCGGTAACTATAGGTCGGCTGGTCAAAACATGCGACCGGTTGGAAATTATCCGAGTGTAAGAATGCACCCAGGTGGAAGCTATCCGAGTGAACAAATGTGGCCAAGTAGATTCTATCCGAGTGGATTCCATCCGAGTGGATTCCATCCGAGTGGATTCCAGCCGAGTGACATCCATCCGAGTGGATTCCATCAGAGTAAAAAGGTGCGCCCGAGTGGAAATTTCATGCATCTGGAAAATCGAAAAGAATGGCGTGTTAAATCACCGAGTGTTGCAGCAGTTGAGTCGGGAAAAGGCAAATAGAAAATGGATGCCGACTCACTTATCTTGGGCACCGAAACATTCGCCATACAGCAGCCGATTGTGCATAGCAATCCGACTGAGCCGATACTTGCTATCGCGCCAAAGCACTCGACCAATGACCTTGAAGCAAGCACCAGCCAGGTAAAAACGAGAGATCTTAAATACACTCAGCCAAAGTGGTGTCCTCCAGGGCTAACAAAGACACAAAATAGGAAACTACAGAGGTTAAGGAGTCAAGAGATGGCAGAACAGGAGGCCGAGAAACAAAGGGATAAGTTGTTGAATGACACTCGGCCCATGGTTCCAGCAAAACAAGTGTGGAGGCCTAAACAAATACAAGATACAACAGCTTCTACATCTATCACAGCAACACCTACATCACCAAAGGAGGACGATGCAACAGATATCACATCGTCTGTGACACTTCTTACTTCTCCTTCACTCGGACAAATTTCAGAACCGGTGGATGCACTCGAGGAGGAGACTGATATGTTGGACTATGAGTCTACGCCGGTTCATGAAGGTATGGATATCAATATGGTGTATTACTTACCTGCTGAGTTTCGTGCTGTAGATGAGGAAGGGGAGGTGGCTCAGATGGATTTTGGCCCTAAAAACGGAATATTCGAGAAGCCAAAAGAACCAGTAACACATCTGAAACCATTATATCTCAGAGGTCATATCAATGGGTCGCCGCTCACTCGGATGCTTGTTGATGGTGGTGCTGTGGTAAATCTTATGCCCTATTCGGTCTTCAAGAAATTGGGTTTGCCTGATGAAGAATTGATCAAGACCAATATGGTGCTCAACGGATTTGAAGGCAAAGAAAAAACTGAAGCCAAAGGTGTAATGTATGTGGAGCTTACAATCGGAAGCAAAACTTTGGCTACTGCATTCTTTGTCGCTGAGGTACAAGGTAACTACAACGTCATACTAGGTCGTGATTGGGTTCATGCAAATCAGTGCGTGCCATCCACTATGCACCAGTTTTTGATTCAGTGGATTGATGATGAAGTAGAAGTCATTCATGCGGATAACTCGGCCTGTGTTGCTTTGGCCGATGCATTGGTGGATTGGCAACATCCCAATGCTACTTGCTTGACGGGACATGACTTATCAGAGTTTGATTTTCTCAGCGCGACCAAGAATGGTTTTGTGCCCGTCTCTTTAAAGCCGGCTGAATGCAATCGGCTCCAAGGTATGATATGTTTAAATGGATTCTAGCTCCGAATGGTTAAAAAAACGTCTTGTGAAATATCGGTCCAGCGAGAACGATATGTATGAGTATATAGAGGAGTTGGATGACATGGATAAACTTGGACAAGGTTTTACATCGGCTGATCCATTAGAAGAGGTAGATATTGGAGATGGTTCAGTCACTCGACCGACGTTTGTAAACGAAAATTTGAAAGCCGATTGTAAAGCTAAGTTAATCGAGCAATTGAAAGAATATGTTTGTTGCTTTGCATGGGAATATCATGAGATGCCAGGTTTAAGCCGAGAGCTAGTGGAGCATCGGTTACCTATAAAGGCCGGTTTTAGACCTTATAAACAGTCGACCAGAAAATTTAATCCGAAAACATATGACCGGATCAAGGAAGAGATCGGTCGACTGCTTGAAGCTAATTTCATTCGACCTTGCAGGTATGCCGAGTGGATTTCTAACATTGTCCCGGTAGAGAAGAAAGGATCCGACAAGTTGAGGGTGTGCATTGACTTCAAAGATTTGAATAGGGCTACACCCAAAGATGAGTATCCTATGCCAATAGCCGATATGCTTATTAATGATGCTTCTGGACATAAGGTTATTCGCTTTCTAGATGGTAATGCCGGATACAATCAAATTTTTATGGCCGAAGAGGACATGTACAATACTGCTTTTCGATGCCCTGGTTTCCTTGGTTTATTTGAGTGGACAATAATGACATTCGGATTAAAAAATGCTGGCGCCACATATCAAAGGGCTATGAATTTGATTTTTCATGATTTACTCGGTGTCATACTTGAAGTTTATATTGATGATATTGTTGTCAAATCGGATGCTTTTGAATCTCACTTGGCCGATTTGCGTTTAGCTTTTGAAAGAATGAAAAAGTATGGACTGAAGATGAATCCTTTGAAGTGTGCTTTCGGCGTGTCAGCTGGCAAGTTTTTGGGTTTCATTATTCATGAAGATGGCATAGAGATTGATCCCAAAACGATAGGGGCCATACAGAAAGTGGAAGCTCCAACATGCAAGAGAGATATGCAAAAGTTCCTTGGCAAGGTCAATTATTTGAGAAGGTTCATAGGTAATTTGTCAGGGAAAGTTGATGCATTTACTCGTATCCTTCGGTTGAAGAATGATGCTGATTTCACTTGGGGGGCAAAACAGCAAGAAGCATTTGATATGATCAAAAACTATTTGTGCACTCCTCCGGTGATGAAAGCACCCAAGCATAGAGAACCCTTCAGGCTTTACATTGCAGCAGAGGAAGGAGTTATTGGTGCTATTTTGACGCAAGAAACCGAGGGAAAAGAGCATACTATTACATATTTGAGCAGGCGCTTATTGGACGCCGAGACAAGGTATACATTTATTGAAAAATTATGTCTATGCTTATATTATGCTTGCACAAAACTGAGACATTATTTAGTGCCGAGTGCTTGTGTAGTAGCTTGTCAAACCGATGTCATTAAATACATGTTGCATAGGCCAATTCTTAGTGGTAGAATTGGCAAGTGGGCTTATGCTTTGATTGAATATGATTTGGCTTATGAGTCTCTAAAATCCATGAAAGGCCAAATTGTTGCTAATTTCATTGTTGAACATCAGATTAATGACAAGAATGATGTTGATATGAACCTTGTTTCATTAGTACCATGGAGATTATACTTTGATGGTTCAGTTTGTAGCAATGGCCAAGGTGTTGGTGTTGTTTATATATCTCCTCATGGTGCTGTTTTTGAAGCCTCATGCCGCTTAGAATATTTTTGCACAAACAATCAAGCCGGATATGAAGCATTGTTATTCGGCCTAGAGATGTTAGTTGCTATAGGTGTTACACATATTGAGGCTTACGGTGATTCGTTACTAGTAGTGCAGCAAATATCTAAAGTCTTTCAGTGTTTGGACGAATCACTTAATGTTTATCTTGATAGATGTCTAGATATAATTTCTACTTTGGATTGTTTTAGCATTGCACATATATCTAGACATGACAATTGGAAAGCAAATGAGTTGGCACAACAAGCATCTGGATATCATGTTGATCATGGCATGTTTCATATTTCTCAAAGTCCGATGTCTTGTCTTACCAGTATAGAAGAGGTCGAACCAGAACCCACTGATTCGGTCATTAACAAAAAATCTAGTGCAGATGACAATTCCGACTCGAGGAAGCCCATTGTTGCTTACTTGCATAATCCGAGTGAAAGGGTGGACAGGGCTGTTCGGCGTATGGCTTTTAAATATACTATGAGGGATGATGATCTTTATCGCCGAACAGTTGATGATGTTCTTTTAAAGTGCTTGGATGAGGACCAAGCAAGAGTTGCTATGGGAGAGGTACATGAAGGAATTTGTGGTACTCACCAGTCGGCTCCCAAGATGAAATGGTTATTATGATGTGCTGGGTTTTATTGGCTGACCATGATTAATGATTGCTTCAGATATTATAAAGGGTGCGAAGCTTGTCAAAAATTTGGTGATATTCAATTGGCTCCTGCTGCTATGTTGCATCCTATTATCAAGCCGTGGCCTCTCAGAGGATGGGGTTTAGACTTTATTGGGCAAATCCATCCGTCTTCTTCAAAAGGGCATCGGTTCGTATTGGTGGCAACTGATTATTTCACTAAGTGGTCTGAAGTAGTACCTCTCAAGAACATGACGCATACGAAGGTAATTCAATTCATAACCGAGCACATTATTCATAGATTCGGTATTCCTCAAACGTTAACTACAGATCAAGGTTCATCTTTTATGTCACACCAAGTCAGAGAGTTTGCCGAATCTTATAACATAAAGTTGCTCAATTCCTCCCCATATTATGCCCAAGCTAATGGACAAAGCTGAGTCTAGCAATAAAATTTTAATCAAGCTCATCAAGAAGAAGATTGAGGATAATCCAAGGAGATGGCATGACTTGTTGTCTGAGGCATTATGGGCACATAGAATCTCAAGGCATGGTGCTACGAAAGTGACTCCATATGAGCTAGTATATGGTCAGGAGGCTGTTTTACCGGTGGAAGTAAATTTGAATGCTTTGAGAATAGCCAAACAAAATGATTTATCGGCAATAGACTTCTATAACTTGATGATGGACAACATTGATGAGGTTGCTGATAAATGTTTGGCTGCTTTGAAGGCCATAGAGAGAGATAAGTTAAGGGTGGCAAGAGCTTACAATAAGAAAGTCAAGTTGAAGAATTTTCAAGTTGGTGATCTCGTCTGGAAAGTGATTCTGCCGATTGGTTCAAGAGATAGAAAATTTGGGAAGTGGTCTCCAAGTTGGGAAGGTCCTTTTAGGATTACAAGAGTTGTTCCCAGAAATACATATTTGGTGGAATCAATACAAGGGGCATTGTTAAGCTCTCAATGGCAAATATTTGAAGAAGTACCACCCGAGTGTGTGGCAGGAAGTCTAAGTACGCAATGGCCGATATACAACTATCTCCCTTAGCACAAACATGGCCGATACATAATTATCGCCCTGAGAAAACTAAATGGCCGATGGAGTGTTGACATCGTCCTTAGAACGAACACCATGCATATTATTTTTCGGCGTGCAAGCTTTGCCGAAAAACAGGGGGCATGTGTTGACACCTGATTTTGGCAAGATACACAGTGAAAGGGTTTTCAGCATGAGAAAGTTTCATATCGTCGAGTGGAACAACTTTGATGTTTAGGCTATCGCCATTCGACCTCATCTCAGTGGCCGAAGCTGTACTCCGAGTGCCAAAATTTAATGTTCTGAGTGCTTTTCGGCCGATTACGCCCTCAATATGACCTCAGATGAAGGATCACACTTAAGGAATTGTCTTCGTCTCGTCGAGGCAATCGATTTTGATATATAAGTCATCTCAATCCGAGTTCATATGCAAAAGTTAGAGGCAATACACTGCAGACCGAACCTCAACGGAAATATGGCGCGAGGTGCTAGACACTTGTCTGATAGGTTGCGCGAGTAATTCGGCCATCAAGACGGCCTTGAATCGAAAAACCTTCAACACGGAAAAGTTTCGTCTCGTTGAGCCGATCGATTTTTTGTATATAATTCATCTCAATCCGAGGTCGTATGAGGCCTGGAGAGACAAATCAAGATCAAGCTATGTTTTCAGTCGGAAAATCCGAGTGAAAAGTTTACCGTTCGAGTGAAAATTTACCGGTCGAGTGAAAATATAGTCATCCGAGGGGAATTATGGTCATCCGAGTGAAATTGTCCTCCAGGTGAAAATATTCCGAGTGAAAATTGTATTGCGAGTGAAAAACTCTAAACATCCGAGTGAAAAGTCCAGTCGGACGATCCAAGTGAATGACTCTAATCCGAGTGGATGAGCTCGGATCCGAGTGAAATTGAACATATGCCTGAAAGTTTATCAAGATTACCTCGGATGAAGAAGTGTTCAATACAGAAGTTGTGCGTATCATCAAGATGGTAAACTTTGATTTTGGAGTCGTCATCATCAGAGATAGTATATAGCCTACAAATCCACTATGAGACTCGGATAATCCAGTCTACCGCAAGACCAAATCCGACTGGAAGATAAAGATGACCTCGAAAAGTCTTCAAGATGGCCTTATTTGAAAAAGCGATCAGCATGAGAGTTGTTCGTATCGTCGAGGCGCATGAGTTTGATATTTGGGCCGTCTTGATCGGAGATCATATGCAAGCCCGGTGGCCCGCGCAAGAAGGAAGGCAGAGTTTGGGCCAGATTCAGACTTAATCCGAGTTGGAATAGAATTAGGACTCTAGGACGTGAATTGATGTAATTTTTCTTGTAAGGAAAGCCTAGATGAATCCTTTACTTGTACGGGAAGTCCAGCCGCCTCTTATATATGTTGGGGGTGATGGCCGATTGAACAACACACAATCGAACAAATCAATATACTACTTTTTCATCTACGTTTTATCTCTCCATCATTTTTCCCTCTCGTTCTTCGTTGTCCTTCGTGTTTGAGAGCTGCAAATCCCGAGGCTCTAGGGGCGAGCGAATCGACCTAGGGCAGCCCATAGCCGCCGCACTCCCTGACGGGGTCCCTCCCGGGGGTGTGGGGTTTTCGGGTCTACAAAAGCGCCCGTCGACTGTCTTGCGTATCGCGCTGTCGGTCGGGTCTCCTTTGACGTGAGCTGCGGTGCATCACCCCCGGCGTCGAGGGTACACGTGACGTGTTCGTGTGTCAACAGCCTCCTTCTTGGCTTCGACGAGGGTGTTTTTGAGGGACTCGACCTCGTCGGCGACAATTGTGAGTATATTTACAACATTTTTAGTCAGTTTAAAAGGACTAACATATATACAATTTTTGGATATACCATTGGAGATATACGACCAAACTCCTCAATGCACGCTTACCTTCCGTCTCCTCAAACCGCTTGTTGATGCGGACTACTTCTTAATCGGCCAGACGCAGCTTCCAAGTGAGTTCGGAAACTTCGGCGGCCTGGGCGCTCGCCCCCAGCAAGGAAGCCTATTGTACAATAGAGTAATATGTCACCTCTTCTGAACACTATGTCATCCTCTGTCCGGCTTCGCTAGTCTCAGGGGCTACTATCTATACACAGGCATATTCCTTTATTTCTTTATTAAAATTGGTAAGAAAATTACATCGCATACCTCAAAGCCTGTTAATAGGCTGGTAAAGGCTTTGTTCAGCCCGCTCTTGGCGGACTAAATCTTCTCAACCACCATACCCATCAGGGTACGGTGCTCCTCCAAGATGGAAGCGCGACGAAGTGCTTCCGCCAAAGTATCCGGCACCTCCGGATTCATGGAGGTCGCCGATGGAGTCGACGCCCCCTCCTTCAAAGGGGGTCGCTCGCCCAATTCCGGAGCCGTATAGGTCTCCGGAATAGTGTTCGGCTGGGGGCCGGATTGGTCATGGCCCCCATCATCAGTCTTCATGGAGGCTAGTCCCCGCATGTCTTCGGCAGCCGAGGCGTTACCCTCTGGCGCTGTCTTGACGGCCTCCCGCACCACTCCATGGCCTGGAGAGGCTCTTCGGGACAAGACTTCAGTGTCGTCCGTAGCGGTGGGCGGAGAGGCCCGCAGAGGCGTCTTTCTCTCCACCATCCCCGGCTCCAGCGAGTTCCCTGGAGATGATAGTTGGGGGAGATCGCGGCCCGGACTGAAGCATACAATATAGTGTATTAAAAACTACGATCATAAAAGCCGATATATGTAAGGCATCCTTGGATACTTACGAATCGGCCAGGGGCTTGGACCTGGGATGCCGCTCGGGGATGGCTTCAGCATCCGAATCCGAGTTGTCTGAGAGGGATATCTTCCCCCTCTTGGACGCCTCCGCCTCTGGGTCTATGGAGGCCGCTCTTTTCTTCCTCCTCCCCTTAAGGGGAGATTCACCCTCTTCCTCCTCCTCTTGTTCGTTCTCATCTCCCTCATGGGAGGAGAGAGCCTCGTTATCTCCGAACACAACGTCCAGAGTACCTTTACGGCGGGGGCCACCTTTGGCCTCCTTGCCCTTCTTCTTGGCCTTCTTCTCCGGCGCCTGGTACGGTGCCGGGACCAGCATCCTCGTCAGCAGAGGATCAGCTGGGTTTTTGGGCAGTGGAGCCGGACACTTGATCCGCTCCGCCTTCTTCGTCTAGCCCTAAAGGATGGAAGTCTCAGTATACCCCTTCGATTTCTGAACTAAAGTTATGTTCGGAAACTAAAAAACATACCGGAGAGGCTGGGTGAGCACAGTCGAGGCCGATGTCGTCAGTCGTCTCCGGCCACGACTTCTGGGCCTTGAAAAGAAGCCTCCAGATGTCTTCGTGCGTCGTGCCCAAGAATCACTACAGGGTCCGCGGTCCTTCCAAGTTGAACACCTGGATCACGTCGTCCTGTCTATTAATTAATGTGGGCTGGACTGATGGGCCGGTGTTGGCAGGGAAGGGTCCGGCGAAATAGCATCACCTGGATCACGTCAGTGAGGCTGGTGTTCTTATCTATAATGTTTTTGATGCGCTTTTGCAACATCAACACCTCGACGGTCGACCCCCAGTCCAGACCCTTGTTGATCCACGACGCGAGCCGCAACGGGGGTCCGGATCTAAACTCAGGAGTGGCTGCCCAGTCGGTGCCACGGGGTTCGGTGATGTAGAACCATTCCTGCTGCCATATCTTGACAGTTTCCATGAAGGCCCCTTTGGGCCAGGTGACGTTGGGGAGTTTGCTCACCATTTCACCTCCGCAGTCTGTGTGGTGCCCGTCCACCACCTTTGGCTTCACGTTGAAAACTTTGAGCCAAAAGCCGAAGTGGGGGGGGGGGGTGTAGAGGAGCGCCTCGCACACGACGATAAACGCCGAGATGTGGAGGAAGGGGTTTGGGGCTAGGTCATGGAAATCTAGCCCATAATAGAACATGAGGCCATGGACAAAGGGTGAAGTGGAAACCCTAGTCCGCGGATAAAGTGGGGGATAAATACCACCCTTTCGCCGCGCTCCGGAGTGGGGATGACCTGCTTCTTGGCAGGGATCCTATACGCAATGTCCGTACTCAGGTAACCCACCTCCCGGAGCTCCTTGATGTCCTTCTCCTTCACGGAGGAGGCCACCCACTTGCCTTGAGAGCCGGATCCGTACATGACTGGAGAGGTTGGTGGCGATGGGGAGGATCGAAGCTTGGGCGCTGGAGCTTGAAGATGGGAAGGCTGAGGAAGGAAGAAGGCGTGGGATAGAAAAGATGGATCTTTATCCTCTTATATAGGCCGTGAATACCGAGCACCTGCCCCCTAGCCTTAAAACCTCGCCTCTTCCCAATGTGGGTATGCACCGCAGTCGGTTGGATTACACAAATACCATTGATGTGCAATCTCGTATTAAGTGGGCACGATCGCTGTTTTGACAGGATGTGCTAACGAGGTGTGGCCTCGAAACACAGAGCGCGGGGTGTGAAAACGGTTCGAAAAGCCGAAGGGTCAAGTTTGACGCTTCGTCGAAAAAGTTGTCAGTAAAAGATTGTTCTCATTTTTTATATATATCCTGCCTTTGCGGCTACGGGTTGTGTTTATTATGAAAAGCCGGATACAATTCTTTTACAGAGGAAAGCCGATGTGTATTCTTCAAGGAACCCACCTTGCAATGCCGAAGACAATCTGAACACCGAATATATCATCATTGAAGGCTGGTTCAGGGGCTACTGTGGGAGTCCTGGACTAGGGGGTCCTCGGGCGACCTGTCTATTAATTAATGTGGGCCGGACTGATGGGCCGTCAAGATACAAGACAAAAGATTATCTCTCACGTCCGGTAGGGACTCCCGAATGCGTAGATGGCAAATATAAGTGTCCGGATATCTTATTCCTTTCTGTACAACCAACTTTGTACAAACCTAAGCCCCCCAGTGTCTATATAAACCGGAGGGGTAGATCGGAGGCAGGATCAGAACATTGCTAGGCTAGCAAATCTAGGGTTAGCCGAATCGATCTCGAGGTAGATCAACTATTGTAACCCCTATAACCTCGAATATAATCAAACATGAGTAGGGTTTTACCTCCATCAAGAGGTCCGTACCTGGGTAAACACTGTGTCCTTTGTCCATAGTTATGATTGGTCCTGAGACATACAGCTTGGGCCCCCCTACCCGAGATCTACCGGTTTTGACACCGACAATGGGCCCCATGAGAAGGAGAATACACACATGCCAACGCTCTGCGCCCATGTAGATTTACCCTTGTACCTTGGGGGTTAGGCCTATAAGACCCCTGAGGGAGTCCTGGATTAGGGGGTGTTCAGATAGCCGAACTATACCTTCAGCCGGACTCCAGGACTATGAAGATACAAAGTTGAAGACTTCGTCCCGTGTCCGGAAGGATCTTTTCTTGGCGTGGAAGGCAAGCTAGGTGTGCGGATATTCAAGATCTCCTACCATTGTAACTGACTCTGTGTAACCCTAACCCTATCCGGTGTCTATATAAACCGGAGGGTTGTAGTCCGTAGGACAACCATCATCATACACAATCATACCATAGGCTAGCTTCTAGGGTTTAGCCTCCTTGATCTCGTGGTAGATCCACTCTTGTACTACCCATATCAACAATATTAATCTAGCAGGAGTAGGGTTTTACCTCCATCGAGAGGGCCCGAACCTGGGTAAAATAAAGTGTCCCTTGTCTCCTGTTACCATCCGACCTTGACGCACAGTTCGGGGCCCCTACCCGAGATCCGCCGGTTTTGACACCGACATTGGTGCTTTCATTGAGAGTTCCTCTGTGTCGTCGCTTTTAGGCCCGATGGCTCCTTTGATCATCGACAATGATGAGGTCTAGGGTGAGACTTTTCTCCGCAGACAAATCTTCGTTTTCGGCGGCTTCGCTCTGCGGGACAATTCACTTGGTCATCTGGAGCAGATCGAAAGCTACGCCCCTGGCCATCAAGTCAGGTTTGGAAGCTTAAACTACACGGCTGATACCCGCGGAGACTTGATCTTCGACGGGTTCGAGCCGCAGCCAAGCGCGCCGCGCTATTTCGAGGGGCACGATATAGTTCTGCCTCCGAATAGTACCCTGGAGGCCGCACACGCTCCGACCCCGATCTTTGACTCGGAGCCCGCTGCGTTCTCTGAGGATGAACGGTTGGACGTCACCTCGGGGGTTGCGATCTCAAAGGTGATCGAGCCGAACGCCATCCCTGTGCTCCGCACGGCCCAGGACTCCAAGGAGCCGGACTCTTCCCCGAACTCCGAGCCTTCCGCGCCCCTGTCGATCGAATCTGATTGGGCGCCTGTAATGGAATTCACCGCCGCGGACATCTTTCAGTGCTCACCTTTCGGTGATATCCTGAATTCTCTCAAGTCTCTCTCTTTATCAGGAGAGCCCAGGCCGGACTATGGTCTGCAAGGTTGGGATTCGGACTACAAAGAAATTCAAAGCCCACCCACCACCCACTTGATAGCCACTGTCGATGATTTAACAGACATGCTTGACTTCGGATCCGAAGACTTCGACGGTATGGACGACGAAGATGGAGACGAAGAGGAACCAGCACCTATAAGGCGCTGGACCACCACCCCATCTAATGACGTATTCATGGTGGATACCCCTAAAGGAAACGACAACGAGGAAAAAGGGGACGAAAAAGGGACAAACCCTCCGAAAAGCAATCAAAGCGGCGACGAAAACGCCGAGCCAAGCCCCGCCTCGATCAAGACCCAGCCATTGAGCAGGATGAGCCGATAGACGACGAGCTCGCCTCAGAGCAACCGTCCGAATAGGGCAACGCGGATAGAGAGGACAGACAGCCCTCCCCCGGCCATAACAGAACTCCGGACGATCTCACACCGGATAAAACCACGGAGCAGAAGAATCTCCACGAAAGGCTCGTCGCTACAGCACGCAGCCTGAAAAAGCAGAAGTGGAAGCTAAAGACGGCGGAAGATGCACTTAGAATAAGATGGAGCAAGGTAATCAAGACCGCAGACAAATACAGCGGCAGCCGCCGCACTACAAGCTATCCGAAGAGAAAACTACTACCCGAATTCGATCAAGAGGCCCTAGAGCCCTCGCATTCAAAAAATAAAAAAGCCATACGGTCGGATAGGCGACCACACGGCCACCACAAAACGGCAAACGGCGCCGCATTCAATGCGGCATGCGACCCAATTAAAGACTCGCATCATGGCCCAGCCACGTCCATTTACGGGCCAAGAAAGCAAGCTATCGCAAGCAATGCAAAAAAGCCATCATCAGAATCCGGCACACCCAAATACAGGGGCGCCGCACACCCCCTATGTTTCACCGATGAGGTCCTGGAATATGAATTTCCAGAGGGATTCAAACCCGTCAACATAGAGGCGTACGATGGAAAAACAGACCCCGGAGTCTGGATCGAGGATTATATCCTCCACATACATATGGCTAGAGGAGATGATCTCCACGCCATCAAATATTTACCCCTTAAGCTTAAAGGGCCAGACCGGCACTGGCTTAAAAGCCTTCCCGAAAACACAATTGGAAGTTGGGAAGAGCTCGAGGACGCTTTCCGAGCAAATTTTCAAGGGACCTACGTCCGCCCTCCGGACGCAGACGATCTCAGTCACATAACTCAACAGCCCGGAGAATCAGCACGACAGCTCTGGAACAGATTCCTTACTAAAAAGAATCAGATAGTGGATTGTCCGGACGCCGAAGCCTTAGCAGCTTTCAGGCATAATGTCCGGGACGAATGGCTCGCCAGACACCTCGGCCAGGAAAAGCAAAGAACAATGGCCGCACTCACAAGCCTCATGACCCGCTTTTGCGCAGGAGAGGATAGCTGGTTGGCACGATGCAGCCCCAGCGACCCAAGTACATCCGAAATCAGGGATGGAAACGGAAAACCGCGACGAAATAAGGATCGTCGCCGAATCAAAGAAAAAAGTCCGAAGAGCGCGACAATCAATGCCGGATTCAAAAGCTCGCGGCAAAATCAAACAAAACCACCCCCTCAGGATAACAGGGATGATCCGTCCAGCTTAAATAGAATCCTGGGCAGAATATGTCAGATACATAGTACTCCTGGGAAGCCTGCCAATCACACCCACAGAGATTGTTTGGTTTTTAAACAATCCGGACAGCTTAACGCCGAGCACAAGGGGCTCGACACACCAAGTGAAGAAGAGGACGAACCCCAAAGGAAGAGTACCAGGAAACAAAAGAACTTCCCGCAAGAAGTCAAAACAATGAACTTACTTCACGTAACAAAACGTATGACACCCATAAAGGTACGTACAATCAAACTTTCCCCTCAGGAGTCCCGCCACTGGTCACTAACGCCAATCATTTTTTATCAGCTAGATTATTCTAGAAATATCAAAAATGCAGGACGGACTGCCCTGATACTGGATCCAATAATCAATGGATTCCAGTTTGCCAATGTCCTTATGGACGGAGGCAGTGGACTAAACCTGATATATCAGGATACAATCCACCGCATGGGCATAAACCCAGCAAGAATCCGCCACAGCAAAACCTCCTTTCAAGGGGTAGCACCAGGCCCGGACATCCATTGTATGGGTTTTCTCCGACTTGTGGTCATATTTGGCTCTCCCAATAACTTTCGTCGCGAAAGACTGACCTTCCATGTAGTCCCGTTTTCAAGTCGCTATCAAGCACTAATGGGACGCGGAGCTTTCGCTCGCTTTAACGCCATACCGCATTACGCATCTCTCACACTTAAGATGCCCGGTCCACGAGGCATCATCTCTTTAAAGGGAGCGCACTAAAATACGCCTCCTCCAAACGGAGGACTGCGCGGCCGCTTAAACAGCCGCACAGTAAGGTGGCCTCGCCAGCCAAAAGACTTTTTTTTATATAAGTCATCAAAGGCCACGGACCCGGACTCAACAAGTTCGGCACAAGTCCGTCATCAACGCAGGCTCATAAACGCCATATACCCCCGTACCAGGGGCTATACGCAGAGACAATAAAGCTCAACTTAATATATTTTTTACTTTATATTTTGTTTATTATCTTTTTATTCCGCACAACCCATTTTCAATTCAGTTCCTCTCTTTTACAGATGAACATCGTGCGGCGCCCGTCCAGGACACGGCACAGCGGAGACACAGGCGCAGACGTGCAGTAGGGACCCGTCTTAAGTTTTCTTTTTAGATTAAGACCCTGCGTAAACCTTTTTTACTGTCTCTTGCTGCTATACATCCCCTGGTTTTTTCTACTATAACCAAGGAGGAGGCTGGCGTTTTGGCATGTGGCCACGCCAGAATTATTGCTCGTACCTGGACACTAGGGGCTCTTTTTTTAAAAAAAGGGTGTTGTCTCACCCGCACTTATAAAGACCGAACACCTTAGGGAGTGTCCGGCGTCGCGAGTTTTGGCACTATATGCATCAGCTCCGAATCATGATTTTGGTCATATGTTGGGTTGCCCGGCTCCTGAGTTCGGCCACCTTACGTTCCTCTCTATCGGCTAAGGTAGCACCAGGAGAACTACTGTGATTGTGCCCCGGTTCGGTCGGGTGAGCACCTCAGTAGAGAAAGCCGAAAACCGACTGTCATGATGTAGCGCGAGACTGGTGCCACTCGATGACTCATAGGGATTTATCGAATTCCTCCGCTTTGACGAAGGGTCGTTTCCCGGTCAGGCACGTACGCGCTCCGAACTCGGGCAAAGCGCAGTCGCCACTAAAGGGCTACCTAAAGAGTCCCACTGTCAAGCTCCTATGGCTAAGTGAAAGTGTTAAAGCATTATAGTCCGGTTGCCTAGCCACTGCGCTATCACCTCCTTTGTAGGACTAAGACGTTGGGTTAAGTGTGAAAATGCGTCTTCTGCGCGCACCCCCGCACTATGTGCATGGGGGTTGAAGCCAAGGACTGCAATCTTTCAGAATTTATATATTATAACGGCCGCACAGGAGGTGTTCTTAATACTTGAAGGCACAAGTCTAAAAATGCCACTACAATTTATCAAAATACTGTTTTATGATTACATATGCTATCATAATATAGCATCCTTCGAGCACTGCGTCTCTATTACGCGAGCGCCTTCGAGGACTTCCTCAAAATAGTGCTCGGCAGGTGTTCGGCTTTTATCCGAATCCCGGGACGCAACAATGGTGGGCTCCATATCTGCCCAGTATGTCTTGACACGGGCAAGAGCCAGCCGAGCACCCTCTACGCACGCTGACCTCTTCATAGCATCGACACGTGGCACCATGTCTAGCAATTGCTGCACCAAGCTGAAGTAACTCTTCGGCTTCGTTCTCCCCGGACACAAATGATCCATGACGTACTTCATGGCGAGTCCGGACAACCTATTCAGCTCGGCCCATTGGGCCAGGCGATCGTCCACTGCCAGCGGACGCTCTGGATTGACGAATTGCGACCAAAAGAGCTTCTCCACTTCATGATCCTTTTTATCTCGAAAGTGTTCGGTCGCATCGGTGGCACTAGCCGCCAAATCCAGATAGGTGTCCTATATACTCCACATTCGGTTTAACGGGGCAAACTTCGGATCACAAAATTTTCTCCGCAGCGAGAAGGGCTTTCCATCCGCAATCTGTCCGGCTTGACGCAGCTCTTCCTTCGCCGCTCTCATTATAGAGCGGGCGTCCTTGGCGTCAGCAACAGCCTTCTCCAAGCTCGTTTGCTTCGCCCGATCTTCTTCTTCAAGAAGCTTGCAACGGTCAGTAGCGCTCTTTAACTTTACGACCATATTAGCCATTTCATCCTTGCTTCGGTAATGGGTAGCCTATTCGGCTTTCAGCTCTTCAAGGGCTTTTACGGCAGCCGCATGGCTTTTTCTGGCTTGATCCTTCGCTCGGGCAAGTTCGGCCCTAAGACCTTCCACGGCGGCCGCACCATCTGCGTCAAGCAAACACACGGTAAGATATTGACATACAGCTCGTCTTACTAACAATTGCCTAATGATTTCAATACCTTGAGCACCATCAAGCCTCTTGTTAACAAGCATGATGTCGGCTTCTGCCTCATCCAGTTGTCGCTTTAGTTCGGCATATTCACAAGTCTGGCTTGACTCCGGACAATCAGCCACCTACATATAAAGGTGCCACTTAAAGGACCTGGGATTAAGATCCTCTGCGCGCCGTACATCTTTACGACGCACAGAGTCTCAGGGGCTACAATCTACACAGGGCGCACTTTATTTATGCGCAATTAATACAAATATACGTTATTTAAAACGTACCTCAAGGCCTGCCACTAAACTCTTGACGGCCTCGTGCAGCCCGCTTTCTGCGGATGAAATCTTTTCAATCACCGCGCTCATTAACGCACGGTGCTCCTCTGAGACAGAGGCTCGCCCCAGCAGAGTCTTTAGCTCCTCCGACCAAACACCAGACGGTGCCGGACTCGTCCCATGGCCTTCCTCAAAGGCCGGACACAGAGAACCTTGGGGGGCAGCACCATCCGCCCTTAGCGGATCCGGAGAAATCCCCCGCGATGACACTTCAGCGTCGCCCACCTTGCTAGGCGATACAGAAGGAGGAGGCGTTCCGCTCTCCATCATCTCCCAAAGAAGATCCCCCGAGGACGAGTTCTCCTGAGAAGGGCTGAGGTCCGAACTACAAAATAAGGTTTCGGTTAAAACTTCTCAGATATAAATCAAGGATTTCTCTTAAAAGAAAAAATCTTCCTCTACTTACGGCTCGCTGGAGAGCTGGTCCCTTTTAGGGTTTAGTTCAGCCGAGGGGCTCCTCGGCGTTCGGTCCTCTGACAAGGATTCTTTCCCCCGCTTCGAGGCTACGGTCTCCGGGTCATCAGAGGCGGCCCTTTTCTTTCCCTTAGGAGAGGAATTGTCGATTCCCCCCTTCGGAAGGGCCTCTTTCGAAGAGGCCATGGTTTCCTTGTCCTCCCCCTTATTTCCCTCCAAAGGCACTTCCTCCAGCATCCTGACTAGCACAGGATCCAGCCTGGTTTCGGGAAGGGGAGCCGGACACCTGATCAGCTTCGCCTTCGCTATCCACTCCTGCATAAAAGGAGAAGCGCTGTTAAAAGCGAGTTAATTATACGGATAGAAGGTCCGGTCGCAAGGTCACCTACTTGAGTATCCGGGCGATTGCGGCTTAAACCAGCATCCTCGGTCAAATCTGGAATCAGTTCTTGTGATCCGAAGAACAGTTTATACATCTCCACAGGCGTCACGCCCATAAAATTCTGGAGAGCTCGTGGTCCCTCCGGATTGAATTCCCACAAGCGAAGGGGCGACGTTGGCCGGGCAGTGTCCGGCGAATTAGCTTGACTTGTGTCACCTTGACCAGGTCGAAGTCTCCCTTCAAGAGATCCTTAATGCGGCCCTGCAGCAGAAGAACGTCTTTGGGCAAGCCCCGATCTAACCCCGTGTTAATCCACGATGCTAACCGTGGTGGGGGACCCGAGCGAAAGGCCGGAGGCACCACCCACGCGGTGCCCCGAGGAGCGGTGATGTAGAACCACTCCTGTTGCCATAAGCCGAGCTCCTCTTGAAAAGCGCCCTCGGGCCATGGAGCGTCGACATTTCTTTTTATAACAGCGCCTCCGCACTCTGCGTGGCGCCCTTCGATTATCTTCAGTTCTACTTTGAAGGTGTTGAGCCACAATCCGAAGTGAGGGTAACACGGAGGAATGCTTCACACACAACTATGAACGAGGAGATATGGAGGATGGACTCCGGAGCTAAGTCGTGGAATTCCAGCCCGTAGTAAAACATTAGCCCCCTTACGAAGGGATCCACGGGGAAGCCTAATCCCCGAAGGAAGTGGGATATGAATACCACACTCTCGCCGGGCTGAGGGCTAGGGATCACCTGTCCTTGAGCAGGCAGCCTGTGTGGAATCTCCCTGGTCAGGAATCTAGCTTCCCTCAATCTTGATACGTCCTCCTCCGTAACAGAGGAGGGCATCCATCGGCCTTGGAGGTCGGAGCCGGACATTATTGAAGATCCGGTGCGCTCGGAATCTGGAAGCCTAGGGTGCTGGAACTCGAGGTGACGGGCGAGCTTGTTTTGAGAATAGAAGCGGGGAACAGGGCCTTGGTCTCTTTATAAGAGGCAGAATATCAAGCGCCCTCCCCGTAACCGTCTGGGACTAGCCTTTAATTAAGGCAAGACGTGCTAACAGGCATGATTGGGTTACCCACGTCCGTATTAATGAGAATCCCGTTAAAGGGGGCACATGATCTCTGCTTCAACAAGACGTGCCAAGGAAACCGCCTCGCTACACGGGCTGAGGTGGAACAATGAAAACAATTTATGTAGAAGGCTTGGCCGCAGTGTTATGACGCACTGCGGGATACGTCAGCAGATTTGATTTGTGTTCATATTATTCTCTGTATGGCAATATGTGGAAACTTATTTTGCAGAGCCGGACACTATTTTATGGTGTTTATAATCTTCTTGAAGAACTTGGAGGAGGAACCCGCCTTGCAATGCCGAAGACAATCTGCGCGCCGGACTCGTCGTCATTGAAGCCTGGTTCAGGGGCTACTGAGGGAGTCCTGGATTAGGGGGTGTTCGGATAGACGAACTATACCTTCAGCCGGACTCCAGGACTATGAAGATACAAAGTTGAAGACTTCGTCCCCTGTCCGGAAGGATCTTTTCTTGGCGTGGAAGGCAAGCTAGGTGTGCGGATATTCAAGATCTCCTACCATTGTAACCGACTCTGTGTAACCCTAACCCTATCCGGTGTCTATATAAACCGGAGGGTTGTAGTCCGTAGGACAACCATCGTCATACACAATCATACCATAGGCTAGCTTCTAGGGTTTAGCCTCCTTGATCTCGTGGTAGATCCACTCTTGTACTACCCATATCATCAATATTAATCTAGCAGGAGTAGGGTTTTACCTCCATCGAGAGGGCCCGAACCTGGGTAAAATAAAGTGTCCCTTGTCTCCTGTTACCATCCGACCTTGACGCACAGTTCGAGACCCCCTACCCGAGATCCGCCGGTTTTGACACCGACAACCCCCTAGGAGCCCTCCATGCAGAGGGTCGACTCTTCTACCACTCCACCCGTTTGTCACACACACACAAGGTGAAGTAGAGAGCTAGCTCTTGTTCCTCCTCCACCCAACAAAGATCAAGGAGAACGATTGTAGCCCTCTTGTGATCCATCTAGTCGATCTGGCAGGACAACATGTGTCATGTCCCATGGAGTACATCGAGTGTCACATGCGGCTTGTCCACAATATCGCCTCCGGAACCCACCGACGTCCTTTGATCGCAACCACGTTCGATAAGCCTACCCATGACATCTACCATGAGCATACCACGACAACCCAACACTACCTTCTAGACGACACACGTGTCGTCCGGTTCCCTGCTCATGGCGCATGCATTGGTGTGAGTTTTTTCCTCCAAGGCGAGCTTGTACGCACTCCTTACAATCAGGAGGCCACGGAGATCATGGGCCCAGGTGAGGACATTCTCAAGCTGATGCGGGCTGGGCTTTATCATCAAGATGCGGTCCACGCCCATCGACCGAAAGTGTTGGCAGAGTACATCCCCACGCCATCGTCCAACAAGTCAGCTACCCTCCATAGCCGGCAAAGTCCCATGCACAGAGATATGCCGATAGGACGTCGGCCGTGGTAGCCTAGGATCCCTCCAGATGCGGATGTTCTCGCCATTGCCGACCTGCCACAGAAGCTCTTTCTTGAGCAGGTCGAGACTATGTTAGATGCCGTGAGATGTTGGTGAAGTGTTACCTGTAAAAGGAGTGTCCTCGAGGTTGCCGTTAGGATAATATTTCGCCTTGAGAATTTGCGTGCATAGAGAATCCGGCTTGGCGAGGAGACGCTAGGCTTGCCACGCAAGCAGCGCTTGATTAAACAGTCGGAAGGCTCGGAACCCAATTCCTCCTTTTGCTTTCGGTTTGAGCATTTTGTCCCAAGCAAGCCAGTGCGCCTTCCTTTTCCTATGTTTGGAGCCCCATCAAAAGTTCCGCACAAGTCTAGATAGATCATCACAGACTGAATATGGCAGTTTCAAAACCCCCATTATATAGCTGTGCCATGGACTTAATCATTGTTTCCTTGCCCGCCTCGGAAAGAGTGTCACCCACGCAATGATACATTTCGTTAAGCTCTCTTGCAGCATCTGAAATTTTCCTTTATTCATGCGGCCATCGAGAGTGGGCAGCCCAATGTACTTCCCTTCAAATTGTGAGCTTTGCACTTGTAACTCTTACCTGACTTCTGTTTGCTTCTCAATGGGGCAATTATCTTCAAACTGAATAGAGCATTTGTGGGTATTTATTAATTGCTATTTATGACACCCTTATTATACTGCACTTGGGCTGGATTAGCTTTGAAGAAAAGGAGGGTGTCATTGACGAAGAGGGGGTGTGTCACCTCTGAAGCTCGACTGCAAATTTTCACTGGTTGGAGAGGTGACTGCACCCCTTGTCTGAGTAAGGTGGAGAGACCATCAACAATAATAGGAATCAAAAAGGGGATAGGTAATCACCTTGCCGAAGCCCACACGTCGCTGCAAACGGATCAAAGATGGCTCCATTAAATTTAACAGAATATCCCACCGAGGTAACACATGTCTTTATCCATCGTACCCACTAATGAGCGAAGCCTAACTTTTCCACCGCCTGCTACAAGAAATCCCAATCCACTAGGTCATAGGCCTTTGACAAGTCTAGTTATAAGCACAATAACTATTCTTTGGGTTGTTCTAATGCTGAACATAATGGAGGTATTCAAAAGGCGAGGAACGCATTATCTGTGATCAGACGACCTAGAGTAAAAGCACTCTGATAGGGGATATGATCTCATCCAGGAGAGGACGGTGTATGTTCACCAAACATTTGGCCACAATCATGTAGATAACATTGCATAAACTAATGGGTCTGGAATCAGTAAGGCGAGGTGAGTCGACAACTTTTGGAATCAGGACAATTACCGTATCATTGACACCCGGTGGCATGTACCCTGATCTGAAAAATTCCTTTACGGGGCCAACTTGGGCGTTGGCCCTAGGGCTGGACGAAAAGCTCGAAGCTCGCGAGCATAATGACTGCTCGATAGTTCGGCTCCTTTCGGCTCGTGCCTGTTAGTTAATGAACCAAGACGAACAATGTTCTTTGCTCATTAATATTAACGAGTTTAACGAGCGAGCAAACGAGTTTCACGAGCTAATTCGTTTAGCTCGCTAATTTTCAAAAGTTTGACAGGAGACCCTTAGTTCAAATCAGCCCACTAACAAAAAAAGATGCTAGTTAGCCCAGCCTAGGGCCCAACACGCCAACCCACTTCGGCACTTATCCTGGACCTAGGAGCTAGCCGCTAGGAGACCCTAGAGTCAACCAGGAGCTAGCCGCCGGGAACCAAACATCCTTGTTAAATTTATGTCGTTGTGATTTTTTTATGGGATCATGAGATTCTTCTATGTTTTTCTTACCTTTATGTCCTTGTTTAATTTATTCATTGTGAATTTTTATGGAATCATAATATTCTTCTATGTTGTTTATTACCTTAATGAGCACTTGTGAACAATCATGAGCATAACGAGCCCATAACGAACCGAGCTGAACAACCATTTTCGCTGGTTAATATTAACGAGATTAATGATAACTAGTCGCCAACCCGTGCATTTGCACGGGCTAGTAAAAGTATAGAAAAAAAACCCTTATGAATATGCTTTTGAAGTATGAGGTTATAGAATGTTATGACCTCCTCTATGCCAATTGAGTTGTTAGAATATATTTGGGATTGATACATGTACCATCAGAATGTGTGTTACTTTTGCTATAGTTATTCAAACATGGTATGTCTTTATCATGCATGTTGCATAGAAAAATCTTTAGTCGATATAGGAAAAGCAACACCAAAGCATGGAAATCATATGCAGTTGGAAAACATCCCCTTCATTTGAACTTTGATTTTATTGGCAACTGATTTCAAATAAACATAAATGTACTACGTAGAAGAATGGGTGGTAGCCAGCATGTAATACCGAGCCCACAGCTCATCTTTCTCTATTGACATCAAATTAATCAGCATATAGGTTACCGGCCAAAGCATACATTGTAGAGTGTTTCCTCTCTGATGTCCTCAATCTTAATTACTCTACCAGGACTAACACTTCGAAAATTATCAATCAAATAGTGAAACCTTTTACTAACACTGCATGCCCGGCCTTATGCCGCCGCTCTCTGCTGAAGTCTTTGTTGATCTCGAATTCCCAGTAGGAATTAGTGAAATTTTACCTGCATGGAGAAATCACAGATTTCTACACTGATTTCTAGAAAACAAAAATGTAATTTTGTGCAACAGTAATATAAATTCAAAACGCTAGATACCTATGAAGAGATAAATCGATTCCTTGCCGGCAGAAATCCGGACTCATGTCATAAATTCGATGGCAGAAGCAATTCCTGTGTGATGAATATGCGATCATACTGGAATTATCAGTAGCTAAACCTATTTATTGATTTTAGATAATGATTGTAAATCCTACTTGTCATCTTCATTCAATGTTTGGTTATTGTGTACATATCTTCACAGATTTTCATTTTGCTAGATTCTAGTGCAGACTCCAAAGTACTGTTCAATGAAGTAGATTTAGCAGCATGCCTGAATATTCTTCTGCACAAAATCGAACGACACAAATATACTAATTTAAAGAGAGCATATTGAGCTGCCAGTATTGTGACCAGTATCGCTATGCATAACCCTATCAACATGAAAATCACTATGGGGGCACTCTGAAAGTGTAGCTGAAAATTCCTTAAGATATTTTCTGTAAGTGCCAGCCAATCCCCAGACTTCCCGCTCATGATATCCTGCTAGAGCAGGAACGCAAGCCTCAATTGATCGACACTGTAATGGTGGGAGGCATCGGAAGGGGTGAGGTAGGGCTACGGTTCTGGCCTGTATATAGATTGGATGGCCAGATCGAGCAGAGGTTGGAGGTCATGGAGGAGAAGACAGGGAAATCGAAGGGGCTTTGAGGGAGGATGCGAATTTTGTTGTACCTTACTCCTTAGATGAACTGCAACACCAGATGGAACTTTGAAGTCGATGATGGCATGAACTCAGGAACGGCGACAGGAAGTGGCCGAGGAGCTATAACCGCAAGGTGCCAATGGCGGCGGATGGATCTGGGGGATTGGGAGCGTGGAGACTCCTTTGAGGAAGGACGATCTTGAGGGGATTTTTATTTACAGGATCTATAGGTTTTGTTTTCCTGTTTTTTTAGGGATCGCTAGACACTTGAGGTCGAGGGGAAGAGGAGAGACGTGAAGCCATGGAGGAGTCTTTCCTTTTTTTTTGCATTGGCTGATTGATGGTTAAGTGGCCGTGGATTAGATGGATTAATCTGTACACAACACACATGGGTGGAGAGACGTGGAGCCGTGGAGGAGTCTCTCTTTTTGATGTTTTTTTTTTGCATTGGCTGATTGATGGTTAGATGGCTGTGGATTAATCTACACCGTTATAATTCGGTCCCACGTGATTAACGGCTTATAAAATCTAATTAACGTGGTAATTTCTAGGGAGTCTAGAATTAGTATAGGGTATAGATAGATAGACGAGCCGAAGGAGCCGAGCAACTCGTTAATCCAGCCCCAGTTTGCCCACCCTGTCCAAGAAAAAATTACCCACTACTCATTAGTTTTTTTTGCCGTATGTTCAGTAAAAACAGGCTAAACCTCATAGTTTTGCTCCTCCTTAGCCCATTGCCCCTCTAAAGATTTTGTCCAAGCTCCGCCACAGCACACACACGGCCGGAAGGCCACGAGTTCCGCTTCTAACTCTGTGCACACCACACCGGTCACTAACACATGACCCCGCCACCACTTTCACATACGCGGCTAACAGAGTTGCATGCATCTAGTCGCGTATGTGAAAGTGGTGGCCGGGTCATGTGTTAGTGACCGGTGGGGTGTGCACGAGAGTTGCATGCATCTACTCCCTCCGTTTCGAATTACTTGTCTTCGATTTGTCTAGTTACAGATGTATTTAGACTTATTTTAGTGCTAGATACATCCGTATCTAGACAAGTCCAAGACAAATAATTCGGAACGGAGGGAGTAGTACAGTAGTAAACTAACCACTAACTATCTGCACGTATGATCCTCAAAAAAAAAACTATCTGGACGTATGCCTAGGATCCAAATGACCTGGACGCAACCTCAGCCTCTTGACACGCACGAAGCGGGTTGCAACTCACGCAGCCTCTTCACACGCACGTTGATCCGATTCTTGAGCTGCCGTTTCTTCAACCATGACCACACTCGGCAACGGACACATCTTGTCGAGACTCGGCCAGCACATCGGTCACACATACAGACTATCTAGACTACATGCAAACTCAAATCTAAATATGGAACTTAAAAGAAAACTAATTATGCATATACATCATGACAAGATTACCGCCGCCCCTGGCCATCCTTCTAGACAGGGAATCACAAGATTTGTTTTTCCGGGCAAGCTTGCACGCTCACTCGTCAACCTCCGAACTCGACACATCCAGCGGCGGCTCGTTCTTAGGCGACACATCCAGCTGCGTGTCTGGCCTCACTTCACTCTCCCATGAGCCGCCGTCGGGATCGTTAGGGGTCTACGCGACCGCTTTCTTCCAAAAAAGAATCCACTTACCCAAATTTCAAGTTAAGACAATTTACCTCTAACTAAACTGCATAATTGTATTGAAGTTGGCCGTGCCAAGAGCAATACTCACGTACAACTCATTCACCAATTTTTTAACTCACGTACAACTTTTTTCTTGTGGGGACTAACATACACCACAAATTTTCATTTTGGTCAAAACAAGTTGATCTGTACAAGTTCATGTTAGGTACTCCCTTCGTTCCTAAATACAAGTCTTTTTAGAGATTCCATATGAGCTACATACGGATGTATATACACACATTTTAAAATGTAGATTCACTCATTTTGCTCTGTATGTAGACCGCATTAAAATCTCTAAAAAAAAATATATTTAGTAACGGAGGGAGTAGTACCCAGCCGTGTGTCCCCGTAAGAAGGAAGACGTGCTTTCTGAATAAGTCTCCATAAGCTCGATCAAAGACGCATGACCACACATGCGATCCATTTTTGTAACATGAAAAAAATTGTGGCCCACTGTGCTTGAATTATCGTGTTTACTTCCCATACACCTATAAAAAATACACACGTCTAGGGCGGTGGTAGAGGCCTCCTGGATTGGGGCTACCAACCAGGGTTCAAATTTCTCACAAAAAAGCCCCTCGATACGTATACTTGTGTTGTGCAAGCCACCATGTTCGCTACGTTTACTTGTGCTGCGCAAGCCAGCGTTCGGAGCCTTTTCCCGACCTTACAATACAATGCCTTTGGATTTTTCTCCCCTTGTGTCGAGTCTTTTTAAAAGAAAATACACGACCTAGACGTCTGTTTTGTTTCCTGCCGGAAGTCAGTTTAATTCGGTAAGATACACTTGTGAAATGGATACACCCATATTAAATTACACCCAATCCAAGCACTGCCTAAATCAAGCTGGACAGGACAAACACATAGTCCTCAACTCAAGATAGCCTCATGACTAGACATGGTAAGTATATTAATCACATAGGGGAGATAAATAAAATCACTAAGAAAGGGGTTCCTTTTGCAAGGGGCACTCTCACATCGTTGAAGTTTTGTGCTTCTTTTGTGGATTTCAGTTATTAAAAATGTTTCTTAACACAAGGAAAAAGTAAAAAACCGGATTTTGTTTTCAGACAACCTAAGAATAATAAACAAGTAACGTCCAAAAACAGAAAAAACTCAAAAAATACCCAAAATTGGTTGCAAAAAAAAAAGGAAAAATGTGTTCCAATGGGTGCATCAAGCGCGTGATAATGTGATAGTGGCTGGGCGGTTGGGTGCACCACCACCGTCAGGTGTGATTCTAGACTGGAATGCCTCCTCTGTTTCCTTCCCCATCACCGACCACTACTAGGGAAAACCCTAGTAGTAGCGTGGGTTTAATGCCCACTAGTAGCGCGGGCAGCTGCGCTACCAATAAGGCGCTACAACTATTACTTAGCAGTAGCGCGTGCGACAAGCGCTACTGCTAAGACACATAGCGGCAACGCTTGTTCTATCCCACGCTGCTGCTAATCCAGCTAGTTGTAGCGTGTTTACTATCCATCGCTACTAGTATTTTTTTTTCATTTTAGTGTATTTATACGCCGTTATACAAATTTTGGTACAATACCAATTATGAGGTTTATATCATTGTGTCCATAACAGTGTGTCAAATGAATGTGGATTAGGTTCAAGTGGAGGCAATATGTGGTGCATGTCAAAAGTATACTACTAATCTAAACTTGATCTAGTTTGGACTAGTAGTACTTTCGATGTGCACCACATGTTGCCTCCACTTGAATCTAATCCGCCAGCACAAGCTATTTAATCATCATCATAGTCATTACCACCAACAGTATTTATTTAATCACCATAGTCATAGTGTAGCACATCATCATCTTCAAACTCATTCTAGCTAGCTAATCACCACCAACACTAGATGCGGTAGCTATCTAATCACCACCAACACTAGCTAATAATAATCATCATAGTCATTACCACCAACACTAGCTATTTAATCATCGTAGTCATAGTGTAGCACATCATCATCTTCAAACTCATTTCTAGCTAGCTAATCACTCCTGCTGCTCTCTCTCAGGTAAAATAACATAAAACATGTGTAGCTCTCCTCCTTCATCAAGTTGGAGCATGCAAATGAACCTGTCTCCTAATCGTGGGATGCGCTTCTGATTGCTGCCCCCTAGTTCTTTTCTGCGCTCCTCCATCACAAATTTGGTCCAGTCTTTCACTATTAAGACTTTCTCGCTCTTAGAAATCCTGAATGCACTAAAGTACATTGTAGGATATCTTGGCCGTAAGCTAACAATACTCATGGTACCATTAGTCTCGATCCCATGAGACACAACATTCATCGGGAGTCCCTATTGAAGAACATCGTATAGTAACATACTTAGTAATGAAGTTTAGCTTAAAAAATAATGTATGCAAAAGATGCACTGAGAACAAATAGTAAAAATCTTACCATCTTTCCTAAATAGATGTGACCGTAGTTCATTACGAACACTATTGGTCGCACGTTTTCAGTACTAACATTTCTAAGTGCAGGAAGAAAATTTGTCTTGACAGTATCAAGATCCTCAAGCCATGAAACATAATGACTTAGCTCCTCGCAGTTTAGTTCAGCCCCGGGACAGTAGTAAGTCATGTCTACCAAGCGCTGGACATGTTTGCTTGAACGGAAATAAGCTGACAATAGAAATTAGTTGTCAACTATTTTTAAATAAACAATATCATAAATATGGTTGAGAAACTCACATAATGGTATAACTGGAGGCGTCTGCACATCGACCCAGATGTCGGTATTACCTTCAATACCATCTTCCGGACGAATATCAAAGGTGATAATCATATGAGGCTCAAATGCATAAGTCTTGCATAGTGCTCGCTAAGTTTTGCATCCAAAATAGGTGTAGTCGTCTGCGTTGTATAATTTTGCGTTGAAAATATAACCATGCTCGGTCTTCAAGTAAACTTTCTTTACCTCCATAGTACGACTGAAACCTATCTTATCCAAGACAAAAACTCTTGCATGGCAGGGGACACGCTAGCAGAATAGTAAAATAAATAAATTATAAGTTGCAGCAAATGAAGCAGATGTCATGCTTAATTACGAAAAAAGACTTGTCATTGTGACTTACTGTATCCACTTCGAAGTTCACGTCCAGCTTGATGCTGAAGCGCCTATCATCATATAGGAAGATTCCGTCGCACAGGCCGCGCTCGTCTTCGCAGTATTTGCAAATAACGAAATCCTTTTCGTTTTCAAACATTTCCTATGTTCATAGTTGATACATTAATTGAAAATCGATCGAAGACAACTCCAGGATACTCAAAATATCTTATAGGACTCATATTGACATGAGCATTCAATAAGCAAAACCAAATCATAAAATAAATAAGTATTCAAATTAGCATGCATTCAATAAGCAAAAGTAAATCATCTCATGCGTCCGTACATCGTCGAATATTATCAGTAATACATCCCGAATAGTATCATACATATAACATCACTAATACCACTAAAACCCTAGCGCACGACGGGTATCGGCGCGGGCGGTGGACACCCAAAGAGAAGGAACCATCACAGGATCATAGCTCCAGTGAGATCCCTGGAGAACCTGCCAGGTATTGGAAAACCTGTGCTCCAACACAAACAAGTAGCGACGGACGTGCGCGTCCTCCTCACTGACACGGTGAGGCACCACCTCCATGGGGTCCTCGAGCCTCTGGACCGTCACTGACCCACGAAACCGCCACCAAAGAAGGTTCGGGTCAACGACAGGCTGGCTCCTCACCAACCTGCGCCCCCCGGTAGGTAGCGCCTCCCAGTACCACCCCGGCGGAGCCCAGTCCCGGACATGGCCCATCTGGTGACGCAGGTGTGCTCCGCCGACTCAACGACGAGGATGCGGGATAGGCATCGTCGACGTCGATGCGCGAAAAATTGCTTTAACTAAAAAAATAACAACAAATGTGACATGTTTAACTAGTTCTATTAATTCAACTAGTTCTTACGATTAAATCCAGTCAATTAATTCTATACCTAATAAAATGAATAATGACATAAAAAAAGGCCTATGCTTTCCAGGAATGTTGACTCCTTCTCGGTGCGGCAAATCCCGAGCACTCGATATGTCCTAGTTTATAGCACAAGTCATGCCGAAATTCACGGAAAATTTTGGCATGACTTTTGCTAATAAGTGGACAAATCGAGAACCTGAAATTTGCCGGAACGGAAATGAATCAACATTCCGGCAAAACATAGGCCACTCGGCTTCATTTCTGGGAAACAACAAAGCCACTTGGGCACAATCAAACCACTTCAATAATGGAATATGCAAATGAACATCAATGACATATATCATATAACAACAATATGCAAATGAAGTTACTTTTAGGCATTTTCATAAAAATTTGCCCTAGTTAATTTCCTAAAAAATTGATAACCATTTTTCCTAAATCCTAAAAAATACCTAATGCCCTAAACAAATCTAGGGTTCATATGAACAACTAGGTTTCATATGAACATCAACACATATATATATTGCCCTAGCAGAGAGAGAGGAGGGCAGGGGAGAGGAGAGGCAGAACCTTACGGTGACTGCGGCGAGGGAGGGGCAGCCGGTGTCGAGGTCGGGGTCGGGGCTCGGGCGCGCGGTGGAGGGCGGCGTCGAGGTCGGGGTCGGGGGCGGCGTCGAATCCAGGGTCGGGGGCGGCGTTGAGGCGGGAGAGCGACGGGAGAACGCGCGGTGGCCGACGGGCGAAGGCGGCGGCGACAGTGGAGGAGTTGCGATTTGGGAGAAGTGGCCGTTGGGAAAAACGAATCGAGCGGTTTAGTCAGAAGTAGCAGTAGTGCGTTCCAGGAAGTGCGCTACTGCTAACATAGCTACAACGTGTTCCTGGATACGCGCTACTGCTATACCATTCTATTTGTTCCCCTTTTCATTTATTTTTCTTTACATTTTATTTTTTTCCTTTCACCTTTTTGTATTTCTTTCGTTTTCATTTACTTTTCTATTTGCTTTCCATTTAATTTTATTTACTTTAGCAGTAGCGCCTCTCAGCATAAACGCGCTGCTACAAAGCAAAAGCAAATAGCGGTAGCGCGGTTCGGCGAAGATCGCTACTACTGTGTGCAGCCTATCGGCTAAGCCGTGGGAATTTTAGTAGTAGCGCTTTTGTACTCGGGCGCGCTACTGCTATAACTATATCTGTAGCGCCGTTTACAACACCGCACTGCTGCTAATTAGCACCGGCGTGTGTTTTTGACCCGCGCTACTGCTAATGTTCTGTGTATAAGGTTTTCCCTAGTAGTGGACTCTTCTCGCCACCCCTCTTCTAAGGTTGTAATGCTGTAAGTTGTCACTAGCATTGCTGCATGAAAAAACACATAAGGCCGAGCCGGTCCGAAAACACCCCTTTGAGCGATATTGTTCCTTTGGAAGCCGTCAAGTGGAGGAGGACCTTACATACGTAGAGCAGCCTATCAAAATTCTCGTGCCAGCAGACTGTGTCACTCGCACCAAGGCTATCAGGCTATGCAATGTGGAAGTGAGTCATCATACTAAAGATGAGGCAACCCGGGAGCGAGAAGAATATTAGAGAGAAGATAACTTGCATCTTTTCTCTCCCAAAATCTCGTGGTCAAGATTCTTTTTAAGGGCAGTAGGTTTGTAACATCAGGAATGTTATAGATAGGCATGTGCATTTTGCAAACTCCTTGATCGTAATTTAGATTTTTGAATTATAGATAAAGCAATTTCCATATAAACTCACTCCACAAAAAGAGTGAGGATACTAGGACTTCCTCCCTTATATGAAACGTAAGCTTTATTAATAAAAAATGCAATGGTTTTGGGGGATTTATATATCATATGATGCATTATTAAAATAAAGTGCATTAAACAGCTTATTTATTGCTTGAAATAATCATAGGACCTAACTAAGCAAACCAATGTATAAAAATAGCCTGATTATTTTTCTAAGATAGATGAATTTTTGTTTGCTCTTAAACCTAAACTAGAATACGTAAATGAAAAGAAATAAAATATAACTAAACCTAAACTAGAATACATAAATGAAATGAAACCCCCAGGGTCGTCTTCCACACTGCACCTGTGCAAGGCTGCCAGCGCCTTGCATCCATCCTTCCTCAGAAACCTGATGAGCCTTACAGATCCTTTCTCACGCCTCCCTCAACTGTTCTCCTTCCTCGGTGCATTTTGAAGAACGCCCGAAGTAGCCTTCCATACGCACCCGAAATGGTCGCCATAACGCCGCCGCCATCCATTCGATTCCGACCACCATGTCCAGGATATAATCCTGACAGTGCTATGGGGGTGTGAATGTACAGTCAATCGTACCTATTAATTATTATGAATGGTAGTGAGCACAAGGAATGATACAAGTTCAGGCCCTGAATGGTGGAGTTAATACCCTAAACATGTATGGTGTTCTTACTCTTCGGCGTAGGTATGTACAATGTAAGAGAGTTCAACCCTCAACCCGACGTGCTCTTCCTGACTTATATAGAGTGCGCTAGGAGGGGAGGCATAATGGGATTTTTGCTCCAAAATAGGGGATTTTTCTTCACCTTGTGGCATATAAATCAATATTGTTCTATGGTGGTATAAACCAAAAGGCGAAGCAAAAAAAAAACACTTATTTAGGAATTTTTCTTTGAAACAGAAGAGCGACTTATTATTGAAAAAAAAAACTCTGAACTCATGGTTGAGCCCCCGCACGCGGCACTGATGACATTATTGAAAGAAAAATTCAGGAGTTGCCACTGAAGAAGAGTGACTTATTGGGAAAAAAACAGCGGTTGCCGCCGCAGAAGAAGAGTGATCACGCAGGAAGTGGAAGGGTGACCGCGTCCATGAACTCGTGGTCGGCGAGCAGCCTCTCCAGCACGTCCGGCGCCAAGCACACCTCCAGCGACATGCTTCCTTCCCCCTCCGGCCCCTGGAACACCGTGGCCTTCCCGTCCGACTTGTCGTCGGCGCCGAAGCCACTCCGGACGCCGAGGGGCCTCCCCCACCCGAAGTCGTTCCCGAAGACGTCGAACAGAGGCGAATTGCTCATCTCCAGCCCGCCCCCTGCCGACAGGTCCTTGGAGTAGGGGAACGTCGGCTCCCGGATCCAGCGGTCTAGGAACTCCCTCAACGTGGCCTCGTCGAAGGATGCCACGGTGCGGTTCAGCTGCCAGGCCGTCCAGCCTAGCCCCTTGTCTTGGACCTCGCCGGCGGCACAGACCGCCCTTCCGACCACCAGGGCGCTGCCCACGTAGCCTGGCGCGATGCCGTGGAGGCGCCCCCGGCAGCCGATGACGAGGACGTAGAAGGTCTCCTGCCCCTTTGGAACGCGCCGGGCCCGGCACACTGCCCGCCAAAGGTGCGCCAGCAGAGCCTGCAGCGATGAGATGGCGTTGGTGGCCATCTCCTCGTTCGCCCTCGCCTTGAGCTTCTTCACGCTCGCAGCTGAGAAGGTGAAGAAGGCCTCTCGCACCGGCGGGAGCTGGAACCGCTGGAGGACGTGTTGCAGTTTGCTCAACGGCAAGGGGATCGGCACAGGACTCGTCTCCACGAACCACCTCCCGTGCAGTAATGGCGTCGTGTTGTCAACATCGCCTCCTCGGTGGATCTCCGACCATGTGTTGAACAAGTCCCAGAAGTTTGTGCCATCGCCCACAGAGTGGTTCATGGACACCGCGATGAAGACGCCGTCCGCCAGCTCGGTCACCTGCGCAGACAGCACAGGGAGTGACTGGATAGCGGCGTCCCCGTTAAGCACGCCGCTCAGCGAGAAGAAGGCAGAGTCCACGGGCGACGAGGTGTGCATCGAGCCCATCAGGTCCGCCACGGCCACGCCGGGCGCCTCCGCGTGGACGAGCTCGGCGCCTTCCCCGGTGCATCGCAGAGAGACGGTGACAGTCCCGTCGCCGAGCTCCTCGACGGCCAGCCGGCCGGCAAAGTGGTAGTACCGGACGAGGGTGAGCGCCAAGGAGGAGGCCAGGGCGTCAACCAAGCTCTTGCCGCCGACAGGAGGCTTGGGCAAGACGATACCCATCTGTATGTAGTATATCGTGAGGAGACGGAGGTCCCAGGGCGTGAGGTGGATGTCTTCCGATGGCGTGCCACCGCCACCGCCACCGCTTGGCGGCTGGACCATGCGCCCGGAAACGATCCGTACGGTGGTGCCGGTGGTAGTTCCCATGATGTGCTTCTGCTTGTACGTTGTCACGATGGAGATTGCTTTGCTTGTGACCTGTTTCAGGCTAGCTACATACACTATATTTATAGATATAGAGAGAGGCAGAGATAACACGTGGGTTCTGATCCAAGAAGGGATTAATTGAGATGCACCTACATGTAGCCATGCATGAACAACACTAGTGGCTGGGACGCGCCCTAGCCGCGTCTCTTGGGGCGCGATTGTGCGCACTAATCCAGCTGTAGTACTTGGTAACGCCTCGGGATAGATATCGGTTGAGTGTTGCAACTACCTGTTGATTAATTTCTCTATGTACTGTCATGATTCTGCAGGTGCATCAAAATCTGTATAATAGCAAAGGAGTAATATCAGCAAGAGAATATAGTAATTCCATGTAAAGAACCATATAGAAAGATATAAAATAGGACTCCAAAGAGAATCTTTGATGAAAAACCTCTCAAAAGTGACCAGAATCTTAACCTTAGAACAGAGGTGGATCTTTGTCAACATAAAAATGAAACGACTATTCGACCAAAGAAAAAAATGAAGTTGCACTGGTTGAGGAATCTAATGCTAATTGAATGACCAATTATATAGAGCATAGGCATTTAGAAACATAATGCAGATAATAGCCAAGTCATTCGAAGGGATTAGAAACATTATAAATATCTTAATCTCCAACTAAACCTTATAAACTGCATGAGAATATCTCGTGATCGCCTTGAATTGACAACATGAGAACAAGACCTGCAAGGACATTTAGTGTTTAGACAGGTTTTTTTTAATATCGATTTCCTTCGGAGTTAGCTAAAATAACTATTGCTCTATAAGAAATTAATGGCCAATCTATCTGGTACATATATAAAATCTGGATACATGCATTATTTGTCAGCTTAACGTATCAACTTGGAACCCAACCGAGAACACAAAGCAACTTATAATTAGGAAAGCAATTACTTTATTTACGTTAATCTCTGAAATAATAAGCTCTTCGCAAATTTGGAATTTCTCTTTCAGTTAACGTACATCATGTATTGATAATATAACCTGCCATGCGCAATATTATTTTCATGTCAAGTTACGGAAGGAACACCTACTCGCACATGTAAATGATTGAATCTACAACTAATCTGAATATATGAAGACAATTAACTTCTAAGGCAGTGGCAAAATGACCTTTTGTCAGGGCAAAGGATACATATGAAAAATTGGCAGGCTAATTAAACACAACAGAGAATAATTATGGACATTTTCACTATGTAAAATGCATTAATAAATAAAGAAAACTATTCCTGAGAAGATCCAAGTACAAACACTTTGTAAGATGGCACAATTATCTACCACATCAACAACAAACTATAGTGTAACACCAAACCCAACGATGGCAAGGCCATGCTCATGTCCACAGAATTTGTTAACTGAATCACATAAATAGAAAGAGCTTGCTCAAGGGCAATACTTGTTACTAACTTTCCCATAATACCTAATAGTAAGATCAAATAGACATTGCACCAATGGGAACAAATTGACAAGATGCACACATATTAATAGGATATAGAACACACATGTTTACTAAATAATATTTAGGCCAAGAAAGTTATATAACAATATAATTTAGTCCCAACAATTAGCGTTACCACCCTTTTTAACTTGGGATGCACACCGTAACCAGAATACCGGTTTGAACTGAAAGAGTATTTATATGTTGGAGAAAAATAAATTCTTCCTTCTTTCCATCCCGCAAAAATACGTCTGCATCTTCACTCTATACGAAGTGTGTTCCAAAAGAAGCAATTCAATAATGGCCCTGAAATTAACACTGCCATGTAACAGAGCAGTGTAATTTACCTGATCTCTCTCAAACGATTGCTTGCAGTCTTGTGTTTTAACCGTAGCTTTTGCTCATGAGTATGGAGGACATATGAAGTAGTTCAAACACCAAGCCATAAGATATGGCTGTAATTAGAATGACAATTGAATTAGTAATAAGTTTTCTCTTGCCTCCACATTGCTCTGTTGAATAAGGAAAAAATACATACAACTGCTCGAGAATTGTTTCATGTGACTTAACATCATGATATCCAAGGTCACGAGGAAACCTCCAAGTTCTTGGACCTCTAGGTAACACTTACTCGCATGCAGAGTAGCATGCTTGAATCTCTGAAAATTCCCTTATCTTTCCTGGAAACAAGAGAAACAACCAACCAATCTATACCGTAACTTCTTCCAAACATGAGATGGGACGTGCCTTAAGGGATTGAGGTTCCCTGCTCCCCACATAATTTCCAAATTTAAAATATTTTGATTTGTAAAACCAACTGTGCGAGTGTTCAAAATGTTTCTGCGAATGGGCACAAAGCTCCCACATATCCGAACTTTCTGGAAAAAGCGAACAAAAATTGTGCAACTTGTGTCTTACTGTAATTATATACAGGACCAAATGAAATTATACCACATTCTTCCTCCAGAAGAAAACAAGAAAAATCATGCCACATTTTATCGGTGGTGGTGGTGGTTGGGTGTTGATTAATCTTAAAATACAGAAATGGTCCCTCATATCATAAAGATTTAGTTCAGCTAAGATCAGACACGATTTGCAGAATGAGGAGTTAATGATCTCCTGGTGCATCCTCCATTATTCATAGGGTAGCTTCCAACTGTATTAGCTTTCACCTCCTTTTCTTGTAAATACTGATGGTAATGCGCGGGGAGGTGTCTCAAGTCACAGTTTATATAGAAGTTGCTACAACAGCATGAGAAGATAACTAAAACAAGGCACACTGATGTTAGAATTTACAAATAAAGCTTGTAAAAATGCCACCCTTATCAAAACAGGATTGTTCTTGGTTCTCCAAGACAAAATCCCAATGCACCTACAAAGAAATATGGCTATTATACCATGCATGCGCATGGAGGGAAGGCTAGCCTCACTGAGGGAGTCCTGGATTAGGGGGTGTTCAGATAGCCGGACTATACCTTTAGCCGGACTCCAGGACTATGAAGATACAAGAATGAAGACAAGCTAGGCGTGGAAGGCAAGCTAGGCGTGCGGATATTCAAGATCTCCTACCATTGTAACCGACTCTGTGTAACCCTAACCCTATCCGGTGTCTATATAAACCGGAGGGTTGTAGTCCGTAGAAAAACCATCATCATACACAATCATACCATAGGCTAGCTTCTAGGGTTTAGCCTCCTTGATCTCGTGGTAGATCTACTCTTGTACAACCCATATCATCAATATTAATCTAGCAGGAGTAGGGTTTTACCTCCATCGAGAGGGCCTGAACCTGGGTAAAATAAAGTGTCCCTTGTCTCCTGTTACCATCCGACCTTGACGCATAGTTCGGGACCCCCTACCCGAGATCCGCCGGTTTTGACACCGACATTGGTGCTTTCATTGAGAGTTCCTCTGTGCTGTCGCGATCAGGAAGGATGCCTCTTCCCGTCTTTAAAGACGGTGCCATTACAAAAGGAGCCTTGGCTGTCGGCCAAACTCTCCGGCTAGGTGGTTTTCTCGCAACCGCCTGTTCGGCTGTTGCGCCGACGGTGACCTCCCGGGTCATCGAAAGCAACCTCCACGTCGGCTCAGAACTCGCCGAGCAATTGGATCCGATGGAGCTCTCTTCTGTAAACGAGCTCCTGGATCGTATCGCCGCACTTGTTGTCGCTACAAATTACGATCAGGTTGGGCTTAAACCCGATATAAGAGAAATTAACTCTCCCCAAGTCACCCACCACGTTGCTGTGGTGGAGACACAATGCGGCGACCCTTCATCTATCTTAAGGACTAGCTACGTCCGAATTCCCGAACCCTCCGTGCCGGATATCCGCGGAGGGGAGGATACAATCCAAGACCTGAGCTTAAAATCAGGCAAATTGGATAACATCCAAGACTCCGGATCTCAGAATTCGGAAGTTCTTCGGCCTCCGAACAGCAAACTGGGCGAGGTCTCAGATTCAACGACACCCGCCCGCCCGATCTTAAGCGATATTTCCCAAATCAGGCAAATGCCTGAAGAAACAATACATCATTACTGGGCCAGATTCCTCCTGGTTATGAACAGGATAAAGGACTGCCACGAGGGAGACACAATTTTAATCTTTTGCAGTAACTGCACGGACAAGGGAATACTCAACGCCGTATGTCGTCGTAATATTACACGCTTTGCTGACTTGGCATCCATAGTACAAAAATACTGTGCGATGGAAAGTGCTTGGAAAACCGAAATAAAATTTTGGGATAATCTGGCCTTGAATAGCAATCCCGTCCGAATTAAGAGGGCGCACCACAGTAAGGCGCCCGGACTAAATATCAAAAAATCAAAACCCTTTAGAGGGCATGGAACCGTACTGGAAAAGTGGCTAGATGGACCCTGCAAGATTCATAGTGCCGAGGACGCCACCCTAACTCACAGCCTCAGGGCATGTTAGATACTCCGGCAGGTGGCCAAAATTGGCGAGGACCTCCTAATTCCATAGGTTGAAGGAAACCAGCCCGAGAATTTCAGTTCCGTTCTCACAGTCTTTGAGACTTTCGCATCAAATAACATGCGAAAAAGAACACTCCGTAGCCTCACTGAAGTCTATCAAGTAGCGACAATAAACCCATGGAGTAATACTGCTATCACCTTAAACGCGAGTAACGAACCTAAATTTCGAACAACCAGAGCACCAGCCGCATTGGTCCTCAGTCCCATAGTGGACGGCTGTCGCCTCGCAAAGGTACTCATGGACGGAGGCAGCGGATTGAACCTCATTTACGAGGAAACCCTCCAAAAGATGGAAATAGACTGGAACCGCATTGAGCGAAGCAGCACAACCTTTAGAGGAATAATCCCCAATCAGGAAGCGCGCTGCACCGGAAAGATCACACTAGATGTGGTATTCGGCACACCGGATAATTACAGGTCCGAACAGATCACGTTCCAGGTGGCCCCGTTCAAAAGAGGATATCACGCTATACTAGGATGGGAGGCTTTCACAGTTTTCCAAGCTATACCCCATTACGGGTACATGAAGCTTAAGATGCCTGGGCCAAACGGAATTATCACTCTCGCTAGTGATCCGGACATAGCACTCTGCGCCGAGAACAAGACAGCCGCATTGGCCCTCGAGGCACTATCCGAAACCTTAGCGGCCGAAGAACTGACTGCGCTGCGATCCACGGTCAATAGGGATGATGTGATACTCGATAAGAGATCCAAATCCACATCCTTCAAACCAGCGGACGAAATAGTCAAATTCCAGGTCCACCGAACGGACCCCAATAAAACATCCTCCATCGGGGCAAGACTGAACCCTGATGTAGTCGCCGCACTGCGAGAGTTCATACGAGAGAACTGGGACATTTTTGCTTGGCACCCTTCAGACATGCCAGGAATCCCACGCAGGTTGGCCGAACACAGCCTAAATATCCAGAAAGGATTCAAACCTGTCAAACAAGCCCTTCGGCGTTTCTCCGAACCAAAGAGACATGCTATGGGAGAGGAGCTAGCCAAGTTATTGGAGGCCGGATTCATTAGAGACATAAAACACCCGGACTGGCTAGCAAACCTGGTGATGGTACCAAAGAAGGACAAATCCTGGCGCCTATGTCTTGATTTCAAAGACCTTAATAAGGCTTGCCCAAAGGATCCTTTCCCCCTCCCTCGAATAGATCAAATCATCGATACCACTTCAGGACACGATTCGCTGTGCTTCCTCGACGCATACTCCGGTTACCATCAAATCAAGATGGCAGAATCAGACCAAGCCGCAACAGCATTCATCACACCATACGGCCCATTCTGCTTCAACACAATGCCCTTTGGGCTAAAAAATGCCGGCGCAACATATCAGCGCATGATTCAAACATGCCTGGAGGCGTATGTAAATGATGTGGTCGTTAAATCAAGACATGTCGAATCTCTAGTAGACCACTTGAGGCTTACATTCGACAACCTCCGAAAATACGACATTAAGCTCAATCCGGAAAAATGCGTTTTCGGCGTTCCAGCCGGAAAGCTCCTGGGCTTCATTGTATCTGGTAGAGGAATTGAAGGAAATCCAGCTAAAATCCGAGCTTTGTCACAATTGGATGTCCCGAAAGACCTCAAACAAATACAGAAACTCACCGAATGCGTGGCGGCTTTAAGCCGCTTTATCTCCCGCCTGGGAGAAAAGGCATTGCCCCTTTACCGCCTCCTTAGGCGCACCGAACACTTCGAGTGGACAGACATTGCCACGGCCGGACTCGAGGAAATAAAGGCCATCTTAGCAACAAACCCAGTCCTGGCCGCGCCGAACACCGGCGAACCCATGCTATTGTACATTGCCGCAACTCATCAAGTTGTTAGCGCAGTACTCGTCGTCGAGCGGGCAACGGACGGACACAAACTCCCCCTTCAAAGGCCGGTTTACTACGTGTCCACTGTCCTCACACCATGCAAATCACGGTACCCACATTACCAAAAGATTGCATACGCGGTGTTTATGGCATCCCGGAAGCTACGACACTACTTTCAAGAGTGTTCTATAACAGTAGCCTCGGAAGTACCACTCAACGATATTATCAACACCCGCGATGCAATGGGCCGGATAGCAAAATGGGCCATAGAGCTCCTCCCGTTCAACATAACCTACAAACCAGGGCGAGCCATTAAATCGCAAGTCCTAGCCGACTTCGTCGCCGAATGGACAGAGGCCGAACTCCCTAAAGAGTACGGCACATATTCAAACTGGATCATGCATTTCGACGGCTCCAAAATGTTGGCTGGACTGGGGGCTGGCGTCATTTTGACATCCCCTACAGGAGACACAGTCCAATATGTACTCCAAATTATGTACACGGACTCCAACAATGCAGCCGAATACGAGACCCTTGTACATGGTCTCCGGATGGCAGTATCCATGGGTATTCAACGCCTGGAAGTACGCGGGGACTCAAACCTCGTGATATCCCAAATAAATGGCGACTTCGACGCCAAAGACCCCAAAATGGCAGCTTATCGCAATGCCGTCCTAAAAATGTCAGTTCGGTTCGAGGGACTCGAGTTTCACCATATAGCCCGAGAAAACAATCAGGCAGCAGACGTCCTGGCACGCATCGGAGCAAAACGAGATGCGGTCCCCCCCAACATCTTCTTAGAAAGATTATTCAAGCCATCTGTAGCATGGGAGGGGGAACCCTCGGATAACAGTCTGGACATAACCGCACAACCCGACGCCGAACAATCCGACATAATCGGAGACCCTGCCACCGAAATCACAGCTTCAGCCCACGTAATAATGGCGGTCATCGCCCCGTGGACAGAACCATTCCTAGCCTACCTTACTAGGCAGGAACTCCTAGAGGACCAAAACGAGCCACGCTGCATAGTGCGGCGATCTAAATCCTATAAAGTCCATGAGGGAGAGCTATATAAGAAAAGCACCACAGGAGTCCTTCAAAGATGTGTCTCCGAAGAGGAAGGGCGGGGTCTGTTGGCTGAAATTCATGCCGGACTCGGGGGCCACCACGCGCAGCTCGGTCCCTGGTAAGCAAGGCTTTCTGAACGGGCTTTTATTGGCCGACGGCCCGAGCAGACTTTCATGACTTAGTCAAACGATGCGTCGGTTGCCAGCTCTTTGCAAACCAAAGCCATATGCCGCCCAACACCCTCCGAACCATCCCCATCACTTGTCCTTTTGCGGTCTGGGGGCTTGATATGGTGGGACACCTTAAGGGTGGAACCCACAAGAAAAAATACTTATTGGTCATGGTGGATAAATTCACCAAATGGATAGAAGCCAAGCCTGTTAAGACGGCCGAATCCGGACCCGTGATAGACTTCATATCCGGGGTCGTACACCATTACGGTGTCCCCCACAACATTATCACCGATAATGGCACAAACTTCACCTTGACGAAGTAAAGCTGTGGTGCAAAAACATGGGCATTAAGCTCGATTTTGCTTCTGTCTATCACCCACAAACTAACGGTCAGGTTGAACGTGCAAATGGTCTCATCATGAGCGGTATCAAACCCAGACTAGAGCGGTCCCTAAAGGAATCCAATATGCACTGGGTAGAGGAGCTCGACTCCGTACTCTGGGGGCTGCGAACCACACTGAATCGTAGCACCGGATTCACACCATTCTTTATGGTATACGGCGCAGAGGCAGTTCTGCCCTGCGATATAATTCATGACTCACCTCGAGTGCGCATGTACGAAGAAAGAGAAGCCGAGCTTGATCGGCGGGACAACCTGGACGCCTTAGAGGAGGAGCACGACGTGGCTAAAACCCGTTCCGCATTTTATCAACAGCAGGCTCGAAGATATCAAAGCAGAGAAGTACGAGCCAAAAATTACAACGTTGGCGAACTAGTCCTACGCCTGCCGGATAAGAAAAAGGACAAACTCAAGCCCAAATGGGAAGGTCCCTTCATAATTGACCAAGTCCTGACTGGTGGAGCGTACCGCCTGCGAGATGCGTCGGATAACCGACTCGAGCCAAACCCATGGAACGCCGCACGTCTCCGAAGATTCTATGCCTAGCGCCGGACTCGGGGTTTGTCTCCTTCCTCCGTCCACTTTTATATATTTTTCTGTTTTTATCTCCCCCCACTCTTTCATTTTATAGCCCTTAAAGGCTCATCATGTGATACGCCACTCGTGCTCCTTAAACCTGGGGGCTTCTCTAACAGAAGCTTGTTTATATGGGTTTCACGCCCAACGCATGCGTCAGACTTCCACATGCACCTTTTCTTCACCATTATATGCATCGATATGACTTAAGTTTTGGCCAAGCTGGGTTGCCTGGCTCCTGTGCTTACCCCTACGTTCCCGATTGTTCGGCTAGGCGGTAAAGGGAGCACCTCTGCGATTGTTACTGCCGGATAAGCCGGATGTGTACTTCAGACTGGGTGAAGCCGAAAGCTAGCGTTCTTAAGGGAATATTCGGTCGGTGAACTAAAGATGAACCTTTTTTACTTATACATGCCCCAAGATGTTTTCCTGCACTTGCAGTCCGGACGTGCACTTCAGGGCACGCCACCCCAGCGAAAGGAACCCTTAACGGAACTATTCTCTCTGGAAGATGTTTCTAACTAACCATGTAATATAACATAACTAGTTGGGCACTTGTCTGATAAAGCACCAATGACCCCTACGCCTGGTCTCCACGCATACCTCGGTTCTTATATAACCGTTATGGTATTCGGACACACTCCGGACCGTCAGGTCCCGAGGTCAAAGCGAAAAGGTCGGCAACGACAAACGATCTACAATCCGGCTAGAAGGCATTACACATGTCAATTATAAATTACATAGTCATCCTGACTGATTGTATTCCTCTTCTATACCATCTAACAGGCTGTCCAATTTACAGTCCTGCTGGGAATACTTTGCGGCCAATTCTACTTGGCCATACACTAAGCTCACAGGGATCTCCTTCCCGTCAGGCCCCATCGGTCCAACCTCGGCCATGTGATTGGGGTCAGACTTCGTAAAGCGGGTCTTCACCATGGCCCAAGCCTCCCTAGCGCCATGCCGGCAGGCCGATATCTTCCACAACCGGAAGCGCCGCCGAGCTCCCTTCAACTTTTCTGCAAGTTCTAAAAGGCCCTCGGGTATGGAGTGGGCAGGCCACAAGGCTTGGGCAATACCTCGCATCGCCTGCCGAACTCGTTCATGCAGTTGCAAGAGTTCGGGAAGAAGATCGCCCGTTGAACCGGGCATCTCCTCTGCAGGTCGACCTGTCCGCATACCTACAGACATAACTCTGTTAGTCGTCTTCCTCGCCGAACTCCTTTTTCAAGAGTTCGCTTAAGCACTTACTAAAAATGCCGCGTCCAAGTCGCTGATTCTCCTTATTGGAGTCCGACAGCTGGCCGCGAACATCTTTTAGTTCAACATCCAGCCTGGTGTTGGCATCCTGGAGATCATTCTTCTCCCGCCTCACCTTTGTTAGCACGCTTTCACCAGACTCTAACCGGTGTAGAAGCTGTAGCCTGTCAGGATCGAGTCCGGCGCCATCTACAATACAATTTGTCAGATTGGCACTTAAATCCGTACAATACTAAATATTCTAGAGTATTGTTTACCTGCAGGGGTCTCTTTAGACCCTCCAGCTGCCTTTCGTGCGACCTCTAGTTGGGCCCTGCACCTTTCCAGCTCCTGGAACAACGCGGTATTCTTCTCGGTAAGAAACTGCATGTTATATGATTCTCGAATCAGTTATTTCCACTGCTTCAAGTCTCGGGGGCTACTGGCATATCTATATTTACCAAAATTTTCTCACCCGTATGTCTTTTACATACTGCTCCGTGGCTCTGGCTAAACCATTTTGAGCGGCACGGAGGTACGCGTCTCCTGAATTAAAGGCATTTAAAGCTTCCTGGGAGAAACAAGCGTCGTGAAGAACTGTCCAGCGACGCCTGTGGTTCATGGCACTCTCCACCTCGGAATTGGTGGCAGACAGCCTATCCGCATACTCTGATGGAGGAGCATCCTGTGCGTGCCTTGTGCTGACCTCCGCCTTCGGGCCGGGCGTTGGAGTCTGGTTGGTGGAGGCCCGATTGGCAACTTCTCCGGATATAGTCCGGCGAGGTCTCTTCGTCCTGAAGATAGCACACCTTTGCTCGGGCACCTCAGACCGGACTACGTTCCTTTTTGCCCCACGGGAATCAGCTTCCCCCCTCGGGAATATCCCCTACAAAGCACGGTTGTTGTCAGAACAACCAAACCCATGAAAACGGAACCCCTCTTAAGGGGGTGAAGCTCAGGTATCTGTCACCTGGGAGGCCGGGATCAACCCTGGGTAATCAGCTATAATAGCTACCAAGGTATCATCCTTGCTTAGCTGATGAAACACTCCGTCGATGAAATCCACCGCTAAGTCCGGATCCTCTTTGGAGTCCGGATCGAGGGACCGTTCTGGGTCCTCTGGCTGTGGAGGACAGTTGTTTATGTTTTTTACTTCCTGACGCAGGTCCTGCATTAAAGTCGTTAGACTGCCTATTTAATCATGGGAATGTAAAATGAACTGGGAAATACGACTGTCCGCTTACCCAATTCGGAGGATTATACATGGAAAATCCGCCCTGCGGGTTGACGCGGAGGAATTCCTCTTCTTCTCCCTTGTACAAAGAGGATAAAATCTTCATTAGAGCGGCAGGCGAGTCCGGCCCCTTACGGCCGTAACGGGTGGCGTCATCCTCCCCGTTGAAATCCCACATGGGGTGGCTTCTGCATTGGAGTGGCTGCACCCCTCGCATAATGCATATGGCCATGACTTTAATCATGGTTAGTCCGGAATGAGCCAGTAGCTTAATCCGGCCCATTAAGTAAAGGACGTCTCTGTCATTCTCTCTCTGAGAGCTCCGAGGGCGCCAGCTCAGGCGTTTCTTCAGGGGAGCATTGCTGAACTCAGGGAGACCGGCCCGGACAGGGTCCGGCAGGGGAACGTCGTCTATGTAGAACCATTCTGAAGGCCAGTACTCGGACGCCTTCTTCGAGGTTCCGGACGGGTATCCGGTCCCGGCGATGCGCCATACTTCGGCTCCGCCCACTTGATATATAGACCCCTTTTGGGAACGGGGCACCAGGCAGAATATCTTCTTCCACAGCGCAAAATGAGCCTCGACGCCTAAAAATAGCTCGCAGAGAGCAACGAAGCCCGCGATGTGTAACACGGAACCGGGCGTAAGGTGGTGCAGCTGGAGGCCATAGAACTCCAAAAGCCCGCGGAGAAAGGGATGAATTGGAAATCCCAGTCCCCTTACTAGATAAGGGACCAGGCACACCCGCTCCCCTTTAGAGGGACTAGGTAAGTTCTCCGCTTGTTTTCCGCCTTGATAAGTGGCGAGTCCGGCTCGGAACGAGACCATATAGGCTTGAGGGAGAAATCCCTTGGCTTGGAGCGACACTAACTCGCTGTGTGGGATGGTACATCTCTCCCAGTCTCCGGGTTTAGGACTGGAGGGGCGAGGGGAGGAGCTGCGTCGGCTGGCCATGTTGGAATGGACCTTTGCTGGAGACGCTCTGATGATAACTCGCAGAGAGGAGAAGATGTGGTTTGGATCTAAATCCCCATCCCGTTAAATAGGCGGCTCATTTATGTGACTAAGGGTGTGGATGTAAAAACACCCCAAGCTCTTCGCATTCGTTCAGCACGTGGAAGACGGCCATTATTGGGCACTGAAGCTGAGGAGTGCTACATTACAAAAAGCGGACATTATTCGTACAGGTACACAGGATTCGGAGGAGGAACCCGCCTTGCAATGCCAAAGACGATTTTCGCGCCGGACTCGTCGTCACTGAAGCCTGGTTCGGGGGCTAGTGAGGGAGTCCTGGGTTAGGGGGTGTTCGGATTGCCGAACTATACCTTCAGCCGGACTCCAGGACTATGAAGATACAAGATTGAAGACTTCGTCCCGTGTCCGGAAGGATCTTTTCTTGGCGTGGAAGGCAAGCTAGGCGTGCGGATATTCGAGATCTCCTACCATTGTAACCCACTCTGTGTAAGCCCTAACCCTATCCGGTGTCTATATAAACCGGAGGGTTGTAGTCCGTAGGACAACCATCATCATACACAATCATACCATAGGCTAGCTTCTAGGGTTTAGCCTCCTTGATCTCGTGGTAGATCCACTCTTGTACTACCCATATCATCAATATTAATCTAGCAGGAGTAGGGTTTTACCTCCATCGAGAGGGCCCGAACCTGGGTAAAATAAAGTGTCCCTTGTCTCCTGTTACCATCCGACCTTGACGCACAGTTCGGGACCCCCTACCCGAGATCCGCCGGTTTTGACACCGACAATTACCCTGAAGGGACAGACACATGATCAAAGAAGGATACATGCCGACCAATACCAGTGTTCCGGAGCAGTAGCGAACTACTATGGCTCAGCGTAAGCACTAGGGAGCATTTCCCCATAAGAACGGCAACCAAAGACAAACAACTAAGTGTCGAACCCCACACATAGCAATACACATTACATGTACGCATAACATGCAAGTATGTGTTGTACAACATGGCATCACCACATAACTCAACAACTCATGTAGATAAAAGGTCCAGAAGAGCCAACATAGCATTATATTATAAACAAGGGTCACAGGACCTAGCATACAAAGCATACAAGCAATGGAAGCATAACATGTCTGAGTATGCATTAGTATTAAGAAGGCAATGTGGGGTTTAGCCGCAGCAAGCCAGCTTTGACTCAGTGGCTATCCTGAACTACGACTATTAGTACATCCTTTGAGGTGAGAAAGCGCACACGAGTGGACTAATCACCACATCAATACACTACTATGGATTCATTCCCGTCTCCCTACGAGAAGGCCATCCATAGCATTCCCACTTGTCTTGAGCATTTTAGAGTATCCATTTCAAGTTTTCTACATACCATATAAGTATCCAAGTTTTCCATAACTAAGGACGCGGCTATTCTAATAGATCATGTTAACCCTGTAGGGGTGTATTCCAGACACACTCTCGCCACTTACCGCCATGTACATGTCATGTATCTTAGCAACCTTCAAGCGGATGCCTAGCAAGGGAGTCGGCCATGACCTGACTAACCACACAAGACTCTAGTCCAGGTTTATCGCCTATCTGAGGTCGAACCCATAAGGGAAGTACGGCCCAAATGATGTGAGCAGGGTTCCCAAGCCCACCATTCGGGTGCCACTTGGTACACCGTGCCACTGTGCCTAGTCTGTCCCAAGTCCACCCTGTCGGATACCACGTGGTAGAGAATTAGCACTACCTACAAATACCAGAAACTGGTTGCAACTCCTGGACAGGGATCAAGTCGGTTAATAAGTCGAGAGGGGCCAAGTTACCGGAACCCAATGTGTGGTAGTAGCTAGTCTTGGATAATATACACATAACTCAGTACTTAAGTACGGTTCTAGTGAGACAACCCACCATGTAGTCCTACATGGCCTCTCACTACTACCCTTACCAAATCGTGTTCACACACTTAACTTTCAGAGAATATATCATAGCACTCCAATTCATTCCCAATGAATCAGACCTGACACAACTCTAAGCAATAGATGGCATGGCATGGTAGGAACACAACTTGGCTCATGCAACTCCTACACATGCTAGTGGGTTTCAACTATTTACTGTGGCAAAGATAGGTCATGCAAAGGAGTGGGTTGAACTACCGCAGCATAAAGTAGTAGTTTAATCGTTGTTGTCCTATGCAATAAAAAGAGTAGAAGCAAGATAGTGGGGTTGTATCGGATTGCTCAAGGGGGTTTGCTTGCCTGGTAGATTAACGGGGGGGGGGGGGCATTGCTCCTTTGACAGGCAGTCTAGAACGGTCTACGAAGCAGGACATATCGAGAAGGACGGTGCCATTAATCTATACATAAGCATATGCAACAAATATGATGTATGAACATGGCATGAAGATCTGATGTGGTTTGTGCTAATGCATTTGGCATTCAGTTTGGATAAAGTTCATTTGAACCAAGGCTTCAAATGCAACTCTATATTAAACCCTTTAAAATGACATGCATGAAATTGGTGCAGATGGATAGATTGATTTTTTCTGATAATTTTTCATATTTAAATTATTTCCAACTAAGGTACTGATGAATTCCTATGAATTTTTTTAAGTTTTTTCAACTTTTCGGGATTTCCTGAATTAAATTAAACCTAGCAAAACAGTTACTATGTCATGCTTGCGTCAGCAAGTCAATAATGCTGACCAGGTCAAACCTCACGTGCGGGGTCCACACGTCAGTGACACAAGGTCTAAACAAGGGTTATTTAGTCTAATTAAATGGTTAGTGGGCGTTAGGGCCCACAGTCAGCGTCACATGGGGTGGATTAGCACTAATTAGGTACCTGACCGGTGTGGGCCATTGGTCAGTGGCTCAGGCCGGCGGAGTGCGCGTTTCCGACGACGGGGGCGGCGGCTGAGGGAACCGGGGTGTAGCTCATGCTCTCCCGCATCCTGTGGGGTATGTGGGAGGCTGCGGGGATGCTGGGGCTCGTCCGAACTGAACCCGCGGAGGCGGCCGGAGCTCGGCTTGAGCGGGCATAGGGCTGCAGGGCACGGGGAGGCCTGCCGAGGGGCTCTACGACACCCTGGTGATGCATGGAAGATGGTGACACACTCGGGAGCAACGACGTCGAGCTCTAGCCTCTTCGGCAGCATGGCCGGCATCAGCGAGGTTCAGGCACGACGGCTAGCAGGGCTACGGCACGGTAAAAGCGACAAGAAGAGAGGGAAAATTCGGTGGAGCTCACAGCGAATCCATAGGCACCGTCAGCAAGCTCAGGGGAGACCTGGTGTGGCCGGAACAACGACGACAATCTCGAGCAGCCAACAATGAAGACGACATCGCTGACAGTGATATGGTCCGAATGGCATTGGTTGGCTCGGTGGAGAGGACGATTACGTCGCAACAGAGCCCGAGGACAGCTCGGATGCTCTCGAGGGGCACGTGGTGCGGAGCTAGAGGGAGAGTAGCAGGGGAGGGGTGTTGGGGAACACGGTAATTTCAAAAAAAAATCCTACGATCACGCAAGATCTATCTAGGAGATGCATAGCAACGAGAGGGGAGAGTGTGTCCACATACCCTCGTAGACCGAAAGCAGAAGCGTTTAGTTAACGCGGTTGATGTAGTCGAACGTCTTCGCGATCCAATCGATCCAAGTACCGAAAGTGCGGCACCTTCGCGTTCAGCACATATTCAGCTCGATGACATCCCTCGTACTCTTGATCCAGTTGAGGCCAAGGGAGAGTTTCGTCAGCACGACGGCGTGGTGACGGTGATGACGAAGTTGCCGGTGCAGGGCTTCACCTAATCACTACGGCGATATGACCGAGGTGTGTAACTCTGGAGGGGGGCACCGCACACGGCTAAAAGATCAACTTGATCAACTTGTGTCTCCTAGGGTTCCCCCTGTCCCCGTATATAAAGGAGGGAGGAGGCCGGCCATGGGAGAGGCGCGCGAAGGGAGGGGAGTCCTACTTGGACTCCCTGTCCAAGTAGGATTCGGCCCCCACCTTTCCTGTTTTTCCCCGGAGCAAAAGGAAGGAGGACAGAAGGAGAAGGGAGGTGGGGCCACGCCCTCCACCCCTTGCCCAATTCGGTTTGGACAGGGGGGAGGCGTGCGCCACCTTGTGGCCCTTCTTCCTTATCTCTACTAAAGCCCACTAAGGCCCATTAACTGCGTCATCATCACATGACAGACGTGAGACTTCATCCCACTGAACCTTTTTTTCTTAGTGTCCAGATATCTGCTTATCGTCCCACAGTATCCGGAACTAACTTTGATTCCGGCAAGGCACTTGAACAATTGATCGACCTCCTTCGAATCTAAGGTGAAGCAAGAGGGGGGGGGGCAATATTGTTCTTCCTTCTTGTTTACTTTTTTGCCCCTATCTTCCGTCTCCGTCTCGGTCTCCTCTAACGACTTTTTACCGGGCATTTGGAGATCTTTCCTGATTTTCAGAAATTCCAAGTCTTTTCTTGCCTTCGGCCCATCCTTGGTCCTCTCCGGCATGTTCATCAATGTTCCAGGCAAACTCTCAAGGATATTTTTGTGATATGCATTTGATCAAGGCTATGAGGCGTGTCGAGTATGGGCCAGTAATCCAAGTCCCAGAAAACAGATCTCGTCTTCCATACCTTCAGCAAGGGCTCCGGCGCCTTTTTCTTCGTCTTTCCCGGCGAGGGGCACTGTTTCCAGTTCTTCAATAACTCATATATTTCTGCACCGCTACGCTTACGTGGAGGACCTCGTTGCTCAGCCTTACCATTGAATAGATCTCCACGCTTTCTCCATGGGTCATCCTTCTCGAGCCATCTTTGATGCCCCATGTACACGATTTTCGAAGACCCGCCATCTCTCGATAGTTGCAGAGAAGTTGTATCATCCATGCACCTCGTGCATCCGCAATATCCGTGGCACACCTGGCCGGAGAGATAGCCGTAACCGAGATAGTCATGCACCGTCGTGATCAGCTCGACTCTCATGTAGAAATACTCTCCTTTGCTTGCATCCCATGCCTTGGCCGGCGTTGTTCATAAGTTCTGTAACTCCTCTTTCAGTAACCCGAGATATAGATTTATATCATTTCCCGATTGTCTTGGCCCTTGAATAAGCATAGCCATGTGTATGTATTTTTCTTCATGCACAACCAGGGGGAGGATGTACATCCATACAAACACAGGCCATGTGCTATGATTGGTGTTCTGGTTGCCAAATGGATTCATGCCATCACTACTAGCGCCAAGCACGACGTTCCTTGGATCATTTGCGAAAAAAATCAAATTCAGCATTTAGTGCTCTCCACTGGCTAGCATCTACGAGGTGTCTCAGCTTCGGCTCATCTCCGTCATCTGGATTCACCCTCTCCGCGTGCCAACGCATAAGCTTTGCTTCCTTAGGATCTACGAAATACCGTTGTAGACGTGGAGTGATCGGAAAGTACCATACAACTTTCTGTGGAGCTTTGTTTCCAGCCTTTTTATATCGTGAAGCATTGCACTTTGGACAGATGGTTTTTTCAGCGTGCTCGTTCCGATATATGATGCAATCATTGACGCATGCGTGATATCTAATATGTGGTAGATCAAGAGGGCACACGATTTTCTTTGCCTCCTCGACACTAGTAGGACACAGGCTTCCCGCTGGAAGAACCTTCTTTAGGTACTACATAAGCTCATCCAGGCTTGTATCTGTCCATTTGTTTTTTGCCTTCATCTTTAGAAGTTCTAGTGTGAAACTCAAGCGGGTCACCTCGGGATTATTGCAACCATCATACAAAGGAGCCCTCGAGTCTACCTCCAGTTGCGCCAGTTTGGCCTCCTCTCTAGAAGCAGCTCTGTCGCTAGTCATCTTCTTGCGAAGCAGGTCTCAAACATGCGGGTCCTGCATGGCTGAACATAGTAGCAACAAAGACGGTGGCGTGTCCGCATCTTCTCCGCCTTGAACTGCCTCTTTGCCATCGACATTTCCGAGGCCGTCTTCCTCTTCTGGCACATACTCGTTCATCTCTTCGTCTGCCGGCCCCATGTCGTTATTTCCTGCCCCATCGGCGTCCTCATCATCATCATCTTCACTTATCCACCGAGTATGGCCATGCATGAGTAGGCGCGCCTTGAATGTGCCACCCTCAAAGGGGTCGAGCCTGATAATTCCTTTGCATTTTCGACACGGACATAAAACATCCTTCAGTCTGTTTTCATACATGTCGTCCACAGCGGATTGCCAGTATCTTTCCACCATCCTTCCATTGACCTTCATGATCACTTGCGCGCGGAGCAAACATTATAACCACGTATATATGCATGCATGGATCAAATTCATACAAAAATTCAGCATGACCTTCCCTAAACATAGGACATATTGAGTTTGCCCGAAATTCGCCGAAACGGAATTGAATCGACATTTCGGCAAAACATAGGCAACTCATGTCACCCACATTATTTCATCAAATACACAACGTAGGAAACTCAAATTATGCCACACACAAATCGGTATATATATTCTCATATCGCCCATATATATATAGTTGCAATCCTATCCACACAAACACCTTTTTTTGCTCACCTATGTGTTGAGAGGGATATCAAGCACCTTTCTTCTTAATTACCTAGTAGTTCTAGATATACAGCTGTAACTAGCTAGCTAGCTAGCTAGCTAGCTAGGGAGAGAGAGAGAGAGCTAGCTAGGGAGGTAGTGGGAGAGGAGAGGGAAGGCATTAATGGAAGGGGGTGGAGGGCAAAGAAGAGGGGGAGGGCGGGCATTAATGGAGGGGTTGGTGGTGGAGGGCACAAAGAAGAGGGTGGTGGTGGAGGGCAAAGAAGAGGGCTCTAATGGAGGGGGTGGTGGAGGGCAAAGAAGAGGGGGATGGTGGAGGGCAAAGAAAAGGGGGAGGGAGGGCTCTAATGGAGGGGTGGTGGAGGGGGAGCATTGAATGGAACAAGCAAGGTGCAAGGAAAGGAGGAGAAAGGAAAGGGGAGAGGAAGAAGAAAGGGAAGGAAGGAGGGGAAATGTGGTAGGTGGGTGGCGACCATAGCAGTAGCGCGGGGTGCCAAAGCACGCTACTGCTATGAGTGCCAGCCAAAATATCTGCTGGTACGTAAAACTAGTTATAGTGCTTGTACAAAAACAACGCTACTGTTATAAGTTCACCCATAGAAGAAATAGCAGTAGCGCGTCTAGGTGCACAGGCGCTACAACTACTTTCTTAACAGTAGCGCTGGTTAGACAACAAACGCTGCTAATATTTTTTGGTCGGGTGGTGTGCTGTGGCAAACTTACCAGTAGTGTGGCCTCCAAAAACCAACGCTGCTACTATGTTATACCAGGAGCGTGCTTTATAATAGACACTACTAGTAACTATCAGTAGCGTGGGGTCCATAATACACTCTACTGGTAAACTTCTATGTATAACCCTTTTCCTAGTAGTGAGTTCCGCTTCTAGTGACCATTTCCTTTGCAGTAGAAGCACTCAGTTTCAGGCTTAGGTCTAGCTTTGGGCTTCTTCACGGGAGTGACAACTTGCTTGCCATTCTACTTGAAGTTCCCTTTCTTTCCCTTTGCCCTTTTCTTGAAGCTAGTGGTCTTGTCAATCATCAACACTTGATGCTCTTTCCATATTTCTACCTTCGTCGTTTTTAGCATTACGAAGAGCTCGGGTATCGTTTTCGTCATCCCTTGCATACTATAGTTCATAACGAAGTTCCAGTAACTTGGTGATGGTGACTAGAGAACTCTGTCAATCACTATCTTATCTGGAAGATTAACTCCCACTTGTTTGAAGTGATTGTAGTACACAGACATTCTGAGCACATGCTCACTAGTTGAGCAATTGTCCTCCATCTTTTAGGCAAAGTAATTGTTAGAGGTCTCATACCTCTTGACACGGGCATGAGTCTGAATTACCAATTTCATCTCTTGGAACATCTCATATGTTCCATGACGTTTCAAAAAAACGTTTTTGAAGTCCCGGTTCTAAACCGCAAAGCATGGTGCACTAAACTATCAAGTAGTCATCATATTGAGCTAGCCAAACATTCATAACGTCTGCATCTGCTCCTGCCATTGGTCTGTCACCTAGTGGTGGATCAAGGACATAATTCTTCTATGCATCAATGAGGATACACCTCAGATCACGGACCTAGTCCGCATCATTGCTACTATCATCTTTCAACTTAGTTTTCTCTAGGATCATATAAAAAACATAGGGAAGCTATAATGCGAGCTATTAATCTACAACATAATTTGCAAAATACTATCAGGACTAAGTTCATGATAAATTAAAGTTCAATTAATCATATTACTTAATAACTCCCACTTAGATAGACATCCCTCTAGTCATCTAAATGATCACGTGATCCAAATCAACTAGACCATTTTTAATCATCACGTGAGATGGAGTAGTTTTCAATGGTGAACATCACTATGTTGATCATATCTACTATATGATTCACGCTCGACCTTTCGGTCTCAGTGTTCCAAGGTCATATCTGAATATTCTAGGCTCGTCAAGTTTCACTTGGGTATTCTACGTCTGCGTGTGCAAAACTGGCTTGGACCCGTTGTATGTGAACGCAGAGCTTATCACACCCGATCATCACGTGGTGTCTCGACACCAAGAACTGTAGCAACGGTGCATACTCACGGAGAACACTTATACCTTAAAATTTAGTAAGAGATCATCTTATAATGCTACCGTCGTACTAAGCAAAATAAGATGTATAAAAGATAAACATCACATGCAATCAAAATATGTTCCATGATATGGCCATCATCATCTTGTGCTCATGATATTCATCATCGAAGCATCGTCATGATCTCCATCGTCACCGGCTTGACACCTTGATCTCCATCGTAGCATCGTTGTCGTCTCGCCAACTATTGCTACTACGACTATCGCTACCGCTTAGTGATAATGTAAAGCGATTACATGGCGATTGCATTGCATAAAATAAAGCGACAACCATATGGCTCCTGCCAGTTGCTGATAACTTTGTTACAAAACATGATCATCTCATACAACAAATTATATCACATAATTCCTTGACCATATCACATCACAGCAAGCCCTGCAAAAACAAGTTAGACGCCCTCTACTTTGTTGTTGCAAGTTTTACGTGGCGGCTACGGGCTTCTAGCAAGAACCGTTCTTACCTACGCATCAAAACCACAACGATTTTCGTCAAGTGTGCTGTTTTAACCTTCAACGAGGACCGGGCATAGCCACACTCGATTCAACTAAAGCTGGAGAAACAGATACCCACTAGCCACATGTCTGCGAAGCACGTCGGTAGAACCAGTCTCACGAACACGATCATTTAATGTCGGTTTGGGCCGCTTCATCCAACAATGCCGCCGAATCAAAGTATGACATGTTGGTAAGCGTTATGACTATTATCGCCCACAACTCTATGCATTGTACTCGTTCATATAACATCTACGCATAGACCTGGCCCGGATGCCACTGTTGGGGAACGCGGTAATTTCAAAAAAAAAAATCCTACGATCACGGAAGATCTATCTAGGAGATGCATAGCAACGAGAGGGGTGAGTGTGTCCACATACCCTCCTAGACTGATAGCGGAAGCGTTTAGTTAACGCGGTAGATGTAGTCAAACGTCTTTGCGATCCAACCGATCCAAGTACCGAACGTACGACACCTCCGCGTTCAGTACATGTTCAGCTCGATGACGTCCCTCGTACTCTGAATCTAGTTGAGGCCAAGGGAGAGTTTTTCAGGATGACGGCGTGGTGACGGTGATGATGAAGTTACCGGTGCAGGGCTTGACCTAAGCACTACGATGATTTGATCGAGGTGTGTAAGTATGGAGGGGGGCACCGCACGCGGCTAAAAGATCAACTTGATCAAGTTGTGTCTCCTAGGGAGCCCCCTACCCCCGTATATAAAGGAGGGAGGAGGAGGAGGCCGGCCATGGGAAAGGCGCCCCAAGGGGGGAGTCCTACTTGGACTCCCGGTCCAAGTAGGATTCGGCCCCCACCTTTCCTGTTTTTTCCCCCGAGCAAAAGGAAGGAGGAGAGAAGGAGAAGGAAGCAGGGGCCACGCCCTCCACCCCTTGTCCAATTCGGTTTGGACAGGGGGGTGGTGCGCGCCACCTTTTGACCCTTCTTCCTTCTCTCCACTAAAGCCCACTAAGGCCCGTTAACTTCCCGGGGGGGGGGGTCCGGTAACCTCCCGGTACTTCGGAAAATACTCGAATCACTCCGGAACCATTCTGAAGTATGAATATAACCTTCCAATATATCAATCTTTATGTCTCGAACATTTCGAGACTCCTCGTCATGTTCGTGATCTCATCCGGGACGCCGAACAAACTTCGGTTATCAAAAACACATAACTCACAATACAAATCGTCATCGAACGTTAAGCGTGTGGACTCTACGGGTTCGAGAACTATGTAGAGATGACCGAGACACATCTCCGGTCAATAAACAATAGCGGAACCTAGATGCTCATATTGGCTCCTACATATTCTATGAAGATCTTTATCGGTCAAACCGCATAACAACATACGTTGTTCCCGTTGTCATCGGTATGTTACTTGCCCGACAATCGATCGTTGGTATCATCATACCTAGTTCAATCTCGTTCCATAATACTTCGCCCCGCAACTAACTCATTAGCCACAATACTTGCAAGGCTTATAGTGATGAGTATTACCGAGAGTGCCCAGAGATACCTCTGCGAAACACGGAGTGACAAATCCTAATCTCGATCTATGCCAACCCAACAAACACCTTCGGAGACACCTATAGAGCATCTTTATAATCACCCATTTACGTTGTGACGTTTGGTAGCACACAAAGTGTTCCTCCAGCATTCGGGAGTTGCATAATCTCATTGTCTGAAGAACATGTATAAGTCATGAAGAGAGCAGTAGCAATGAAACTGTAACAATCATAATGCTAAGCTAACGGATGGGTCATGTCGATCACATCATTCTCCTAATGATGTGATCACGTTCATCAAATGAGAACACATGTCTACGTTTAGGAAACATAACCATCTTTGATTAACGAGCTAGTCTAGTAGAGGCATACTAGGGACAATATGTTTTGTCTATCGCCGAAGAAATTACCAGCCTTGAATTTTTGCTTCCTTGAGAATGGATCCTTTGGCTTGGGAAGTGGAGTGTCAGTGAGTTGCATCACAACCTCAGGAATCGCAATCACAGGTTCTTCAGGCTGAGGAATTTCTGGTTCCTCTTTAGTGGCAGTCTGCGTCTTCAAATGTTCAGCAACAGCATTTTCTTCAGCTCTAGTGGCTGGAATTTCTTCATGAACAGATGCAGTGGGTTGAGTTTCTTCAGAGCCCATTTGAACAGTTTGTGCGGGGGACTAAGGGATTTGTTGTAGTGGTGTGAAGAGTGGAGAGTTGGGGTGCTGAATTTTCAAAAAATCATCATTCATCAAAGTTGTAGTACTCCCAATGTCCATGTCTTCATCTTCCATTTCTTCAACGCCGGCCTCTTCAGCAGTAAACTGAGGCATAGGCGAGGAAACAGCAGGAGTTGAAGGGATTGCATCCACTTCAATTTCTTCATCCAACTGCTCTGATGAAGCAGCAAAAGGATTTTCTTCATCACATTCACTAGGAATCACATATTCTTCATCATAAGAAACGATGTCCTTTGATGGCATGGTTGAGAAAGGACCAGCATCAATAGGGTTTGCATATGAACTGGTCAAAGGCTTCATTTTTTCGGAGCTGAAGAATCTAATGGAGCTGATGCTTTCCTTTCCTTCACAGTTGCACGCTCTGCAACCTTAGTCTTCTTCACATCTGATGCAGATGGAAGGATTGGAGTTGGGGTAGGCGCAGGAGGAGCAGAGGAATCTGGTTGATTTTCTTCAGGCACAACTGATGCAGTTGCCCTGACTTCTTCATTTTCTTCGGGCGCACCACTAGTGGATGCCCTGGCAATTTCTTCAGCAGCTGGAATGCAGTCATCAGCCCTGGAACTCACATTTTCTTCAGCAGCCTGATTGTCATCAGCGGTGCTGGCATTTTCTTCAGTCGGCTGAGCAGATGCTGCAGCCTGAGGAATTTCTGGTTGCAATGCAGCTGCAACCTTTGAAGTGAACTTCTCTGTCAGTTTCACAAACCTGACCTTGGCTCCTTTCCAATCAACATAGTAAGCGTTGAATTTATCACTAAGGCCTTTGATTTCAGCCTGCATCTTTACTAGTTTTTCAGTTGACAACACATAAAACTATTCTGCTTGTTTGCCTCAGCCGCTTCGAGAAACTCATGCACGACCTTAATGTACTCGGAGGTGTGTCTGTCACCGTACATCCATTGCTGGTTCATCTGCGTGCATTATATATAATTAAGTGTGTCCAAAACCATTACAGAACATCATGAATAGATAATTAAGTGACCAAATTAATAGAAGTTCATCATCACATTAAAACCAAAGTACATACATAGTTTTCATCTAACAACATATAGCTCTCCAGAGCATCTAATTAATTAAAGCATACATTGAAACTATGTAAAACATTTCAATGCGAAAACAAATGCGATCGTAATCGCAACCAAGGTAACAATTGATCCAACCCCATAATGATACCAAGCCTCGGTATGAATGGTATATTTTCTAATCTTTCTAATCTTCAAGCACATTGTATCCATCTTGATCTTGTGATCATTGACTACATTCGCAACATGCAACTCCAATATCATCTTCTCCTCCTTGATTTTTTTATTTTTTCCTTCAAGAAATTGTTTTCTTCTTCAACTAAATTTAACCTCTCGACAATAGGGCCGTTTGGAATTTCTGGTTCAGATACCTCCTAGATAAATAAAATCTATGTCACATTGGATGGCATAATTTTCATAAACAATAAATGAACCGATAGTTATAAAGATAATATATACCACATCCGAATCATAGATAGGACGAGGGCCGACAGGGGCGGATACCAAAACCATCGCACTATATAATAACAAGCAATAAAATAGTAAGAAAATTAGAAAGTATCTATCTAAAGTAAGAATTTTTTTTCTTTCCGAAAGAAGATAAGAACAAGAGGCTCACGACGGTGCTGCCGGCGGCGAGATCAGAGCGGGCGATCGACGATGGTGAAGGCGGGAATGGGACGTGACGGGCCGCTAAACCTAGACAAATCTCGAGGAAAATGGAGCTTTGAGGTCGATCTTCGAGAGGAGAAAGCTTAACTAGTGTGGCTCGGGCATTTCATCGAACACCTCATGTGCATAGGAGGTGAGCTAGAGCACCACAAAGCCCTCCCCTCGCCGGTCAGATAAAAACAGAGCACTGGAGTGCTCTGCTCGCGGGCGAGGGGTATATATAGGCACCTCATTGTTCCCGATTCATGGCATGAACCGGGACTAAAGGGCAGCCATTGGTACCGGTTCAAGCCACCAACCGGGACCAATAGTGGTGGGCCAAGAGCCAGGACCATTGGTCCCGGTTCGTCCCACCAACCGGGACCAATGGCCCATGTGGCCCGGCCGGACCCCTGGGCTCACGAACCGGGTCCAATGCCCCCATGGGTCCCGGTTCTGGAGTGAACCAGGACTAATGGGCTGACCCGGCCTGAACCTTTGCCCCCTTTTCTACTAGTGAACGTTTTTCTTCAGGATTTCCTCCTTCCTGTACTGCTCTTTCTTGATCTGCCTGGCCTTCTCATATTCCCAATTTTTTTCTTGGATGAAATGGGTCAGCATGTGACTTTGGCCAGGAGTCCACTTGAAATCAGGCATAGGAGTGTATGGGTCCTTGTGCCAGAGATCAATATAGTCCAGGATCAACTTTGGATCCAAAAGCAGTGGCACATTGCTTCCTTTGGCACTAGCGGCCTTGACTTGTCTTTCTCTGATGATTTCGGCAAGTTCTTCATCATCAGCCTCATCATCATCAGAGGGTACTTGGAAGGCCACCTGCTTCTTGTGAGGACTTGGTCGAGGACCTCGTCCAGCAGTGGACATTTTGTTCAGCAGAGAGGGGCCAGCTGAGGAACTTGGTACAGCAGAGGAACTAGCTGAGGCTCCTGAGGTAATAGATATGCCTGCGGTCCTTTGGCATGTGGCGAGATGCACAGGTGCTGAGGATTTTGTTGGAGCATGTCGGTGTCAAAACCGGCGGATCTCGGGTAGGGGGTCCCGAACTGTGCGTCAAGGTCGGATGGTAACAGGAGACAAGGGACACTTTATTTTACCCAGGTTCGGGCACTCTGGGTGGAGGTAAAACCCTACTCCTGCTAGATTAATATTGATGATATGGGTAGTATAAGAGTGGATCTACCGCGAGATCAAGGAGGCTAAACCCTAGAAGCTAGCCTATGGTATGATTGTGTATGATGATGGTTGTCCTATGGACTACAACCCTCCGGTTTATATAGACACCGGATAGGGTTAGGGTTACACAAAGTCGGTTACAATGGTAGGAGATCTCGAATATCCGCACGCCTAGCTTGCCTTCCACACCAAGAAAAGATCCTTCCGGACACGGAACGAAGTCTTCAATCTTGTATCTTCACAGTCCTGGAGTCCGGCTGAAGGTATAGTCCGGCAATCCGAACACCCCTTAATTCAGGACTTCCTCAGTAGCCCCTGAACCAGGCTTCAATGACGACGAGTCCGGCGCGCAGATTGTCTTCGGCATTGCAAGGCGGGTTCCTCCTCCAAGTTCTTCAAGAAGATTATAAACACCAAAAAATAGTTTCCGGATGTGGAAATAAGTTTCCACATATTGCCATATAGAGAATAATATTAACACAAATCAAATCTGCTGATGTATCCCGCAGTGCGTCATAACACTGCGACCAAGCCTTCTATATAAATTGCTTTCATTGTTCCACCCCAGCTTGTTTAGCGGGGCGGTTTCCTTGGCACGTCTTGTCAAAGCAGAGATCATGTGCCCCCTTTAACGGGATTCTCATTAATAAGGACGTAGGTAACCCAACCACGCCATTTACCACGGCGTTTGGGAGGCAAGTGAGTTTTATTAGGTAGGTGGGGACACCTAACCGTACCTGCTTATATAAAGGGATAAGGATTCACCTTTTTAACCTACGCCTTCTTCCTCCTTTGCCAATCCATCTATCGCGAACTCAAGCTCCAGCGCCCAAGTCCGCTCTTCCTTCCTCAACCTTCTCCAACAATGTCCGGAGCGGGAGGCAAGTGGATGGTCTCCTCCGTTACGGAGGCTCAAGTAAAAAGGTTAAGGAAAGCCAGATACTTGTCCAAGGACATCCCGCATCGGCTTCCTGAGAAGGGGCAGCTTCTTCCTACCCCAAGGCCCCATGAGAGGGTAGTTTTTCTTTCACACTTCCTCCGCGGACTGGGCTTTCCACTTCACTCATTTGTCCGGGGGCTCATGTTCTAGTACGGCCTGGATTTCCACGATCTGGCCCCGAACTTTGTTCTCAACATCTCGGCGTTTATCGTCGTGTGTGAGGCCTTTCTCCGTGTCCGCCCCAACTTCGGCCTCTAGCTCAAGACCTTCAACGTCAAGCCCAAGGTGGTGTCCGGCACCCAGGCGGAGTGCGGAGGCGCTATGGTTGGCAAGATAGCCAACGTCCTCTGGTTCGATGGCTCCTTCGTGGAGTCCCTAAAGGGGTGGCAAGCCGGGTGGTTTTACATCACCGAGCCCCGCAATCCGAAATGGGTCGCGGCCCCCGAGTTCAGATCCGGACCCCCCACGCGGCTCATGTCCTGGGAAGAGACAGGCCTGTCGTGGGGCAACGAGGAAGAAGTGACTGGGTTGCAAACGTGCATCCAGTCCCTGGTGAACAAGCCAATCCGGCTTGTCAATATAGTCCAGGTCATGCTCGTTCGCCTGATCCTGCCGTGCCAAGAACGGGATTTTACTTTGTGGGAATTCGACCCGGCGCAGCACCAAACCCTCAGTAGGCTCTTCGACACGACGTATGAAGACGTCTGGAAGGTGCTGACCAAAGGCGCCGAGTCCCCCGCATCCGCCTTCGAGGACCACGGATACAGCTCGTAGCGTAACGCTAGCGAGGTAAGCTATCTATACCTTTGACAGGTTCGTTAAGCTCTTCTTCATAGATTAACTCTATGCGGGATCTAAACTCCCTTTACCTTTGACAGGCTTGGCAGGAGGTATCTGGACCAACTAAGTGTCCGGCTCCTCTGCCCGAAGACCCGGCCCCAGCTCTCTTGGTGAAGCTGATGGCTCCGGCACCTTACGTGGTGCCGGAGAGGAAGGCCAAGAAGAAGAAAACCACCGGGACTCGAAAAAGTTCCCGCAACATGGTGGTATCGGACTCGTCATCTGACGAGTCCGCAACGCTCTCCTCTCGTGAAAACGAGGAGGAGGAACAAGGAAGCTCTCCCCCCAGTGAGGGGAGCGAAGAGGAAGAAGGCCGCCCCAACAGGGGAGGCCGAGGGGTCGAGGAAAAGAAAAACCCCTCCGCTGGACTACTCCCACGACGCCGAAGAGGGCGGAGAGGATTGGCTGGACCGAACCAAGCGTCCGGCAACATCGTAAGTGTTTACATACCAGAGTGACTCATGATATTCTTTTAATGCGTGGCTTTCCCTAATATCGAACGTAATTTATGCAGCCCGCCTGGGCCGGACTCGACGATTCGTCGAGCGGCTCTCTGGATTCGTCGGACGTGAACTCTGTTCCGCCAGCGGTCTCCCCCTGCGGGGCGGACGACGCTGAAGTGGCGCCCCGCCAAGCTTCGGGGCAGGAGGAGATGGTCCTGGAGGAGCCACATGGCAATCCTCCAGACCCCAGGAGTAAAGGGGATGAAACCCCCCAGGGCTCCAAGTCCGGCTTTGTGCCGAACACCACGCTGGACTCGACAGTCCCGGTCCGCGGTGGGCGAACTCCTTCCAAGAGGAGTAAGCCGTCTGAGCCGGCGGCCTCCGTCCAACCAGAGGCGCCGGGCAATTTGCTGGAGGTGCTTAAGGGCGCCGCCATCGATGAGGAGCACCGTACTGTTATGAGTACGGTGATCCAAAGGATTCAGTCCGCCAAGAGCGGACTGAATGAAGCTTGCGCTAGCCTTCTAACAGGCTTCGAGGTAAGTAAAAATATGTCAAATTATTTACCGCATAGACAGTAGCCCCTGATGCTCTGTTCGGTGTTCGGAAAGAAAAGCCGGATAGAGGATCTAGTAATTTTCGCTGGAGTCTAACAAAAAAGGTCAAATATGCGTATGCAGGCTTCACTGTTGTCCATCGCCGCACTGACTGCGCAGGTGGATGTCCTTAAAAAGGACCTCGGGCGGACCGAGCAAGAGCTCGGCCTTGCCAAACGGTAGCTCGAGGAGAAGGAAGGTAAGAAATACCTTAAAAAAGGAAAAGAAAAAAAAGGTGCCTATAGAGAGGCTTGATTGCAGAAAGAAATAACAGGATTGTACTGCTTATTGTAGGGGCCGCAACCGAGGTGGCAACCCTGAAGTAGGCGCTGGCAGAGGCCGAAAAGAAAACGGCCGAGGAGCGCGCCGAGAGAGAAAGGCTTGGTGTTCAGGTCGACGAGGTGCAGCAAGAGCTGCAAGCTCTCATGACAAAACATGAGGGTTTGGAGCTTGAGTCAAAAACGCAAGCATCCGAGCTCGCGCCGGCCGTCGAGATCGCCAAGAGTGCCAAGGCCGAAGCCCAAAAGGCCCTCCAAGAGTTGGAGGAGGTGAAAAAGATAGCAACGGGTAAGGCATTCTCAATGCAAAGTAGGAATATAAAGTAAACTACCTATTTCTTACCCGAATCCGGAGTTCTCCAGGGGCGTTCGCCGATCTTCCCCCCAGCGTATCCGACGCCGCCGCGTTCTACCGAGCTAAGAGGGCAGCTCGACGAAGAGTGTGTTCTGGTCTTAGTATTCTGAGGCCGGACACCCTGTGCCCTTAAGCGATCAGCTGAAACAGCTGGTCGAGCTCCACAAGGCGGCCGAACAGGCCATGAAGGGCTTACTAGTTCGGCTGTGGCCTGGAGAGGCCTTGCCTGGGAGCTATTTCGGGCTGGTGCGGCGGCCGGTGGAGGCCTGTCCACGGCTTGAGGTCATCAAGCGCTCCGTCTGCATTGAAGGTGCCCGGAGGGCCCTTGCCCGTGTAAGGGTACACTGGGGTAAGCTGGACGGAGAGAAGCTGGTGAAGGACGGGCCGCCGCAGGGGAAGGAGCATCGCAAGCCCGAGAACTACTACAAGGAAGTTCTTGCCGGAGCCCGCCTTGTCGCGGATGAATGTACTAAAGATGTAATATTTGAGTGAACTCGCTCGTTTGTATCCTGTGCGCTGAAAACTTGTTCATATGCGCAAAGCAATGCTTATTTAATTTAAAATATTATTTTCTGTGCGGCCGTTTACCAAAAATTTGAGAGATGGCCAGTCGTCGGCTTCTGCCCCCATGCCACTAGTGCTGGGGTGTTCGGGATAAACCTGAGGGCTCTTGTTCCCATAGTTGGGTCCTTCGAGGGAGGCGCTCAGCACAACGAACCAGGCAATCGGACTACAATGCTTGAACGCTCTCACTTAGCCATAGAACGTTATAATTTTAAATTTCGGCGAAGCCCCTAGTTCGGAAGGCCGAATTCGGGGCGCTATCCACGCCTTTGGCCGGACATAGCCAGCTCCTCGCTCAAAGCGGCATAAGCCTTTAAGGACTCGAAAAACCTCTCGAATAGCGACCGGTCTCATGCCTTATCATGACGGTCTGTTTTAGCTTTCTCCACTGAGGTGCTCAACCCACCTGATCTGGGGCACAATCACAGAGGTTCTCCTAGTGCTACCTTAGCCGATAAAGCGGAACGTAAGGCACCAAAACATAGGAGCCGGGCAAACCCAACATGTGACAAAAATCATGACTCGGAGCCGATGCATATAGTGCTATAAGTTCGGGGTGCCGCACTTGTGAAAGTGTACGGACTTCTCACACCAGATAAAAGGGTAATGAAGCCCCTAGCGTGGTTTGTCGTACCATGGTGTACGGGTGCTATCATATTATGTAATAAATATATATATATATATATTCAAAAGAGGATAATGCAAAAAATAGACAAAAAGCTATGCATTGTTTTATAAGGAGGCTATCTATCAAAGCTGAACGATACAAGTATTGCGATGAGCAAAAAAGATATTAGGCTATTTAACATGTCCTGACCAGGCACAGGCCGTGGAATTTAGAAACAGATATATCGCCCGAAATAGAGACCACCTGAGAGTTCCGGAATGCGGCGTAGCTTTGTCTGCTTTCCTGGATCTTGCATCGTCTGTGCGGCAACAATGCCGAACATGTTATCCAGAGTATGGAGTCCTGAAAGTAAAAAGAAAAGGTAAAAAAGAAAAATCCGGCAGCCCCTAGTACGTTTGACACCATGTTGTAGGCATGCCGTTAATGTGCCCCTCCCCCTGTGCCCATGGAATTTTAAGGGCGTAATTGTGTGCTCGAGGTACTTGCTCCGCTATGTTGCGATGGCTGGGGTCGGGGCCGTATTGCTACGCTTGCACTGATCGTGCCAGGTGGTCTTGTTGCAGGTTACTCCGGGCGCGCTTTGCATTGTCCGGTGTTTTAACGGCCGGACTGGAGAGTTGCCTTGAAAGGCTGCTTTGTATTTCTGCTGCGAGGGCCGCCGTGTGCTCCTCCGTACGGATGGAGCGTTCTTTGTTTCCGCTGATCGTAATTACTCCTCGAGGGCCTGACATCTTGAGCTTGAGATATGCGTAGTGCGGCACCGCATTGAATTTAGCGAATGCGGTTCGTCCGAGCAGGGCGTGATAGCCACTGCGGAACGGCACTATATCGAAAATTAACTCTTCGCTTCGGAAGTTATCCGGAGATCCGAAGACCACATCAAGTGTTATCGAGCCTGTGCAATTGGCCACTACACCTGGTATGACGCCTTTAAAGGTCGTCCTTGTGGGCTTGATCCTTGATGGATCTATGCCCATTTTCCACCCTGTATCCTGATAAAGCAGGTTCAGGCTACTGCCGCCGTCCATGAGGACTCTTGTGAGATGAAATCCGTCCACGATTGGGTCGAGGACCAGTGCGGCAAAACCGCCGTGACGGATGCTAGTGGGGTGGTCCCTTCGATCGAAAGTGATCAGGCAGGAGGACCATGGGTTGAACTTTGGGGCGACTGGCTCCATCGCGTATACGTCCCGTAGCGCACGCTTCCCCTCCCGCTTGGGAATGTGGGTCGCGTATATCATGTTCACCGTCCGCACTTGTGGGGAAAACCCTTTCTGTCCATTGTTGTTCGGCGGCCTGGGCTCCTCCTCGTCGTCGCTGTTCAGCCCCTTGTCCTTGTGTTCGGCTCTTAACTTGCCTGCCTGCTTGAACACCCAACAATCCCTGTTGGTGTGATTGGCTGGCCTTTCGGGGGTGCCATGAATCTGGCACGAGCGGTCGAGTATCCGGTCCAAACTGGACGGGCCCTGGGTATTCTTTTTAAATGGCTTTTTCCGCTGACCGGATTTATAGCCTCTGAATCCGGCATTAACTGCCGTATCCTCATTGTTGTCGCTGCTAACGCGGTGCTTTTGATTATTTCGACGTGACCTGCCACTTTTGTCCTTGGTATCCGAATTACCGGGCTTCTTCGATATGTTGTTGCTGCGAGCTAGCCAGCTATCTTCGCCCGCGCAAAAGCTGGTCATGAGCGTCGTGAGGGCTGCCATGGTTTTCGGCTTTTCCTGTCCCAGGTGCCGGGCAAGCCACTCGTCGCGGATGTTATGTTTGAAGGCTGCTAGGGCCTCTGCGTCCGGACAATCGACTATCTGATTTTTCTTTGTTAGGAACCGTGTCCAGAATTGCCTGGCCGATTCTTCTGGCTGCTGAATTATGTGGCTTAGGTCGTCGGCGTCCGGTGGCCGCACATAGGTCCCCTGAAAGTTGTCGAGGAATGCGGCTTCCAGGTCCTCCCAAGAACCGATTGAGTCCGCTGGTAGGCTGTTAAGCCAGTGCTGGGCTGGTCCTTTAAGCTTAAGGGGTAGGTATTTGATGGCGTGTAGATCATCGCCACGTGCCATGTGGATGTGAAGGAGATAATCCTCAATCCATACTACCGGATCTGTCGTACCATCGTACGACTCGATATTGACGGGTTTAAAACCCTTTGGGATTTTATGATCCATTACTTCGTCTGTGAAGCATAATGGGTGTGCGGCGCCCTTGTACTGGGCTATGTCACGACGCAGCTCGGAAGAGTTGTGCCTGCTGTGTTCGGCCCGGCCGGATTTATTGTGTCCGGAGTGAAGATCATCATGTGTCGTCGGGCGTCCGCGCGATCCATAGATCGATCTTGTTTGCTTTGCTTTATCCTCCAGTACGTCTCGCAGGTCTGGCTCGTTTTCCCGTGCCTTATTTGAATGGCACCGGGGCATGGCTTGCTTAAGGGTTCGACAGGCCTCTCTGTCGCGGCCACGGGGTGCCCGGTCTGCCATGTCATATGCTTCCCCCTCTGATTGGGGTAGCGGCCTGCGCTTAGGATAATTTTTGGAGGGGCGCCCGAGTTCATACTCTTCGGCCGCAAGGACTTCAGTCCATCTATCAGCTAGCAAATCTTGATCAGCTCTAAGTTGTTGTTGCTTTTTCTTTAGGCTGTTGGCCGTGGCTAGAAGCCTGCGTTGAAAACGCTCTTGTTCGGCGGGGTCTGATGGTACGACGAATTCGTCGTCGTCGAGGCTTGCCTCGTCTTCGGAGGGAGGCATGTAGTTATCATCCTCAACCTCTTGCTCTGCCGCTCTCTCCTGAGGGCTGGCTTTTCCATCTTCCTGCGCCGAATCTTGCTGGTTCTGGTGTTCTTCGGCGCTGTCCGGGGTAGTATTATCTCCCGTGCCGGAATCACCATTTCTGCTGTGGCGGGATTTAGAGAGGCGCCGTTGGCGCCGGCGTTTTGGCGGTTTTTTCGAGTTGTCGTCATCCGCCGTTCCATCGCCATCCGCATCCTTTGGAGCATCCACCATATATATGTCATATGACGAGGTGGCGGTCCAGCGCCCTACAGGTGCTGCTTCTTGTTCGTCTCCTCCTTCGTCGTCCATACCGTCGAAGTCTTCGGAGCCGAAGTCAAGCATGTCGGTTAAATCGTCGATAGTGGCTATTAAGTGGGTGGTGGGTGGGCTTTGAATTTCTTCGTTATCCGAATCCCAACCTCGCAGACCATAGTCTAGCCTGGGCTCTTCTGATAAAGAGAGAGACTTGAGAGAATTCAGGATATCACCGAAAGGTGAGCACTGAAAGATGTCCGCAGCGGTGAACTCCATTACAGGCGCCCAATCAGATTTGATCGGCGGGGGCACGGAAGGCTAGGAGTTCGGAGAAGAGTCCGGCTCCTTGGAGTCCTGGGCCGTGCGGAGTACGGGGCTGGCGTTCGGCTCGATCGCCTTTGAGATCGCAGCCCCCGAGGTGACGTCCAACCGTTCATCCTCGGAGAACGCAGCGGGCTCCGAGTCAAGGATCGGGGCCGGAGCGTGTGCGGCCTCCAGGGTACTATTCGAAGGCAGAGCTATATCATGCCCCTCGAAATAGTGCGGCGCGCTTGGCTGTGGCTCGAACCCGTCGAAGATCAAGTCTCCGCGGATATCAGCCGTGTAGTTTAAGCTTCCAAACCTGACTTGATGGCCAGGGGCGTAGCTTTCGATCTGCTCCAGATGACCAAGCGAATTGGCCCACAGAACGAAGCCGCCGAAGACGAAGATTTGTCCGGGAAGGAAAGTCTCACCCTGGAACTCATCGTTGTTGATGATCAAGGGAGCCATCGGGCCTAAAAGCGATGACACAGAGGAACTCTCAATGAAAGCACCAATGTCGGTGTCAAAACCTGCGGATCTCGGGTAGGGGGTCCCGAACTGTGCGTCAAGGTCGGATGGTAACAGGAGACAAGGGACACTTTATTTTACCCAGGTTCGGGCCCTCTCGATGGAGGTAAAACCCTACTCCTGCTAGATTAATATTGATGATATGGGTAGTACAAGAGTGGATCTACCGCGAGATCAAGGAGGCTAAACCCTAGAAGCTAGCCTATGGTATGATTGTGTATGATGATGGTTGTCCTACGGACTACAACCCTCCTGTTTATATAGACACGGGATAGGGTTAGGGTTACCTAGAGACGGTTACAATGGTAGGAGATCTCGAATATCCACACGCTTAGCTTGCCTTCCACGCCAAGAAAAGATCCTTCCGGACACGGGACGAAGTCTTCAATCTTGTATCTTCATAGTCCTGGAGTCCGGCTGAAGGTATAGTCCGGCAATCCGAACACCCCCTAATCCAGGACTTCCTTAGAGCAGCTGAAGACTTGGCGGAGGAGCTGAGAACTTTGGAGGAGCGGGAGCAGCATGAGAAATTGGCCGTGAGGGCTTTGAGGATTCTGGCCGTGAGGACATAGCTGAGGAACTCGGCCCTGAGGGCGTTGATGGCGAAGCACTTGACTTGTGCGCAGGTGTTCGCACACGAACACGTCACCGTGTACCTCCAACACCGAGGGTGATGCACCTCAGCTCACGTCGAAGGAGACCCGTCCGGAAGTGCGGTACGCAGGCAATCCAGCAGGTGCTTTTGAATACCCGAAACCCCACACGCCCGGGAGGGACCCCTTCAAGGCACGCGGCGGCTATGGGCTGCCCTAGGTCGACCTGATCGCTCCTAGGGCCTCGAGGTTCGCCGCCCTACAACAAGAAGAACAGACGAAGAACGAGGAAGAAAAAGAACTGGGGTTAATGAGAAAAGATAATAGATAAAAAGTGGTAGATGAATTGATCGATTGTGTGTTGTTCAATCGGCCGTCACCCCTTAGGTATATAAGAGGTGGCTGGACTTCCCGTGCAAGGAAATGGTTTGGATTCACGTCCGAAACCCTATTCATATTTGGATTAGTTTTATCCGAACTTTCCAAAACTGTTCGGTCTAAATCTGGCTGCACCTTGCGGGTCTTTTTTATGGAGGTAAACGACCACGGATGGAAACGAGTCCAAAAAATATTTTGACCGTTTCGACGAGACGAACAACTTTCATGTTGAACGTGTTTTCATCAGAGGTCATCTCGAGGATCAAATCGCTCGCGCAAAACAGCTAATTATTCACGCAGCTCATCAGACATACCCACATGTGTCTGGTTCCGGGCGTCATATTTTGCTCACTGGAGGGTCGCGCTGTGCGGGCTCTAACATTTGCATACGACCCCGGATTGGGACGATCTTTATATCAAAATCGAACGTTTCGACGATACACACAACTTTCGTGTTGAAACTTTCTCCATTTGAATTCATCCTAATTCGTTTCCAGCCATTCTTTAATCTGGTTTCGACATGAGCACTCTGAATTTGTCATAACTTTTACAGCCGAGCTCCACTTTAGACCATCTTCATATTCATCTTGATCTTCTCGAACAAAGCCATCTCATGGTGATTTTCAATAGTAAGTTTGAATTAATCTTGACATAGCTTCAAACCACTCTTTATAATCGTGCCACTTTTAAGCGTCAACACATGCCCCCCTGTTTTTCGGCAAAGCTAGCATGCCGAAAAATAACTTCTATCAAGTTTATTCTAAGGACGATGTCAGCACTCCATCGGCCATTTTTATGTCCTTAGAACGATAAGTATATATCGACCATGTCTTTTGTGAACTTTTTGATGCAAACTTGGGTGAAACCTTCTCAGTTTCATTAACAATCCGGTGATAAATTACCATAGGTATTTATCTCAAGGTCATCCTCCGAACCATATTGTTCACCCTTTTGCTAGGATTTTGTAGATAACCAACAATAAACTTCTCCAATCCTTACTTCGCCTGCATAAAAGTTTCATTAGTGGCCGAGGTGGTGAGCTCCAATTCGGCCTTACCTATGTTGGCAAGAATAAGCATCGGCTACTGATAGATGTGCAAATACACCATGACCGACGTGGTAGCCGGATGCTTACTAAGCCAACTCTCTCCAATTATCATGTCTAGATATATGAGCAATGCTAAAATAATCTAAAGTAGAAATTATATCTAGCCATTTATCAAGATAAACATGAAGTGATTCATCAAAACATAGAAAGACTTTGGATATTAGTTGCACTACTAATAACGGATCACCAAAAGCCTCAATATGTGTAGCACCTATGGCAAAAAACATCTCTAAACCGAATAACAATGCTTAATATTCGGCCTGATTATTTGTGCAGAAATACTCGAAACGACACGAGGCTTCAAAAACAGCGCCATGAGGAGATATATAAACAACACCAACACCTTGGCCATTGCTACAAATTTGACCATCAATATATAATATCCATAGTACTAGAAAGACAAGGATAATATCAACATTATGCATGTCATTAATCCGATGTTCAGTAATAAAATCAGCTATGATTGGGCCTCTTATAGATCTCAAAGATGCATAAGCCAAATCATATCCAAATAAAGTATAAGCCCACTAACCAATTCTGCAACTATGAATTGGCCTATGCAGCATATATGGCATCGGTCATGATGTCTCAACTCCATTCAATCATAATATAGGCATACATTTAAATTTCCATTAGCACGTACCTTGTCTTGCTCTCCGGTCGAACTAAGGACGATGTTATAATACTACACCCGCCATGCATTGACATACTCTTAGGACGATATATAAATATCGGCCATTACCATGTAAACTTCATTCAAAGCACATATAGCCGAAATAAACAAATGAAATGACAAATCAAGTATTTCGGCCCTTTGGATCAGCAACAAACTTGTAGCTAATCAAATGTATGGTGACTTGGTAATACCCTTTCATGACATAAGAAACTATATTGCATCCATGGATTAAAATAAGCCCAATACCAATCATACCTAATGACGAATTCCATGGCATAGGCGTTAATGGCATAGTTGAAGAATATGGATAATGTGTAGACCAAAGATGTTGAAACCTTCGGCTTGGTCCTTCATAGTTTTCACTCTTTTCCTTCTTCACCTTTGCTGCACTTCTTGTAATGGAAGCTTGCACATAATTCTTATTTTGAGCACTTCCTTCGGGAACCCATGCCATGTTCCTTTCTTCAAGTTCTTGTGCACTAAGTTTTTGTAATTTCTTCTTTTGCCAATACGATAAGCCGAGCAGGCATCTCGGCTGTGATTCTGTTTTGACCAATGGCAATTCATTTTTGGCCTTGTGCACTCTCAACTTCTTTTCTTCAGATTTGGCACTTCAACTCTCAATAATTGGTTGCTTTGTCTCATTGCCTTTAGTAGCCAATGTCAACACTTTAATTGGCTCTTTTTCATTTGAGATCAGATCTGAAGTTGCACTCTTACGACCATCTCTTTTGATGCAGTAGACTTGCTCAACCACCTCTTTCTTCTTCCTTGAGCTCCGGACCGATTCCTTATAATTGAAACGGTCTTTGACATGTGATTGTTCAAATGTAGAGCTTCTCAGAGCTGCATAATATTGGTGAGATGGTCCAAAATAAGATGGAGAATGTGCCCCTATATCATACCTGTCCCATGATGGATATGGATTTACATGAGCATAGGGAGGTATCCATGGCATTGGCATTGGCGGCCCAAAATATGGATATGAATATGTTGCATTAAAATTCTCGCTTTGCCAATACTGATCCTCATATTTGCGCCTTGGGGGTGAACTTGGTTTCTTTGCATGATTGAGCCGATAAGCATTCTTCTCTTCACTCTTCTTTTGATATTTATCCAATAGTTCAGCGAAGGTGATTTTTGATCTCTTACACTTGCGCTTATTTGGGCCTTTGTTTCCTTCTCGTTTGCTTTCATCGATCATTGGATTTGCTTGCTGCCCCCAGTCCTTGGCGTCCCCATTGTAGCTTCGATGGAATTCTCACCCTCAAGATTATGTTCATTATGCTATTCAACAACTTCTTTACTTGAAAGCTTGATCCCATCACCTGCAGTTTTTACCTTCTCTTTAAATGGATCGGCTTGAAGCAGCCGATGCAAAAACATTTTGCCATCGGGACCAATCGGAATAGACAGGTCATCTCTTGGTGTTTCAACAAACTTCAATCGTCCTTTTCTAATGGCCGATTTAACTATTTGACGAAACATGTTGCAATCCTCAAAATTATGCTTGGACAAATCATGCAACTTACAATACATTTGTCCTTGGATTGATGGCTTAACATGGTGATCAAGAATTGTAATGTAATTATTTTTCAGCAACAAATCAAATATTTGATCACACATGCTTGAATTGAAGGTATACTTCTTGTTTTCTAGCCGATCTTGCTGTGAGAACGGCTTTGGAATTAAGCAAATGAATGGTTCAGATTTTCCATCACACCATTCGGCTATGCATTGTGTTTTGCAATCTATATCCGATGTCTTTGGGTAAGATATTATACTAGCATCGGTTTTCTCAACAGAATTTAATCTTGGCTTTAAATTTCTAAAACAAAAATAGTTAGAACACACATGTCTCAATTGAGACCAAGTGCAAGCCAAGTACGAAATAAGCAAAGCTACCCAAATAGATATGAACTTTAGATAAAGCAACGGAGAAAGCTTTGGCTGCAACAATAAGTCATTATCGGTCTTTATAAATGGCACAATTGGTTGACCGATATGTTCTAAAACAATTTTATTGCTAATAAGTAAATTACCCTTCTTCAATGGTCTTTCAAAATTACTTATGAGGATTTTTAATAGATGCATCAATAATAAAGTTGTGACCAAATCTGAAAACAGGTAAATTACTTGCTAGACATACCTCTTTAAATATGTTGAGAGAGCATGATTGTGGTGTAACTTGAGCAATATCTTGCTCTATATTTGGATGACTCTCCAACGCCTTTTCATCATCTTTTTCTTTATTCCATGCATCATTACCTTGAAGATCCTTATCAGCCGAACTTTGTTTGGCTACTTGCTCTTGTCCTTGAGGCTTGTCAATTTCTACGGCACGGAACTCATAGGGTAGGAAGTAGGTTCCATTAACTTTAGAAAAATAAAGCATGGTTGTTTTGCTATGCTTGCCATGCCCTTTCTCAATAATGCTTGCCTCTTTGGATTTGATGGATCCGGAATATATACTACTTGATTCAGCTTTTTCAACTGAAGCACTTTCTAGTTCTGAATCATCCTTCTTTTCATTGATACTACCAATTGGCAATGCTTCTTTTATCTGAGCCAATTCTTTTTCTATTTGTTTCTGGCGGCGAGCGGCAAAGTTGGCTTTAAGTATTTTCTCAATTTCAGCCCACTCTGGATATGATTGCCCATAAGAATTTGTAGCATGAAGATTGCTTTGCATCGGCCCTTGCACATAATTAGATGCATGATTGATAAAACTAGGGCTAGCCGATATATTATGCTCACTAGGTGATCCAGCAACAATTACCTTTGTAGATTGCAGCAACTTGATGACGATCTCTTCGTAGCAAGAACGGGCTGGAGACCGTTCAAAGCTTCTTCCCCAGCGGAGTCGCCAAAAAGTGTGTCCGTACACGAACACATCACCGTGTACCTCCAACGCCGAGGGTGATGCACCGCAGCTCACGTCGAAGGAGACCCGTCCGGAAGCGCGGTACGCAGACAATCCAGCGGGTGCTTTTGAATACCCGAAACCCCACACGCCTGGGAGGGACCCCGTCAGGGCACGCGGCGGCTATGGGCTGCCCTAGGTCGACCTGATCGCTCCTAGGGCCTCGTGGTTCGCCGCCCTGCAACATGAAGAACAGACGAAGAACGAGGAAGAATAAGAACTAGGGTTAAGGAGAAAAGATAAAAGATAAAAAGTGGTAGATGAATTGATCGATTATGTGTTGTTCAATTGGCCGTCACCCCTTAGGTATATAAGAGGCGGCTGGACTTCCCATGCAAGGAAAAGGTTTGGATTCACGTCCAAAACCCTATTCAAATTCGGATTGGTTTTATCCGAACTTTCCAAAACTGTTCGGTCTAAATCTGGCTGCACCTTGCGGGTCTTTTTTATGGTGGTAAACGATCTCGGATGGAAACGAGTCCAAAAGCAATTTTGACCGTTTCGACGATACGAACAACTTTCATGTGGAACGTGTTTTCATCAGAGGTCATCTCGAGGATCAAATCGCTCGCGCAAAACAGCTAATTATTCAGGCAGCTCATCAGACATACCCACATATGTGTCTGGTTACGGGCGTCATATTTTGCTCACTGGAGGGTCGCACTGTGCAGGCTCTAACATTCGCATACGACCTCGGATTGGGACTATCTTTATATCAAAATCGATCGTTTCGACGAGACGCACAACTTTCGTGTTGAACCTTTCTCCATTTGAAGCAATCCAAATTGGGTTTCTAGACATTCTTTAATCTGGTTTTGACATGAGCACTCTGAATTTGTCATAACTTTTACATCCGAGCTCCGCTTTAGACCATCTTCATATTCATCTTGATCTTCCCAAACAAAGCCATCTCATGGTGACTTTCAATAGTAAGTTGGAATTAATCTTGACATAGCTTCAAACCACTCTTTATAAACGTGCCACTTTTGAGCGTCAACAGCAGGCTTCTTTGACATCACCTTTTTGGGCTTGACAGAGGCCTCAGCAGCAGCAGCAGAGTCTTCATTGAATATCCTCACTGCTTCTTTGTCTTGTCTGGCTAGCTTGGCTTGGCGCTTTGCCCATTCATTAGGATAATCCTCACCGCGTTTGAGGCTGGTGGGATCTACTTCCTGGCCAGGTGCCAATGGAAGTGTTGGGCATGGAGGATTTAGAGCGAATTTCTTCATGTATTTCGGAGTAACATATCTGTACTCTCGCCATTCTCTTGCCCATCTTCTTTCTATCCTCTATATGCGCACCTTGCGCTAATTTTTGTCCTCTTTTCCAAACTTTGCCTCATCAGGAGTGCAATAATCTGCATATATGTCATCAGGGATTTCAAAAGCAGTATTGACCTCGGGCCTCTTTCCTCCTTTCTGTGGCTTCTTTCCATCAGCCATTTTCTTCGGTTGAGGAATTTGAACAATTGAATTCTTTGAAGAGGTATGCAACTTTTCTTTGAGGAACGCTGCAAATGAGTTAAGTTGATGAGAACCTAGTGATTCAGCAGTGGACATGAGTACCTGTGAACAGATTATAGTTGCAAGGAATTTAGAGAGGTCATATGCGTTCTCAGAATGTTTTGTAAAATGAACAAGTTCGAGGAATTTGACTAGGAGTATTGAAGAATTTAACTAAGCGTTTTTGTCTTAGGTTCCAGAGTTGTATGGATCAGAAATCCACACAATTGAGGAATCTTGAAGAAAAAATTGTTGCTTAGAGAAACGAATCAAGAACAGATGACATGTGAGGTGTTCAGTGTGTGAGTATTTGAAGAAAAACACCTTTGAAGATTTTGTAGAAATCATCCGAATCAAAGAGGGTTGTAAAAGGAACTTTTAATTACCCTGAACAAACAACACGACGAACTATGAGGTCGAGAAGTGAAGTTCGTCAGTGCAGATCTTCCACGCCCTAACTCGGCGGAGGAAGACAACTACGGCGGCGGCGGAGTGAAGATTTCCGCGGCCGGCGCGAGTACGACGACAACGAGGTCGAGGCAGTGAAGCTCTTCCTCACCGGCGATGATGAAGTAGCGGTGGCGCTAGGGTTTCAGAAGCTCGAGCTGGAGAGAGCAGTCGAGCGGAGTAAAGGAAGTGAGGAAGGAAAGGGGGGTATTTATAGCCACAGTGAAAAAAATGTTCGCCCGAAGAATTAGGACGAACGTGCCCCTGACCCTTCTCATTCGCTTGACATGTGTCACCCAGATACTGAGAAGTGGAGATCGTGTTAGATCGTGGGTGAATAGATATGTATATCGTGGGAAGCTGAACGGTTTGAGCGGCAAAACGAATGTTTTGGATAAGATAAGTGTTAACGTTCCGTTCGCAAATTCTTCAGCTGACAATGACACAGTGAAGATTTTGAACGAGTTTCAAAAAGAATGCACATGAAAAATTTGTGAATAGATTGGGTTGAGTTTAGCATAGAGGGGGAAGGGTCCGATCACATTCACTTAGCAGAAAAATCAACTTGAAGAATTAGCCATAAGTGAATGATGTAGAGGACATAAACTCATATGTATATAGCAAATGAAGAAAAACAAAGGAAACAGTGAAGACAATGCAAAGTTGAAGAACATGCACAACTGAGGAATTTCAAAACTGAGGAAAAACTCAAATTGAAGATTTTTCAACTTTTGTGGTGGCGTGACCCACCGTATAAGAATGATGATGTCAGACCCGCGTACAATTGTCGTAGGGCTCTGAGAATCAAATTCTTCGTTAATTTCTTCACACTTAGAGTGTTATTCTTCATTGATTAACGGGAAACATTTCTTGAGGTGTTGCACATCTAAGTCATCAATTTTTCATAAGTGTTAGGATGAGTGTCCTATTCAAAGAACGTTCGAAGATTCTAAGAAATTTAGCTCACACCGCAACTTGCTAAATCTCTTCTCATCCAAGGGCTTTGTGAAGATATGGGCTAGCTGTTCTTCAGTCTTCACATGCTCAATAGAAATGTCGCCCTTCAACACATGATCACGAAGAAAATGATGACGAATCTGAATGTGCTTTGTCTTCGAGTGACGAACTGGGTTATGAGCAATCTTGATGCAACTCTAATTGTCACATAAGAGAGGCACATTCTTCACGTTGAGGCCGTAGTCCTTGAGGGTTTGCTTTATCCACAGCAATTGAGCACAGCAAGAACCAGCAGCAATGTACTCAGCTTCAGCAGTAGACAGTGATACACAGTTCTGTTTCTTCGAGGACCAACAAACCAAAGATTGTCTAAGGAAATGACGTGTACCAGATGTTGACTTGTGGTCCACACAGTCACCAGCATAGTCAGGGTCAGAATATCCAATGATATCAAAAGCCGAGCCCTTGGGGTACCATAATCCAAGTGTTGGTGTGTGAGCTAGATATCGAAGAATATGCTTCACAGCCTTATGGTGTGATTCCTTCGGTGTAGCTTGAAATCGGGCACACATGCAAACACTAAGCATTATGTCTGTCCTAGATGCACATAAGTACAATAAAGAACCAATCATGGAGCGGCAGACCTTATGATCGAAGTTAATACCATTTTCATCAGTGCACAGATGGCCATTTGTGGGCATACGAATTTTGATGCCTTTGCAATCTTGCTTACCGAATTTCCTCAGTACATCCTTGAGGTATTTCTCCTGAGATATGAATATGGCATTGCGTTGTTGACGAATTTGAAGACCTAAGAAGAATTTCAATTCTCCCATCATAGACATTTGATATTCTTCACTCATCATATAGGCAAATTCATCACTATAACGTTGGTCAGTACAGCCAAAGATAATATCATCAACATATATTTGGCACACAAACAGTTCACTCATATGATTTAGTGAAAAGAGTAGGGTCGAGTGAACCGGGTTTGAAGCCTTTCTTCATGAGGAATTCCTTCAAAGTATCATACCACACCCGAGGGGCCTGCTTGAGGCCATAGAGGGCCTTATTGAGTCTGAAGACTTTGTGAGGATTCTTTGGATCTTCAAAACCTGGGGGTTGAGCAACATATACTTCTTCCTCAAGCTTACCATTGAGGAATGCAATTTTCACATCCATTTGATATAAAGTTATATCATGATGGTTAGCATAAGCAAGTAATATGTGAATAGCCTCAAGTCTAGCAACAGGTGCAAAAGTTTCATCGAAATCAATTCCTTCAACCTGTGTGTAGCCTTGAGCTACTAGTCGTGCCTTATTCCTCACCACAAGGCCATTTTCATCTTGCTTGTTGCGGTAGATCCACTTTGTGCCAATGATATTGTGCTTGCGAGGATCTGGACGTTTGACCAGTTCCCAGACGTTGTTGAGCTTGAACTGATGTAATTCTTCTTGCATGGCCTGAATCCACTTAGGCTCCAGAAATGCTTCATCTACCTTAGTGGGCTCTATGATAGAGACAAAAGCATAGTTCCCACAAAAGTTAGATAAATGTGAAGCTTTTGAGCGTGTGAGAGGACCTGGTGCTTCAATGTCATCGATGATCTTTTCAACTTGCACTTCTTTTGCAACGCAAGGATGAGCTGGTTTTCGTCGAGGAATTAGATCAGCATCTTCTTTAGCACCATTTTCTTCAGCATTTTCTTCAGGTGCATTAGCTCGACGTTCTTCATGTTCTGGAATGAATTCTTCAGCAGATTCTTCGGTAGGAATGACATCGTCAGTAGCCTTGAACTTGATTGATTCCTCAGGTGATGGTTCATCTATCACAGAAGGTAAGTGCTCTCTATGCGAGCCATTAGTTTCATCGAACCGCACATCTACAATTTCAACAACCTTGTGAAGAACGTTGTTGAAGACTCTGTAGGTGTGCGAGTCCTTTCCGTAACCAAGCATGAAACCTTCATGTGCTTTTGGTGCAAATTTAGAGTTGTGATGAGGATCTCTAATCCAACATTTAGCACCGAAGACTTTGAAATAACTCACATTGGTTTTCTTGTCAGTGAGGAGTTCATAGGCAGTCTTCTTGAAGATTTTGTGAAGATATACTCTGTTGATGATGTGGCACGCAGTATCAATTGCATCAATCCAGAAACGACGAGGTGTTTTGTATTCATCAAGCATAGTGCGAGCCATCTCAGCAAGAGTCCTATTCTTGCACTCCACGACGCCATTCTGCTGAGGAGTATAAGGAGCAGATAACTCATGAGTAATACCAAGTTCATCAAGATAGTCATCGAGACGAGAATTCTTGAAGTCAGTTCCATTGTCACTTCTGATGTGCTTGATCTTCACATCGAAGTTGGTTGAAGCCCTCGAGGAAAATCGTTTGAAGACTTCCTGCACTTCATGTTTGTAAGCAACAATGTGTACCCATGTGTAACGAGAGTAATCATCAACAATAACCAAGCCATATTGAGATGCATCATTTGAAATGCAGAATAATGGTTAGGACCGAAGAGATCCATGTGAAGCAATTCAAATGGTCGAGTGGTAGGCATGCTAGTCTTTGCTTGATGCTTAGCCTTTGTCATCTTCCCAGCTTCAGAGGCTCCGCATAGGTGATCCTTGAGGAATTTGACATTCTTAATGCCAATGACATGCTTCTTCTTTGCAAGCGTGTACAAATTCCTCATGCCTGCATGACCAAGTCGTCGATGCCATAGCCGGCCTTCTGAAGCTTTTGCAAGTAGGCACACGGCTGGTTGTGGTCCTATAGAGAAATCAACAATATACAAGTCTCCTCTCCTAGAGCCATCGAAGACTTCCGAATTGTCAGCTTCCATAACCACAACACAACGATACTTGCCAAAGACAACAACCATATCAAGATCACAAAGCATTGATACAGACATGAGGTTGTATCCTAAGGACTCGACAAGCATGACTTTGTCCATGTGTCGATCCTTTGTGATCGCAACCTTACCTAGACCCAATACTTGACTTTTGCCTTTGTCAGCGAAGATGATATGCTTCAGATGCGATGGTGATAAGGGAGCATCCATCAATAGATTCTTGTCACCAGTCATGTGATTTGTACATCCACTATCGAGGACCCACACAGTGGCTTTGGGTTGATCATCCTGCAGATGAATTAGTGCAACTTACGAACTTCATATACTTCATCAGTGAAGAATATGACATCACAATTCATCAGATCAATTTCATCAAGAGTGCAACAGATAAAGCAGTATGAGGACGTGAGAAATGAAAGTTCATTTCTTCATGATTAGCCTGCATCCTTTCAGGCACAATTCAGGTCTCCAGCAAATTCTTCAGACGTTTATGCACGCCTGGAGACCTGAACCTGCAGAAGAGATTAGTTCTTTTTCTTCACCACCCACATCTGAAGGGGTGGCAAAGAGTCCATCACTCTGCGAGCTCCATACGATAAAGGTGGCATAGAAGCCAGTCCATTTCGTTTCATATAAGAGGAGTTAGGGTAAGCATATGAATAAGCAGAGAAATTCTTCAAGGACTTATGAACATAATGGTTAGAAGAATAAAGCTCATATTCATAGCCCTTGGCTCTTCCCTGCGAAACAGAGTTGTTAGCACGATGATATTCATATGAGGACTTTGATCCTTTTGAGGAATTTGATCCACGTGAGGAATTTGGTCCGTATGAGGACTTGGATCCATATGAAGAATTTGGTCCATACGAAGAACTTGATGTGGGGTTCCCATTCTTCACAGGTGGTGTCATGAGGACATTCACCTGAAGACTTTCAAGGCATCATTTGGGAACCCAGATTTTCTTCATAGGGGAACCATTCCTGTAGTTAGTACCAACATATCTAGCAAATACTTCACCATTCTGATTTTTGAATAGTTTATAGTTGGAGTCAAATGACTCATCAGAAGAATGAGGAGATTCACATGTAAAGCCAGATAGATTTGATGCATCAACTGGAGGTCCCTTTGCAGCAACCCATGAGGTTTTGGGGTACTACTCAGGCTTCCAGTATGTTCCATTAGAATTGACTTTCCTCTCAAAGGCGATACCCTCTTTCCTAGGGTTCCTGTTGAGGATCTGCTTTTTAAGCACATCACAAAGAGTCTGATGCCCTTTGAGGCTTTTGTACATGCCTGTCATGTACAATTCCTTCAGCCCTGCATCATCAGTGATACTAACAATGTCCTCAGATGAGGAATTAGTGATAGCAGAGGCAGGTGATGAATTTGTAACACTAGAAGCATTTGAGCATTCAGGTGAAGAATTAGCATATTCACGTTCAATGCATTTAAAACATGGAGGAACAAATTCTTTCTGAGCAGCGCTGATTTGTTGAGCTAGCAACGAATCGCGCTCCTTCTGAAGATCTTCATAACTCACTCTTAGCTTCTCAAGATCTTGCTTTCTTTGAAGAAATTCATAAGAAAGTTTCTCATGAACAGATAAGAGAGTGTTATGATGACCTTGAAGGTTGTCAAACCTAGTCTGAAGTCTCTGAAGATTTTCAGTCAAGGTTTTAGTGCGATCCATTTCTTCACCCAACATATCATCACTTTTGTCTAGCATGTTTTGAACCTTTTCAAAAGCCCTTTGTTGTTTCACAGCAATCTTAGCAAGTTTAGAGTAGTTGGGCTTAAGATTTTCATCAGATTCATTCTCACTAGATTTAGAGGAGGTATATTTAAGTACCTTGGCACCCTTTGCCATGAAGTAATAGGTGGGAGCGTAGTCATCATTGCCTTCATCAGCTTTGTTGGTGAAGTCATTTTCTTCAGAGTTGAAGATAGACTTGCTGACGAATGCAGTAGCGAGAGCCAGACTCGCCACACTAGACTCGGACTCCTCAGATGCCTCCTCTTCCTCATGTTCCTCAGATTCAGCCTCAGAGTCCATTTCCTTGCCAATGAATGTCCAAGCCTTCTTGTAGCTGCTCTTCTTGTGAGACGAAGACTTCGAGGATTTTGATGATGAAAATTTTGAGGATTTCTTCTTTTTCTTCGCATCATCAAAACTGTAATCCTTGCATTTCTTCTTCTTTGATTCCTTTTCCCACGCAGGACAATCTTGAATGTAGTGTCCAGGTTTCTTGCATTTGTGACAAAGCCTCTTCTTGTAGTCATTAGATGAGGAATCATTGCTCCTTGAGGGTCTTCCAAAGCGACCATGTTTTGAGGACTTCTGGAATTTCTTCACGAGCAGTGCTAGCTCATGACTCGGTTCTTCAGGGTCACCAAGGATGCTACCAGAATCTTCATCTTCAGACTCAGAAACTGTATTGGCCTTCAGTGCACGTGATCTACCATAGCTCGAACCATAGAGATCTCTCTTCTCAGCAAGCTGGAACTCGTGAGTATTTAGCTTCTCAAGGATATCAGCGGGATCAAGTGACTTGTAATCAGCACATTCTTGTATCATCAATGCCAAACTATCAATGAGGAATCAAGCGATCTCAGCAATTTCTTCACCACCTCATGGTCGGTGATGTCAGTGGCACTGAGGGAGTCCTGGATTAGGGGGTGTTCGGATAGCCGGACTATACCTTCGGCCGGACTCCTGGACTGTGAAGATACAAGATCGAAGACTTCGTCCCGTGTCCGGAAGGGACTTTCCTTGGCGTGGAAGGCAAGCTTGGCGATACGGATATGTAGATCTCGTACCATTGTAACCGACTCTATGTAACCCTAGCCCTCTCCGGTGTTTATATAAACCGGAGGGTTTTAGTCCGTAGGACGAACAACATAACAACAAATACCATAGGCTAGCTTCTAGGGTTGAGCCTCCTTGATCTTGTGGTAGATCTACTCTTGTACTACCCATATCATCAATATTAATCAAGCAGGAGTAGGGTTTTACCTCCATCAAGAGGGCCTGAACCTGGGTAAAAACATCGTGTCCCTTGTCTCCTATTACTATCCGCCTAGACGCATAGTTCGGGACCCCTACCCGAGATCCGCCGGTTTTGACACCAACATTGGTGCTTTCATTGAGAGTTCCTCTGTGTCGTCACTTTTAGGCCCGATGGCTTCTCCGATCATCAGCAGCGATGCGGTCCAGGGTGAGACTTTTCTCCCCAGATAGATCTTTGTATTCGGCGGCTTTGCACTGCGGGCCAATTCGCTTGGCCATCTGGAGCAGATTGAAAGCTACGCCCCTGGCCATCAGGTCAGATTTGGAAGTCCGAACTACACGGCTGACATCCGCAGGGATTTGATCTCCGACGGATTCGAGCCGCAGCCGAGCGCACCACACTGTCATGAAGGGCATGACTTAGCTCTGCCGCTGAACAGTGCTTTGAAGGCCGCGCCCGCGTCGGCCCCGACCCTTAGTTCGGAGCCGATCGCGCCGATCGAGGACGGGTGGTTGGACGCCGCCTCGGAGGCCGAAATCTCTACGGCGATCGAGCCGAACACCAGATTTGTCCTTTGCGAAGCCCGTGACTCCAAGGTGCTGGACTCCTCTCCGGACTCCGAGCCCCCCGCACCCCTGCCGATCGAATCCGATTGGGCGCCGATTATGGAGTTCACCGCCGCGGACATCTTTCAACACTCTCCCTTCGGCGATATTCTGAATTCACTAAAGTCTCTCTCTTTATCAGGAGAGCCCTGGCCGGACTACGGTCGGCATGGTTGGAATGCGGATGATGAAGAAATTAAAAACCCACCCACCACCCACTTTGTAGCCACTGTCGATGATTTAACCGACGTGCTTGACTACGACTCCGAAGACATCGACGGTATGGACGCTGATGCAGGAGACCATCAGGAATTAGTGCCTATAGGGCACTAGAAAGCCACCTCATCATATGACATATACATGGTGGATACCCCAAAAGAGGGCGATGGCGATGGAAAAGCGGAGGATGACCCCTCCAAGAAATAGCCTAAGCGCCGGTGTCAGCGGGCGCCGCTCTTAATCCCGCCAAAGCAAAAACGGTGATTCCGACACGGGAGATAATAACACTCCAAACAATGCCGAAGAAAACCCCCTCCATCAAAATTCAACACAGGAGGATGGAGAAGCTAGCCCTCATGAGAGAGCGGCAGACAGAGAGGTCGAGGATGATAATTACATGCCTCCCTCCGAAGACGAGGCAAGCCTCGACGATGACGAATTTGTCGTGCCTGAGGATCCCGTCGAACAAGAGCGCTTCAAACGCAGGCTTATAGCCACGGCGAGCAGCCTCAAGAAAAAACAGCTACAGCTTAGAGCTGATCAAGACTTGCTAGCCGACAAATGGACGGAAGTCCTAGCGGCCGAAGAGTATGAACTCGAACGCCCCTCCAAGTGCTACCCAAAGAGCAGGTTGCTACCCCGATTAGAGGAAGAAGCACCTACATCACCAGCGCATGATGCAGCCGACCGGCCACCACGTGGCCGCGACAGAGAGGCATCTCGGCCCTCCACTCAAGCCGCACCCCGGCGCCGCTTTAAAAATACCAAGGCACGGGGGAATGCGCCAGACCTACGAGATATATTGGAGGACAAGGCAAAGCAAACAAGGTCGATCTACGGATAGCGTGAGCGCCCCACAGCACGAGACGGTAATCTTCACGCCGAATACAGTAATTCCGGCCGGGCCGAACACAGTAGACAAAGCTCGCTTGAGCTACGTCGTGATATAGCTCAATACAGAGGTGCCGCACACCCACTATGCTTCACAGATGAAGTAGTGGATCATCAAATCCCAGAGGGTTTTAAACCCGTAAACATCGAATCATATGATGGCACAACAGACCCTGCGGTATGGATCGAGGACTATCTCCTCCATATCCACATGGCCCGCGGTGACGATCTACACGCCATCAAATACCTCCCACTCAAGCTTAAAGGACCACCTCGGCATTGTCTTAATAGCTTGCCAGCAGAGTCAATTGGTTGTTGGGAGGACCTGGAAGCCGCATTCCTCGACAATTTCCAGGGCACTTATGTGCGACCACCAGACACCGATGACCTAAGCCACATAATTCAGCAGCAAGAGGAATCGGCCAGGCAATTCTGGACACAGTTCCTAACCAAGAAAAATCAAATCGTCGACTGTCCGGATGCAGAGGCCCTAGCGGCCTTCAAGCATAATATCCGCGACGAGTGGCTTGCCCGGCACCTTGGACAGGAGAAGCCGAAATCTATGGCAGCCCTCACGACGCTCATGACCCTCTTTTGTGCGGGAGAAGACAGCTGGCTAGCTCGTAGCAATAACATAACCAAGATCCCTGGTAATTCAGATGCCAAGGACAACAGTGCCAGGTCGCGTCGCAACAAGCACAAGCGCCGCATTAACGGCGACAATGCTGAGGATACGGCAGTTAATGCCAGATTCAGAGGTTCTAAACCCGTTCAGCGGAAAAATCCATTCAAGAGAAATACCCCGGGCCCGTCCAGTTTGGACCGAATACTCGACTGCTCGTGCCAGATACATGGCACCCCCGAAAAGCCAGCCAATCACACCAACAGGGATTGTTGGGTGTTCAAGCAGGCAGGCAAGTTACATGCCAAAAACAGAGATCAGGGGCTACATAGCGACGACGAGGAGGAGCCCCGGCCGCCGAACAGTAGTGGACAGAAGGGATTCCCCCCACAGGTGCGGACGGTGAACATGATATACGCAACCCACATCCCCAAGAGGGAGCGGAAGCGTGCGTTAAGGGACGTATACGCGATGGAGCCAGTCGCCCCGAAGTTCAACCCATGGTCCTCCTGCCCGATCACTTTTGATCGAAGGGACCACCCCTCTAGCATCCGTCACGGCGGATTCGCCGCATTGGTTCTTGACCCAATCATTGACGGATTTCACCTCACTCGAGTCCTCATGGACGGCGGCGGCAGCCTGAACCTGCTTTATCAGGATACAGTGCGGAAAATGGGCATCGATCCTTCGAGGATCAAACCCACTAAAACGACCTTTAAAGGCGTCATACCAGGTGTAGAGGCCAACTATACAGGCTCAGTCACACTTGAAGTGGTCTTCGGATCTCCGGATAATTTCCTTAGCGAGGAGTTAATCTTCGACATAGTCCCATTCCGCAGCGGCTATCACGCACTGCTCGGGCGAACCGCATTTGCCAAGTTCAATGTGGTACCGCATTACGCATACCTCAAGCTCAAGATGTCAGGACCTCGAGGAGTCATTACGGTCAATGGAAACACCGAACGCTCTCTCCGTACGGAGAAGCATATGGCGGCCCTCGCAGCGGAAGTACAAAGCAGCCTCTCAAGGCAATTTTCCAGCCCGGCCACTAAACGTCCGGACACCGTCAAGCACGCCCGGAGTAAGCTATAGCAAGACCGCCTGGCACGTTGTGAGCAGGCGTAGCAATGCGGCCCCAACCCCAGCCCTCACGAAATTGCGAAACCAGTACTGCGCGTACATAACTATGCTCTGGAAATACCATGGGCACAGGGGGAGGGGCACCATCACAGCACACCCAAAGCACGGCTTAAACCGCACTAGGGGATGCCGATTTCTCACTTTTATCTTATTTTCAGGACTCCATTCTTTGGAAGGCCTAAGCCGGCAGCACAATTGCCGCACAAACGATGCAAGAACCAGGGAAGAAGAAAACCACGCCGCACTATGGAACTCTAAGGTGGTCTCTATAACGAGCAGTATACCTATTTTGCATATCATTCCACAGTCCGCCCCTGGATAGGACATGTCAAATAGTCCCACATTTTGCTTATCGCACCATTTGTATCGTTCTGCTTTGATCGCAGCATCTTGAAATAAACAATGCATAGCTTTTGTCTATTACTGTATTACTTTTTTTAACAATATATGTTCATTAATGACATGTCGCACCCGTAGACTTTGGTACGGCCAATACACTAGGGGCTTAAGTACCCCACAACACAGTGTGAGAAGTCCGAACACTTTCACAAGTGCGGCACCCCGAACTTATAGCATTATATGCATCAGCTCCGAATCATGTCTTGGGTTAAATGTTGGGTTTGCCCGGCTCCTATGTTTTGGTACCTTACGTTCCATTGTATCGGCTAAGGTAGCGCTAGGAGAACTACTGCGATTGTGCCCCAGTTGAGCTGGGCTAAAGCATCTCAGTAGAGAAAGCTAAAACTGACCGTCATGATAAGGCGAGAGGTGGTCGCTGTTCGAGAGGTTTTCGAGTCCCTAAAGACTTATGCCGCTTAGAGCGAGGAGTCGGCTTTGTCCAGCCCAGCCATGGATAGCGCCGCGAACTCGGTCTTCCGAACATTAGGGGCTTTGCCGAAATTTAAAATTATAGAATTCTATGGCTAAGTGAGAGTGTTCAAGCATTATAGTCTGATTTCCTTGTTCGTTGTGTTGAGCGCCTCCCTCGAAGGACCCAAGAATGGGAAAAAGAGCGCTCAAGTTTATCCCGAACACCCCAGCACTCGTGGCATGGGGGCAGAAGCCGACGACTCGCCATGTCTTGAAATTTGATAAACGGCCGCACAGAAGGTAATATTTTAAATTCAAAAAGCATTGCTTAGCGCACATGAACAAGTTTTCAGCGCACAGGACAAACACTACTAGGGAAAACCTTATACACAGAACTTTAGCAGTAGCGAGGGTCAAAAAAGCACGCTGGTGCTAAGTAGCAGTAGCGCGCCTGCGCAAACCGCATAGCAGATAAAGTTCTAACAGTAGCGCGTCTTGTTCTAAACACGTTACTACTAAAATTCCCACGGCTTAGCCGATAGGCTACACATAGTAGTAGCGACCTATAACATACCGCGCTACCGCTACTTTCTTTGTAGCAGTGCGTTTTAGTCTAAACTCGCTACTGCTAGAGGATATAAAATTAAATGGAAAGCAAATAGAAAGGTAATTGAAAATGAAAGAAATAGAATAAGGTGAAAGGAAAAAAATAAAATGTGAAGAAAACTAAATGAAAAAGGGGAAAAAGAGAATGGTGTAGCAGTAGCGTGTATTCCAGAACGCGCTGTAGCTAACGTAGCAGTAGCGCCCTTTCTTGAACGCGCTACTGGTACTTATGACTTAACCACGGGGTTCGCCCTTCCCCACGGCCACTTCATCCCCCAAATCCAACTCCACTCTCGCCGCCGCCGCCGCCCGTCGGCCGCCGCGCGCTCTCCGCACACCCTCTACGCCGCCCCCGACCCCAGATTCAACGCCGCCCCCGCCCCCGACCTCAACACCGCCCCGGACGGCGCCCCCGACCCCAACCTCAACGCCGCCCCGGACGCCGCCCCCGACCCCGCCCCCGACCACGACCTCGACGCCGCCTGCCCCTCCCTCGTCGCAGGCACCTGAGGTGAGCACGCCTGGTCCTCCCTCTCCACTACCTCTGCCTAGGGTTTCTACCTCCATCAAATTAGTTAGGGTTCATGTAAGGGTGGAAACGAATCAAATTTCTAAGATGAATCATAAAACGAGTAAAATTTGACCACTTATTTCACTTTATAGTTGGATAATTGGAATATCCGCTACCACTTTCCACCCCTATAGGTTCATCAAATTAGATGGTAATTAGGGCAGTAGTTCCTAGGTACAAATTAGTTAGTAAGAACTAGGTATTAGAATATTTTTATTTATAGTAAGTTTATTTTTAGTAAGAACTAGTTGAATTAATTGAACTAGTTATTAAGAACTTGTTGCTATTTTTTAAGTTAAAGCAATTTTCCCGCATCGACGTGGACGATGCCTATCCTGCATCCTCGTCGTCGAGTCGGCGGAGGACGACACCTGCTTGACCAGATGGGCCATGTCCGGGACTGGGCTCCGCTGGGGTGGTACTGGGAGGCACTACCTACCGGGGGCGCAGGTTGGTGAGGAGCCAGCCTGTCGTTGACCCGAACCTTCTTTGGTGGCAGTCGCGTGGGCCAGTGACGGTCCAGAGGCTCGAGGACTCCGCGGAGGTGGTGCGTCACCGTGTCAGTGAGGAGGACGTGCACGTCCGTCTCTACTTGTTTGCGTTGGAGCACAGGTTCTCCAATACTTGGCAGGTTCTCCAGGGATCTCACTGGAGCTATGATCCCGTGATGGTTCCCTCTCTCTAGGTGTCCACCGCCCGCGCCGATACCCGTCGTGTGCTAGGGTTTTAGTTGTATTAGTGATGTTATATGTATGACACTGTTCGGGATGTATTAGTGATAATATTCGATGATGTACGGATGCATGAGATGATTTACTTTTGCTTATTGAATGCATGCTAATTTGAGTCCTATAAGATATTTTGAAATGTATATCTTGTGTTGCTCAATATCCAAGTGGCCGGTCATGTTTGCAGGTTACACCTCCGAGTGGCCTATGTTTTGCCGGAGTGTTGATTCATTTCCGTTCCGGCAAATTTCAGGCGCTCGATATGTCCTATTTTAGCAAAGGTCATGCCGGATTTTTCCGTGAATTTTGGCATGACTTTTGCCAGAATATGTAGGAAATATCGAGTGCCCCGGATTTGTTTGTTGAGTATCCTGGTAGTTGTCTTCTATCGATTTTCAATTAATGTTTTAACTATGAACATAGGAAATGTCTGACGATGAAAAGCATTTCGGTATTTGCAAATACTGCAAAGACGAGCGCGGCCTGTGCGACGGAATCTTCCTAGATGATGATAGGCGCTTCAGCATCAAGCTGGACGAGAACTTCGAAGTGGATACAGTAAGTCACAACGACAAGTCTTTTTTCGTAATTAAGCATGAAATCTGCTTTATTTGCTTCAACTTATATTTTTTTACTATTCTACTAGTGTATCCCCTGCCATGCAAGAGTTTTTGTATTGGATAAGATAGGTTTCAGTCATACTATGGAGGTAAAGAAAGTTTACTTGAAGACCGAGCATGGTTATATTTTCCACGCAAAATTATACAATTCAGACGACTACACCTATTTTGGATGCAAAACATGGCGATCACTATGCAAGACTTATGCATTTGAGCCTGATATGGTTATCACCTTTGATATTTGTCCGGAAGATGATATTGAAGGTAATACCGACATCTGGGTCGATCTGCAGACGCCTCCAGTTACACCATTATGTAAGTTTCTCAACCATATTTATGTCTTTGATATTGTTTATTCAAAAATAGTTGACAACTAATTTGTATTGTCAGCTTATTTCAGTGCAATCAAACATGTCCAGCGCTTGGTAGACAGGACCTACTACTCTCCCGGGGCTGAACTAAACTGCGAAGAGCTAAGTCATTATGTTTCATGGCTTGAGGATCTTGATACTGTCAAGACTAATTTTCTTCCTGGACTTAGAAATGTTAGTACTCAAAACGTGCGACCAATGGTGTTCGTAATGAACTACGGTCACATCTATTTAGGAAGGATGGTAAGATTTTTACTATTTGTCCTCAGTGCATCTTTTCCATACATTATTTGTGAAGCTAAACTTCATTGCTAAGTATGTTACCATACGATGTTCTTCAACAGGGACTCCCGATGAATGTTGTGCCTTATGGGATCGAGACTAAAGGCACCATGAGTATTATTAGCTTACGGCCAAGATATCCTACATGTTACTTTAGTGCATTCAAGATCAGCGATGAATGCTTAATAGTGCAAGACTGGACCAAATATGTGGTGGGGGAGCGCAGAGAAGTACTAGGGGGCAGCAAACAGATATGCTACCCAAAATTAGGAGACAGGTTCATCTGCATACTCCAACTTGATCAAGGAGGAGAGCTACACATGTTTTATGTTATTTTACCTAAGAGAGAGCAGTAGGAATGATTAGCTAGCTAGAAATGAGTTTGAGGATGATGATGTGCTACATTATTACTATGATGATAAAATAGCTAGTGTTGGTGGTAATGACTATGATGATTATTATTAGCTAGAGTTGGTGGTGATTAGCTAGCTAGAATGAGAGTTTGAAGATGATGATGTGTGCTACACTATGACTATGATGATTAAATAGCTAATGTTGGTGGCAATGACTATGATGATGATTAAATAGCTTGTGTTGGCGGATTAGATTCAAGTGGAGGAAACATGTGGTGCACATCAAAAGTACTACTAGTCCAAACTAGATCTAGTTTGGATTTGTAGTATACTTTTGACATGCACAACATATTGCCTCCACTTGAAACTAATCCACCTTCATTTGACACACTGTTATGGACATAATGATGTAAACCTCATAACTGGTACTGTACCAATATTTGTACGACGGCGCATAAATACACTAAAAAAAAGAATACTAGTAGCGATGGACAGATAACGCGCTGCCAGTAGTTACATTAGCAGTAGCGTGGGATTGAACAAACGCTGTAGCTACTTGTCCTAGCAGTAGCCCGTGCGGGCACACATTACTGCTAAGAAATAGTTGTAGCGCCTTATTAGTAGCGCCGCTACCCGCGCTACTGAGAGGCCCAAACCCTCGCTGCTGCTAGGCTTTTCCCTAGTAGTGAAAATAAACAAGTTTTACTCAAAAATTACATCTTTCGAGCATTCGTCCGCCATAAGGCGGGCGCCTTCCAGAACGCCCGTATAGTACATCTCGGGGTGGCGATGCTCCTTGCCCGGCGGCGGCCCGTCCTTCACAAGCTTCTCCGCATCCAGCTTGCCCCAGTGCACCTTAGCACGGGCAAGCGCCCTACGGGCAACTTCGATGCAGACGGAGCGCTTGATGACTTCGAGCCTTGGACAGGCCTCCACCAGCCGCCTCACCAGCCCAAAGTAGCTCCCAGGCAGAGCCTCTCCAGGCCACAGCCGAACTATGAGGCCCTTCATGGCCTGTTCGGCCACCTTGTGGAGCTCGACCAGTTGCTTCAGCTCGTCGCTCAAGGGCACAGGGAGTCCGGCCTCAGCATACTGAGACCAGAACACCTTCTCTGTCGAGCTACCCTCCTCGGCTCGGTAGAACGCGGCGGCATCGGACACGCTGCGGGGCAAATCTACGAATGCTCCTGGAGAGCTCCGGATTCAGGTAAGTAACAAGTAATTGACTTTCACATGCTTGCTTTGCATAAAGAAACCCTTACCCACTGCTATCTTCTTCATCGCCTCAACCTCCTGGAAGGCCTTCTGGGCTTCGGCCTTTGGCAGACTTGGTATTCTCAATGGCCGCCGCGAGCTCGGACTCTCGGGTCTTTGAGTCAAGCTCCAAACTCTCATGTTTTTTCATGAGAGCCTGGAGCTCTTGCCACACCTCGTCAACCTGCGCCTCATATTTCTCCCGCTCGGTGCGCTCCGTGGCCGCCCTCTTCTCGGCCTCGGACAGCGCTTGCTTAAGGGTCGCCACCTCCGTTGTGGCCCCTACAATAGCCACGTTAGTCCTGTCACTTTTTGCAATTGCACCTTTTTATACTTAAATAAGGTATTTCTTACCTTCTTTGTCCTCGGCTGCTTCTTGGCAAGGCCGAGCTCTTGCTCGGACAGCTCGAGGTTCTGCTTTAGCGTGTCCACCTCCGCAGTCAGTGCGGCGGACGCCAGCAGTGAAGCCTACATACGCATATTGACTTACTTTTGTTAGACTCCTGCGAATTTTACTAGATCCTTTATTCGGCTTTTCTTTCCGAACGCCAAACAGAGCATCAGGGGCTACTGTCTATGCGGTAATATTTTTACATATTTTTACATACCTGAAAGCATGTCAAAAGGCCGGCACAGGCTTCGGTTAGCCCGCTCTTGGCGGACTGAACTTTCTGAATCACCGCACTCATAATGGTGTTGTGCTCCTCGTCGATAGAGGCGCCTTTAAGCACCTCCAGCAGATTGTCCGGCGCCTCCGGTTGGACGGGGGCCACCGGCTCAGTGGGCTTGCTCCTCTTGGAAGGAGGTCGCCCGCCGGACTCTGGAACCTTTGAAGGTTCCGGAGTGGTGTCCGGCCTAGGGCCGGACTTGGAGCCCTTAGGGGTTCTATTCCCTTGGCGCCTGGGGTCCGGAAGGTCACCTTGCGGCGCCTCCAGGACCACCTCCTCCTGGCTTGGAACCTCCTAGGACGCCACCTCGGCGTCATCCGTAGGGCGGCGGGAGGTAGCCGTCGGAAGAGAGTTTATGTCCGAGAGTCTAGGGAACCGCTCGATGACACGTCGAGCCGGTCTTTGGGTGGACTACATAATCATATTCGACGTAAGGAAAAGACTGTGCAGTAAAGGAATACTATGACTTACTCTGGTATCCGGATACTTACGATTTCGCCAAGGGCTTAGCCCTGTGCGGCCACTCCTCTTCGCGGTCATCGGCGTTGGTGGAGTAGTCCGGAAGGATTTTCCCCTTCTTGGACCCTCCGGCCTCCCCAGTTGGGGCGGCCTTCCTTTTCCTTCCTTCCCCTGTTGGAGGGGGAGAGGTCTCTTCTTCCTCCTCCTCGTCTTCCCGGGAGGATTGCGTCTCAGAGTCGTCGGACGACGAATCCGACACCACCACATGACGGGCACTCTTTCGAGTCCACGTGGCCTTCTTCTCCGGCACCACATAGGGTGCCAGAACCAGCAGCCTTGCGAATAGAGCATCTGCTGGGTCTTCGGGCAAAGGAGCCGGACAGTTGATCTGTCCGGACTTCACCTGCCAATCATGTGAAAGGAAAGGGAGCTTAGATCCTGCATAAAGTCAAAACTATGAAAAGCTTGAATACCCGGTAAAAGGTAAAAACGGCTTACAACACTACCATGACGCTGCGTGCTGAATCCGCGATCCTCGGTAGCGGATGCGGGAGCCTCGGCGCCCTTGAATAGCACCTTCCAGGCATCTTCGTACGTCGTGTCGAAGAGGCTGCTTAGAGTTGGGTGCTGCGCCGGGTCAAACTCCCACAGGTTGAAGGCCCTTTGTTGACACGGGAGGATCCGGTGGATGAGCATAACCTGGACTACTTTGACAAGTTTAAGCTTCTTGTTCATGAGGGTTTGGATGCATGTTTGCAGTCCAGTCACCTCTCCTTTGTTGCCCCATGACAGGCCCGTCTCTTTCCAGGATGTGAGCCGCGTAGGGGGTCCAGATTGGAACTCGGGGTTTGCGACCCATTCAGGGTCACGCGGCTCGATGATGTAGAACCACCCCGATTTCCACCCCTTCAGGGTCTCCACGAAGGAGCCCTCAAGCCATAGGACGTTGGGCATCTTGCCCACCATGGCGCCTCCGCACTCCGCCTGGTTGCCACGCACCACCTTTGGCTTGACATTGAAAGTCTTGAGCCATAGGCCGAAATGGGGGAGGATGCAGAGGAAGGCCTCGCACACGACGATAAATGCCAAGATATTGAGGACAAAGTTTGGGGCCAGATCGTGGAAATCTAGGCCATAGTAGAACATGAGCCCCCGGACAAACGGGTGAAGAGGGAACCCCAGTCCGCGAAGGAAATGGGGGAGGAACACCACCCTCTCATGGGGCCTTGGGGTGGGGACGAGTTGTCCCTCTTCGAGAAGCCAGTGCGCGATGTCGTTAGACAAGTATCCGGCCTTCCTCAGTTTTTTTATGTGTCCCTCCGTGACGGAGGAGACCATCCACTTGCCTCCCGCTCCAGACATGGTTGGAGAAGGTTGAGGTGGGGAGTGCGGACTTGGGCGCTGGAGCTCGAGTGCGCGGAAATGGATAGGCAAAGGAGGAAGAAGGCGTGGATGAGAAAGGTAGATCCTTATCCCCTTATATGGGCGGATGCAACTACGCGTCCCCACCCGCCTGGCAAAACTCGCTTATCTCCCAAGCGCCGTAATAAATGGCTGGTTGGGTTACCCACGCCCGTATTGATGAGAATCCCGGAATAAGAGGACACGATCTCTACTTTGACAAGACGTGCCAAGGAAACCGCCTCGCATAACACGCTGAGGTGGGACAATAAAACGATTCGTATAAAGGCTTGGCCGTGGTGTGATGTCACGCTACGGAATACGTCAGCAGATTAGATTGGTGTAAATATTATTCTCTCTATGGCAATATGTGGAAACTTATTTTGCAGAGCCGGACACTATCCTTGTGTTCGAAATCTTCTATGAAGTACTTGGAGGAGGAACCCGCCATGCAATGCCGAAGGCAATCTGCGCGCCGGACTCGTCGTCATTGAAGCCTGGTTCAGGGGCTACTGAGGGAGTCCTGGATTAGGGGGTGTTCGGATAGCCGGACTATACCTTCGGCCGGACTCCTGGACTGTGAAGATACAAGATCGAAGACTTCGTCCCGTGTCCGGAAGGGACTTTCCTTGGCGTGGAAGGCAAGCTTGGCGATACGGATATGTAGATCTCCTACCATTGTAACCGACTCTGTGTAACCCTAGCCCTCTCCGGTGTCTATATAAACCGGAGGGTTTTAGTACGTAGGACGAACAACAGAACAACAATCATACCATAGGCTAGTTTCTAGGGTTTAGCCTCCTTGATCTCATGGTAGATCTACTCTTGTACTACCCATATCATCAATATTAATCAAGCAGGAGTAGGGTTTTACCTCCATCGAGAGGGCCCGAACCTGGGTAAAAACATCGTGTCCCTTGTCTCCTGTTACCATCCGCCAAGACGCACAGTTCGGGACCCCCTACCCGAGATCCACCGGTTTTGACACCGACAGGCACCAAGTGCTTGAAGCTCATTTGAGATGTCAGGAGGCGATCGAAGGTTTGTTGAACATTTTCATTGTCGAGTCTTTTGAAGCGGTTGAAGATATTGCGAAGAACATCAACTCGAGAGTCACGCTGTGTTGAGACTCCTTCATTGACTTTGGACAGCCTATTCCAGATAAGCTTAGCAGTTTCCAAAGCACTCACTCTTCCATACTGTCCTTTGCTCAGATGGCCACATATGATATTCTTCGCTTGAGAATCGAGTTGCTTGAATCTCTTCACATTACCAGCATTCAGAGAAGGTGTGACTAAGGGAACACCATTTTCCACAACATACCAGAGATCATTATCAATTGCCTCAAGATGCATTCACATCTTGTTCTTCTAGTAGGGGTAGTCCGTTCCATCAAAGGTAGGACACCTGCAGAGACCTTGATCATACCTGTGGTCGACATAACTAAAACTCCAGGCGGTTAAATCAAAATCACACAGAACAAGGGAGTACCTTGCTCTGATACCAATTGAAAGTGCGTTATATCGACTAGAGGGGTGAATAGGCGATTTTTATGAATTCTTCACTGAGAAATTTGTGGGTGAGGAAATTCCCTAGCGAAGAGCTACTTGCAGCAGAATAAGTACTCAAAAGTAAACATAACAGAAGACAAGCATAGTCATCATGATGAAGTGAAAACAAGCACAGAGTAATGAAAGCGTAAACACAGGATAACACAGGATGAAGACAAACAGACTGAAGAAATTGAACTGAGGAAATTGAGAAAGTCTTCACTCAAAGTCTTCATACACAGATATGAACAAGTGCACAACACAATTATGAGAAAATGAAAGAGTTGAACAAATAGAACCAGTTGGCTTGGTGAAGACAATGATTTGGTTGACCAGTTCCAACTGCTGTCTCAGTTGTACATCTGGTTGGAGCGGCTAGGTATTTAAACCTGAGGACACACAGTCCTCACCATATTCTCCTTGAGCTAAGGTCACACAGACCTCGCCCAATCACTCGTGGTAAGTCTTCAGGTGACTTCCGAACCTTCACAAACTCGGTCGCTCGGCGATCCACAATTCCTCTTGGATGCTCTAGACCATGACGCCTAACCGTCTGGAAGAAGCACAGTCTTCAAAGGTAACAAGCGTCGAATCCACGTAGGATCAATCTCTTTAGTGATGCTCAAGCACTTTGGGTTTGTAGGTGTTTGGGTTTGGGTTTTTCCTCACTTGATGATTTTCACTCAAAGTCCTCGGAGGATGGGTTGCTCTAAAATGACAAGTGTCAGTTTCTCTCGGAGCAGCCAACCAGCTAGTGGTTGTAGGGGGTGGCTATTTATAGCCTAGGGAGCAGCCCGACATGATAAGACATAAATGCCCTACAATGATATGACCGTTAGGTGGATAAGATAGTTTGGGACAGCTGGCACGTAGCACAACAACGGTCGGAAATTTGAGGCTCAAATTCCTCAGGGCTATCATGTTCCTCACAGTGTAGGCAATCCGCACTGGCGAATTCCTAACTCCTCAGTCAGAACAAATTCCTCAAAGACCAGAAGAACTTTGTCTCTGTCACTCAAGAATATGACTTATCTGTATGAGATTTCCAATGGCTTCACTCGAAGGGATTGGTAGACGTAGGATTTTGAGTTGAGCATCACATGGAAATTTTTCCTTAGTATTTCCTCGACCCCCTTTAACAGTACGGTGTTTCCTGTGACTCAAGAAAGAGAAAATGAAACTACGAAAACAAAAGTCTTCAAGCTTCATGTTCCTCGAATGAATACCAAGTCTTCAAGGTCACACCAATTTCTTCACTTTCAAAGTCTTTAGAAATTCAAAGTCTTCAGTCGAAGAACGTCATTTTTATGGGTCGACTTTCTCTGTAAATATCAAACTCCTCATAGACTTATAGATCTGTGTACACTCATAAACACATTAGTCCCTTAACCTATAAGTCTTCAATACACCAAAATCACTAAGGGGCACTAGATGCACTTACATGAACTCCACTCCCAAGGGATTCTGCCTGGGACGCGATCTAGCTCGCATGATCGGCGACCACGACAAGCAACCAAACAATCATGACAATACCTGCAATCTGGCATGCCATGTTAGGTTAGTACATTAAATGTACTTGCAAGCTCACAACAACCAAAAGCATCAAGGCAAGACAACAACATAGCATTAGTAGGTTAATTAATTAATAACTACTATGATGCGAAAGTAACTACTAAGCATGAAAGGAAGCTACTATAATGCAAATAAACCAACATCTCAACAACCATCTCACTCTTGGCTATCCAGCCAAGCAATATACCATCTCAATCACCTCGTAATCAAAAACTGAATGATCATCCTCAAGATTATCTCAACATCATCCTCGGCATCCTGCCAAACTGTTACTAACCACATCAGAAACATATTAGTCCTATAAAAGTCATTCCGTCATGCGAGTGTTGATCGAACAGTGTGAACTAGTACGAATAGTGCCCATAATCAAAGGCGCGGCTATCGATAGAATAAACACACACTCTGCAGAGGTTAGCACACTGTACCCACACCACGGAACCCATGGCCTCGCACTCCCATTCGGGTGGACCAACTGCGTTTCGACAAAACCGATATATTGCCCATTACACTCTCCCAGCCACTCCGACCAACACCCCTTTGGGTTCAGTCCTGGGTGGCACTGATGTCAACCCGTGACATCCAACGGCCACTGTTGTGGCAAAACATAAACGGTCCCAACCGGGGACAAAAGGGCCCTATCCAACTACGGGCACACAAGGCTTGTGTCTACCTACCTGATCAGGGTAGCACGCGCCCATGACCTTCCCTCGTTGGAGGTACCGGCGAGAGACATGTCAAAAGATCACATTAGGGCCTTCCCATAAAGGCAATTGTGATTGCACTGGAAAAGCTCGGTTCGGTGGCACCTGGCCAACTAATGACGGAATTTATCCCCAAAGTATAACTGATACCCCGATATCATCTATCAACCTGTGATCCAAGTTATAGCAATATCCAACAAGTAATCCAAGCATAGCCTAGCTAATAACATAATACTCTGTAAGTAATGAACTACTAAGAGCATGCTAAATCCAACTACACTAATACTACTACTCCAATAGCAAAACCAGATATCAAGCTAAGATCCCCATGAACTCATCATATCCAAAATCATACTCCAAAATATAACATCACTAACTTCATGAAAAAATAATCATAATGCCACTAAAATCCAATGGCAAAATGCTCTTTTCACATGCAATCACATTAGTCCTAAAAATCCAATCAAGACCATGGCAGCAGCAAGATCAAGATAACCCCAAAATGCCATGGACAAATCATTTGTGACTAGAGCAACATTTTAACCAAATTAAAGTAAATAAACTATTATTACATTGCAATCATGCAAATGGAGGGTGTGGCTTGCCTTGCTCCAAGAAGAAGTGGAATACTCCTAGCCTTCATCAAGCACACCAAAACCTACAAAAACACATTTTTGAAAGATGTTTTAAATACTCTATAATGCATTTTTCTGTCCATAAAATCTAGACAACAGAGAAAATACCAAATTCGACTAGAAAATAGAGCACCTCAAAAGAAAAATAATGCAAAAAGAATCAGTTCATTTGGACTTGTAGTTTAGGAGTTATTCAAGGTCAAAGTTGTGATCAAATCTGTATTAAAATGAATTTAAAAGAAAATTAGAAAACCTAAGGTGGGGGTGATGTCGTAGGCTTAAAGTGGAAAGGCGTTTCCACTTATGTACCCCTTCGGTCCCGCGTGGAGTCGCTGACAGGTGGGTTGGCCGGTCAGGTTTAGAAAGTGGGGGAGGGAAACAGAGGAACGACGACTCACCGGCGATGGCTCACCGGCGTAGAGGCCTCGGGGGAGCTGGGCGGCAGCGGGGACGGAACGAGCACATGATGGCGGTCATGCCCGTACCAGCAGCTCCTTGGAAGGTGGTCGGACAGCGTCGGCATCATCATCTCTGGCGGAGGTGACTTACGGACGCCGATGGAATCGGGGATTCTGGCCACCTTCCGAACAATGAAGAGGTGGGGGAGGGCCAGCAAGGCACCCGGAGCTCGAAGAGACACTCGGGAGGGACTAGGATGGACTAGAGTGAGTGGGAGGAGGAGTGGGCCGAACGGCGGAGCTCTTTGTCGAATTTGAAGAAGAAGAGCATTTTGGCCCCTCTGAGTGGCTTAGGCGATGATTGAGGGATAGAGAGGATGACAAGTGAGGAGAAATGAGTTCAGGGATGGATTATATAGGTAGGGCGAATGATCCAGAGCGTTGGCCCGCCGTAGCTCACGGACCTGCTCCAGCAATGGGAAGAAGGCGACGGCTGGCAAGGTTCAGAGGAGCTCGTGGAGGAAGAAAGGAGCCAAGAGGAACAGGAGGAAGCGGACGGAAGACAGACAGAGCCAGTCGATGCAGAGTGAACTCGTGGGCACGCGGTGGCTAGCTCCGGCGAGTCCCGACGCGCAGAGCACACTTGATGCAGCTAGAGCGCATGCATTGACATGCCAGAGGTGCAGTCACCACGGGCACTGGCATTAAGAAGACAAGAGGTTCTACCCTAAGATGTGTGGTGATGAGTCCATGCATCATATAGGCTGAGGCATTTGATGGAGCAAGAGAAGGAACCAAGAAGAGATGTGGGGGGTCACTGAAAGTTCGCTACATGAAACTGAATCTTGATGCAGTGATCACGAGAGATGAACTAAGGGACAAATAAGTTGTGTGGGGTGATTAGCTTAGGAAGGACTATAATCCTGGAGATTTTGAGGATAAATGGACCAAGAATGAATATAGTTGCTTTGTAAGTGCGTATTTGGTCCAGAAAAGGGATTTGGATGATGCACTCCCATAGAGAAGCAACTTGGGCTGAATGTTGGGAAGGCAGAGTTATTTGGCCATAAGAAGATGTTGTAAAAGTTTCATACCAAATGGGCATGCCAAAATAGTACTTGCTTCACAAGCATCCCCACTGACCAGAAACTTGCAATAATTTTGGAGGGAAAATGGCTTAAGGAAATGATCCCAAATTTCGTGGAGAGATGTTATATGGATAGACGAATGATCTGGTAATTTCTCAGAATAAATGAAGCAACATAAAATATACTTGCTTCACAACCTGAAAATATTGCCAGAAACAAAGACTTGAAGTTGTGCTCACATTGATGATTAGATGGAGCTGAAAATTGGAGGAAGGTAATGATATGAGCACATCAAGAGGCATGCAAAATTTCAACTCATTTGGATACTCCTAGCTAGTACTACTTCCTTCACTATAGATTATGTTTGACAAAACCTTTGAAAAATCACTGAGGAAGATTGACTAGGCTATTGAAGTGGAATTTTTTCATGAGGCAATGATTTGGACATAATAGGATGCCCAAAAAGATTGGGAGCAAACAAGATAAGATAAATGGCGCTTCCCTCCCAAAGGCCATTCAGGACAGAACAGAAGAGGGGATATTGGAGGATTATTTTTGAACTGGCCAAGGAAATGTTTGGACATATTTGAGCAATATATAACCCAAAGAAATTGTGAGAATTATTTGGAAATTTTTGGAAGGACAGAAATATAGGTTGCTTCACAACCTAGGGAAAATAGGACAATTCCTTTAATAGAAAAGGAATTCCCAATAAAAGAATATTGGGATTTGGGCTAGGATGGGAATGGTCTGGTCTTGGGATGAGTTTGAGAAAGATGAGCAAACTGGGAGAAGAAGAAATGAACATCTCCCAGGTTTGATGTCCATAGAACTGATCCAGAAAGAAAACCAGAGCAAAAATTAAATAAACTAGAGGAAAAAGAAAAAGGGCCAAAACCAGGCTGTTATAATGAAGCAATATAGAATATAGTTTCTTCGCAAACTGAAATTCTGACCAGAAACTGAGAATTGATACTGAGCTCACATGGAGAGGTGTGATGAGCTCAAATTTGGAGGAGAGCTATGACTTGATCATAGGAAGTACGTGGAAAAGTTTCAACTCATTTGAATATGCCTAGCTTGCACCTCCTTCATAAAGTTCCTTTCTGGACAAAAACTTTAAAAAATAACTGCAAAATATTTACTAGGCAAATTAAGTTGAATCTTGGCATGAGGTAATGATATGGACAATAAAAGGTTTCCAAAAAGTTTGGGGTCAATCAAGAAAAGATAAATAGCACTTCCTTCACAAAGTGCCGTTTAGGGAAGAATAGGAAAAGAATTATTTGAGGATTATTTTTTAACATGGCAAGGAAAAGTTTTGCCATATTTGAGGAATATATGACCCAAAAAAATTATGATAATTATTTGGGAATTTTGAGAGTGGCAGAAATATAGTGTCTTCACAACCTAGGGCAAATATGGTTATTCCTTTAATAGAAAAGGAATACTCTCAATAAAAGGAATATTGGGATTAGGACTAGGATGAAAATGACATGAGCTAGGGATGGTTTTGAGGATGGCAAGCCACTATGAAATCTAGGAAGGCATGATCTTCCCAAGGTTTTGGATCACAGAGCCACGAAAAAGCAAATCAAAACAATAATCCAAGGGAAATCAAAAGAAAAAGTAAAAGCCAAAGTCCAGGGTGTTACATATGTTACATCATGTGTCTACCCCCTTGTTATATAACACACTAAAAGAATGTTGCTGCTCCTAAAACCTGGACCCCAACACAGGCTGGCCGAAATGTTTTTTGGAATACTGATCATCAACTCATCATACCAAAGATATCACCACCCCCTTCTTCTACGAGAGCCTTGATGATCTTTAATTCTCCTTGACTTATCATCGGTGCTACGACCTTTGGTGTTTATTTCTCTTGAGAAGATAAATGTTCAATTTACTAGAGGAAACCAGCTTCGGAATGAATCTTGAAAGAGTTGTTTTTGGTAAAGGAGTGGAAAATAGGCCTCCACAAAATATTTCAATTTTCGTTACATTTGTCATTACTTTTCTATGAGTTTAAGCAAAATTTTCTCACTTTTCATCATTCCTTGGCAACTTTTTTTTAATAGCTCCAAAATTCTCGATCTTTCCCATAATACTCATGGGCCTCTTCTATATCTTTTCATAAACTCTGGGGCATTTTTTAATGAGGAGTTGAACCAGCGCACAATCGTTGGACACAACAAATTAGCAAATCACTATTACAGACAATTATGTTATCAATGTCACTCTTGTCTGGTGGAATAGACCCCTATGGTCGGTCATTAGTCCTTTCTTAACACTGGTGTTTGTCCTTGGTATCGTTTTCGAAAATTCTATACCAACGGACTTTTACGGGTCTATTACGGAGTATGCGTCGTTAACTAATCTTCACCTCCCCTGATTTTCAAGGGGTGTGGGCCCCTCATCATGATTTACTCCAATTAAAAGGTCCCAGCTAGGCGTCCGCTTAAAGCCCGTGCTCATGTGCCCGTGCGTGTAGCAAAGCTCGTCAGTACCTACGGTAGGTGGGATGTCTTTGTATGGTACGTTGTGAATTAAGAAGACTTGGACAGCTCACTCACCAGGCCAATTGTATAGTGGGTGGGATGTTGGGAAGAGTTAATTGCATATGGAAGTACCATACTTCGGCACGTCGTAACGAATTGATATCACTAGTCATATTTTTTGCATGTCAGTATCATTTTGTTGTGAATTAAGAAGACTTGGACAGCTCACTCACCAGGCCAATTGTATAGTGGGTGGGATGTTGGGAAGAGTTAATTGCATATGGAAGTACCATACTTCGGCACGTCGTAACGAATTGATATCACTAGTCATATTTTTTGCATGTCAGTATCATTTCTGCATCTAATCCTTGCAAAATAGTCTAAGCTACGTATAACAGTGTATTGACGTTGAACCTGACCGATGGCCCCACTGCCATGTGCTGACATGGCATGTTTGGGCCCCACTGTCAGGTGCTGACATGGCATGTTTTCACGCGGGTTAAGCCGCCAGCGGGGATTCGAACCCGCTTCCAGATATACTCTGCGCTCGCTCGTTACCACTGACCTAGAGCAACTTTCCATTGGAATGTTACGCGTACGTCTTTTTATAAGGCAGTCTTCCTGGTTTTTTACCCGCGCGCCCCGGCCTGGATTCGATACCGCACCAATACATTCGCGCCGCGCGCTCGCTGCCGCTGAGCATTACATGCTTCACGTCTTTATATATACTTCGGCCGTTCCCCTTTTTAGTGTATATATGTATTTTTCCCGGATTTTTTTTTCAGGCCGTACGCAGTCTGTGTGTCTTATTTTTAAGAAATGTGCATCTTATTTAAATAAGATAATTGTATAACAAAAAAGTTCAATATATATAGTAATTGATGCGATGAACTTTTTTTCATATACGATGCGCTTTTATACGATGAAATTTTTAATATATGATGCAATGAATACATTTTTAATTATATGATGCGATAAACATTTTTTAATATCATATAAAAATTAGCGCCGTATAACATTTAATACAAAATATTTAATATGCACATTTTTTAGTATCGCATAAAAAACAAAACGGCCCAAAGTATAAAAAGTTGCACGCGTGCTGTATGAAGCAAATGTTGCACCGGCAGGGAACCCGCGCAGCGAACGGCTCGGCGCGGATTCAAATGCAGGGTAGTTTTATTTTTATTTTTTTAGTGTTGTACAAAAAATGGAACGGTCGAATACAAAGCCGTACGTGTGCCACATGATGCAAACGGTGCAGTGGCGCCGCGCTAGCGAGAGCGCGTTGCGAACTGATCGTCCCGGTTTGAATTGCGTTGGCCGATAGCACATTTAAATTTTATTTTGTATCATTTAAAAAAGGAACGACCATAATATAAATGTAAGTACGCGTGTATACTTTTGCCATAGGTTCGTCAGCGCACTGGTTGTTCTCTGGCGAACAAGGTATTATAATATGCAATTAAATAAAACTAAGGTTGTTTTTCGCAAAACACCATGCCACGTCAGCATCTGACGGTGGGGCCCGTTAGGCAGATACAGCGTCAATACAATGTTAGAGGCAGGTTAGATTGTTTTGCAACGATTAGGCGCAGACATGATACTGATATGCAAAAAAATATGACTAATGGTACCAATTCGTTAGGAGGTGCCGAAGTGTGGTAGTTCCATGCAATTAACTCTGTTGGGAACAATACGGTTGCACCCAGGCGTGCATTGCTCAAAAAGTGGGCCCATGAACGAATGGATAACAACCATGTATCCTGCCATAGGTTCATCAGCGCACTGGTTGTTCTCTGGCGTAGAGTACCTCAGGTCGTGCGTTCGAATCCAGGCTGAATCGCAGCGCATGCGATTTTTTTTTAAGGAATCCTTTTCTGGCGAACAAGGTATTATAATATGCAATTAAATAAAACTAAGGTTGTTTTTCGCAAAACACCATGCCACGTCAGCATTTGACGGTGGGGCCCGTTAGGCAGATACAGCGTCAATACAATGTTAGAGGCAGGTTAGATTATTTTGCAACGATTAGGCGCAGAGATGATACTGATATGCAAAAAAATATGACTAGTGGTACCAATTCGTTAAGAGGTGCCGAAGTGTGGTAGTTCCATGCAATTTTTGTTTTTGGAACAATACGGTTGCACCCAGGCGTGCATTGCTCAAAAAGTGGGCCCATGAAGGAATGGATAACAACCATGTATCCTGCCTAAAATTCCTATCTTCTCACCTGCACATGGTTGTGCTGCCCCTTCTCACTGTCGTTCTGTCTCAATGGTGGCCTCATTGAAAGGTCTCTGGCCACCTAACGAGCGTTGCAATGGACTGGCTTCCTTCTTCAGCCTCACATGGTTTGTTGCACCTGCACCGATGGACACATAGTACAAATCGTGTTTCCATTTCACTATGATTCTCAGTCACGCATGAATGAAATGAATGTAAGATCAGTGTATTCGTAACAATATATTCCTAGTTTCCATCTCAACTTCCTGGTCTTGCAGAGGCACATGGCAGGATAACAATAAATTTATTTTGGACTGAGCAAGAATAAACGCCCGAGGACGCATTCTATTGCAGCAGCAGCAGCAGCTGTGCCATCCCCAGTACCGAGATTGAGAAGACGCGAGTCGTTGTACTCCCTCCATCCTAAAATTTTGTAGTGCGTATTAATTTTTATTAACGTTAAAATTTGCAAACTTTGACAGAGTTAACAAAAAAGTCATTAACATCTAGAATATCAAATCAATACCATTAGATGTATCTTGAATACAGCTTAATGTGGTATATATTTATTATTGTAAATATAAAAATAACTTTCTTTATAAACCTGGTCAAAGTTTGTGAAGTCTGAGGTTTGCTAAGAAAAACTAATGTGCATTGTATTATGCAGTAATCGTCACTACAGGCTCTAACAAAACCCTCAAAAGAAAAAAAAATAGTTTTGCTAGTTCCCAGTCGACTTAGAATTAGTTACACCCTCCATCTGAATACATGGTGCGTATTACCATAGTGCAGGGCGAGGAAGACATCCAATGTGATAGAAAGGGATTTGCGCTCATAATCGCATCCTTTAATTACTGGATTTCCATTGTGAACGAGTTGAGTGATGAAACTGGCACTATGGTTGGTTGTGTTATTGCTTCAAGCTTTTCTGCTATTGCGGTATTTTCTTCCGGAACTCCTATTCCCCGCCTCTTGTGGGGAATTGGCGCTATAACGCTCATGGGGTGCGGGTGGGCTTGCCCATTCTTAAGATTCTTGTTCCAGCTCGCAAGGATTTTTTTATGGGGTCAGGCAGTAATTTCAACCAGTTTTCCCGCTGCATTGTTCCTAGTGGCTTTTATTTATTTATTGAAAAACTGCATGTATAATTTAACATTTTGAAAAAAAATAAAATAATAAAAATATTCAAGAGTATGGAAAAATGTTACTCCCTCCGATCAATATTAATTGACATTGCTTTAGTATAATTACAGTAAAGTTGTACTAAGTCATCTTCAATTAATATGGATTTGAGGGAGTAGCAGATTTAAAAAATGCTTGTCAATTTTTTTAAAAAAAATATGAATTTGAAAAAAGATATTAGTTAATTAAAAAAGGTTCATTAATTTTAGGAACAATATGAATATGTCAAAGTGTTCACAAATTTTATAAAATTTGAATAAAAAATTTCATGAAGTTTGTAATACCCATGAATCTAATACAATAATCTTGAATTCGATAAATAAATAGGCATGAATTGGAATATATGTTCAAAATATGCAATAAAAGATATTGATTTACAAAAGTGTTCATGATTTTATTTTTATTAATTATATATACATTCGATTAATATATTCTTCATTATTTTAGAATAGTGTTCAGGAATTTTAAAATATTCCTGAACTATATAAAAGAAAAATAAAGATGAACCAAAAAATAGGAAAAGGAAAAAAACAAAAAAAAACCTCAAGAAAAAATATGCAAGACAGTTCAAGGAAATCCGGTGCAGAACCTTATAGAACCTTTACAAAAATGGTTGAAAGGTCCTCAAATTGGAAATGCCGCCCCTGCCTACATGGCCGGCCAGCTACAGAAACTGTGCTATTGGGGGTTTGCGTGGCGGGAAAGCATTATTTGGCGGTTGCATCACATATAGGGAGCTCCTATGTACGTCAGCGCACGATCCATACCTGCCCTCTCCCAGCTCCATCATGCCCTCGACGCCGGCGAACGTCCACAGGTACACTCACCCGCCTCTATTCCCTCTCTCTCTCTCTGTTTAAAACTAATAGAGGGCCCCATGTGTGAGTGACTCTACTCTCGTCTGAAGCGTTATGCAAGTGGAGGCGTAAACTGAGTTTACGCGTTCAACGTGGCCGCCCCAGGGATTTTCTAGATTTGCGTTTTAATTCAATCTAACCGAGAATTTTGACCAAACTTTCACCGTACATTACTTTTGGTCAATATGGTATAGTCTATATGGTATCGGGTCCCGATGGGGATAGTAACATGTCAAACAACGACGCAAGAGGACATCCAATGCATGCCCCAACGGCATGTCCGTGATATGGTAAAAGTATCATACGGTTGACAAATTTTGGTGGACAAAGGTCCACAATGTGGGAAAAGTGTGCGACCCTTGCAGAGTGTAAGAATCTATTTGAATAGCCGAGTCCAACGTATTGGACATGGTTCGTACTAAGTCTCACTGTCTGATCAACACTAGTGATGGGATGACTTATTTTAATAATGGAAGAACTCATCTCAGAATGGCCGACGGGTTACCAATTTGGCAGAAAGACGTTGATGATCTTGACGTAATCATGGGGTGATCATGAGATTAGTTGGTTTGACTAGATCTTCAAGGGTAAGGGTCACCATGTGACCTTAAACGATGGTAACTACTGTAGGCCACCATCAGCATCATGCTCCTAAGTCGTCGTTGCCAAAATCACATGTTTCTTCTTCTTTGATACCACTTTTTAGAATTAGTGCGTGGCTCACAGTCGATCTACTGAGGATCAAGAATTCACACAAGCACGACACCGAGATTTTGTTAACGTGGTTCACGGATACGACTACATCCCCGGCGCCTGACTACGGACGCTCCTCCCCATGACAACGCTACAATACCGCACTCCGGCCGCACGGGAGCCGACACATGTTGCCGGCTACCCCATGTGCTTGTGCTATTGTGTTGGCATATGTTACACCGTGTGTCTACCCCCTCATTATATAAGAGGCCTTGGATACAACTGTCTAATTAGGACACGACTCCATATACTATCTAAACATAATACAACTCCCGGTCCAATTGTAACCTACCTTGTACACTACATTCGACACAACTGTAACAGTTCCGGTGACAGAAAGCAGGAACATAAACTTCGTACTTAACAAGCAACCAAATCTTGAAGCTAAAGTTCCCTTTTCAATTAACTGGAGCGGGGCCAACGTTTTCTATAAGAAATTTTTGGACATTCTGAAAATCTTAGTAAAATCAAAGATGAGAAAACAAACAACCACCCTTCTAGTGGTAGATAAAAAAAAGACATACCCTGATATTGTTTTGGACTATGAGCATCCCCTAATTGCAGAACCATCGAGCGCATAAGGCATGGGCCATAACAGATGCATTACATGAAAGGATGCAAATCACTATTAAAGACAATTAAGCTGTCAGTATCACTCTAATGTGGTGGAATTGATCCCTATGGTCGGTCATCGGTCCTTTCCTGAAGCTGGTGTTTGTCCTTGTTGTCTATTTGATTTGTATCTACAGTAGCTGGGACGTCTTTGTTTCTTATGATGTGATTTATGAAGGCTTGGACAGCAGACTCTCCTGGCCAATCATATAGTGGGTGGGATGTTGGGACCAATCCTATTGAACCCCGGCGTGCATTGTTCTAAAAAGTGGCCCATGAACGAATCGATACCAACCATGTATCCTGCCTAAAATTCCTATCTTCTCACCGGCACATGGCCGTGCCGCCCCTTCTCACTGTCGTTCTCTCACCATGGTAGCCTCATTGAAAGGACTCTAAGCCTCCTGGCGAGCGTTACGATGGACTGGCTTCCTTCTTCAGCCTCACATGTTTTGTTGCACCCGCACCTCTAGACACACAGTATAAATCGTGTTTCCATTTCACTATGATTCTCAGTCACGCATGAATGAAATGAATGTAAGGTCAGTGCATTCGTAACAATATATTCCTAGTTTCCATCTCAACTTCCTGGTCTTGCAGAGGGACATGGCAGGATAACAATAAATTTATTTTGGACTAAGCAAGAATAAACGCCCGAGGGCGCATTCTATTGCTGTTGCAGCAGCAGCTGGGCCAGCCCCTGTTCTGAGACTGAGAAGACCCGAGTCTTTGCACTCCCTCCATCCTGAAATTTAGTAGTGCATATTATTTTTTATTAACATTAAAATTTGCAAACTTTGACCGAGTTAACAGAAAAGTCATTAACATCTAGAATATCAAAACAATACTATTAGATGCATCTTGAATACAGTTTAATGTGATATATATTTCTTATTGTAAATATAAAAATAACTTTGTTTATAAACCTGATCAAAGTTTGTGAAGTTTGACTTATGCGCAAAACACTAATGTGCACTGTATTATGCGGTAATCGTCACTACAGCTCTAACAAAGTCCTCAAAAGGAACAAAATACTTTTGCTAGTTCCCAGACGACTTAGAATTAGTTACTCCCTCCATCTGAATGCATGGGCGACGAAGACATCCAATGTGAGAGAAAGGGATTTGCGCTCATAATCGCATCCTTTAATAACTGCTGACGAAGCTGGCACCATGGTTGGTTGTGTTATTGCTTCAAGCTTTTCTGCTATTGCAGTATTTTTTTTCCGGAGCTCCTATTCCCTGCCTCTTGTGGGGAATTGGCACTATAACGCTCATCGTGTGCAGGTGGGTTGGCCCATTCTTAAGATTCATGTTCCAGCTCGCAAAGATTTTTTTATGGGGTCAGCCAGTAATTTCAACTAGTTTACCCGCTCCGTTGTTCCTAGTGGCTTTTATTTAATCAAAAAATGCATGTATAATTTAACATTTTGAAAGAAAATAAAAATGTAAAAATATTCAAGGATATTGAAAAATGTTACTCCCTCCGATCAATATTAACTGACACTTCTTTAGTATAATTTCAGAAAAAATTTATTAAGGGATCGTCAGTTAATATGGATTTGAGGAAGTAGCAGAATTAAAAATTCTCATCGATTTAAAAAAATCTTTAATTTGAAAATAATTAATCAATTAAAAATGTTCATTACTTTGAGAAACAATATGAAAATGTAAAAAGTGTTCACAAATTTAATAAAATTAGGATAAAGAATGTCATGAAATTTGCAAAACCCATGAATCTTAGACAATAATCTTGAATTTGATTAAAAAAATGGTCGCGAATTGGAAAATATGTTCAAAACATGCAATAAAAGAATATTTACAAAAATCTTCATGATTTTAATTTTTATTACCTATATATATTGGATTTTAATATTTTTCCATTGATTTTAGAATAATGTTCAACTATTTTAAAATATTCATGAACTAAACAAAGGAAAAAATAACGAAAATAAAAAAAATAAAAAATAAAGATGTACAAAAAAACAGGGAACATGTGAGTGAGTCTACTCTCGCCCGAAGCGTTATGCAAGTGGAGGCGTAAACTGAGTTAATGCCTTCGATGTGGCCGCCCCAGGGATTTACTGGATTTTCGTTTTAGTTCAATCGAAACTAGAATTTTGACCAAACTTTGTGGGACGAAGGTCCATGGTGTGGGTAAAGTGCGAGACCCTTGCAGAGTGTAAGAATCTATTCGAATAGTGAAGTCCACGGTATTGGACACAGTTCTTACTAAATCTCACTATCTGGTCAACACCGGTCATGGGATAACTTGTTTAATGAAGGACGGACTCATCTCAGAATGACTGACGGGGTAAGAATTTGTTAGAAAGACATTGATGATTTTGAGGTAATCACGGGGTGATCATGAGATTAGTTGGTTGGACTAGATATTCAAGGGTAAGGATGACCATCTGACCTTAAACGATGGTACCTATTGTAGGCAACCATCAACATCGCGCTCCTAAGTCGTTGTTGCCAAAATCACCGCCTTCTTCTGCTTTGATACCACTTCTTAGCATTAATCCGAGGCTCCTAGTTGATCTAGAGAGGATCAAGAAATCACAAGAGCACGTTACCGAGATTTTGTTAACGAGTTTATTTCAATTCATAATATAAATGTTAAATTTACTAGAGGAAACCAGTTTGGGAATGAAGCTGAGTGGAAGAGTCGTTTTCGCCAAAGGGTTGGAAAATAGGCCTTCACAAAATATTTCATTTTTTCTTGGACTTGTCCTTATTTTTCTATGATTTCAGGTACATTTTTCTGACTTTTCGTCATTCCTTGGCAACTTTTTTTTCGTGATTTCTCCAAAATTCTGAATCATTCCCATAATACTCCTAGGCCTCTTTTATATCTTTTCATAATCTCTTGGGCTTTTGGAAATAGGAGTGGGGCCAGCGCATAACCGGTGGGCACAACAAATTAGCAAATCACAATTAGAGACAATTAAGTTGTTGGTGTCACTCTTTCTTGGTGGAATTGACCACCGGTCCTTTGTTGACGCTGTTGTCTCTCCTTGTTGTCATTTTCGTAAATACCTACAGTAGGTGGGATGTCTTCGTATGGTAGGATGTGATTTAAGAAGGCTTGGACAACTCACTCAACTGGCCAATCAAATAGTGGGTGGGATGTTGGGACCAATCCGGTTGAACCCGGCGTGCATTGCTGTAAAAAGTGGCCCCACGAAAGAATGGATACCAACCATGTATCCTTACTAAAATTCCTATCTTCTCACCTGCACATGGCAGTGCTGCCCCTTCTCACTGTCGTTCTCTCTCCATGGTAGCCTAATTGAAAGGTCTCTGGCCACCTAACGAGCGTTGTGATGGACTGGTTTCCTTCTTCAGCCTCACATGGTTTGTTGCACCTGCACCGATGGACGCACAGTACAAATCGTGTTTCCATTTCACTTTGATTCTCAGTCACGCATGAATGAAATGAATCTAAGATTAGTGTATTCATAACAATATATTCCTAGTTTCCATTTCAACTTCCTGGTCTTGCAGAGGCACATGGCAGGATAACAATCAATATATTTTGGACTGACCAAGAATAAACGCCCGAGGGCGTATTCTATTGCATCAGCAGCAGTAGCTGGGCTAGCCCCAGTACTGAGAGTGAGAAGACCCTAGTCTTTCTACTCCCTCTATCCTAAAATTTAGTAGTGCACATTAAATTTTTCTTAATGTTAAAATTTGCAAACTTCTATCGAGTTAACAAAAAAATTATTAACATCTAGAATATCAAATAAAAACCATTAAATGCATCATGAATACATTTTAATGTGGTATATATTTCTTATTGTAAATATAAAATAACTTTCTTTATTAACCTGATCAAAGTTTGTGAAGATTGACTTTTGCCAAAAAAACAAATGTGCATTGTATTATGCGGTCATCGTTACTATAGGCTCTAAGGAAATCCTCAAAATAAAAAAACAGTTTTGCTAGTTCCCAATCGACTTAGAATTAGTTACTCCCTCCATTTGAATGCATGGTGCATATTACCAACGTGCGGGGCGACGAAGACATCTGATGTGTGAGAGAGGGATTTACGCTCATAATCGCATCCTTTAATTACTGGAGTTTTCATTCTGAACGGGCTCTATAATTGAGGTAATAACTGCGGACGAAACTGACACCATGGTTGGTTGTGTTATCACTTGGAGCTTTTCTGCTATTGCAGTATTTTCTTTGGGAGCTCCTATTCCCTGCCTCTTGTGGCCAATTGGCGCTATAACACGCATCTGGTGCGGGTGGGTTGGCCCATTCTTAAGCTTCTTGTTCCAACTTGCAAGGATCGTTTTTTTGGGATCAGCCTATTATTTCAGTCAGTTTTCCTATTGCGCTGTTCCTAGTGGCTTTTATTTTTCCAAACAATGCATGTATAATTTTACATTTTGATAAAAAAAATAAAGTTGTAAAAATATTGAAGGATATGGAAAAATATTACTCCCTCCGATCAATATTAGTTGACACTGCTTTAGTATAATTTCTGTAACGTTGTACTAAGGCACCATTAATTAATATGGATTTGAGGGAGTAAGAGATTTAACAAATGCTCGTCAATTTAGAAAAAAAAATCATGAATTTGAAAAAAAATGTTAATCTAATGTTCATTAATTTGAGAAACAATATGAAAATGTAACAGTTTTGACAATGTTCATAAAATTTGAATATATTTTTTATGAAGTTTGCAAAAACCATGAATCTAAGACAATAATTTCGAATTTCCTAAAATAATGGCCACGAATTGGAAAATATGTTTAAAACATGCAATAAAGATATTGATTTACAATAATGTACATGATTTTATTAATTATATATATATATATATTGGATTAAATATATTTTTCACTAATATTATAGTAGTGTTCAGGAATTTTAAAATAGTCATGAACTAAATAAAGCAGAAAAAAGAACAAAAACAAAAAAAGGAAAAATAAAGATGAACCAAAAAATCGTAAAAGAACAAAAATAAAAAAAACCTCAAGAAAAAAATGCAAAGCAATTCAAGAAAATCCGGTGCAGAACCTTCTAGAACATTTACAAAAATGTTTCACAAGTCCTAAAATTAGAAATACTGGCCCTTGCATACATGGGCCGGCCAGCTTCCGAAACTTTGCTAGTGGGGGTTTGCATAGCGGGATATAAGGAGCTCATATGTACGTCAGCTCTGGGTACAAGCGTGTTCATCGTCAAGCTCACGATCCATACCCGCCCTCTCCCACCTCCGTCGTGACCTCTACGCCGGCGAACATCCACCAGTACGCTCGCCCGCCTCTATTCCCTCTCTCTATGTTTAAAACTGACAAGGGCCCCACCTGTGCATGACTCTACTCTCTCCCGAAGCTTTATCCAAGTGGAAGCGTAAAGCAAGTTTACGCCTTCTATGTGCCCACCCCAGGGATTTTTTTGGATTTTCGTTTCAATTCAATCTAAACCAGAATTTTGACCGAATATTGGTCGTACATTACTTTTAAACCACACTTCCAAATTTGTTGGTTTTTTTTGCGTTATTTTTCATTAAGCTTCTTTATTTGCACGAAAAAAGTTATATTTTTCTCTACTGTCTAGAATTTCTCGACAGAGAAAAATGCTCTCTGTGATATGTATAAATACAATCAAAAATGTTTTTCAGAATGATCTAAATATTTGAAGACCAGTAGTATTTTCACACTCCGTGGGAGCAAGGCAAGCCAGAGCTCTCATTTGCATCATTGCATTACAAGGCCATGGTTTAATATGATAATTTTTCCATAATTAGAATTATATAGAAATGATTTGCTCATCGCTGGGATGTGTTAATCCAGGTTAATAACAATATTAAATAGGACTAGTATTTTGCAAGCTTGATGATACAAAATGCCATTAGGTTAGTAGATCACTGTCCATGATTACTACGTGATCATGTCTCAATTATCAAGTTGATAGCAATAGCCTGATCATATTGTTCATTGGACTACTAGTTGGATACTGTTAAGACTTGAATCGCAATGATATTGGAGTAACTGAGAAGCCACATGGGGATAAATTCCTTCATTCGTTGATCAAGTGTCATTGAACCGAGCTTCACAGTGCAAACGCATTTGCCTTGATGGGGGCCCCTGACTCGGGCTACCATGTGCACTCTTATAGGTACCACCAAAGAGGGAAGGTCATGCATCTGTGCTACCCTGATCATGTAGGCGGCGATAATCTTGTGAGCCTGGTTTAGTCTATATGGTACTGGGTCCCAATGCGGACAGTATTAGCCACAAGGTGGCACATGTCCAATAGCGACGCAAGAGGACACCCAATGCATGCCCCAAGGGCATGTCGATGATACAGTAAAAGTGTCATAAGATAGACAAGTTTTGTTAGACGAAGGTCCATGGTGTGGGTAAAGTGTGAGACCCTTGCAAAGTGTAAGAATCTATTCGAATAGCCGAGTCCACGGTATTGGAAACAGTTCGTATTATGTCTCACTATCTCACTATCTGATCAACACTAGTGATGGGATGACTTGTTTTAATGATGGAAGAACTCATCTCAGAATGACTGACGGGCTACCAATTTGGCAGAAAGACGTTGATGATCTTGAGGTAATCACGGGGTGATCATGAGATAGTTGGTTTGACTAGATATTCAAGGGTAAGGGTCACCATGTGACCTTAAACTATGGTAACTATTGTGGGCCACGATCAACATCATGCTCCTAAGTCGTCGTTGCCAAAATCACCGGCTTCTCCTTCTTTGATACCACTTTTTAGAATTAGTGCGTGGCTCGCAGTCGATCTACCAAGGATCAAGAAATCACACAAGCACGACATCGAGATTTTGTTAACGTGCTTCACGGATACGACTACATCCCCGGCGCCTGACTACGGGTGCTCCTCCCCATGACAATGCTACAATACCGCACTCCGGCCGCACGGGCGCCAACACACGTTGCTGGCTACCCCACGTGCATGTGTTATTATGTTGGCAGATGTTACATCATGTGTCTACCCCCTCATTATATAACTGTCCAATTAGGACACGACTCCATATACTATCTAAACATATTACAACCCCCAGTCCAATTGTAACCTACCTTGTACACTACATTCGACACAAATCTAACAGTTCCAGTGACAGAAAGCAGGAACATAAACTTCGTACTTAACAAGCAACCAAACCTTGAAACTAAAGTTCCCTTTTAAATTAACTGGAGCAGGACCAATGTTTTCTTTAAGAAAGTTTGGACATTCTAAAAATCTTAGTAAAATCAAAGATGAGAAAACAAACAGCCACCCTTCTAGTGGTTGATAATAAATAGACATACCCTGATATTGTTTTGGACTATGAGCATCCCCTAATTGCAGAACCATCGAGCGCATAAGGCATGGGCCATAACAAATGCATTACATGAAAGGATGCAACTCACTATTAAAGACAATTAAGCTGTCAGTATCACTCTCATGTGGTGGAATTGACACCTATGGTCGGTCATCGGTCCTTTCCTGACGCTGGTGTTTGTCCTTGTTGTCTATTTGATTTGTACCTACAGTAGCTGGGACGTCTTTGTTTCTTATGATGTGATTTATGAAGGCTTGGGTAGCTCACTCACCTGGCCAATCATATAGTGGGTGGGATGTTGGGACCAATCCGATTGAACCCCCGCGTGCATTGTTCTAGAAAGTGGCCCATGAACGAATGGATACCAACCATGTATCCTGCCTAAAATTCCTATCTTCTCACCTGCACATGGCCGTGCTTCCCCTTCTCACTGTCGTTCTCTCTGCATGGTAGCCTCATTGAAAGGTCTCTAGTCTCTTGGCGAGTGTTGCGATGGACTGGCTTCCTCCAGCCTCACATGTTTTGTCGCACCCGCACCTCTAGACACAGAGTATAAATCGTGTTTCCATTTCACTATGATTCTTGGTCATGCATGAATGAAATGAATGTAAGATCAGTGTATTCGTAACAATATATTCCTAGTTTCCATCTCAACTTCCTGGTCTTGTAGAGGGACATGGCAGGATAACAATAAATTTATTTTAGACTGAGCAAGAATAAACGCCCGAGGGCGCATTCTATTGCTGCAGCAGCAGCAGCTGGGCCAGCCCCTGTTCCGAGACTGAGAAGACCCGAGTCTTTGTACTCCCTCCATCCTGAAATTTAGTAGTGCATATTAATTTTTATTAATGTTAAAATTTGCAAACTTTGACCGAGTTAAAAAAAAGTCATTGACATCTAGAATATCAAAACAATACGATTAGATGCATCTTGAATATAGTTTAATGTGGTATATATTTCTTATTGTAAATATAAAAATAACTTTCTTTATAAACCTGATCAAAGTTTGTGAAGTATGACTTCTGCGAAAAACACTAATGTGCATTGTATTATGCGGTAATCGTCACTACAGGCTCTAACAAAATCCTCAAAAGAAAAAAAATACTTTTGCTAGTTCCCAGTCAACTTAGAATTAGTTACTCCCTCCATCTGAATGCATGGGCGACGATGACATCCAATGTGAGAGAAAGAGATTTGCGCTCATAATCGCATCCTTTAATAACTGCTGATGAAACTGGCACCATGGTTGGTTGTGTTATTGCTTCAAGCTTTTCTGCTATTGCAGTATTTTCTTCGGGAGCTCCTATTCCCTGCCTCTTGTGGGGAATTGGCGCTATAACGCTCATCGTGTGCAGGTGGGCTGGCCCATTCATAAGATTCTTGTTACAGCTCGCAAAGATTTTTTTATGGGGTCAGCCAGTAATTTCAACCAATTTTCCTGCTCCGTTGTTCCTAGTGGCTTTTATTTAATCAAAAATTGCATGTATGATTTAACATTTTGAAAGAAAATAAAAATGTAAAAATATTCAAGGATATTGAAAAATGTTCTCCCTCCGATCAATATTAACTGACACTTCTTTAGTATAATTTCAGTAAAATTGTACTAAAGGATCGTCAGTTAATATGGATTTGAGGAAGTAGCAGATTTCAAAAATGCTTCTCAATTTAAAAAATCATGAATTTTAAAAAAATGTGCATTAATAGAAAAAAGGTTCATTAATTTGAGCAAAAATATGAATATGAAAAAGTGTTCACAAATTTTATATAATTTGAATAAAACATTTCATGAAGTTTGCAATACCCATGAATCTAAGACAATAATCTTGGATTTGATAAAAAAATAGTCACGAATTGGAATATATGTTCAAAATATGCAATAAAAGATATTGAGTTACGAAAGTGTTCATGATTTTATTTTTATTAATTATATACATATTGGATTAATATATTCTTCATTATTAGTTTTAGAATAGTGTTCATGAATTTTAAAATATTCATGAGCTATACAAAAGAAAAAAAATAAGGAAAACAAAAAAACGAAAAATAAAGATGAACCAAAAAGTAGAAAAAGAAAAAAACCTCAAGAAAAAAAAAGCAAAACCTTATAGAACCTTTACAAAATGGTTGAAAGGTCCTAAAATTGGAAATACTGCCCTTGCCGACATGGCCTACAAAAACTTTGCTAGTGGGGGTTTGTGTGGTGGGAAAGCATTATTTGGCGCTTGCTCAGATATAGGGAGCTCCTATGTATGTAAGGTACGGGTACAAGTGTGCTCGTCGTCAAGCGCACGATCCATACCCGGCCTCCCCAGCTCTGTCATGGCCTCGACACCGGCGAACTCCTTGCTCTAGTGCTTCGAATGTTAGTCTCCCCAACGCTCAACTCTCTCTCACAGACTTGGCTATGGTGGGAGAAGGATTTGAGTGGAAAGCAACTTTGGGAAGAAGCGGAAACTCATGATCTCACACATGATTAGGTGGTTCTCTATCAGAAAATGAGTAGTTGAAGTGTAGGCACAATCTGATGGCTCTCTCCACTATGGGCATGTACAGCGCGGTTGAGTCAGCTATCTATAAGCAGAGACATGTAGGAATTTTGGTTACGTGGATGAAAGAGAAGGACGAGAGAGAAGCTGTCCGTCTGTATAATTATCGATCGGCTGAATGCATGAAAATCGCTCCTCAACGACAGCATTCCTCCCGTTGTACGATGGGTGCCTGCAACCAGCCGTTTTTCCTTCAAGGACCCGTTCAAGTTTCCCGTAATTCTAGGGCCGATACAGAAAACTTAACTATACAATGCATTGTATAAGACGTCTATACTGCAAACTAAATCTGACATGGATTGAGGCTATAGACAGGAGCCGTCTAAACTGTTGCACATGCCCTAAGGAAGAGGGGTTGATGGGCTATATATAGCCTCCACTAAAAAGTTCAACCGTTACACACTTTTCGCACAACTAGCTAGGTGGCACCAATCAGAAATATCGGTGGCACCGATCTGTACAAAAGATATGAACGTTAGAGATCTCGATGGGACTGACTGGGGACAACCCAGAAGGACCGATGTGCAATAGCAAGGGAAAACCTTGTTTTGGTGGCACCGATTGCATCAACTCGGTAGGACCGAAGTGAAGCAATAGGGCACAAGAAAGTTGGCAAGCCACCTCAGTGGGACTGATTGAACACTCAGTGAGACCGAAATAATTGCAGATGATTACAGAGAGTTTGCAAGGCCATCTCGGTGAGACCAAGATCCATATCGATGGATTCGATTTGTTATAGTTTGGCAGTGGCAGTGTCCAGATGAACTCGATGGCTCCGGATAGGTGTGTTTTGGTGGGACAAAAATATACCAGAGTTCAAAAAATGTTCTTGGAATTAAAAAAATCTCCTTGGTATTCAACACTTGTTCTCGTTATTAAAAAGTTGTTCTTGGAACTGAAATTATGTTCTAAGAACCGATAGATGTTCACCTAAAAATAGATTCGATAAATGGTCAAGACATATTTTTTTTTGGAATTCAAAAATTATTCAATGCATTCAAAACAGGTTCTAGGATCCAACTTTTGTTCTAAGATTCCAAACTTTTTCTAGGATTCATTTTTTAAGATTAAAATAAATGTTCTAAGGTTCAAAATAATGTTGGAATTTAAAAAATGTTCTAAGGTTTACAAAACATTCTTGGAATTCAAAAAATGTGCTTGGTTTGAAAAAGATATTCTGGGAATCAAAATTATGTTCTATCATTCGATAAATGTTCAAGATGTTTAAAAATGTTCTTGCAATTTAAACAATGTTCTTAGAATCGAAATTATGTTATAAGTTTGAAAAAAATATTCTTTGATTGAAATGATCTATGATTTAAAAAATGTTCTAGGATTGAGAAAATTATTCTTGGATTTGAAAAATTGCTCTTCATATTAAAAAAAATGTTCTTGGAACTGAAATTATGTTCTAAGATTTGAGAAACTGTTCAAGACATTTAAAAAATGTTCTTGAAATTTTAAATTTATTTGAGACATTCAAAAAAGGTTTTAGGATTCATATTTTGTTCGAAAAAATTAAAAACAAACTGTATTGAAAAATGTTATATTCATGCTTAAATCATTTTTGGACGAAGTTATTATTAGAAGCTGAATCAACAATCTATTCGTGCTCAAATACATAGTGATTAGAATATAGTACCAAGACAGCAAACAAAACAGGAACTTCGTTAATATATGGTTCAGAATAACTTCTCTATTTCTGATGCAATATTGTGGTGGGAGATACATAGGAAAACAACAAGAAAAAGAAAAATGCAATCCTTAGAACACTTGCATACAGGGTACAAATTCTGTTATATGAACTAGACAGCTGAATGCTTTCTGACGTATACATTGATGAGACAGAAATGGAAGTACAAATCAACGTAATCATCTAGTTGTAACTACTCCTGTCCTTTCTGAAAACAATCTGCCGAGATTGAGGAGTGATTTCCTAAAATCGTTGAACAGAAAAACACTGGAGTAAGCGCAGAATTAGTTTGTATCAAAAAATGTAATAAGGTCTATGAAGAATCCGGTACAGAAATAGTGGAGGAAAATCAGATCAGCAAGCAACTAGCTAGTGTTTTTCCAAGGAAGCAAGTAGCTACGCCCGCGTCATCCTCCCCCCGGGGCGACTCGGGCGGCTAGAAACCTAGCCGCCACCGCCGCCGCAAACTTCCTCCTCCCCTCCCTCCGCCGCCGCCGGAAGATGCCGCCGGGCTAAGCCCGCGGGCCGACGGCGGTGGCGGGGGATCTCCTCTCTCGCGCGTCCCCGGGGTGGGGAGGACCCCAAGGCGTGTGGTGGCGCGACCGATCTGGGATCTGCGGCGCGGCGGATGGCGGCAGGCGGCGGGAGGCCGGCCCGTCCTCGGACGACGACGGCTTGGCGCGGCGGAGGCCAGGGCTGCGGGCGCTGCGGATGGCCCTTCGGGCGGCGGCGGCGGCTGCGGTCGACGGCGGCCGGCTTGGCTGCGGCGGCGTGCATGCGACCTTCCGATCGGCGACGGCGGCATGGAGGGTTTGGTGGTCTCATCGGTGGCACCTCCGATCAGATCTGTTCTGACCAGTGCAGCCGGCGGTGGTGGTCATCTCTTCCATCAGAGGTGACCGGCCTGAGGCTGGGTGTTTGGATCTCGGGATCCGTCATCTGGCACCAGCTGCGAGTCGGGGAGACGTAGTTGCTGGTGAAAACCGAGCCGTCGGCGGGCAATGGCGGCATTCCACGTCGTTACCTTGATGAAGGCATCGTCATGTGACTACCATCGACCCACTCGTATTGCTCCGGGGGAAACCCTAGGATCTGGTGTTCCAGACCGGACGATGGCGGCACTGCGGTGTCGTTTCTCTCTTGGGAGCGTCGTTTTGTGGAGCAGCGCTGGAAGTCAGAGGCAGGAGGTGGAGCGGCTTCGTCTTGCACGGAGCTTCGGCAAAGAGTGGGGGTCAAGAGCATTGCTAACAGTAGCATATTATAAAAGAAATAGTAGAAAAGGAATCTAGTGAGCACCAAGACTAAGCTGTAGAACAATGGAGCCAAATAGTAGAGCAATTCCACACAACTTCAATCCTATAACAGGTCTAGTACAAGTTCTGGTTCTAATCTAGAAGAGAACTACAGCAGTATCACCTATACATGAACCATCACCAGAACTAAGCTTGTTCACTTCTATAGGCGTATCCAAAACATCTTAAATCATATACACACAAAGGGTTATGAACAAAACTGTCAAGCACCAGAACAGAAAATAGTTGACTAGTACTTGCTGTAATGATTTACCTACAACACTCTAGAACAACCATGATCTGTTAGATCTCAGGCGAATCTGCAAATACAAACAGAAAAAAGAGAAACGAATGCAGTTGAGGAACTTGGTAAATTGTAATAAAAAACAAATGGGGAACACCGGATCTGACGAACCTCGACCAGTTATCACAAAATTGAAGTGTTATTCCTCAGATTTTGGTTGTCAAAACATCATCTACCAAAAACAAAGAACAAAATCAGCTAACCCTAATTCCATCCGAGAGACTTGCAGGAAGGGGAGAGAAGATGAAAATCCAGAGCACCTAGCGAACAAGACGCACGAAGGAGGAAGGAATGAAGACCACGGGGAAGAATCGAGTGGAAGGAAGGGGAATCGAGAGGAGCAAGCAGAGAAGAAATGTAAATAAAGCAGCCGCAGGAAGAAAGGGTAACGAGAAAATAGGCGTGCGCCAATGTAGTCGGTCGAAACAGAAAACTAGAAAAAAGGCCGGCCCAAAGACGGGCGAAGGGTGTACGTCGCCCTGACAGTTTGACGCAAAATGCGTCAAATAGGGATTTCCATGATATTGTGTTTTTGCACATGGCAGGTGTAACTGGTCTAGTTAATTTGGGTCAGATTGTTTTGTATTAATAGTAGGTAACATGGCATTGTCGGTATGGGTGCCGACGGTCCAGAGGCTGTAATTAATTTCGGCCCACCGATCATACCCCTGCCCCTATATAAATAAACGGAAACACTAACGCCCACACGCGTGGATCCGCGTCCGTTTATGGGTGCACGAATCTTGGTATGTTTGTGGTGCCACATAGGACTGGGCTGGTGTGTGGGCATTCATTCGGTCGCCCACACGTTCGTTTCACCACATGGAGGGGCCGGTGTGTGGGCGTTTAGCAGTTCGCCCACACGACAATTTTCACTCACGCACAAGGGCTGGTGTGTGGGTATTTGCATCTCGCCCACACGCCCGTCTCCTCTCCCGCATCCAGGCTGCCAGTTGCCATGTGTTTTGCAGTGTACATGGCAACTGCCCTAGTATGCTTTTAAGCAGATCGCAACTCTCTATTTTTTTTACCCGAACATGTCAGTTGTCATGTGTTTTGCAGGGTACACGGCAACTGCCCTAGTGTGCTTGTAAGCAGATGGCAAATCTCTCGTTACCCGAATATGTTATTTTGTCATGTCTATTTGTAGCGCTACACGGCAACTGCCATGAGATGACAACTGCAGTTGAGCAACCATGGCAACTGCAGTTAAACAAACACTGAAGTGGGTCCGAACCATGGCAACTGCGGGGACGTGTGTTGACTGTCACGCGGGGCATGGGGGGCCGTGAGGTAGATGGCTGAAAGAGGTCGTGTGGCAATTATCCATTTTACCCACAAGTAGACGTGTAAGAGGGACCACAAGGAAAAAAAATGGCGTGTGGGCGCTATTTGTTTTGCCCACACGTAGGCGTGTGGGCTGGTCCTCTTAGACACCACATAAAATGTGTGGCCAGACCCCTTAACGCCCACACGTGTGGCAGTTATCGTCGTCCTAAATAAATACGGAGCAGCCCTGAGCAAGCACACATCCGCTGACAGAAACAAAACAAAAAAAGCCAATAAGCACAAAGTTGAGCTTCACCTACGTACTTGGCTACGCCAGAGGCTCCCCGCCGGCAATGGAGGTCCACGTCCTGAGCACGAAGCTCGTCAAGCCCGCGTCCACCAAGCTGGCCGCCAGCGCCCCCGAGTACATCCCTCTCTCTGTCTTTGACAAGGTGACGTACCAAATGCATATGGCCATGATCTTTGCCTTTGCGGCGCCGGCGCCGGCGCCCAGCGCGGCCGCTCTAGAGAAGGGCCTAGCTGTTGCCCTTTCGGAGTACCGCAGCTTGGCGGGGCAGCTGGTCCGCAACCGCAGCGAGGGGCCGGTGGTGCTGCTCAATAACCGGGGTGCCCGTGTGGTGGAGGCGTGCGTGGACGCCGACATGGCGGATGTGGATGTGGCCCAGCCCAATCCCAAGCCGGAGCTGCTGCAGCTGCTTCCGGACCTCGAGGAGGAAGCTATCAAGGAGGTGGTGGTGGTGCAGCTCACGCGGTTCAGGTGCGGCTCCCTCGCGGTGGGGTTCGCCCGCAACCACGCCGTCGCCGACGGGCGCGCCACCAGCAACTTCCTCGTCGCGTGGGGACGTGCCACCAGGGGTCTCACTATGGGCCTCCCGCCCATGTACAGGTACAACCACCTCGACCTATTCCAGCCCCGCCTGACCTCTCACTGCATCAACGAGTTGGAGTTGGAGTTGGACCACCGCAATCGCGAGTACTACCTTCCACCACCGCCGGCGCCGGCGCCCACAGCGACCGCCGGCGACAAGAAGGTGATCGTTGTACACAAGGCGCACTTCAGCAAGGACTGGATCGCCGGCCTCCGCGGCACCACCTCACAAGGGCGGGACCGCCCGTTTACCCGATTCGAAACTATTCTCGCCCAGCTGTGGCGCGCCATGACACGGGCGCGGGGACTCTCACACCACGACATCTCCACGGTGCGTATCTCAGTGGACGGCCGCGGCCGCCTCGGCATGCCAGCGGAGTATGCCGGCAACCTAGTCCTCTGGGCGTTCCCGCGCGCCAGGGTGTCCGAGCTGCTGGGACAACCTCTGAGTCACGCCGCGCAGCTCATCCACGACGAGGTGGCCAGGGTGGCGGACCCGGCCTACTTCCGGTCGTTTGTGGACTTTGCCACCTCCGGCCTTGTCGAGCAGGAAGGACTTGCGCCGAGCTCCGAGATCAACATGAGGGACGTGCTGTGCCCAGACTTGGAGGTGCACAGCTGGCTCACCTTTCACTTCTACGACATGGACTTCGGCACGGGCACCCCAACGTACGTCATGCCGTCCTACATCCCGGCGGAAGGGCTTATCTTCCTTGCGCCGTCCTACATCGGGGACGGCAGCATCGACGCCTTCGTGCCTGTCTTCCAGGACAACCTCGAGGCCTTCAAGCAGTGTCTCTACGAAATCGATCACCATGACAAAGAGTAGCGAGAGCGAGCCAAGGACGCATGCGGGACATGAATAAATGATGCATCCACGGATAAATACCCGATCCAAGATGGTTTCCTTTGTGTGTGTTTTCTTTTGGGGGGAATTGATTTCCTTTTTGCCTCAGAATTTCTTATGAATAAACCGAATTTAATCTGTACCTAATATTTATCTTTATCTTTTTTTGACCTACTAGCACAGATGCCCATGCCAACACAGTGTTCTATATTTTGCTATGAAGAAAACGATTTCTTCATCCAGGTGCATATGGCACCGGAAACGTTGAACACCGGTGCGCCGGTCGCGCTGGCACGCGCTCGCACATCACATGTAAAAAGCTGGCCACGTGCCTAGGTGGGCCTGAAGGACACGCCCATCCCTTATCTCTTCACACCGCACAACCATTCTCCTCGCAGTCTATCTCTTTTCTCGTCTCCTCCATTAAATTCCTCAACACCGCAGGACGAGCTCTTCCATGTCTCCGCTGAAGGTGCGGCCATCTGCTGCTGCTCCGGCCGGGAGATGCCGCGAACCTGCGAGCCTGGGCCGGGCATGGGAGCTCTGTAGCTGGTTACCCCCTTCCCTGCCCACGCTGTAAGGGGGAGGCACGTTAGTACAAGGAAGACGATGAGGGCCCGCGTCTGGGGAGCAGCCACCCGGGGATGTTTCAACCGGCGGGGCTGGCGGAGAGTGGGGTGCGTGTCGTTATGACTTTTTGCTACAACCTTCGTCAGATTTTGCTACTACTGACACAAAAATTTGCTACAAGGATTTCATGGTGAAGCTGTAAGCACGGCGGTGGTGACGAAGTTTTGCTACATCCATTGCCGGATTTGGCTACAACGGACGACAATTTTTGCTACAAGCATTTCACGGCGAAGCTGCAACCACAACGGTGGTGACGAAGTTTTGGTGCATCCATTGCCGGATTTTGCTACGACCGGTGATGATTTTTGCTACAACTGGCTGTCGGCGGAGCTGGAACCGATAGTGCGAGGAGCTACGAGTGGGCAGACGGGGATACTACAACCGGCTGCCGGCGATGCTGGAACTGGTAGTGCGAGGAGCTGCGAGCCGCAGATGGGGATGCTACAACCATTTGGGTGTGAAACTACAACCCCAAGCGTCCTTTTGCTGGAAGCGACCAACGGCCATGCTACAACCTTCATCGACGGATGCTACAACCGTCAACGGTTGAGCTACAAGCAGCGATGGCGAGATGGAAAGTCGTGACCATGGAGTCGATTTTGCTGGGATGGAGGACAACGGTGGTGGCGGAGCTGCAACGGCGACCGGTGGCAGAGATGCAATGGTGTGTCCTTTCTGCAACCACGGGGCGCTCGGGCACGACGACAGCGACCTTGCGCGACGACGGCGACTTGTTGCGGTGCGCTGGCACGAGCAAGCACGGGTCATGGGGCGGCCGACGAGCGCTTGTTGCGCGACCGTGCACGAAGCCGGCGAGCACGGATGAGGACGAGCGGTTGCGCTAGGCTCTATCCTCTTTTATTTTCATGTGAGTTGAAGGAAGGATCCTACGGTTAAGAAGTGGCGTATCGTGTGGTAGTGCTGCGACCGGCTCAAATTTGGGCCGGTGCGCAGGCGCGTATCACTCGCCATATGGCACCTAGGAGATTATTGCTGCAATTAAGTACCCAAACATGCATGCTTTGGTCAATCATCTATTTATTTCATTTTTTCAAGGATGCATGCAGGCGACCACCCTCCGAATCAAAATTCTATGCTTTATTAAAAAAAATGCTACTCCAACCTGTGATTAGTATAAAATATATTAGTATAAAATACATATTTTTCTTTCTAAAAAACATATTTTTGTGAGGTTCTAAGAAAACATAATAAAGCGAACCAACCTGTGATTGGATGGTTAGATGGACAGTGGTATTTCAACCCATCAGGATTCAAATCCTGGTGCTCGCATTATTACTGGATTTATTTCACTATTTCGGTGATGCGTCTTTAGTGGGAGGAGACCGTCAACGACGAGGAGCTATGGTGACTTCGTCAATCTCAAGATAATATGCCGGCTCAATCTCTCGGAGGTGCTCATAGGGGTAGGGTGTGCGTGTGTGCGTTCATAGGTGTGAGCGTATGCGCCTGTCTATGAGCGCTTGTGTTTGTACTGATGTTAAAAAAAATATGAAAGCCTTAATTCTACTGAAATCTGCTAGTATCATATGATATTCCCCTCTCCTTCACACTGTACTTCCCGACCGACCGCCAAGGAAAAGCCCCCCGCCAACTGCCCAGATCTGTATTCGTGCTAATCCGCCAGCGCCATCAAGGAGGACAAGGCGTGCACCGCCCGTGACGCCCCTGGAGTGATGTAGGCGTGGGTGAGTCTTTCACTTGAACCGATCTATTTTTACTCTAGCCCATTTATGCACTCCACCAAGGATGCTGAATAGAACCTTTAGTTTGCCAATCCATGAATGATGTGTAGAAAGGGTGATGCACTAGTTTTGCGCCAAAACCTTTCATTAACAATTTGCTAAAATCTAAATGGGTAAATAAAATCATGTACCACATATTCTTTACCTTTTCAAACTTCCTATACAGAATTAGATCGATGGATAACATACGAAAATCTTGTATACTTCTTCACACATAATTAAGTACACTTCTATTCATGGATTGCAGACTACAGTGTTGGTACCTTAATCAGAATATCATAACCAGAAAAGTATATGAGGAGGAATGTATAGAAGGCATACTTGTTTATTATTCATCAACATACAAAGGATTTGTGTGTATCAATAGAAAATGTCGTGAATGTAAACATTATGGGTGACAGGGAGGTTGGACTAACCTTCCAAACAAGTTCATCTAAAAGATTGAGAAAAGACTTTTAAGCCATGGACATTCCAGATTCGTACATGGCCGTCCGTTACTGTAGCTCCGAATATGGGGGCTCGGCATTGGCTCCAGCTTCATCCAGGGTGGCCAATGTTTCACAATATTAATGTTATCATTCCAAATGGCTTTTGCTCACCATTTTGTAAGATTGCACATAAAATTCGGTTGTTGATGAAGTACAAATCGACAAACGCTAACACAAGCTGGGATTTGAGTACCCCAGTGAAGGAATGTCGGAACTGAAGCAATGGTAAGCAATCTGGGTGACAACTGACAAACCACAAGGTTTAAGAACAGTTAACATTGCTCGTGAACCTTCAGCAAACCAACATGTGCATTTATAATAAAATAAAATAAAAAATTGTATCTCTATCAAAATAAAAAACAACCGCATTTGTTGTGCGAATTGGACACCGTGGAACACGACCTTTGCCTTTGGCCCCCATGGTTGTCCGAGTAACAAACATGATGGTGTTTGCTTCGCAGATGACAAATCAAAGGAGATGGCGCAAAGGAATCTGCCGGTAGTCATGAGCCGTCGGACCTAGCAGCCACCGACGCCATTCTCAAATTTCTGTTCATACACAAAATCTGGTATTATTCCAGAAAAAATGGCATACATGTACATGCTATGCAAGGAAATGTAAGTATATATGTGTATGTATAATGTAGCATACACATTTTGCACAGAACTTTATTTTAAATGAAACTCAGCCGTGGAAATTGCTAAGCTACTGGCTATGTCCTGAATATACTGAAATTGACTTCATTGGATTTATAGCTTGAAGGTGGGTGATGTTGATCCAGCACCGAAGAAGTCATTACCCCTAATATTTCATAGAGAGAGAGAGAGCTCTGACACATGATCATGGCAAAACGAAATCCAGATTTATCGCCGACAAGAAATGGAAAAACAAATTATTGGTGCTTCCTTTCTCGATAATAGGTAATTGACGTATAACAAGAACGCTTTGTAATTTGGAAGTATACGATATAACATGAATAATAGTGTTCTCTCAAAATCTGTCCCAACCGATGGAAAGAACTAAATGCTAATCCCCTAACATTAGAATGTTCTCAAGTATGAATTCTTAAGAATAGTGGTCATCTTACTATGCAAGGTACAAAATTGACACGGGCAATGGTACTGCTAGTAGTCATCAATTTAATGCTGCTAGAGAAAGGCCACCAATAGGTGCCCCTCAGCTATACTGAAATTATCACTCATAAATCCAGGGATAGGATATCTATAAAAGTGTAACTAATACATTACGCTAGTTTTCTTTCCATTAGCAGGGATTTCACGAATGCCAGTCAGACTCTCAGCATAATACAGATTGCATTACATATATAAGTTATCAATTATGGTGGTACTGCTTCTACTTTTTTATAGCAGCCAAAACAATACAGAAGACCGGCAACCACCTGAGCGAGTAAAATGCATAAAACCACTACTTTCGCGTCATAGCTCTCGGAAAACCGCCACTTTATAAAATGTGACACTTCGCACCGAATCGAAGAATTGGCAGTAGCAAAAAATACTAAACAAAAATGCTAAGCATTTTGCTGATGTCACTAATTGGCCAGGTCCGTCCGTCAGGCTGAGTTGGAAAAAAAACTGCCATGTAGGCACTTGATTTGTCTTCTTCTTCTTCCATCTCTTTTCTCTATTTGGCATTATGACAAATAGGTCTGGACACGAGCCGAGCCGAGCCAAGTTAGGTCCGAGCCACGCTTTAGCTCGCTCTGGAGCGGCTCGGCTCGGCTCGGCTCGTGAAACCAACGAGCTGCATATGGGTGGCTCGGCTCGTTTTTTCACTGACTCGGTCCAGCCCGAGCGGCTCATGACGGGACGGCAAGCGACGTGGGCAGTGTGGCGGCGCGGCTTCAGGAACGCAACGGCCGACGTTGGGGAGGACTAGGAGCAGAGAAGGACGTGGGTGGGTAGCACGCGAGCACCGGCGTGCGTGCGTGCACTCGGCGGTGATGTCATGCCTGCGTGCGTGCGCGCCGACGACGACATGCGTAGGCGCGGCATCCAGCGGGGTCGCGCTGTCCTGCCCCAGGTGCCCCTGCGGCATGTTGCCCAGCGCCGCCGCAACGTCACCCCCTCCTCATCTTGCTTGGAAAGATAATGGCAGATCGATGGATGGCGGCGGGAAGAAGAAGAGATTGCAAGGAGGGAGGCTGGGGGCGACCGATGTGTGCGGCGGCGGCGGCGGGGATGGTGCTGGATGGGGTGCGTGGGTGCGTGCTGCTCGTGTAGGTCAGAGAAAAGGGGTTTGCTTTGTATTGGGCTTGGCCTGCTCGTGTAGCGCTGGGCTGCGGAATCTTAAAATTTGAGTCTGCGACGAAATGGGCCACCGAGCTGGACCGAGCGAAAACAGGCTCGGCTCGGTCGCTGAACGGGCCTATATTTCCAGCTCGGCTCGTCCTTTTTAGTTGTCGGGCCGAGCCCAGTCGGGCCGAGCCCAGTCGGGCCGAGCTAGAACGAGCTTCGAGCCGAGCTAAAATGCTCGCTCGTACGTCCAGCCCTAATGACAAACACCTCCCGTGCGACGACTTCGGGTTCTTGCTCGCCGGGTGCTCAGTCGTCACCACCAAGATGCCCGCCTACCAGCTCTTCTCCGGCTGCTTGGCCTCGGATCTGTTCGTCCTCATCACTTGAAGCTCCATCCGACACTGCGCCGAGCTCCACCGATGCACATGATGAAGACCTGCAGCCCAGACGACGTGAATGGCGCAGTGGTGCTCCCGGCCGCCCAGACGACGGCAGCATATTCCCTCATCGCCCGATTATCCACCCCTTCGTCGCCACATTCACACCCCATGAGTTCCTCCCCTCCCCGACGAACTGGAAAATCTTGCTCTCGCCGATTTCCCCAGACGCTTACCGACAATGTAGTTATTGTGCACGCCCCTCCTCCCAGTGTAACCCAACTGACAGATTGCATTACCTGAGGCACACATAGTCAGGGTTCTAGCCAGAGAGTTGCTTCAATGGACACATGATTGATGCCCCAACGGCCCACACATGTACATGCTCTACACAAACAGAGAAGCACATGAGCAGCTGGAGGGTGAACAAGCCATGAGGACGCCAACCAGGAATTAGCATAAATAATACTCCCTCCATCTACTAATACAAGGCCACTTCACATTTTTATGTCTAATTTTGACCATTAATTTTACCTACAAAATGTGAGTTATATACCATTGAATGCACATTTGAAAGAATATTTCCATAATACATTTTTTATGACATATATGTTGAAGGAAATATGCCCTAGAGACAATAATAAAGTTGTTATTTATATTTTCTTATATCATGATAAATGTTTATTATTCATGCTAGAATTGTATTAACCGGAAACTTAGTACATGTGTGAATACACAAACAAACAGAGTGTCTCTAGTATGCCTCTACTTGACTAGCTCGTCAATCAAAGATGGTTAAGTTTCCTATCCATAGACATGTGTTGTCACTTGATGAACGGGATCACATCATTAGAGAATGATGTGATGGACAAGACCCGTCTGTTATCTTAGCATAATGATAATTTAGTTTTATTGCTATTGCTTTCTTCATGACTTATACATGTTCCTCTGACTATGAGATTATGCAACTCCCGAATACCGTAGGAACACCTTGTGTGCTATCAAACGTCACAACGTAACTGGGTGATTATAAAGATGCTCTACAGGTGTCTCCAAAGGTGTTTGTTGGGTTGGCCTAGATCAAGATTAGGATTTGTCACTCCGTGCATCGGAGAGGTAACTCTGGGCCCTGTCGGTAATGCACATCACTATAAGCCTTGCAAGTAATATGACTAATGAGTTAGTTGCGGGATGATACATTACAGAACGAGTAAAGAGACTTGTCGGTAACGAGATTGAACTAGGTATGATGATACCGACGATCGAATCTCGGGCAAGTAACATACCAATGACAAAGGTAACACCGTATGTTGTTATGCGGTTTACCGGTAAAGATTTTCGTAGAATATGTAGGATCCAATATGAGCATTCAGGTTCTGCTATTGGTTATTGACCGGAGATGTGTCTCGGTCATGTCTACATAGTTCTCGAACCCTTAGGGTGCGCACGCTTAACATTCGATGACGATTTGTATTATGAGTTATGTGATTTGATGGCCGAAGTTTGTTCGGAGTCCCAGATGAGATCACGGACATGACGAGAAGTCTTGAAATGGTTGAAAAATAAAGAATGATATATTGGACGATGTTATTCGGACAACGGAAGAGTTCCGAGAGGCACCGGGTAAAAACGGAGTACCGGAGGGGTTACCGGAACCCACCGGGGAAGTAATTGGCCAACATGGGCCTTAGGGGAGAGACAGGGCAGGCCACGAGGAGGTGGCGCGCACCCCCCCCCATGGAGAGTCCGAATAGGAATAGGGGAGGGGCACGGTCCCCCTTTCCCTCTCCCTCTCCCTTCCTTCTTCCCCTTCCACCAAGCGGAATCCTACTAGGACTTGGAGTCCTAGTAGGGCTCCTCTCTCTTGGCGCACCCTACAGGGGCCGGCCGTCCTACCCCTCTCCTCTTTTATATACGGAGGCAGGGGGCACCCTAGAACAACAGAAGATCAATTGTCTTAGCCGTGCGTGGTGCCCCCCTCCACAGCATAACACCTCGGTCATATCCAGGAAATCAAGAGAGAAAACCAATGGGAGAATCATAAATGAAAGGAAAGTCAAACTTATAGAATTCTCCACGAAACGTCTTATATACTAAATTTGAAGGACCTTACTAGGGCGGCTCGGGTCTGTCGCGTGGCATGTAATGGCATTTCATATCAACATTACAATGAATTGATCTGTCCTCGACCACGACCAACCTCGATGCGATCGACAATGTGTTTAAATTAATCAATTTTGTATACTACGAAGAGTTAACCATATGCTTAATTTAGTTTTACATATTATTATTCTCTGCTTCCTTCCTCTATCACGAAAGTAAACGAGAATGATTAGGCAATGCGCCACACATGGGGCGGCCCTCGTGTTGCATATATATAGGAATACATGAGGGTTACATGCCTTGGAGGCCAAGGGAGATCACAACCATATCATACAAAATCAGGTAGGTTGGGATATTCCTATACATAAGCGATACACGGAGATATACTCTACATCCCCCCTCAGTTTGTGCGTCAGCTGGCAAGAGGCATAAACTGGAATGGAACTCCGAGAAGAGCTGTGAAGATAAGCCTTTCGTCATAATGTCAGCATACTGTCGAGATGATGACACATGAAGCACACGAACCTGACCAAGGGACACCTTCTCGCGAACAAAGTGAATGTCGATCTCAATGTGTTTGGTACGGCGGTGTTGCACCGGGTTGGAGGCAATGTACACTGTGCTGACATTATCACAAAAAACGACCGTGGCAGTAGTCAAGGGGTGATGAAGCTCTATAAGAAGCTGACGAATCCAGCAGCACTCTGCAACAGCGTGAGCCACAGCACGATACTCCGCCTCAGCACTCGATCGGGAAACCGTGGTCTGGCGCTTAGAGGACCAAGAGACCAAGGTGTCACTGAGATAAACACAGTAACCTGAGGTAGACCGCCAATTATCAGGGCGACCGGCCCAGTCGGCGTCGGAGTAGGTCGTGAGAGTCAAAGATGACGACCAAAGAATGTGCAGGCAGAGGTCCAGGGTACCCTTGATGTAGAGAAGAATATGCTTGATCAAGTGTAGATGCGGCTCGCGAGGAGCATGCATATAGAGGCAGGCCTGCTGCACAGCATAGAAGATGTCCAGACGGGTGAGAGTGAGATACTGCAATGCACCAGCATAACTCCGATAAGTAGTAGCATCATCAAGCAGAGCACCATCTGTGGCCGAGAGTTTGACCTTGACGTCAACTGGAGTGGGCGATGGATGACAGTCGGCCATGCCTCCATGCTGAAGAAGATCCAAGGCATACTGTCGCTGAGAGAGAACCATGCCATTGGTGTCTCAGGTAACCGAGATGCCGAGGAAAAATGAGAGGTCTCCAAGATCTGTCATGGAAAATTCCGATGTAGCTATTGTATCAGGTGCTAAAGGAGCGTGGATGTAGAAGCGGTGATCACAATATCATCAACGTACAAGAGGATGTACGCGAGCTGGTGTTCGTGGTGGTAGATGAACAGGGTGTAACACCCCGGATGTAATTTACCTAATATGTACTCCAACTCTTGCCGTTTCCGGTGTTAAGTTATTTTATTTCCTCGGGTTCGTGTTTATGTCTCCGTGTGTTGTTGTCATTGTCATGCATCTCATATCATGTCATCATGTGCATTGCATTTGCATACGTGTTCGTCTCTTGCATCAGAGCATTTTCCCCGTTGTCCGCTTTGCATTCCGGCGCTTCTATCTTCTCCGGTGGTGCTTTCTACCTTCTTTTCGTGTGTGGGGGTTAAACATTTCCGGATTGGACCGAGACTTGCCAAGCAGCCTTGGTTTACTACCGGTAGCCCGCCTATCAAGTTTCGTACCATTTGGACTTCGTTTGATGCTCCAACGGTTAACCGAGGAACCAAGAAGGCCTAGTGTGTGTTGCAGCCCAACACCCTTCAAATTTGGCCCAACTCCCACCAAAACCATCTCCGTCTTCTAGAGCGTTCGATCACGATCGCATGGCCGAAAACCGCACCTCATTTGGACACTCCTAGCTCCCTCTATGCCTATTTAAAGGCTCCCCTCCGAAATTCACGGTTCCTCTCCCCGAAACCCTAGTTCCACTCCTCTCCGCGCGGCCAGACACGTCCGCCGGCCGCCGGACATGTCCGCCGCTCGCCCGGGCCAATCGCTGATTGCCATGTGTCCCACGTGCCCACATCGCCGCCCTCTCCGCCGCCGGCCCGCCAGGCCCGCGCGGGGCCCTCCCCGGCCCGCGCGCCCGCCGCCGCCTGGCTCCCGCGCCCGGCTGCGCGCCCCGCCGCCGCCACATTGCCGTTTCCCGCCGCCTTTTCCTCGCCGTCGGCCAGGAGCTCGCCGGAGCCGCGAGCATCGCCGCCCCGCGCCCCCTCATCGTCCCCGGTGGCTGGAAACCGCCACCCGCCGCCGGATCCGGACGGGGAGAGGCCGGATCCGCCTCTCCCTCGCCTCCCCGCCGCTTCTTCGCTCGCCGGAGCCGCCAAGAGTCGCCGGAGTTTGCCTCAGTTCGCGCGCCGGCGTAGAACCCTAGATCTGAGAGAGGTTGACTTCATTTTTTTCCTAAGTCTTTAGATTATTCTGCCATCTTCATCATTCTATATCTCCGCAAACGTAGATCCTTTTTGGGCGTGTAGCATACAAAAATGTTCGTATCAGAGAGTACATCATTTCATCTCATTGCATCATTTTCATTTGAGCTCATCTTGATGCCCGAAATGCTGTTGGAAGAGTGCTATTTGAGTTAATTGTCACATCTGCTGCTCCAAATAGCTATTTGTCTTTTTTGCCATGACTAATGTGTGCATGATATGCTCCTGAGCTCTACATGTGTTTTGTTATATGCTTTGCCATCTTTACAGAGGTGCTATCCATGTGTTTTTGTGATATGTGTGGTGACTAGAACAAGCTTGCAAAGTGGTGCATTCGTTAATGCTGATTTCAGGGACAGCAATTCCACCAAGTCCTTGATCTGTTTTCATCAATATGCCATATGTTCATATTGTTTCCTAGTTATCCGTGCCTCTTTTGAGGATGATCAATAAGGATGATTTGTTAATCTTGTGGTGCTCTATCCATTCATGCCTTTTTTTTGCAATTATGAAGCAACCTAGCTTGAGTCAATCGAGCTCTACTTTTGCTATTTCGTGAATCTGGGCAGATTGTCTACGTGTTAGCAATTTTGCCGAGGATGTTGTAGTTGATCTGTGCATGCTATGTTGTTTCTCTTGCCATGTCTAGCTTATATATTGTGCATTCTTGATGGGTGTATGCTTAGTTTGTCATGCCTTGCTCTGTGGTGAGTGCATCGAGCTCGTGAGCATGCCTAGTCGCTAAGATATTTGCATGCTCCAATCTGATATCTGATTATGTTTTTGCCATGTTCACATGCTTGCAATTGCATTTTCTGATCCCTTTTGGCTCAAGGTCACTAAGGGACTTTTGTTAAGCTCTTTCAGTAGCTCCATGCCATGCTTTACTTTGCCATGTGAAGTTCCTGTAGCATCTAGTTTTCTTGCTCCAAAGAGTGCTACCTGATATGAAATTCCAGGCTTGTGTTAATTTCAGTCTGAAACCTGTTTACAATTGCACTTTTGCCATGCTTGTTTGAACCTGTTAATGGATGAATTGGCCGTAGCTCAGTGTTCATCTTTTGTTAAGCATCATGAGTGAATCCCTTCCATGTATTTTATTTCCATGTTTGGGTGCTGTAGCATAATTATCTTAATGCATTTAGATGGCTACTTGTTGTTTATCGCAGACCGGTGCCATATTTGTTTTGCTTGCCATTTCCAAACCGTGCATCCGATTCCGGTGTTCTTTATATCGATTTCAACCGAAATCACCTCACATTTCCAGTGGCACACTTCGATTTCCCAGTTGAGGCCAGGTTCTATCATTCCTTGTCAAATCTTGCATATGCATCACATATCGCATCACGCATAGCATACCATGTTTGCATCATGTTGTTCGAGCATTTGCACGTGGTTGATTGCGTTCCTTTTTCTTGTTTGTCTTGTTTGGGTAGAGCCGGGAGACGAGTTCGCTAACGAAGAGCCCGTTGAGTTTGCTTTCGAGGATCCAGTCAACTCTGACAACTTTGCAGGCAAGATGATCATACCCTCGAAATCACTTCTATCTTTGCTTTGCTAGATGCTCGCTCTTTTGCTATGCCTATGCTATGATGCCTACCACTTGCTTATCATGCCTACCAAATTGCCATGTCAAACCTCTAACCCACCATGTCCTAGCAAACCGTTGTTTGGCTATGTTACCGCTTTGCTCAGCCCCTCTTATAGCGTTGATAGTTGCAGGTGAAGATTGGAGATCGTTCCTTGTTCGAACATTATTTTATTGTTGGGATATCATTATATTATCTTGTTATCTTAATGCATCTATATACTTGGTAAAGGGTGGAAGGCTCGGCCTTTTTCCTAGTGTTTTGTTCCACTCTTGCCGCCCTAGTTTCCGTCATATCGGTGTTATGTTCCCGGATTTTGCGTTCCTTACGCGGTTGGGTGATAATGGGAACCCCTTGATAGCTCGCCTGTTCTTAGGTCTACAAATGAGATCCCATTTAACCATCCTATGTTTGCGTTTATTATCCAAAGAATTCCAGTAAAAGGCACCCCTGTGCTTATCGAAACCCGTGTGTGTCCCTTCGGACAGGAGATAAAAGCCCGGTAGAAACATCGGGAGAGAGGAAAGGCAAGAGTTGGTAAGGGCAACCTTGCCCGCCTGAGAGTTATAACGGCCTCGCCATGGCAAAACTCTATTGCCAACTTTAGTCACTGCCGGGGCAAAATCTTTGGCCAAAAGCTTGAGAGGGGAGATAGGTAAGCCCAAATATTTGGGAGGAAAAGACCCAAGAGAGCAGTTCAAGAGATGTGCCACCCACTGCGCTTCCAAGTCAGGTACCCCAGTAAAAATGACCTCGCTCTTAGAGAAGTTAATTTTAAGACCCGATAGAGCTTCAAAGCAAAGAAGAAGAAATTTTAGATTCGTGATGGAGTTCTCATTAAGTTCAACCATAATGATGGTATCATCCGCATATTGTAGGTGAGAAATGCCATTAGGAATGAGGTGAGAGCTGACAGGCGAAATGTGACCAGCAGACGCAGCACGCTACAAAATGTGAGAAAGAGCATCGGCCACAAAATTAAAAAGTAAGGGGGACGCCGGATCTCCTTGTCTCAAACCCCTACCATTCGCAAAAAAATTACTAGTATGGCCATTAACAGCCACCGCCGTGTGGCCACCAGTGACGAGTTGCATCAAGCGGTGAACCACCGAGACATCGAAGCCCTTGGCCAGCAAAACTTGGCGGAGGAAGTTCCAGCTCACCAAGTCATACGCCTTTTCAAAATCAAGTTTAAGTACCATAGCCTTGGTGTTCTTACTATGAAGGTCATGAATTATCTCATGTAAGCACAGCACCCCGTCCAAGATGAATCTCCCCTTAATGAACGTAGATTGGAAAGGACTAATGACCCAATAGGTGATCGGAGAAACCCTGGTAGCCATGCCCTTGGCAGGGATCTTAGCAAAGTTGTTAATTAGAGCAATGGGCGTAAATTGGGAGATCAAGTCAGCGCCTTTGACTTTAGGGATGAGGGTGAGTACTGTGTAGTTAAGTCTCGAGATGTCAACAGTCCCCAACCAAAATGCTTGAGTGATAGCCATAATGAGGCCTTTTAACTGAGGCCAGAATTGGCGAAAAAAAGGAATGGAAAAGCCGTCAGGACCCGAAGCCGCATTAGAGTTGACAGTACGAATCGTCTCAAAAATTTCCTGTTCCGAGGGTGGGATCAACAAACTGTCATTTTCAGCGTTCGAAAGCTGCTCGAGAGGGGACCAAAAGGACGAAGCCAGCTTAAAACCCATCTCAGGTTTAGCCGCTAGAACGTTAGAGAAGAAATAAACCACATGACGCATAATCACCGAAGGGTCAGTGACCCTGACGCCGTCTATAATAAGGCTATCAATGATGCATCTCCGGCGTCTACCATTAACAATAGCAGAGAAGTACACTACTAGGGAAAAGCCTATACACAGAATCTTAGCAGCAGCGAGGGTTAAAAACCCACGCTACTGCTACTTACTAGCAGCGCGGGTTTTTAAACCTCGCTACTACTAAGTTGATAGCAGTAGCGCGGGTTTTTAACCCTCGCTACTACTAAGCGGTCTCTACCATGCCCCCCGGGACATGCCATAGTAGTAGCGCGGGTTTTTAACCCTCGCTACTACTAAGTTGATAGCATCAACGTTAGTTTTCAACCCTCGCTACTACTAAGTTGTCTCTAGCGTCCCCTGGACCATGCCATAGTAGTAGCGATGGTTATAAACCCGCGCTACTACTAAGTTGATAGTAGTAGCGCGGGTTTTTACCACTCGCTACTACTAATCGTCCGCCATAGCAGTAGCGCGGGGTGTGGTCCCATTTTCAAACTCTACCCCCCCCATCGCCGTTTCAGTTTAAAAAAATAAAAGAAAATGATGAAAATGTCGAAAAAATAAAAGAAAATAAGTTTCCCATGTGATATGTGGTCTAGTTGTTGGGAAATTTGCAAATATGAATTTCGACTTCATTTGCAAAATCTCTCGAGAATTTGTAAAAATGGACATAACTTTTGCATACTAACTCGGAACCCCGTTAAACATTTTTAAAATCCTCAAAAACCTAACAGAAAAAAAGTTACAGGGCTTTTAAGATCTAGAGGCAAAAAAATTCATCAAATTTTAGTTTTTTCTTTAATTTTTGTTAAATCTGGTCAAACTGTGGTCAAACTAATTATTCAAGAATATTAGTGTTGCTAAATAATTATTTCAATTTTTTTGAATTTTGGTCAAATCTGGTCAAAATCTGGACAAACTGTGGTCAAACTATGGTCAAACTAGTTATTCAAGAAAAATTACTGTTAATAAATAATTATTGGTTTTTAGAACAATAGTTTTAAACTTAAGCAGTGAAATGTGTGACTTCATGCTCAAGCTAAACTTCCGAGGGTTAATAGGATCGACATCTTACTATTGTCAGGAAAACAACAAGTGCAGACTTGGAATCGAGGGAGAATAGAACCCGAAAGTTAAGCGTGCTCAGGCTGGAGTAGTGAGAGGATGGGTGACCGTCCGGGAAGTTAGATGATTTGGAATGATGAGGGGTGATTAGAGATTAAATTGAGCAGCGATGAGGGTGATTAGAGATTAGAGGTTAAAATAATTCAGAAATTTTAAAATTCGGGCAAAAATTCAAAAAAAAAATCCGCGGGTTAGTAGTAGCGCGGGTTTTTACCCACGCTACTACTAACAGACGTAGTAATAGCGCGGGTGGCACCCGCGCTGCTGCTATACGTTAGCTGTAGCGCCTTATTAGTAGCGCGGGCACCCGCGCTGCTAATAGGCCCAAAACCCGCGCTGCTGCTAGGCTTTTCCCTAGTAGTGGTAGGACTACATGCAGTTTGTTAAAATGGCCCTTCATACATGCATATGTTAAATTGCTCATTTTTTGCAAATCAAGGATCTCTCTAAAAGCGTGTACAACGAGAATGTTCCTCTGAACATTGAAAAAGTGCATGTTACTTTTGACGATGATGATGATGACGTGGATGATGGTGACACAAGCGAGGAGGATGTCAAAGAGTTTCTCTTGGGTCACCAAGTAAGACAAATATGAAAATAATCATATACTCCCTCCGTTCCTAAATACTTGTCTTTCTAGCCATCTCAAATGGTTACAACATACGGATGTATGTAGACATATTTTAGAGTGTAGGTTCATTCATTTTGCTTCGTATGTGGTCACTTGTTGAAATCTCTAGAAAGACAAGTATTTAGGAACGGAGGGAGTAAGACATAAATACTAGTAATATTCATTGCATGGTTTCCAACATATAATATTTTTTACTTGTTCAGGAGTCTAATCGCTTGATGTTAGAAAAACTCAAAGAAACACTTCATTCCATATCTGGGAAGGATACTGTTCAAGATCTAAAGACAAAAATGACGGAGCACCATGCCAAATATTGTGCCAAGTTGAACAATGTACCCGGCATGCCTTCAGATAGCGCTGAAAAGGATGGTATTCTTGAGGATTGGATTTCCGCCCAGCTTGAAGTAGCGACATCCTCTGTTCAGTCCCAAGACGATAATATGCGAGCTCTTGTGAATCAATGGAAGCAATGCTTGGAGCATCTGTCTAGGCTCAACAAAGCTACCCGTTCTTACATAGAACAGGGGTTACCGAAGCATGAGCGCAAACGTCAACGTTCAGAAGTAAGTCAAACTAATTTCCTTTTTAACAACTCTCACTGGGTTCGTTTCCGCACATGTTTAGTTTCATATATCCTTGTTTGCATCATGGTTCAGGAGGAGACAAAAGGCAAGGTCCAGGGGTTACCGAAGCATAGGCGCCTGCGTCAGTGTCCAGAAGTAAGCCAAACTAATTTCCTTTCCATTGGGTTCGTTTCTGCGCATGTTTAGTTTGATATATCCCTGCTTGCATCATTTGTCTTTGTCGAGTTTGTTAACACTCCAAAAGGCATTCATGCTTTGCTAATCTTACCTTCTACTGCCATGTGTCGGAAGGTGATTAATGTTGACACTCCAGAAGGCACATATGATAAGACATTCAAACAACAATTCAGATATCCTACTGATGACCGTCGAAATAATTCGGGTGAAATTCAGAACATACCACTTAAGTGTGACGATCTGGTGTGCCTAACCAACAATGACGATGTCACTGACAGTATACTAGAGCTGTACAGTCAGTAAGTATTTGTCTTTTGGGGTGCATCGTTTCTCCTCTTTGGTCCCCTTTTCATAACAGACCTCTTGCAGACATCTCAATGGAGATCTGCCACTGCCGACTATTATTCCAGATGGCATAAGTCACAAGTATCATATTTATAACACATATCTCTGGCGCAAAATTCACGAGTGCAAAAGTTAAAAGGACTTTAGAGCACTGGTAACATTCTTAAAAATATTTGGAAGCCTTCTACTGTTTCCTGCCTCACATATATATATCTGTTTTTTTCTAAGCAGGCATCATGGTTTAAAAATATAAAAATATCTGACTTGAAGTTCTTATTTACCCCGATGGGTGGACAGTAAGAGTCTTGTTCTCTACTTTGTTAGATTAGATTTACTATCCTATATTACAGAAATGACCATGCCTGGTTATTCTGTTTTTATTGGCCAAGAGATGAAAATGTGAAAGCATGTTACATATTACATATGGATTCGCTGGGAAGATACCATGAAACAGATAAATTTTTTAGTCTGGCTGAACTGTAAGTAGGCCCAACAGTCAGAAACATTCAGCAGTTGTATATGGGCATCAATGTTATCATCTGTAGTGGACTTAAGTGATATACTGTGAATTGTCGACAGATTCGCAAAGCACACGCTGGGCATCAAAGATAACATCATTACGGTGAGAATTGAGGTATTGCCTATGACACGCGGCCATATACATATTTGAATTCAGATTTCTCCTCAATAGAATATTTAGTTTTCATGCTTTGCTAATCTTGCCTTGTACTGTCAGGTTCCAAATCAGGCCCCAGGGTCACTTGACTGTGCCTTATTCACACTGTACAATATGCAGAAATTAATTCTGGCAATCAATGACTTTAAGGTGGAAGACTGTTTTAAGGTATTTTTCTTGTGCTCAGCCACTTTCAGAGCCATCCATATATTTTCTCTGTAGGGAAGACCATGCAGCGCATATGCTCCATGCTTATTTATTTCTCACCCTTTTGCAGGATTACAAAGAGTGGTATGAACGCAGTGAAGCTGTTGCACTTAGGGAGGAAATAATGAAATTGATGCAGGAGAATAAAGTGCTGGTCTTAGATGATGAGTGCAAGACCTGTTCTGCTAATGAGCATGCTGCCTTGATGAAGAAGTTTGAAGGGTGCATGACTTCTCAAGGGTGAAAAGTTAATCAAACCTGATTAGATTGCTCAGGGAAACGTTGTCAGCCAACCGTGCTGGGATGTGGTTACTGAACTGGGCGGCGGGGGGCTATTCAGTATTTGTTGCGAATAACAATGTTGTATCGATATGATTGATCTTTATCTTTCCTTAAATTTAGCTACAGTATGTGACTTGCATGTACACTATATTTCCTCTCTCGATTATGCAATTTTCATGCGCAAGCTCCCTGCGACTCTCATGTGCGAACTCCCGTATTAAAATAATCCCATATTTCGAGGTTTCTGAAAAATGTGAAATACCTGAATGTTTGGATCAGTGATATTACCATGTTGTCTGGATCCTGAGAACCTGGTAATGAAATTTGGTGCTGGGATATTACCAAGATTTCCTGTAGCAGGACACACTATAGAAGTGGGTCCCTACATATTACCAACCTTTCTGGAACGCAAACAGGATAAGTTTCCTCAATACAAAATTGTTTTGTAATCCTTTGTTTGACCTACATGCCACCATGTAAAACAAATTTGGGCTAATTTTAAGAAGGTCGAGAAAATCACAAGCCACCACCCCCGTGGAGGCTCTGGTGTCCATGTTCGCCCAGCTCGAGTTCCCGACATCCGCTGCCGTCGCATGGCGTGACGATTGGGTGGCCCGGTTGCCTAAGCTTGCCGCCTACGCTCGCCAGGCCATCGAGCCTGACATATGCTTTATGAAAAATTTATTTATTCGAGTTAAGTATACATTCATGATGGATTGTTCAATGTCATCTTAACCGCCATCTTCAACTTCGGTGCGGGATGAAAGCAGCATACCTTTCCGATGGTTCATGCCATAAATCTATCAGAAAAGAAACCAGTTTCTTATCTAGTTGCAGAGGCCTAACTCCAAGTACATTTCTCACAAAAAATAAAAAAAATGTAAAACCTTCACATTTTCTCTATGTTTGCAATCTGGCCCTCCCCCTCCTCCTTCTCTGACCACCATCCAGCCACCACCACCAGGGTGTTGGAAGCAAAGATGACGGCGGCACCGACAAGGAAATTGAACCAATACATCAAGGATATTCAACGAGGTTATCATGAACCATTTCAACTGGTGTTTTCCTGGGAGGCACGTCCAGCCGGCGCAGACCGGATCCCCGGCGACGGATCTGGTGGAGCACCTCCTCACCGAGATCTTTCTCCGCCTACCGCCTGACGAGCCGGAGTCTGAACTTGCACATACCGATATTAGCTGCTGCTGCTACTACTTTCCTACACATGATCTTGTAGACAAACATAGATAGATTGTGAAGTTTTTACATTTTTTGAATATTTATATTTTTATAATGCCCGATTGAATTTCAGGTGAAAACCTCGGAATTTAGTTTGTTACATGTTTATATTTCTGCTGACCTGCAACAAGTAGGGGTTTTTTGACTAGCATATATGAGAACCGTGAGAACTTCCTGTGGCATGCACATCTGTGTCTCTGTGTCAATTGAGTGAGTTACACTTGATTCCGGTGAGCAAGCGACGTGGCGGGGCATTGCCAGGGCGTCACCAGCGACTACGACGTCGATGAATAATCTGCAGCTTCGGTCCGCTCGGTCGGGCCAGTTCAAGACCGGACCAGAGCGAGTAAATTTCGGGTTGAAATTGATTAACCGGACCGACCAATTTCTTCATCTGGACATGACCGATCGGTCATGTCCAGAACGGGCCATGAGCAGGCCAAAAAGCCCGCTCGCTCCGTCCAGCCTGAGCTCCAGGTGTCTCCCAAGGCAGTGATAAAATTAGAAACAGGAACAAATATATATTAAATAGAGGGCTTTAGGGACTTAGGTTAGATATATGATGTGTCTAGCCCCTTATCATATTAGTTATGGGGAGTTAATAAATTATTCGGATGGGGTAGAGTTGCTCTTAGTGTCCATTCTATCGAATTAGAAAGCCTTAGTTGCAAGCATTATGTGAGATGAAAAATGGCAGTCCGAGTACAAGTGTGGATCCTTTCAATGGGGATTCTCCTGTTGGTCAAGTTGTTGTGGTAAATGACTATGTGTTGATAATCCGACAACATTGCCTCCTTTTCAGGTTCCATCATTTCCTATCCGAGCAACTTTGCCTCCCTTGCAGCTATATTTTGCTTTTGCCGGTCTTAAGTGCTTGACTTGAACCGAGTCAACAAATGAGAGGGAAAACGAATTGCTTTGTGGTAAAAGAAATCTCAAGATTTTCCGCTGCACATAAAAAAATTCTTTTCATGTATTAGGAAATTGATTGTGCATTGCAACAGGGCGTAAATACTTTAGTAAATTAATAGGATTGCGTCAAAGATAGACTTCAACCATTGACCCAAGTAAAAAGAGCCTATCCCTCGGTGGTGCTTGTGCGGGTGCAGTCGGACGACTAGCAAAAAACGCGAGCCATCAACTCCATAACCGCCATATCTAGGATAGAGAAGGGCGATCCTTTGGAGTGGGATTCACATAAAGTTGCCCGTAACATCTACCATTCGAGCCTAGCAGGTGGAACTCGGATCCATCAACAGTGTCACAACGGCAAATAGCAGGCGGAGGAGAAGCCATGGATGTTATGTGCAGATCCCTTATAACCTTGCGGATCGTGCTATTACAGCAATTTAGTTGGTTCTCTAGTTGACCTAGCTTGTTGTGCCGTTCTATTCTCACAATGCAATTTAGCAACTGCTACAGTAGAGTGCACAAAGAAAAAGCACGCAGTGAAGGAAAATACATCCATATCAAAGCTGATACTTATCTTGTTGGTAACAGGATGTAGATAGGTAGAATTTTGTCTAGCCATGGCCACAGCGCATGCATTCATCGAGGAGGTTCACTACGGAACAAAATAAATAGTGACGTTAGTTGTGGAGGTGTACGTTTGACATCCTTGAGAGACTAGATAATGAAAAGATCAATCGTCAAACCTGGATGAACAATCGTCAAACCTTGAGAATGGGTCGTGTTGATCTCTAGGGGTGGCGGAAATATCGACAGATCGGCGGTGCGTTGTTCTTCTTATGTTGGGGGTGTGATCCTTTTTGTTTGTCAAGGCACGCCATTATTTAGTCATCAGGAGGCATTAGAGGGATGCCGGTAGATGTGTGGCATGGTGCTAGTAGTGGCGGTGTGTCATAAGGAAGGCCAGCGATGCACAACTTGTCAGTGGTTGGAGAACTGAGGCAGGAGGCGAATGCGGAACATTCCATTTAGTGCACGAGCTCAATCTCACATGTTTTTGGGAAGGAGGGGGTTTCCAATGGGAGCTCCCAAATATAGCAAATAGAGGGCTTAACGGGCTTAGGTTAGGTATGATGTGTCTATCTCCTTATCATTTTAGGTTTTGGGAGCCTTCAAGTTAGTGTACATTCTAACGAATTAGAATGCCTTAGTGGCAAGCATTACCCGAGATGAAAAATGACAATCGAATGGAAGTGTGAATGCTTGAAGGGACGAGATTCTCCTGTGACCGAAGGGTGAAAGCTAATTAAAAGGATCACAAGCTTGTCTTTCATATTGTGGTGGTAAACGATAACGTGTTTATAATCCAAGAGCTATGCATTTCTTCTGCGCGGAACACGGGTTTCCTCCTTTCCAGGTTCCGTCATTTCCCTTGCCACCATCTTTGCAGCCATACTATGCTTTTGCCGGTCTAAAGTGCTTGACTTTAACCTGGTCAACAAATGAGAGGTAAAACGATTTGCTTCGCGGCAAAAGAAATCTCAAGATTTACTGTTGCACACAAAAACAATGTTTTCACGTACTCCCTCCGTCCCGGTGTATAAGCCATTCGCGTAGTTCTAGGTCGACAATTTAACTATCTAAATATGTATTATATGTGACAAAAAATATATATTTAGAAACTACATCCGTGTAGAAATCTAGTGATATACTTTTCATGACATATAACACAGATTTAATTCCTCAAATCGATGACCTAGAACTACGCGAATGACTTATACACCGAGTCAGAGGTAGTACTAGCAAATTGACCGTGCATTGCAACGGGGTCATAAATACTTTATTATATTATTACGATTGCTTTGAAGATAGACTTTAATTATAGCAGGTGGGACTCGGATCCATCAACAGTGTCACAACGGCAAATAGCAGGCGGAGGAGAAGCCATGGATGTCATGTGCAGATCCCTTCTAGCCTTGCGGATCATGCTATTACAGCAATTTGGTTGGTTCTCTTGTAGCCCTAGCTTGTTGTGCCGTCCTATTCTCTCAATGCAATTTAGCAAATGCTACTACAGTACAGAAAAGGGCACAAAGAAAAAACACGCAGTGAAGGAAAATACCTCCATATCAAAGCTGATACTTATCTTGTTGGTTAACAGGATGTAGATAGGTAGAATTTTCACTAGCCACGGCCACAGCGCATGCATTCATCGAGGGGGTTCACTATGGAACAAAATAAATACTGACGTTAGTTGTTGAGGTGTACGTTTGACATCCTTGAGAGACTATATAATGAAAAGATCAACCGTCAAACCTGGATGAACAAGCGGCCCTACCGGCTGATTATCTCCCTTGGGAGCCGCTACCAAGTGGATGAATCTGATGGCTTGTCCCTGTGCGATGCCGATGAGGATCATGCGTCCTCCCTTGAAGCCGCCACCAGGGCCTGATACAACCACGCCGACGTGTCGTATTGATGAGGTATCGTGCAGGATCTGACCACAGGATCACCTTCAGGAAAGATGAATAGGTCTTGAGGGGTAAGACGGCAGCGGCTGCGCCATGGCCGGGACTGGTGACGACGGCGGCGGCGAGCGAGCGGGAGGGTGACGGCGGCTGCGTGCGAGTGGGAGGCCGGCGGCGGCAGTCTATCGGTCGCCGTGAGGTGAGGGAAGGATGGGAAAGGGGTCGCGATCAGGACCCAAGGATAGGTCGGGTGGGCTTTTTCATCGTGCGGGTCTGCGGGAGGTGGAACGACAGCGTTTTTTCTCGTGCGGGAGAGAGAGCGACGAGGGCGGACAAAGCACGCCCATAATTTACTCCGACCTTTGGTTTTTCCGCTTATTTCTGTGGTTTTCCCGATTGAATGCAAAATACGTTCATAATGGCGAGTAATTTTTTCTTCTTCTAATTACTGAACGTCCTAAGTCAGACGTGCGTTTCATCTACACATGTCAAGCGGTCGATGTTTTTGTGATGTTGATCCTAATTAAGCCATAGCTACATTCCTTCTTCACAGGCCAAGCTGACTCACCTTCGGTTGCACATACCAACGTGACCTATAGTTGATCGCAAAAAAAAGGACCTGTTGTTTTCAACAAGAATGACCAAACACAAGCAGATAGCCCAAGTGTTGAATTCCAACAGAGCTCGAGCTACATGGAGCTCATTTTTAAAATTTATAATTCCATAACGTGAAAATTTGCAATTTTTTTGTGAACATGCATGGATAACGTTCAACGGTCGTCACCCAACCATCCGACCTGCAACCCGACGAACACATCCTTCGGTAGGCACATTATTATCTGGAAAACCATTTGGAGATTTACACGGAGTTGAGTCACGGTGCGACAACCAGAGGGAAAAAAAATCCCCCCTTGCCCCCGCGTCGCCCCCCCACGGATGACCCAGGCGGCGGCGCGAGTCCATACTCCAGCTCCCCTCTCGACCCTCCCCCCGCCGCCGACAGGGCCGGTACTGATATTTTGGGGGCCCGGGGCGAAACTAAAATTTGAGGCCCCTAAATACAAAGATCAAGATATATAATAATTAATATACATATTTTTCATTCACCTTGATACTGGTCTAGGTCAATGTTTTAAATAGTGGGCTATGGAAAATAGCGGTGGGCCTCCAAATCAACTATAGCGGAGCTATAGCGGACTATTTGTGAAGGCGACCATTAAGCCATAGCTTCATTTACCATTTTTTTGTTTATGATTTACAAAGTATACACATGGTCTATTACTCAGAATCTAACATGTGTGCTTGGCCTACTTTGTACAACTACATTTTGCTGCACTACATCATAAGTGTCAATAATAGACGAATTAGAACATTAAATAGTGGCTTGCTATATTCACTAGGTTATGTACTTGACTTGCTACTAGAGTCAAAAGTGCCCAGAATTAATAATTCAGAGTCGAACTATAATACTGCTGATTTTGTAATGCTAAGTCGAACTATAATATTCACCATTGAACTATAATACGTTTGCTACCGGTCGACCGGCTAGCGATTGCGCCGGTCGCTGCATGCGCAGCTACCTCTCACGCATCCACATGCTCAGTCAGGCCCATCCCATCGCATGTATCTCTTTGTTGCCTTATCTTCTCACGCGTTTTCTCCCCACCGGCGCATCTTCCACCTCCCGCACGCACTATTCCTTTCTCCTCTCTCTCCCTCTCTCTCGCGCGCGCGCGCAACAGGGGCGTGTTGCTGCTGCCCGCGCTTGTCCCTGGTCGACGGTGAGGTCGTCGGCGTCATGCTCCTCTCCGGCCGCTGGGCGCCCGCGCTGCAACGAGCTTTTCCCGTGGCGAATGCGAGCAGCTCTCGAAGCCATGCGACCCGGCTGCGTCCGGGAATGCTGGAACCATCCAGTCTCGGTGCCATGACCCACGAGCACCCGTGCTTCTGTCGGCTGCGGCGGACGCTGTACCCAGCAAGAGGATGTGCTGGGTTTGCTGCGCTATCCCAACCCTCCTACTACAACGGTGCATCTGACGGCGGTGTTGCAACCAGCACCAGCCGGAGCTGGAGACGACGTCCATAGGTGTTGCAACCGGCACTGCAAGATGCTGAGCGAGGTGTTGTTGGTATGGCAACTAGTGAAGGGTGCTTCAACCGGCTTGAAAAAAAGCTTCAATCCGCATCGAGAAAAGCTTCAACTATGAAAAAAAAGCTACAACCGGCGTGGAGGAAAAGCTTCAAACATGGAAAAAAGCTTCAAATGACGTCGAGAAAAGCTTCAACCGGTGTGAAAATAATCTTCGATCGGAATGGGGAAAAGCTTCAACCATGGCAGAAAAGTTTCATCCGGCGTGGAAAAAAGCTTCAACCGGTGTGAAAAAAAGCTTCCACCGTGAAACTGCAAAAACCGGCGCTGACTATAGACGCCGGAAAGCTACGGGACGGCGGCGCAAGCTGAAACGAGCGTTGACGAGAGCTACAAGCGGCTATGGAAAAAAGCTTGAACCAGTCCGAGGATGCTACACATATGGCCTGAGGATTCTGGAGCCAGCTGCCAGCATGCTACAACCATGGTCTGAAACCATGGCCGAATTTTTGCTGGAGCCGAGTGTGGCGAAGCGGCAACCGTGGATTGGATCTTGCTGGAGCCGCTGCAGGAGGAGACCAACAGTACTGCGACCACGGCCGGCATGGCTGCGAGGTGGAGCGCATGGTACTGGAGTGTGGGTGGAAGGCAAGCTGCAAGCAGTGTTGATGGCCGGAGTTGTGCATGCCGTGACAACGGTTGGGAGCGAGCACGTTGTGCGAGGCGATTTTTGCTATAGATCACAGCTAGTGCGCTGAATCGACGGCAACTGTGACTAGTGGCCTAGGCATGCGAGGGAACTGTTCCTCCTTGCGAGGCTCAAGCAGCAAGAGACATGTGGGTAAGCGAACACATACGACCGAGTCAGGGAAGAGATCTCGATCGCTCGATCTTATGCGATCCTACGCTGCAGGCTAGTGGTGCCCTAAAAAAATTGTTATGTGTGGATTCGAACTCAGGTTGTATAGTAAAGTTCGTTGGGCCGGCGCAATTTATATAGGCCTGTGAGTTTTACTACATCACCAAGCAGCCTTGGGTCGATTGAGGAAGGATGAGATGAGGCCAATTACACGAGAAATAAAAAGAAGGAAAGAGAAGCAAGGTAGAAATAAGGAAGGAAAGGGAGGGAAAGATAAAAGGAAAGAGTAGGCCTTCTATATATTCGCTCAGGACAGAAATTAGGAAGGAGAGGAAGGCAGGAAGGAAAGGGAGGGAAAGATAAAAAGTAGGCCGGAAAGGGAGGGAAAGATAAAAGGAAAGAAGCCTTCTATATAATATATGCGCTCCATGTAATAAAATGGAGGACAGAAATTAGAAAGGAGAGAAAGGCCTTCCATATATGAAAATAAAAGAAGGAAAGAGTAGTAGTGTGACAGAAATAAAGAAAGTAAATGATGGAAGGGGGGGGGAGGCTGGTTCACATACTCAGACTTTGTGTTGAGCGTCTTTTATTTTTTCCACTTCCTTGACAGTGTTGCTTCCTGCACTCATTGCCAACAAACAAATTTATTCGTAGGATAAATGTAATAGTGTTCTATAGTATGCTAATATAAACTTAGATACGTTGTTTGAAACCGGCGCAACGAACTAGCGGTGCTATGTAGCAATCAATATTAGCTAAATTGTGAGCAACTTTATTTTTGTTACGCTCAATTTTCAACGGAACCAACCCATGCAGATCGAGGAGCTTCTTCATCTCCACAATAAAATGACCCCAATGAAACAAACATATGTTGCCTCGCCGCAATTGCTCTTTTGCTTGTGAGCTTTGGGAGGCCCTCTGCTATATGGATGTAGATGATCAAGATGTTGGGGAACGTAGCAGAAATTCAAAAATTTTCCTACGTATCACCAAGATCTATCTATGGAGAGACCAGCAACGAGGGGAAAGAGAGTGCATCTACATACCCTTGTAGATCGCTAAGCGGAAGCGTTCAAGTGAACGGGGTTGATGGAGTCGTACTCGTCGTGATTCAAATCACCGATGACCAAGTGCCAAACGCACGGCACCTCCGCGTTCAACACACGTACAGCCCGGTGACGTCTCCCAAGCCTTGATCCAGCAAGGAGAGAGGGAGAGGTTGAGGAAGACTCCATCCAGCAGCAGCACAACGGCGTGGTGATGATGGAGGAGCGTGGCAATCCTGCAGGGCTTCGCCAAGCACCGCGGGAGAGGAGGAGGGAGAGAAGCAGGGCTGTGCCAAGAGAGATTGAATCGCGTCTTGTGGGCAGCCCCCTATGCCTCATATATATAGGGGAAGGGGAGGGCTGCGCCCCCTCTAGGGTTTCCCACCCCTAGAGGGTGCGGCAGCCCTAGATGGCCAAGGGGTGGCGGCCAAGGGAGGGGAGAAGGGGGAGGCGCCCCTAGGGTGGGCCTTAAGGCCCATCTGGACCTAGGGTTTGCCTCCTCCCACTTCCCTTACGCCTTGGGCCTTGGTGGGAGGCGCACCAGCCCACTAAGGGGCTGGTCCCTCACCACTCTTGGCCCACGCAACCTTCTGGGGTTGGTGGCCCCACTTGGTGGACCCCGGGGACCCTCCCGGTGGTCCCGGTACATTACCGATAAAACCCGAAACTCTTTCGGTGACCAAAACAGGACTTCCCATATATAAATCTTTACCTCCGGACCATTCCGGAACTCCTCGTGACGTCCGTGATCTCATCCGGGACTCCGAACAACATTCGGTAACCACATACAAGCTTCCTTTATAACCCTAGCGTCATCGAACCTTAAGTGTGTAGACCTTACGGGTTCGGGAGACATGCAGACATGACCGAAACGTTCTCCGGTCAATAACCAACAGCGGGATCTGGATACCCATGTTGGCTCCCACACGTTCCACGATGATTTCATCGGATGAACCACGATGTCAAGGACTTAATCAATCCCGTATACAATTCCCTTTGTCTATCGGTACGATACTTGCCCGAGATTCGATCATCGGTATCCCAATACCTTGTTCAATCTCGTTACCGGCAAGTCTCTTTTACTCGTTCCGCAACACATCATCCCGTGATCAACTCCTTGATCACATTGTGCACATTATGATGATGTCCTACCGAGTGGGCCCAGAGATACCTCTCCATCACACGGAGTGACAAATCCCAGTCTCGATTCGTGCCAACCCAACAGACACTTTCGGAGATACCTGTAGTGTACCTTTATAGCCACCCAGTTACGTTGTGACGTTTGGCACACCCAAAGTATTCCTACGGTATCCGGGAGTTGCACAATCTCATGGTCTAAGGAAATGATACTTGACATTAGAAAAGCTTTAGCATACGAACTACATGATCTTGTGCTAGGCTTAGGATTGGGTCTTGTCCATCACATCATTCTCCTAATGATGTGATCCCGTTATCAACGACATCCAATGTCCATGGTCAGGAAACCGTAACCATCTATTGATCAACGAGCTAGTCAACTAGAGGCTTACTAGGGACATGGTGTTGTCTATGTATCCACACATGTATCTAAGTTTCCTATCAATACAATTCTAGCATGGATAATAAACGATTATCATGAACAAGGAAATATAATAATAACTAATTTATTATTGCCTCTAGGGCATATTTCCAACAGTCTCCCACTTGCACTAGAGTCAATAATCTAGTTCACATCGATATGTGATTAACACTCAAGGTCACATCCCTATGTGACTAACACCCAAGAGTTCTGGGTTTGATCATGTTATGCTTGTGAGAGAGGTTGTAGTCAACGGGTCTGCAACACTCAGATCCGTATGTACTTCGCAAATCTCTACGCTATATTTGGAGTCATTTCAAATAATTGTTCTACCTGGAGCTATTCTAAATTGTTGCTCCATTATACGTATCCGGTATCTCTACTCAGAGCTATCCGGATAGGTGTTAAGCTTGCATCGACATAACTCTTTATGTCGAACTCTTTATCACCTCCATAACCGAGAAACATATCCTTATTCCTCTAAGGATAATCTTGACCGCTATCTGGTGATCTACTCCTAGATCACCTTTGTACCCTCTAGCCAGACATGTGGCAAGGCACATGTCAGGTGCGGTACACAGCATAGTATACTATGGAGCCTATGTCTAAGCATAGGGGACGACCTTCGTCCTTTCTCTCTGTTCTGACGTGGTCGAGCTTTAAGTCTTAACTTCGTACCTTACAACTCAGGCAAGAACTTCCTTCTTTGACTGATCCATCTTGAACACCTTCAAGATCATGTCAAGGTATGTGCTCATTTGAAAGTACCATTAAGCGTTTTGATCTGTCCCTATAGATCTTGATGCTCAATGTTTAAGTAGCCTAATCCAGGCTTTCCATTGAAAAACACCTTTCAAATAACTCTTTATGCTTTTCAGAAATTCTACATCATTTCTGATCAACAATATGTCATCCACATATACTTATCAGAAATTCTGTAGTGCTCCCACTCACTTCTTTGGAAATACAAGTTTCTCATAAACTTTGTATAAACCAAAATCTTTGATCATCTCATCAAAGCATACATTCCAACTCCGAGATGCTTACTCCAGTCCTTAAAAGGATTGCTGGAGCTTTGCATACTTGTTAGCATCTTTCAGGATCGACAAAATCTTCTGGTTGTATCACATACAACCTTTCCTCAAGAACAAGGAAACAATATTTTGACATCCCATCTGCAAGGTTTTATAAATAATGCAGTACATGCTAATTCCAACAGACTCTTAGCATCGCTACGAGTGAGAAAGTCTCATCGTAGTCAACTCCTTGAACTTGTCGGGAAACACCTTAACGACAAGTCGAGTTTTCTCAATGGTGACACTTACCATCATTGTCTGTCTTCCTTTTAAAATCCATATGTACCCAATAGCCTTACGACCATCAAGTAGTTCTTTCAAAGTCTACACTTTGTTTTCATACATGGATCCTCTCTCGGATTTTATGGCCTCGAGCCATTCATCGGAATCCGGGCCCACCATCGCTTCTCCATAGCTCGTAGGTTCATTGTTGTCTAGCAACATGACTTCCAAGACAGGATTACGTACCACTCTGAAGCAGTACGCATCCTTGTCGTCCTACGAGGTTTGGGAGTGACTTGATCCGAAGTCTCATGATCACTATCATAAGCTTCCACTTCAATTGGTGTAGGTGCCATAGGAACAACTCCTGTGCCCTTCTACACACTAGTTGAAGTGACGGTTCCATAACCTCATCAAGTCTCCACCATCCTCCCACTCAATTCTTCCGAGAGAAACTTTTCCTCGAGAAAGGACCCGATTCTAGAAACAATCCCTATTGCTTTCGGATCTTAGACAGGAGGTATACCCAACTGTTTTGGGTGTCCTATGAAGATGCATTTATCCGCTTTGGGTTCGAGCTTATCAGCCTGAAACTTTTCCACATAAGCGTCGTAGCCCCAAACTTTTAAGAAACAACAACTTAGGTTTCTCTAAACCATAGTTCATACGGTGTCGTCTCAACGGATTTGTGTGGTTCCCTATTTAAAGTGAATGCGGTTGTCTCTAATGCCTAACCCATGAACGATAGTGGTAATTCGATAAGAGACATCATGGTACGCACCATATCCAATAGGGTGCAACTATGATGTTCGGACACATCATCACATTATGGTGTTCCAGGCGGTATTAGTTGTGAAACAATTTCCACAGTGCTAAACTCGTAACTCAGATATTCATTTCTATGATCATATCATAGACATTTTATCCTGCTGTCACGACGATATTCAACTTCACTCTGACATTACTTGAACCATTCAATAATTCAGACTTTGTGTTTCGTCAAGTAAATATGTTCAGTATCTACTCAAATCAACTGTGAAGTAAGAGCATAACGATATCCACTACGTGCCTCAGCACTCATTGGACTGCACACATCAAAATGTGTTACTTCCAATAAGTTGCTTTCTTGTTCCATTTTACTGAAACCGAAGCTTTCAGTCATCTTGCCCATGTGGTATGATCTGCATGTCTCAAGCGATTCAAAATCAAGTGAGTCCAAACGGTCCATCTGCATGGAGTTTCTTCATGCGTATATACCAATAGACATGGTTCACATGTCTCAATCTTTTCAGAAATGAGTGAGTTCAAAGATCCATCAACATGGAGCTTCTTCATGCGTTTTATACCAATATGACTTACATGGCAGTGCCACAAGTAGGTGGTACTATCATTACTATCTTATATCTTTTGGCATGAACATGTGTATCACTATGATCGAGATTCAATAAACCATTCATTTTAGGTGCAAGACCATTGAAGGTATTATTCAAATAAATAGAGTAACCATTATTCTCCTTAAATGAATAACCGTATTGCGATAGACATAATCCAATCATGTCTATGCTCAACGCAAAACACCAAACACCAATCTCGATGGTAGAGGGAGCGTGTGATGTTTGATCACATCAACCTTGGAAACACTTCCAACACATCTCGTCAGCTCACCTTTAGCTAGTCTCCGTTTATTCCGTAGCTTTTATTTCGAGTTACTAACACTTAGCAACCGAACCAGTATCTAATACCCTGATGCTACTAGGAGTACTAGTAAAGTACACATTCACATAATGTATATCCAATATACTTCTATCGACAGCCTTCTCATCTACCAAGTATCTAGGGTGATTCTGCTCTAGTAGCTGTTCCCCTCATTACAGAAGCACTTAGTCTCGGGTTTGGGTTCAATCTTGGGTTTCTCCACTAGAGCAGCAGCTGATTTGCCGTTTCATGAAGTATCCCTTCTTGCCCTTGCCCTTCTGGAAACTAGTGGTTTCACTAACCATCAACAATTGATGCTCCTTCTTGATTTCTACTTTCGCGGTGTCAAACATCGCGAATATTTCAAGGATCATCACATCTATCCCTGATACGTTATAGTTCATCACGAAGCTCTAGTGGCTTGGTGGCAGTGACTTTGGAGAACTATCACTATCTCATCTGGAAGATAATTCCCACTCGATTTAAGTGATCGTCGTACCCAGACAATCTGAGTACAAGCTCAACGATTGAGCTTTTCTCTCTTAGTATGCAGGCTAAGAAAATCGTCGGAGGTCTTATACCTCTTGATGTGGGCACGAGCCTTAAATCCCAATTTCAGCCCTCGAAACATCTCATATGTTCCGCGACATTTCAAAAATGTCTTCGGTGCCTTAATTCTAAACCATTCAACATTACCGAACTATCACGTAGTTATCTAAACGTGTATGTCCGATGTTCGCAACATCCACAAACGACGTTGGGGTTTCAGCACACTGAGCAGTGCATTAAGGACATAAGCCTTCTACTGTCCGCATAATTGCTACTGTCAACTTTCAACTATATTTTCTCTGGGAACGTATCTAACACAGTAGAACTAAAGCGTAAGCTATGACATAATTTGCGAAGTTCTTTTGACTATGTTCAGGATAAACAAGTTCATCTTATGAACTCCCACTCAGATAGACATCCCTCTAGTCATCTAAGTGATCACATGATCCGAGTCAACTAGGCCGTGTCCGATCATCACGTGAGACGGACTAGTCATCATCGGTGAACATCTTCATGTTGATCGTATCTACCATACGACTCATGCTCGACCTTTCGGTCTCTGTGTTCCGAGGCCATGTCTGTACATGCTAGGCTCGTCAAGTTAACCCTAAGTGTTTTGCATGTGTAAAACTGTCTTACACCCGTTGTATGTGAACGTAAGGATCTATCACACCCGATCATCACGTGGTGCTTCGAAACGACGAACTTTAGCAACGGTGCACAGTTAGGGGAGAACACTTCTTGAAATTTTAATGAGGGATCATCTTATTTACTACCGTTGTTCTAAGCAAATAAGATGTAAAGACATGATAAACATCACATGCAATCAAATAGTGACATGATATGGCCATCATCACTTTGCTCCTTTTGATCTCCATCTTCGGGGCTCCATGATCATCATTGTCACCGGCATGACACCATGATCTCCATCATCATGATCTCCATCATCGTGTCTTCATGAAGTTGTCTCGCCAACTATTACTTCTACTACTATGGCTAACAGTTAGCAATAAAGTAAAGTAATTACATGACGTTTATGTTGACACGCAGGTCATAAATAAATTAAAGACAAATCCTATGGCTCCTGCCGGTTGTCATACTCATCGACATGCAAGTCGTGATTCCTATTACAAGAACATGATCATCTCATACATCACATATATCATACATCACATCCTTTGGCCATATCACATCACATAGCATACCCTGCAAAAACAAGTTAGACGTCCTCTAATTGTTGTTTGCATGTTTTACGTGGCTGCTATGGGTTTCTAGCAAGAACGTTTCTTACCTACGCAAAACCACAACGTGATATGCCAATTGCTATTTACCCTTCATAAGGACCCTTTTCATCGAATCCGTTCCGACTAAAGTGGGAGAGACAGACACCCGCCAGCATGCTACAACCATGGTCTGAAACCATGGCCGAATTTTTGCTGGAGCCGAGTGTGGCGAAGCGGCAACCGTGGATTGGATCTTGCTGGAGCCGCTGCAGGAGGAGACCAACAGTACTGCGACCACGGCCGGCATGGCTGCGAGGTGGAGCGCATGGTACTGGAGTGTGGGTGGAAGGCAAGCTGCAAGCAGTGTTGATGGCCGGAGTTGTGCATGCCGTGGCAACGGTTGGGAGCGAGCACGTTGTGCGAGGCGATTTTTGCTATAGATCACAGCTAGTGCGCTGAATCGACGGCAACTGTGACTAGTGGCCTAGGCATGCGAGGGAACTGTTCCTCCTTGCGAGGCTCAAGCAGCAAGAGACATGTGGGTAAGCGAACACATACGACCGAGTCAGGGAAGAGATCTCGATCGCTCGATCTTATGCGATCCTACGCTGCAGGCTAGTGGTGCCCTAAAAAAATTGTTATGTGTGGATTCGAACTCAGGTTGTATAGTAAAGTTCGTTGGGCCGGCGCAATTTATATAGGCCTGTGAGTTTTACTACATCACCAAGCAGCCTTGGGTCGATTGAGGAAGGATGAGATGAGGCCAATTACACGAGAAATAAAAAGAAGGAAAGAGAAGCAAGGTAGAAATAAGGAAGGAAAGGGAGGGAAAGATAAAAGGAAAGAGTAGGCCTTCTATATATTCGCTCAGGACAGAAATTAGGAAGGAGAGGAAGGCAGGAAGGAAAGGGAGGGAAAGATAAAAAGTAGGCCGGAAAGGGAGGGAAAGATAAAAGGAAAGAAGCCTTCTATATAATATATGCGCTCCATGTAATAAAATGGAGGACAGAAATTAGAAAGGAGAGAAAGGCCTTCCATATATGAAAATAAAAGAAGGAAAGAGTAGTAGTGTGACAGAAATAAAGAAAGTAAATGATGGAAGGGGGGGGGGGGAGGCTGGTTCACATACTCAGACTTTGTGTTGAGCGTCTTTTATTTTTTCCACTTCCTTGACAGTGTTGCTTCCTGCACTCATTGCCAACAAACAAATTTATTCGTAGGATAAATGTAATAGTGTTCTATAGTATGCTAATATAAACTTAGATACGTTGTTTGAAACCGGCGCAACGAACTAGCGGTGCTATGTAGCAATCAATATTAGCTAAATTGTGAGCAACTTTATTTTTGTTACGCTCAATTTTCAACGGAACCAACCCATGCAGATCGAGGAGCTTCTTCATCTCCACAATAAAATGACCCCAATGAAACAAACATATGTTGCCTCGCCGCAATTGCTCTTTTGCTTGTGAGCTTTGGGAGGCCCTCTGCTATATGGATGTAGATGATCAAGATGTTGGGGAACGTAGCAGAAATTCAAAAATTTTCCTACATATCACCAAGATCTATCTATGGAGAGACCAGCAACGAGGGGAAAGAGAGTGCATCTACATACCCTTGTAGATCGCTAAGCGGAAGCGTTCAAGTGAACGGGGTTGATGGAGTCGTACTCGTCGTGATTCAAATCACCGATGACCAAGTGCCGAACGCACGGCACCTCCGCGTTCAACACACGTACAGCCCGGTGACGTCTCCCAAGCCTTGATCCAGCAAGGAGAGAGGGAGAGGTTGAGGAAGACTCCATCCAGCAGCAGCACAACGGCGTGGTGATGATGGAGGAGCGTGGCAATCCTGCAGGGCTTCGCCAAGCACCGCGGGAGAGGAGGAGGGAGAGAAGCAGGGCTGTGCCAAGAGAGATTGAATCGCGTCTTGTGGGCAGCCCCCTATGCCTCATATATATAGGGGAAGGGGAGGGCTGCGCCCCCTCTAGGGTTTCCCACCCCTAGAGGGTGCGGCAGCCCTAGATGGCCAAGGGGTGGCGGCCAAGGGAGGGGAGAAGGGGGAGGCGCCCCTAGGGTGGGCCTTAAGGCCCATCTGGACCTAGGGTTTGCCTCCTCCCACTTCCCTTACGCCTTGGGCCTTGGTGGGAGGCGCACCAGCCCACTAAGGGGCTGGTCCCTCACCACTCTTGGCCCACGCAACCTTCTGGGGTTGGTGGCCCCACTTGGTGGACCCCGGGGACCCTCCCGGTGGTCCCGGTACATTACCGATAAAACCCGAAACTCTTTCGGTGACCAAAACAGGACTTCCCATATATAAATCTTTACCTCCGGACCATTCCGGAACTCCTCGTGACGTCCGTGATCTCATCCGGGACTCCGAACAACATTCGGTAACCACATACAAGCTTCCTTTATAACCCTAGCGTCATCGAACCTTAAGTGTGTAGACCTTACGGGTTCGGGAGACATGCAGACATGACCGAGACGTTCTCCGGTCAATAACCAACAGCGGGATCTGGATACCCATGTTGGCTCACACACGTTCCACGATGATTTCATCGGATGAACCACGATGTCAAGGACTTAATCAATCCCGTATACAATTCCCTTTGTCTATCGGTACGATACTTGCCCGAGATTCGATCATCGGTATCCCAATACCTTGTTCAATCTCGTTACCGGCAAGTCTCTTTTACTCGTTCCGCAACACATCATCCCGTGATCAACTCCTTGATCACATTGTGCACATTATGATGATGTCCTACCGAGTGGGCCCAGAGATACCTCTCCATCACACGGAGTGACAAATCCCAGTCTCGATTCGTGCCAACCCAACAGACACTTTCGGAGATACCTGTAGTGTACCTTTATAGCCACCCAGTTACGTTGTGACGTTTGGCACACCCAAAGTATTCCTACGGTATCCGGGAGTTGCACAATCTCATGGTCTAAGGAAATGATACTTGACATTAGAAAAGCTTTAGCATACGAACTACATGATCTTGTGCTAGGCTTAGGATTGGGTCTTGTCCATCACATCATTCTCCTAATGATGTGATCCCGTTATCAACGACATCCAATGTCCATGGTCAGGAAACCGTAACCATCTATTGATCAACGAGCTAGTCAACTAGAGGCTTACTAGGGACATGGTGTTGTCTATGTATCCACACATGTATCTAAGTTTCCTATCAATACAATTCTAGCATGGATAATAAACGATTATCATGAACAAGGAAATATAATAATAACTAATTTATTATTGCCTCTAGGGCATATTTCCAACACAAGAAGAGTTAAAAAAAAACCATCTAATTTTTTTCAAAAAATTAAAAGTGTTTTTTGTCACCTGAAACTTGGTTAGGGCACGTACAATGCAGGCGCTAGGAATAAAATCATGTCAGCTTTTGCATCGTCCCGACTACTTTCGGCCTCGACACATAACCTAGAGTCGGATACTAAAAAAATTATACACAATGTAGCTGCTAGGGCTGTATGATTGTGCATGTTAATTTGCTGAAGATTTTAAACGCTCTTGCATTGGAGCCGGCCTTAGGGTGATATTTTTAACCTTGTCATATGTTGGTCATTAGCTATTAATGATGTTCGTGTATGATAACTGATTCCACATGAGCTTGTCAGTTAATGCTAGCCTACATAGACAGTGTGTTATGTTGTGGATCAGCTCATCATCTTGAGATTTATCACATTTGAGTGCATTGTGATCACATAGACATCACAACTATCTTGGACAAGCGCGGGGAAGAGGATAAGGTGCGAAAAGGCAAGGGGTGTTTGATATTGATTTTCACCCGTTGCAACGCACGGGCCTTTTTGCTAGTAATAATAAAGCAAATTGGGTTTCGGTCGTCCGTCACGCACTTTTGCAGAAAACCCCTTGCATTTTTTATGAATTAACCCGCGGTACACACTTAAGTCATAACCGAACCGTTATTTTACATTTTTACGAAACCCCCCTGACGTATTAGATAATTCACCCGCCGATCATATATAAGTCAAACAAATGTTTTTCTAAATTATCCATATCTTTTAAACTGTAACTTCGATTTTAACATGTTATATATGAAAAATGATTAGAAAAATGTGTAGAATCTGAATATGATGTTATTTTGTTTGTTAAATATTATTTAAATATTATCTTGGAAGATATTTAAGTCAAACAAATATTTTTCTTAATTATCCATATCTATTAAACCGTAACACCGATTTTAACATGTTATATGTGAAATTTGAATAAAAAAATATGTAGAATTTGAATATGATGTTATTTTTACTTGGTGGTGCTATTGCCCATTTCCTCTTAATAAGACATGTGTGATGTTCTAAAAAAGGAGCTTATGTGTTGTCTGGTAGCCTTGATGGTAGTTTTATACATGTAGCTGAGGAAAGTGTGCTTGAAGCGCGTCCTGTTAAAAAATGGGATGGGGACCTGTGCTGGTTTTGAGTCATACTTATTGGGTAGGCCCTTGCGATTTGTGCTCTCTCCATTGCCATGGCCTCGGTCGGGTTGTGATAAGGAGAATGAGATAGCGGTGATGTGGTGCTTCACTGCTAGCTGAACTTTGTGGTAGCTAAATTTTGCTATCACTGCTGCTAGCTGAATTTTGCATAGACATAATGCTCATCTAGACATGTTTTTCCAGTAGAAGTAAGAAATATTTGCAGGTTTTTATGCCAAAAGCTTTTAATATTTTCCTCATAGTGTAAGTAAACTGATGATGCATGCCATGGCTAAGGATTTAGTTCCAACAGAAGCAACACATATTCATCTTGCCTACTATCCCATCAGTGGATGTCAGTCTCATTTTTCTGATCCTACACTTGAGCTAAGAATTCATTGCCCTTTTTTTGAACAGGCTGCAGTAACCAGTTCATCACTACTTCAATGGATATAATGGAGCATATCGTCATTGCGTATGCAAAAGCATGTTTTAAAATTTAAATTACCATGGCGCATTTAACTCTTCTGGAGTACTAAACAATCATGCGGCTCTCTACAGATTTAAAAATTCATGGCAGGACCACAGGAGTATACTACTTTGTTGGGGGGAGATAATTTGTTGAACGGATAGCGTTGATGCCTTGCAAAGTTTCGCAGAGAACAAGCTATATGTGGATTTCTTCCAATTGCAGCAAGCTTCGAGCAAGCAAAACTATACTCTGTAAATAATCTTCTTGAACCGGAGTTCTTTATTTTCTTTATATTTTCACATTTCCTTGTACTACATTTCAATGTACTGAACATTCTCCTTAATCAATGGAAGCAACACCTGATTGCCTTCATATAAAAAGAACACAATGTGAACATGTACAAGGCGATGTATAGCACGAACAGAAAAAAAATACTACACGAAGGTGAGTGCAAGTGTATGATTTTCTAGAATTATTTTCTTGGTAGAAGTTACTTTATTCTCAATATACATCATAAATAATTAGGGAATTCAAAGAGGTCCGAAAATTTAAAAAATGATAATTTTGAAATAAAATGTTTAATAAATCATAAAATGTTTGTCGAGTCAGAAAATGTTCGCGATTTTGTAAAGAAAATATTTGCTTATTCAAAAAATGTTCCAAAGTTTGAAAATAAATGTTCATGATTTTAAAAAAAGTTCGTTTATTAAAAATTTGTAATGAAATTGAATAGAACTTTGCCAATTCAAAAAATGTTTACGAATAGAAAAATATCCTTAAAATTCAAAAACTGTTTGTGACTTAGTAAATAGTTTAGTCATTCATTAAATGTTTGTTGGTTTAAAAAATGGGCATGCATTCCAGAAAATGTTCGTGGATTTCAAAAATTGTTCCACTAATTTACAAAATAATGTTCGTATATTCTAGAAATGTTCACCGATTCAAGAAAATTGTTTAAAAAAATGTTGACACTATTAAAAAAAGTTTAAAATAGTATAAAATGTTCATGAATCAAATAATGTTCTTGATTTTAGAAAATGTTCGAAAATTTGTAAAAGTGTTCACGAATTTGAAAAATGTTTATGATTTTAAATATGTGCACGAGTTTAAAAAGATGTCATGATTTCTCGAAATTGAGAGCGATACTTTATCTCGCTGATGCAACAAAATGTGGTCATGGCCATTGGAGATTATAAAAAAAATTCTCCCGTTACAACGCACGGGCCTTTTTACTAGTAAGGATGCTAATTCTACTTCCGGATCGGGTGCTCATCCGATGTAGATACAGGAAAACGTAGATACTTCATCATCAAAGTTGGATATGGCCTGAGGGAGCCTGCAGTGTGTTTCGTCCACAGTTTAGGCCATGGTTGACCTTCCCACGGTCTGACGCCTTCTCGGGGCAAACTTTTCAGAGTATTTACTGAACTTTTAAAAAAGGGAAATTGTTTTTATAGAAAACAGGCAAAAAAATCATGGGATGAAAAACTGACAAGAATAAAATCGCCAGCGCAATATGTAGCGCTACATAGGCACTTTTGTTTTTGGGAATCAATGAGCTTTATTGATCAAAGGATTTTATTACGGTCTTGCCTAAGAGAATCGGCAAGGAAAAAGGGAATCTCTAATACTATAAAATAAGCAAACGTTAACTCCCCTAAACGCACCCCGCTTACTGTACACAGAAGAAAACACATCAATTGGAGGGTCAAGATAAGCCTGCTTAATGGGATCTAACCGTTAATACACAAAACTACCCCTGACGTTGTATGCTAAGCAATTTAGGTGGGCGGACGAAACTCTGCCGTCCTCGATCCCGCAGCCCCGCCCGTGATTTCCGGAAAGATTCCACCCGAATCACGCCTTATCAAGAAGAATGGGTCAGTTCAAAAAGAAAAAAATGGATCGTACCAAGCGCCGCCGCTCCTCCCGATCGCCCCGAGCCGACGTCCTCTGCCGGTCAGCCGCGCCCACGCACCTGCAAGCCGCCGCCGCCGTCCTCTGCCGGTCAGCCGCACCCAGCATCCTCCTCCTCCCTTGTCTCTCCATCTCCTCACTAATCTCTCTCTCTCTCTCTCCGTTCCCGCACTGCAGGGCTCCGCCGGACCGTCCCACGCGACTGCCGGCCTCCTCCTGACCAGACCGACGATGGCGACGACCGGATCTGACCGGCCCCCTCCGTTTCCGCCTCGCCTAGCCGCACCACTCATCCGCCCCACCTCTCCCAGCCAGCCCCGCCACCCCCTCCCTGCCGAGCCCCCTGGTGGTGGACGGTGACATCTCACCTGGACTGGATTGGAGAGTCGCATCCAATCAGGCCTCCCTCGTCTCCATTAATGAAGGCCTAATCACTCTCATTCCAAAAGTTAATGCACCTTCAACAGTCAATGAGTACCGACCGATCACCCTTCTTAATTCCTGTCTCAAGGTAATAACTAAACTGCTGGCTAACCGTTTACAAAAAATCGTCCTCAAAATTGTGCACCGCAACCAATATGGTTTCCTCAAGGGGCGCACGATCCAAGATTGTCTTGCCTGGGCATGCGAATACATCTATCAATGCCAAGCCTCCAAGAAAGAGATCATACTACTCAAACTGGATTTTGCTAAAGCCTTCGACACTATTGATCATGACGCCATGCTTGAAATAATGCGCAACATGGGCTTCAATGAGAAATGGCTTGGCTGGATAAAGTGCATCTTTGCCTCGGGAAAGTCAGCTGTCCTTCTTAATGGAGTCCCTGGCCGACAGTTTCATTGCAAATGTGGTGTTCGACAAGGTGATCCTTTGTCCCCCCTAATTTTTGTCCTAGCCGCGGATCTACTTCAAGCTGCAATTAACGATGCTTTCGCTAGAGATCTCATCAAGTTACCCTTCCCATGCAATACCCAAAGGGACTACCCTGTTATCCAATACGCGGACGACACGATCCTAGCTATGCCGGCTTGCCCTAACCAGGCTACAATCATCAAAGACATTTTGTCCGACTATGCCACTTCTATTGGCTTAAAAATAAACTTCCACAAATCCACACTGGTACCGATCAACTGTGATGAAACTTTATGCAACAATCTGGCAAGTATTTTTGGATGTGTTGTGGGAAAAATGCCATTTACGTATCTCGGCCTACCCATGGGGACCACTAAACCATTCATGCATGATCTCATGCCGCTGGTCTGTAGGCTGGAAAGGAAGTTATCGGCAACGCTGAATATGATATCATATGGTGGCAAACTCTCCCTGCTAAACTCAGTCATCACCTCACTCCTTATTTTCGCTATGTGCACACTCAAGTTACCAGCTGGAATTGTCAAACTCTTGGACAAGATACGACGAAAATGCCTGTGGACAAAGAAAACGGATCAAGGAGACAAATGCAATTCCCTAGCTGCATGGGATATGGTCTGCAAGCCAAAACGTTGTGGTGGTCTTGGAGTTCTAGACTTGAAAACTCAGAATGAGGCCCTTCTTCTCAAGTTTCTCCATAAGTTTTATAATCATGATGATCTGCCCTGGGTAGAGCTGATTTGGAACTCTTACTATACCTCCCGGATACCCCACGCCACAGATCTATGTGGCTCCTTTTGGTGGAAAGACGTTTCAAAGCTCATGCCTATTTATAGAGGAATCACACAGGTGAATGTACACAATGGTGCAACCACGCTATTCTGGAAGGATATGTGGCTGGATGAGATTTTAGCTGAAACCCACCCACGCGCCTTCTCTTTTGCAAAAGATGAAGACATCTCTGTTGCTGCATTTCTTGGGACCACCAGCTTGCAAGAAACGTTTCACCTACCCTTGTCTGAACAGGCCCATGCAGAGACCAGAGACTTGCAACTCCTGACCTCGGACGTTCAACTTGAATATCATCTAGAACATGATGAATGGATATATACCTGGGGTTCCAAAATATATGCGGCCAACAAATTCTATGATTTCTACTTCAGAGATATTCAAGCTCATCCTGCGTTCTCATGGCTTTGGAAATCAAAAACCACGATGAAACTCAAAGTTTTTGGGTGGCTCCTACTCTCGGACAGGCTGAACACCAGAAACATGTTGAAGCGCAGACATTATAACATTGGCAACACGTTTGACTGTCTGCTTTGCCCTACATGCAAGGATGAAACGGTGGAGCACCTTTTTCTTTCATTGCCCCTTTAGCTTGCTCTGTTGGGCCAAAATTGGAATGCAAGGGACATCTACAGGTAATAGATTGGACTGGGTGGAGGCGGCTAAAACTCCTTGGAATAGACCCTTATTTGTGGAGATCTTACTTCAATCTGCTTGGAGCATTTGGAAAGAAAGGAACAACAAACATTTTAGAGGGATAACCCCTTCCACAAGCTCCTGGCTTTCTAGACTACGGGAAGACTTAGCTCTCCTAACCTATAGGGTGGGAGATAAAAATAAGCCTTTTTTACTTTCCTTCTTACAAACCTTGTAATAAAGACAGTCACGCTCCCCCCCTCTCTTCTTCCACCCACAAAGTGGGATGGACATGTAACATTACTCTCATGTACAGCTGCCGATTCATTAATTTGCAGTAGGAGCCTCTCCTACTGTTTCAAAGGTTCAAAAAAAAAACAGAGTTCTTCACGGTATGTGTTCTACCATTTTTCTCTTTAGCAGAAGTGTATGCTGCTATGTTGGTTCAACCTTTGGTAGCGTTCTGGTGAAAGTGATGGTTTATTTCATTCAGATGCTGATTTGTTTGCTTGTGGATGTGCTATTTTTACGCAGGTAATTTTCAATTCTCTGACGCAAGCTATTTGTGTGAGCGCTAATTAACTTATGGTAAGACTCTATGGGAGTCTCTGACAATAAAACTATTTTAGAAGACACGGCAATATTTTACTATACGAAGTGAAAATGTACAAGTTGTAGATGGACAACTATGGCAGCTCTTCTATACAGTTATTTACTGTCCAGCGAGGTCCTCAGAGGATATCTAAAGAAGTGAGAATGTACACCTTGTTTTGGATGAGTCAATAGCATAGTAGCCATAGTTATCTAAAAAAGGCAGTGTCCCAGGCAACCAGGTAAATTGTTCTGCTGTCCAATGCATTGAAGCTATAATGCATATATGCTTAGTAAATTGTTTAGATTTGTCTGAGACTAATAATGACCAACTTAGTGAATTGTTAAACCTGAAAGTTTGTGTTTTCCATTTAACACAGCGAATTGTTTGCACAATTCAGTTCCGTGTTGATTGAATGGACGTGACGTGATGTTTTCTCCAGGGAACGGACTGAAGTGGATTGACATGGTTTCTGTCCATCATGTGCTATTCTTCCTTGCTGCAGTGTTGCGCATCTTTGCTGTTGTGGCTGACTCCATGAATATGAAAGCTATATTTACTCCTAAGCTATGAGTGTCCTCTAACTTCCTTCCATGAGAGGTATTTGCTCTCAGTCCCGGCCATCCTTATTACGAGGGATGCAGCAAGGTTCAATGGATCATGACGTTTCGATTAGATTTGAATCTGTATCTACCAAATCTGTGCGTACATTTTTATGCTATAAATTTCTTTTTCTTTCAGTATCCTATTGAAGTTCTATCAGCCGACAGGTGCATTGCACTGTTGAGGAGACATATGCATTTGTATTCGATATTGAAGCGAGCCTGACACCCTGAAAGAGCTATACAATTATATTTGGCTATTGCTTTCAGTATTAGAGAAGCATAGAAACAGAACTGCAGGGCTTACTGTATTTTTATGTGGCATTCCTCTATGCCATCATGCCATACTGTTTATTTTGAGCAACCTTTCTATGGTATTTTGTTGTACAGTTTTTAGTGTAATCTCAAGCACCTCAATATATAAACAACTGCATGCTTGTGTATATGTTCTATTCTCAATGTTGTATTCCTTTTATTTGCTCTGTTACTGTAGCAATCAAAAAGAATCGGGCACAAGCTCCAGTCAGTCATGTACAAAAATTGGTGTAGAAGTGTGGTCTATGGATTCCTTATTTTGTCTATTCAGACTTGGGATTGTAGGGAAAAGTCTGGACTATGGATAAATACCAGAACTGGATTGACCATGTCACATCTTCACCAAGAGTCATGACACTGGCATATTCAAGCTTTGTTGTTTCCTTCGTTTCCAAGCAACACTCTTAAAGGCAATATATGCAGGTTTATATTTCATGTGAGAGATATGAAGGATGAAACAAAAGTAAAAGGTGTTTATGCTAAAGGAGCATCATAATTAGGTAGGAGTGTCTGTTGATTTTATAAACCCAGCATCATCCTACTCCTTGTAGTTTCTGTATTGCCTGCAAATAATACAATTTCAAATGATATTTTGTTATGGTCATATATAAATATTTAAATATTTAAAAGTTCCAGAGATTCCTTGAGACGAGATGATGGCTCTGATGTGCTATATGTTTACATAGGAGATTTTTTTTCTCACAGTCGTGCGTTGCACGTGCATTCTTACTAGTGTAATTAAGCCAGAGGCATCTACGCATTGACTCGCTCGCTTTCTTTCTACAAAGATGCACAGGAACATTAGCATCCCTCCCAACAAAGTTGAAATGAAAAGATGAAAAGGTCTCACTTATGAGATCTCAAATTCCTTCCTCCACAAAAGCGTGTCTTACTGACCAAAGTTTCCTCAGCTCTCCCCTCGTCCCAGCGCCGCCCTCCCTAGCGACACGGGGAAAGCCTAGTTCCAGCCGGCTCCAACCCCTTTGCACCTTCCCCTCGGCTTGCCACCACCGGAGGAGTGGCCGGCGAAGCCCATGCCTGCTCCGATGAAGGTGACGGCTGGGCCCCTTCGTTTCGTCGTCTGCAAGAAGGGCGGCGCGCTGGCGGTGGAGGGGCACATGCTGGTGCCAGGTGCAGAGCGCGGGCACGTGTGGCGCTGGGCCACGGCGAGGTGTGCCTCCATATCCATGCGTCCACACAATGTGCTTTTTTTGAAAAGGAGGATGACCCTTGGCCTCTGCATCAATCGATGCATGCATCGGCACCTTGTGCTGATGGGCGTTTATGCATAGGTTGTAAAACATATGATTTGGGAAACTGCTCGACACCCTAAACGGGGTGTGGCTATCTCATTATATAGAGGTAACAAGGGGTACCATACAATGATACAATATGTGTACAGAGGGTACGTATATACAGTCTAACACCCTCCCTCAATCTTAACTATTGCCTGAAGTACAAAGCAAGTTAAGATTGCGCCTACAGCCTACAAACTGTGGTTGTGGAAGAGGCTTCGTGAAGATGTCAGCAAGTTGATCCTTTGACGAGATGAACTTGATACAAAGTAGCTTCTGTGCAACACGTTCCCGAAAAAAATGATAGTCAACCTCAATATGCTTTGTCCGAGCATGAAACACCGGATTAGATGAAACATATGTAGCACCGATGTTGTCACACCACAGAACTGGAGGGCGAGCTTGAGGGAGTCTCAATTCTCTCAATAAAGACTGTACCCATATGATCTCGGCAGTCGCATCAGCAACTGCTTTGTACTCAGCTTCAGTACTACTGCGAGACACTGTTGCTTGCTTGCGAGCATTCCAGGCGATCAAGTTAGAACCCAGGAATACCGCATAACCCCCCGTGGATCGCCTGTCATCAGGACAACCAGCCCAATCTGCTGAGAGCTCATACGATGGTGCAGGCTGAAGAAGCAAACCATAGGAGGCAGTAAGACAGACATAATGCAAAATACGCTTCACAGCTGACCAATGAGATGTCCTGGATGCATGCAGTAACAGACACACACGGTTGAAAGCATTGGAGATATCAGGCCTGGTAATAGTAAGGTATTGCAGACCACCAACGAGACTGCGATACTCAGTGGCATCATCAGACGAGAGAGAGTCTCCATCAAGAGCAGACAACCGATCAGTGGCAGACATCAGAGTGATAGCATGTTTGCATTTAAGCATTCCAGCACGCTGCAGCAAATCCAAGGAGTACTTCTTCTGAGGAAGAGTCAACCCAGCTGAAGACCGTGAAACCTCCAAAACAAGGAAAAATGCAGTGCACCAAATCCTTGACAGCAAAATCACCACTGAGTGCAGTCACAAGACGATAAGCAGCAACATCGGAGGAACTGATGAGATTGATGTCATCAACGTAAACCAGGAGATACATCGTAACCTCAGGACGCTGTAGGAGAAATAGTGACGTGTCAGCAGTGGAGGGAGTAAACCCAAGAGCCCGAAGAACAGATCCAAGGCGAGCATGCCACGCACGAGGAGCCTGTTTGAGGCCATACGACGCCTTAACCAGACGACGGAGATGATGAGAACGTGCAGGATCAACAAAACCAGGCGGCTGACGCATATAAACCTCCTCCTCCAGAATTCCATGTAGGAAAGCGTTCTGCACATCGAGCTGACGAAGAAACCAACCGCGAGTAACAACAAGAGATAGGAGCAATCGAATTGTAGTAGGCCTGATGACTGGACTGAACGTGTCTTCATAATCAAGACCATACATCTGTTTAAAGCCCTTGGCGACTAGCCGTGCCTTGTAGCGTTCGATAGAACCATCAGCATGTCTCTTGACTTTAAAGACCCACTTGGAATCAATGACATTGACGCCACACACTGGAGGAACAAGTTGCCAAATGTCATTCTTTTGTAGAGCCTGAAACTCCTGTTACATTGCAGCACGCCAGTGAGGAATACTCAGTGCAGCCTGAAAGTGGTGAGGCTCTGCAGTGGGATCGGGAGCAGTATGAGCCATGCACGCAGCAAGCCATGTGACACGTCTCCATCGTATCTACTTTTCCAAACACTTTTGCCCTTGTTTTGGACTCTAACTTGCATGATTTGAATGAAACTAACCCGGATTGACGCTGTTTTCAGCAGAATTGGCATGGTGTTATTTTTGTGCAGAAACAAAAGTTCTCGGTCTAACCGGGACTGACGCTATTTATTATGTAATCGAGTTGTTTTGTTAGTGTTTGATCCCTATTATTCACTATGTTCTAAGATTGATGTTGCTATGACTTTGCTATGCTTAATGATTGTCACTAGGGCCCGAGTTCCATGATTTCAGATCTGAACCTATTATGTTTTCATGAATATATGTGAGTCCTTGATCCTATCTTGCAAGTCTATAGAAACCCCGAAGTGACAATAATCGGGACCACTCCCGGTGATGACCATAGTTTGAGGAGTTCATGTATTCACTATGTGTTAATGCTTTGGTCCGGTACTCTATTAAAAGGAGGCCTTAATATCCCTTAGTTTCCGCTAGGACCCCACTGCCATGGGAGGGTAGGACAAAAGATGTCACGCAAGTTCTTTTCCATAAGCACATATGACTATATTCGGAATACATGCCTACATTACATTGATGAATTGGAGCTAGTTCTTTGTCATCCTATGTTATGACTGTTACATAATGAAACCACATCCCGCATAATTCTCCATCACCGATCCAATGCCTATGAGATTTTCACATATTGTTCTTCGCTTATTTACTTTTTCGTTGCTACTCTTACAATCACTACAAAACCCAAAAATATTACTTTGCTACTGTTACCGTTACATCCATACTAATTTGCTACTAAATACTTTGCTGCAGATACTAAGTTAGCCAAGTGTGGTTGAATTGACAACTCAACTGCTAATACTTGAGAATATTCTTTGGCTCCCCTTGTGTCGAATCAATAAATTTGGGTTGAATACTCTACCCTCAAAAACTGTTGCGATCCCCTATAATTGTGGGTTATCAAGACTATTTTCTGGCACCGTTGCTAGGGAGCATAGCTCTATTCTTTGAGTCACTTGGGATTTATATCTGCTGGTCACTATGAAGAACTTGAAAGACGAGAACACAGAAATTTATCCCTCAACTACGAGGGGAGGTAAGGAACTGCCAACTAGCTCTGCACTTGATTCACCTTCTGTTTTGAGTAAGCTTGCAACACCTAAACCTGCTTCTGCTATTAATTCTGATATGTCGCATGTTATTGATGATGCCACTTCCGCTATGCATGATACTTATGATGAAACTACTTCTATGCTTCATACTACTGTGCCACTTGGTGAATTTCTTGATGAACAACTTGCTAAAGCTAGAGAGAATGAAATTATTGAAACTAATAATATTAATGATAGTGATGATGAAGATTCTCCCCCTAGATATGAATTGCCTGTTGTGCCTGAGGGCTATGTTATGGATGAAGAAACTGCTAGAGACTTTCTTGCTTGCAATGATAGAAATGATCTTAAGAAATCATTAGCTAAGCTGAAACAAAAAACTCTGAATGCTAGAATGAAATATGATCCTACTTATGCTACTTCACCTATCTTTGTTACTGATAAGGATTATGAATTCTTTGTCGACCTGATATAAATACTTTGGTTGAATCTGATCCTTTTTGTGGCTATGAATCTGAAACTGTTGTGACACATCTTACTAAATTAAATGATATAGTCGCCCTGTTCACTAATGATGAGAGAACTCGCTACTTTTATATCCTTAAAATATTTCTGTTCTCACTAAAGGGTGATGCTAAGATATGGTTTAGTTCTCTTGATCCTGGTTGTGTGCGTAGTCCCCAGGATATGATTTATTACTTCTCTGCTAAATATTTTCCTGCTCATAAGAAACAAGCTGCTTTAAGGGAAATATATAATTTTGTGCAAATTGAAGAAGAGAGTCTCCCACAAGCTTGGGGGAGGCTTCTCCAATTACTTAATGCTTTGCCTGATCATCCTCTCAAGAAAAATGAAATACTTGATATCTTTTATAATGGACTAACCGATGCTTCCAGAGACCACCTGGATAGTTGTGGTGGTTCTGTTTTTAGGGAAAGAACACCAGATGAAGCTGAAATTCTATTGAATAATATGTTGACCAACGAAAATAACTGGACACTTCCTGAACCAACTCCTAGGCCAACTCCGAATAAGAGGGGTGTTCTATTTCTCAGCACTGAAGATATGCAAAAGGCAAAGAAATCTACGAAAGAAAAAGGTATTAATGCTGAAGATGTTGAGAATTTACCTCCTATTGAAGAAATACATGGTCTTAATTTACCGCCTGTTGAAGAAATACATGGTTTTAATCCATCACCTATTGAAGAAACACATGGTCTTGATAACCCGACACAGGTAGTAAAGGTAAATTCTCTCAATAGATTTGATGAAGGTGATATTCCTTGTTATAAGTCTGCTAGCCAGTGCTTAGATGAGTTCGATAATTTTATTGTCAAACAAGAAAACTTCAATGCTTATATGATTGAACACTTGGGTGATTATATGTCTAGAGTTAAAGGTGAACTTAAACTCATTAGTAAACATGCTTCTGTGGTTACCACTCAAGTAGAACAAGTACTTAAAGCTCAGAATGATTTGCTCAATGAATTGAATAGTTAGAATAATGATTTGCCATTAGAGTGGCTACTAGAACTGGTAAAATGACTCAGCAACCTTTGTATCCTGAAGGCCATCCTAAGAGAATTGAGAAGGATTCTCAGAGAAATAATATTGATGCACCTAGTCCTTCTAAAAAGAAGAGAAAGAAAAATGATAGGACTTTGCATGCTTGTAGTGAACCCGTTGTAGACACACCTGAGAATCCTAATGATATTTCTATTTCTGATGCTGAAACACAACCTGGTAACGAACTTGAACCTAGTGATAATGTTAATGATGATGTTCATGTTGATGCTCAACATAGTAATGACAATGATGTAGAAATTGAACCTGCTGTTGATCTTGATAACCCACAATCAAAGAACCAACGTTATGATAAGAGATACTTTGTTGCTAGGAAGCACGGTAAAGAAAGAGAACCATGGGTTCTTAAACCCATGCCTTTCCCTCCCAAACCATCCAAGAAAAAGGATGATGAGGATTTTGAGCGCTTTGCTGAAATGATTAGACCTATCTTTTTGCGTATGCGATTAGCTGATATGCTCAAAATGAATCCTTATGCTAAGTACATGAACATTCTAGTTGTGAGTGCTCATACTATTTCATTGTACTATCCATGCTAGTTTATTTCCTTTTTCTCGCTTTCTTCTTGAGTGTTTGAAAACCCTTAATAAAAACCAAAAAAAATAGTTGTAGCTTTTAGCTAGTTTACTTTCCATGCTCGTAGTAGTAATAACTAAAAGAAAACCCAAAAATATTTCTCGTTCTTCTTTTGCTTGTTGGGAGCTTTCCCGTGTAAATAGTTTTATTTCTTTTCTTTCCTTTGGGGGTTGAGAGGAGAAGACCATAATGAAAATGTTTAGTGGCTCTAATATGTATGATTGTTAATTTAACCAAGAGCCCATAGTACCTTGTCTTCTCCCTTGAATTGAATGCTTGCAGATTCCAGCTTAGTCCAATGCATGTGCACTATTATTATTATACATACCGTTCGGTCATGCAAGTGAAAGGCAATAATGACGATATATGATAGATTGATTGAGATGAGAGAAGCTGGTATGAACTCAACCTCTCTTGTTTTTGTAAATATGATTAGTTCACCGTTCCTGATTCAGCCTATTATGAATAAACATGTTTGCAATGACAATTAGAGATTATAGTTGCTTATTCCATGCTTAATTTGCTAGGAGTTTATAATGGTTTACCTTGCTTGACAACATGCTATTAAAATGGTTGTGATGTGGTATGATAGGGTGGTATCCTCCTTTGAATGATTCGGGTGACTTGACTTGGCACATGTTCACACCTGTAGTTGAAACAAAATCAACATAGCCTTCATGATATTTATGTTCATGGTGGATTATGTTCATGCTTGCACTCGGTGTTGATTAATTTTAATGCATGTTCATGACCGTTGTCGCTCTCTCAGTTGGTCGCTTCCCAGTCTTTTTCTAGCCTTCACTTGTACTAAGCGGGAATACTGCATGTTCATGGGAGATAATTACTTACCTTTTTTTAGAGTCAGTCGATCAGTTAACATAGGAAAGAATTCTTTCCTCAAAAACACATTTCTTTCGTACTAAACATCACAGACGTAAGGAAACCAAGCCATCGGGGGCCCTTTCTACTCGGGGGCCCGGGGCGGCCGCCCCCCTGCCCCCCCTCAGGGCCGGCCCTGATTAAGCGGGAACACTGCTTGTGCATCCACTTCCATAAACCCCAAAGTTATTCCATATGATTCTGTATCTTCCATGCTAGGCGGGTTATTCTCAAGAGGAGTGGACTCCGCTCCTCGCTCACAAGAAAATGGCTGGTCACCGGGATGCCCAGTCCCATGCTTTATGCAAATCAAATCAAAATAATTGCAAACAAAACTCCCCCGGGAATCTTGTTAGTTGGAGGCACTTGTTGTTTCGAGCAAGCCATGAATTGATGCTTGTTGGTGGAGGGGGAGTATAAACTTTACCATTCTATTTGGGAACCGCCTATAATGTGTGTAGCATGCAAGATATCGAGATCTCTCGGTTGTTATGTTGACAATGAAAGTATGCTGCTCAAAATATTATTTATCTCTATTTCAACATCGAGCTCTGGCACCTCTACAAATCCCTGCTTCCCTCTGCGAAGGGCTTATCTATTTACTTTTATGTTGAGTCATCACCCTCTTATTAAAAAGCACCCGCTGGAGAGCACCGCTGTCATTTGCATGCATTACTATTAGTTTATATTGGGTATGACTATGACTGGATCTCTTTTACCATGAATTACAATGTTTAGTCAGTCCTTGATCTTTAGAGGTGCTCTGCATTTCTGTTTTGCGGTCTCAGAAAGGGCTAGCGAAATACCATCTTGTTATATCATATTATGATTGTTTTGAGAAAGTGTTGTCATCCGAGATTTATGATTATTGCTTGCTAGTTGATTATGCCATTGACATGAGTAAACATGAGACCTAAGCGTTATTGTGAATATGGTTAGTTCATACTCTCTGCGGAAAACCTGAATGTTGGCTTTACATATTTACAACAACAAGAGCAAACAAAGTTTGTAAAAGTTTTTCTTTATCACTTTCAGTTTATCAACTGAATTGCTTGAGGACGAGCAAAGGTTTAAGCTTGGGGGAGTTGATACGTCTCCGTCGTATCTACTTTTCCATACACTTTTGCCCTTGTTTTGGATTCTAACTTGCATGATTTGAATGGAACTAACCCGGACTGACGTTGTTTTCAGCAGAATTGCCATGGTGTTATTTTTGTGCAGAAACAAAAGTTCTCGGAATGACCTGAAACTCCTCGGAGATTATTTTTGGAATTGATAAAAAATACTGGCAAAAGAATCAAGGCCAGGGGGCCCACACCCTGTCCACGAGGGTGGGGGGCGCGCCTACCCCTGGGCGCGCCCCTACCTCCTGGCCTCCCTGGACATCCACCGACCACAACTCCAACTCCATATGTTTGCTCTCGCGGAGCAAAAAACCAGAGAGAAAGATTTATCACGTTTTACGATACAGAGCGACCACCAAGCCCTAATCTCTCTCAGGAGGGCTGATCTGGAGTCCGTTCGGGGCTACGGAGAGGGGGGTTCATCGACGTCGTCATCATCAACCATCCTCCATACCAATTTAATGATGCTCACCACCGTGCATGAGTAATTCCATCGTAGGCTTGCTGGACGGTGATGGGCTGGATGCGATTTACCATGTAATCGAGTTAGTTTTGTTAGGGTTTGATCCCTAGTATCCACTATGTTCTGAGATTGATGTTGCTATGACTTTGCTATGCTTAATGCTTGTCACTAGAGCCCGAGTGCCATGATTTCAGATCTGAACCTATTATGTTTTCATGAATATATGTGAGGTCTTGATCCTATCTTGCAAGCCTATAGTCAACCATTACGTGTTATGATCCGACAACCCCGAAGTGACAATAATCGGGATACTTCTCGGTGATGACCGTAGTTTGAGGAGTTCATGTATTCACTAAGTGTTAATACTTTGGTCCGGTACTCTATTAAAAGGAGGCCTTAATATCCCTTAGTTTCCATTAGGACCCCGCTGCCACGGGAGGGTAGGAAAAAATATGTCATGCAAGTTCTTTTCCATAAGCACGTATGACTATATTCGGAATGCATGCCTACATTACATTGACGAATTGGAGCTACTTCTGTGTCACCCTATGTTATAACTATTACATGAGGAATCGCATCCGACATAATTATCCATCACTGATCCAATGCCTACGAGCTTTTCACATATTGTGCTTTGCTTATTTACTTACCGTTGCTACTGTTACAATTGCTACAAAACTACTACTGCTACTTTTATCACTGTTACCGTTACTTCGGTACTACTTTGCTACTAAATACTTTGCTGCAGATACTAAGTTATACAGGTGTGGTTGAATTGACAACTCAACTGCTAATACTTGAGAATATTCTTTGGCCCCCCTTGTGTCGAATCAATAAATTTGGGTTGAATACTTTACCCTCGAAAACTGTTGCGATCCCCTATACTTGTGGGTTATCACCCTGCAAAAACAAGTTAGACGTCCTTTACTTTGTTGTTCCAAGTTTTACGTGGCTGCTATGGGCTTCTAGCAAGAACCGTTCCTACCTACAGCAAAAACCACATAGGTGTTTCATCAAGTTTGCTGTTTAAACCATCTTCAAGGACTGGCCTTCGTCAAATTCGATTCAACTAAAGTAGGAGAAACAACCACCCGCCAGCCACCTTTATGCAAAATTAGTTGTATGTCAGTCGGTGGAACCGGTCTCATGTGCATGGATATGTAAGGTTCATCTGGACCGCTTCATCCCAGAATACCACCGAATCAAAATAAGACATTGGTGGTAAGCAGTATGACTATTATCGCCCACAACTCTTTGTGTTCTACTCGTGCATATCATCTATGCCTAGACCTGGCTCATGATGCTACTGTTTGGAAACGTTGCATGGAAAACAAAGAAAATTCTAAGCACACGCAAGATCTATCAAGGAATGCATAGCAACGAGAGGGGAGAGTATGTCTACGTACCCTCGTAGACTGTAAGTGGAAGCGTTTCACAACGCGGTTGATGTAGTCGAACTTTCTTCGCGCTCCAACCGATCTAGTACCGAACGCACGGCACCTCTGCATTCTATACACACGTTCATCTTGGTGACATCCTCTGCCTTCTTGATCCAGAAAGACGGTGAGGTAGTAGCTGAGTTCCGGCAGCACGACGACGTGGTGACGGTGATGGTGATTTGATCCCGTAGGACTTCGCCTAAGCTCTACGAAAATACGACCGAGCGAGTAAACGGTGGACGGGGCCGCCACACATGGCTAAGACAATGTTGGTTGTTCTATGCTAGGTGCCCCCTCCCACATATATATAGGTGGGAGGGAGGGAGGAGCAGCCAAAAGAGGCGACCAAGTAGGAGGAATCCTACTTGGGGTCCATCCCAAGCCGCGCCCCCTCCTTTCCTTATTTGGAGTGCGAGGAAAGGCAAGAGGGGCTATCCCTCCCCCTTTTCCTTCCCTAGGGCTGGCTAAACAAGGGAGGAGGCGCACCAGCCCCCTTGTGGGATGGTCTGTCCCCTCCTTTCGCCAATAAGGCCCATAACTTGCCGGGGGGTGCCCGGAACCCCTTCCTGTGAACCAATTCCTTCCCGGTAAGTCCTGCAACACTGTTGGTGTCCAAATACCATCGTCCTGTATATCAATCTTTACCTCTTGACCATTTCGAGACTCCTCGCCATGTCCGTGATATCATCTGAGACTCTGAACAACATTCGGTCACCAAAACATATAACTCATATAACACTATATCGTCACCGAACATTAAGGGTGCGGACCCTACGGGTTCGAGAACTATGTAGACATGACCGAGACACCTCTCTGGTCAATAACCAATAGCGGAACCTGGATGCCTATATTGGCTCCTACATATTCTACGAAGATCTTTTTCGGGCGAACCGTTATGACAACATATGTAATTCCCTTTGTCCAGCGGTATGTTACTTGCCCGAGATTCGATCGTCGGTATCTTCATACCTAGTTCAATATCGTTACCCGCAAGTATATTTACTTGTTCCGTAATACATCACCTTGTGACTAACTCCTTAGTCATTTGCTTGCAAGCATATGATGTATATTACCGAGAGGGCCCAGAGATACCTCTCCGATACTCGGAGTAACAAATCCTAATCTCGATCTATGCCAACTCAACAAACACCTTCGGATATAGCTGTAGAGCATCTTTATGATCACCCAGTTACGTTGTGATGTTTGATAGCACACAAGGTATTCCTCCGATATCCGGGAATTGCATGATCTCGTAGTCGAAGAAATATGTATTTGACATGAAGAAAGCAATAGCAATAAACTGAATGATTATTATGCTAAGTTAATGGATGGGTCTTGTCAAATGACAACACATGTGTATGGTTAGAAATCTTAACCATCTTTGATCAACGAGCTAGTGTAGTAGAGGCTTACTAGGGACACGGTATTTGTTTATGTATTGACACATGTATTTAAGTTTCTGATCAATACAATTCTAGAATGAATAATAAACCTTTATCATGAATACGGAAATATAATATAAAATAACAATCTTATTATTGCCTCTAGGGCATGTTTCCTTCATGACCGGCGATGAAATTTGCTCCAACCATTCATCGCGGTGCTACAAGCGCATTGACGAGCACCGCAACATGCTGGGGGTGGCATGTTATGAACTCCAGCGGCGAGAATCTATTGTGTAGCTGGGGGTAGAGCGGTGTTGCGGCGACGATAAAGAGAACTCTGGCGTCGCACTCGGTATGGTGGAGAGCCGCGGCCAGCAGGTCGGGGCGAGCTACAAGCCTACAACCTTTGGGGGCCTAGTAGTGGTAAAATGCAGACCGTCAGTGCAACACATCTGCAACAAGCCTATCACTGGCCTTTTTTTTCCAGCGTGTATTCTTTATTTTAGTAAAACTCAAACCAAAAAAAAAAACTCTAAAGCGAATGGGCCTACATTAATGGGCGCCCAGCCCGCAAAAAGTTACACAATGCTCCGTAGATCCAACCCTGCAGCATGATCTGAAAGAAGAGGCGCCGCCGCCGGAACAAACCTCATCTCCAACGATCCTCTGCCGACGCCGTGGTGACTGGCGAAGGCGGCGAATCGTTCTCTGGATAGCTTGTCGAATCGGACCGCAGCACCATGAGATCCTCGCCTCGTGCTTCGCCCAACTGCCGCTACCAGACCGAATACAAGGTTAGAGATTATGAATTTTTAAGCGGACCAGATGTCAAGGAACCAGTTAGAGATTACGTATTCTTGAGCGGACCAGATGTCAATGGACGAGTTAGAGATTATGAAGTGCTGGACGATGTTATCCATGAGGAATTCTCGAGAGCATATAAAGTGCTCAAGTCTCGCACACCTAAACTTGACACCGAGACTCAATTGGATGAAGAGGAGGTGAACAGGCTCCGTGGAAATCGTGCACGGTATCGCATCAAAGCTTGCCTGGTTAGTCACACAGCAATGCTACCTCCTATTTTTGTATCTATATATCTACCAATCATATACCCAAAAAAAAGCATGGTATGGCAAAATAGTGTAGGCCTTAAGATCCGTTATATCGAATGATTGTACATTTATTTCATCTAGCGAGGTATTGCTCAGAATATTTAAATCAGTGACCATTTAGCTTAGGGCCAGTTCTTTTCGTGGCATGTAGAATAAGCTGCAAAAAGCTGCCCCCTACCCAACTTATTTTAGAAGCCCAATCAAATATTTTTTTAAAGCCTAGTAGTTAAGACTTAACTAGTAGGCTTCTAAACAGAAAATTTTGGTTGGCCTTCTAGAATAAACTGGGTAGGGGGCAGCTTATTCTGGAAGCCTAAAAAAGCTAGCAAAAGAACTGGCCCTTAATCATTTCTCTTTCTGTGCAGTTACTGAAAGGAAAGCGCATATACCCCCCGGAGCTTATCTTGGAGAATTCTTACCTCTGTCGTTACATCAAAGATGAAGCCTTGGACTGGTATTTCGACTCGGACCTCTGTTTACTTGCATCATTGAGTGACTATCAGCGGCTGGTCCTTCGTAATGAAGTAAGCATGTGTATCAATTACTTTCAGCTTAGTAGTGCATCTACATTTCATCTGTGTGCTCATGCAGATGGTAACCAGTTCCTTCTTCTCTTTAACTTTTAATGGGTGGCAGCAATTTTTTGTTTCATCTGTCTGTTGAAAGCTTGAAACACTTGAGGGAATATGGATGCATTTCCTATTCTTTTCAGCACGACTTTATGCGAGTAACCTCCAAGTTCTAGGGCCTGAGCTTCTTGGCGAAATGCAAAAATGATTGTCACATCCTGCGGAGATTAAGCACAGTTTAAAAATGTGTGCTTGCAACAAATTGTGGAAAATCTCATAATGTGCTCCGTAGAAGAAAATGACATTTCAATTAAAATGAAATAGAGATAGTTTCATATAGTGAATTACTGATGCATTTTTTTTTGCAAGCAGCAAGTTTCTTTAAAAGCAAAATAAAACAAATGGTCCACATATACGCGTACTATCTCTTTTTTTGTATGTGTAAACAGGTTTTTGCCGGATTTCCCAAGTACCCATATGCTCTATGGCGCCGCTAATAGCACACTATAGCATGCTGAGAACTGTCTCGTTAAATAAATCAGCGTATGATGTCTCAATAATATTCCCTCCATAAACAAATATAATACTTTTTTAGATCACAGATATAGCACGGTACTAGCATATTTTAAGGTCAGCACTATTTCGTTATAGCACGACTATTTTTTCCTTGGTTCCAGTACCACGTGTATTTCTTTTTGGAATTTTCGCAAGTACTCGAATCAATAATAGCTGCACAAACATATTCCTTAAGAGTATTATTCCACGCCCTAATGTCCACTGCATAAAGATACCACCTCGCTATAGCAAGCGGATTGCGCTGCCTCTAAATTGTACTTGCCGCTGTACAATAATTGTCCGATAAAGTTTTCAAAACGCTGGCTATAGTGCAGCTATAGCTTATTTTGAGAGCCGTCGCTATTTCGCATAGCCTGCTATTTGAAACTATGTCTGCATGTCATTCTTAGAACATCCGTTATATGTTGCTTCTCTTCTTTTATCGTGCAGGGTGGCCACGAGTATGTAAGTTGGAATGAATACCGAGAGTTCTACAACTCCCCGGAAGCCGACAAAGATTATCTACAGTACATGGAATTGATTGTGTGGAATCTTAAGGTGGTGCAAGGATAAGCTGCTCCATGTCTGAAACTCTGCTCAGTCTTATTTTATTTTATTCGGAACTAACAACCATTTGGTCTCTTGACAGTGGTTTGAAGCTGATGTGCTCAAAGGCTATATTCAGGTAAACTTCTATGACCAAACAAAACTATCTGATGACAACTAATTTCTATATGTGTGCAGTAGCATGGCAATAACTTCTCTGTTCTACTATGTAGGGGCCAGGATTCCGTAATAGAGCTTTGTGCCAAGCAATTAGGATTGCTGCTAGGTTCCCGAACATTGATCTGAGGCTAGCATATCATGGTATCGAGGTATTATTCATTTGTCCCTTGCTTATTTAGATGACCAGCTCTGGTTAATGTTTTATTTAACAACTGAAGTCTTTTGATTAAATTCAGGAGTATATATGGAGCACACACTTAGCGAACGATCTTGCTTGTTTATTTTCTGAGATCTGGAAGCTGGTCAATGGTCGTGATCAGGTCGGTCCGCATTCTACTTCATAACTAAGAATAGTGTTGTTTTATTGATATATGATATGTCAATGCTTTGTAACCCTATTTATTCTTGGTGATGTTGCTTTCTCCTTCGTTGGACAATGTACAGATGTGTTTCAGTGATGCGCTGGAGCATGTTTATGATGAGAATTGGTATCCATTACGCAAACATAATTTGAGCTACGAGTTGAGGTACACTGGCGGTTTGAACCTGCAGGAACTAGTAGGTTTTTCTTTTCTTTTGCTTTCTTACACTTTCCCTTTGTGTTTTCATTGGTTAATTACTGTACGTCTTACGTTGCAAACTGCTTCGATCATCTTACTTTGTAGTTTCGGCAGTGCACGCAGGGTATCAGTAAGGAAGTAAGTACACTGTGGTGTGGTTTCACATACATTGTGATCTCTTATGTAGACCATAACTTTACATAAGATGTCACTCCAAATTTGTGTGTATAGGTTCCGGATTCAATAGCTCCTGAGTTAATTTCCTGGGAAGTTAGGTTCAAGGTATTATGTATAGATATTTGTAGGTAATATTGTTTCCCCTTGATGTTCTGTACCTAATAGCTCATTCTGTCCAATTTCAGTGTGACCTGCCAAAGACGTATGTGCAGTATGCCAGAAAGAAGCTCAAGATTGCAGAAACCATAGGATTGATTCCCAAGGCCAAGATATTAGCGTAGTTATGTTTGTTGCTGGTGGGCGAGGTGGTCATTTGGAATAAGTTTCAGAAACTAAAATGTAATATTCCAAGGTAGCTACTGCATCTATGGTTAAACGCCTATCTATATGGAGATGCATGTTCATGTGATTTAATTGCTCTTATGCTTTGGAGGAAATTGCTCTTATCCTTTAATTGTTCTTATCCTTGGAGATGCATGTCCTTTGGAGGAAATTGCTCTTATTTGTGCGTAGTATAAATTGTGTCCCTAGATCTTGCTCGATAAATACATTGATTGGGTTTGTATTAAGGAATTATGACATGTTGTTATTTAGGAACAGGTTTAATCCAATGTTTGGTAATTAAGCATATCATAAAGAAGATTTATCACGTGTTCATATAAATGCTACTCCCTCTGTTCTATAATGTAGTACATATAGATTTTTTTAAAGTCAATCCTCACAAACTATGATAAAGTTTGTGGTAAAAAAACATTTACATCTAGAATGCCAAATATATCATTAGATTCATTATAAGATGTAGTTTCCTATTTTATATATTTGGTATTGTACATATAAATAGTTTTCTCTATGAATTTGGTCATGTATGCAAAGTTTGGTTTTTCAAAAAATCTATATGCACTATAGCATGGAGCGGAGGGAGTACTACTGACATGTCAATTTTCAGGTAAAACGTTTCCATTCAGAAAAAAGTTAAACATTGATTGTTCTCCATTTTTGGCAACATTCAGGAATTCATGTTCAAAACATCAAGACAAATCTGCACCCAAATTTTGGGATTCAAAGTTTGAGAAAATCTACTTCGAACATTGAAACTCAAACATTCAGAATATTTTAGTTTTGGGAAATCTTATATTTACTAAGGCTGCTGCTAGGCATCAGCCGGCTTATCTTACGAAAAAATGAGCCGTCTAGCCAGCCGTTGAGTAGTGTTGATTTTGGCCGCACGATTCCTGGACCACGCCATCTCTTTTCATCGCGACACGCCATCTGTCTCCGGAAAGCTAACTCTAGCCAGCTATGTGTACGAAGCAATGCCGCATCCTAACTTCCCATGCGACTTGCAGTTGGCCGACATGCAGCACCCGCATACGCTTGCAGCATGCAGCGTCGGCCTCTCGGTTTCTCCTCTGTTGATGCAGTTAGCCAAGTGCTGAAGATGGTCCTTGTCCTCTTCAAAACCCTTTTGTATTGTCCAAGGTTCACATGGGAACTAAAGGGGAATAACCTGGTGGAGAATCTCATCTGAAAAGGCAACTTTTAGAGGAGATTTCTTTCCATACTACCGCACATACGACCATGTGCTGTCATATGACATGCTGTCTTGGGCTCTGGTCGTTGGATTCGTGAGAACGGCGCCAGTCCATTTACAGTATTAGATCTTGATTTGGAGCTCATTTGAAAAATCACTTTTTCAGACCTCCAAAGCGCTACTAGAAGTTCTCCGTATTGAACCCATCATTCGTCCTTTCATCGCGCTTGGTCCTAGGTTGCTACAAAACAACGACACAAGAAACCCAGATAAAACAAAATGTGCATTGCTCACAATGAAAAGTGTAAACACAGTAATCATGCACAATGGGCAACTATTTGGTTCAGTAGGTCATAATATATAGAGCGAACATGCAACAAATGCGCTCTAAAAATACATAAAATATATAGCCATCAACCTCGCACACTTAAACCTTGCTCATGCTCGAGTAAGAAGGTTGACTACCAAAAACTCACTGTTACCAACTCTGAAGGTACCAAGAACTCACTGTTACCAACTCTGAAGGTTACATTGAACCAAAAACCCCGAAGGTGATACCGATGCTCATCGTGCAAGCGTGCCCAAATTAACCAGCAAGGGAGTCATACATGCTATCACCTTAGTTTCATTGCCATGGAGGTCAAGAAAGAAGAAATATTTTTCTCAAGCCCTAATTCCCATTGTCAAAGGTTTAGACAGAAGGTCAAAATTATGTTAGAAACACAATAATGACTCTCATGGACAAAAGAAAATATGCATTAGCGATCGCATCAAAAAACACAAACCCGGAGCATACTAGGTACAATAGCAAGTTCGTCTGTCTACATTAATCAACCATTCAACTAAGAAGCACTGAGCGGTAGTGATCTCAACTGCACAAACAGACTCGAGCTCAGGGAAGACCTTGTGGAAGACGGAGGTGCCACCGAAAGGGCGTATGTTCTTGTGGAGGCTATCGAAGCAGTCACTGCCAACTGAAGATGTGAGGGCACACAGAAAGATGTCGACGACGAGCACGTGTGGTTTGTGCGGCGCCCCTGATTCCTGGCATCACTCTCTCCTCGAATGCACCGTCTCCAGATGCACATGGGCGCTAGTTGATGAAGAGTTGGGCAGTACTTTGGTGGCTACGACCGAGAACCGAGCTAAGAGTTGGCTCTTTAACTTAATGGGGTGACTCGCTCATGAGCACTTTACCCTAACAGCTGTGACACTATGGGCCATCTGGACGTCTCGAAGAAAGGCCATACATGAAGCAGTATTTCAGACTCCACATGCGATAAAGGCTTTTGTTACACGCTACATACATGATCTCGAGGCAATCAGGAAGCCAAGGAAGCAACGCCGGGTGGTGGCGAGTGGGGCACCGTTGTCTCTGCGATCGAAGGCACCCCCGGCAAACTTTGCAAAGATTCATGTAGATGCGGGGGTGCGATCAAACAGAGGAGGTTCAGTAGTGGCGATCTGCCGAGACAGCCAAGGAGCCTTTCTGGGAAGCTCGGCCTTTGTGATAGCCGGAGTTTACGATGCACCGACGTGTTGGGGAACGTTGCAGAAAACAAAAATTTTCCTACGGTTTCACCAAGATCCATCTATGAGTTCATCTAGCAATGAGTGATCGGATGCATCTACATACCTTTGTAGATCGCGAGCGGAAGCGTTCAAAAGAACGGGGATGAAGTAGTCGTACACGACGTGATCCAAATCACCGGAGATCCTAGCACCGAACGGACGGCACCTCCGCGTTCAACACACGTACGGTCAGCGTAACGTCTCCTCCTTCTTGATCCAGCAAGGGGAGAGGAGAGGTTGAGGAAGATGGCTCCAGCAGCAGCACGACGGCGTGGTGGTGATGGAGCTGCAGTACTCCGGCAGGGCTTCGCCGAGCTCTATGGAGGAGGAGGAGGTGTTGGAGAGGGAGAGGGAGGTGCCAAGGCAAGGGGTGCGGCTGCCCCCCTCCCCTCCCCCCTTTATATAGGCCCCTGGGGGGGGGGGGCGCCAGCCCTGGGAGATTGGATCTCCCAAGGGCGCGGCGGCCAAAGGGGGTGGAGTGCCCCCAAGGCAAGTGGGCGCCCCCCCACCCTAGGGTTCTAACCCTAGGCGCAGGGGGTGGGCCTTGGGGGGCGCACCAGCCCACTAAGGGATGGCCCCCCCTTCCCACTTCAGTCCATGGGGCCCTCCGGGATGGGTGGCCCCACCCGGTGGACCCCCGGCACCCATCTGGTGGTCCCGGTACAATACCGGTGACCCCCAGATCATTCCCGATGGCCGAAACTGCACTTACTATATATAATTCTTCACCTCCGGACCAATCCGGAACTCCTCGTGACGTCCGGGATCTCATCCGGGACTCCGAACAACATTCGGGTTACTGCATATACATATCTTCACAACCCTAGCGTCATCGAACCTTAAGTGTGTAGACCCTACGGGTTCGGGGGACATGCAGACATGACCGAGACGGCTCTCGGGCAATAACTAACAGCGGGATCTAGATACCCATGTTGGCTCCCACATGCTCCACGATGATCTCATCGGATGAACCACGATGTCGAGGATTCAATTAATCCCGTATACGATTCCCTTTGTCAATCGGTATTTTACTTGCCCGAGATTCGATCGTCGGTATCCCAATACCTCGTTCAATCTCATTACCGGCAAGTCACTTTACTCGTACCGTACTGCATGATCCCGTGATCAAACACCTTGATCATATTGAGCTCATTATGATGATGCATTACCGAGTGGGCCCGGTGATACCTCTCCGTCAAGCGGAGTGACAAATCCCAGTCTCGATCCGTGTCAACCCAAAAGACACTTTCGGAGATACCCGTAGTATACCTTTATAGTCACCCAGTTCCGTTGTGACGTTTGGCACACCCAAAGCACTCCTACGGTATCCGGGAGTTACACGATCTCATGGTCTAAGGAAAGGATGCTTGACATTGGAAAACTCTAGCAAACGAACTATGCGATCTTATGCTATGTTTAGGATTGGGTCTCGTCCATCACATCATTCTCCTAATGATGTGATCTCGTTATCATTGACATCCAATGCCCATAGTCAGGAAACCATGACTATCTATTGATCAACGAGCTAGTCAACTAGAGGCTTACTAGGGACATGTTGTTGTCTGTTATTCACACATGTATTACGATTTCCAGGTAACACAATTACAGCATGAATAAAGAAAATTATCATGAACAAGGAAATATAATAATAATGCTTTTATTATTGCCTCTAGGGCATATTTCAAACAGTCTCCCACTTGCACTAGAGTCAATAATCTAGTTAAATTGTGATGAATCGGACACCCATAGAGTTCTGGTGCTGATCATGTTTTGCCTTAGGGAGAGGTTTAGTCAACGGATCTGCGACATTCAGATCCGTGTGCACTTTACAAATTTCTATGTCTCCATCTTGAACATTTTCACGAATGGAGTTGAAGCGACGCTTGATGTGCCTGGTCTTCTTGTGAAACCTGGGCTCCTTGGCAAGTGCAATAGCTCCAGTGTTGTCACAGAAGAGTTTGATTGGCCCCGACGCATTGGGTATGACTCCGAGGTCAGTGATGAACTCCTTCACCCAAATTGCTTCATGTGCTGCCTCCGAGGCTGCCATGTACTCCGCTTCACGTGTAGATCCCACCACGACGCTCTGCTTGCAACTGCACCAGCTTACTGCCCCACCATTCAAAATATACAAATATCCGGTTTGTGACTTAGAGTCATCCAGATCTGTGTCAAAGCTAGCGTCGACGTAACCCTTTACGACGAGCTCTTCATCACCTCCATAAACGAGAAACATTTCCTTAGGCCTTTTCAGGTACTTCAGGATATTCTTGACCGCTGTCCAGTGTTCCTTGCCGGGATTACTTTGGTACCTTCCTACCAAACTTACGGCAAGGTTTACATCAGGTCTGGTACACAGCATGGCATACATAATAGAATCGATGGTTGAAGCATAGGGGATGACACTCATCTCTTTTATATCTTCTGCCGTGGTCGGACATTGAGCTGAGCTCAATTTCACACCTTGTAACACAGGTAAGAACCCCTTCTTAGATTGATCCATATTGAACTTCTTCAATATCTTATCAAGGTATGTGCTTTGTGAAAGACCTATGAGGCGTCTTGATCTATCTCTATAGATCTTGATGCCTAATATATAAGTAGCTTCTCCAAGGTCCTTCATTGAAAAACTCTTATTCAAGTAGGCCTTAATGCTGTCCAAGAGTTCTATATCATTTCCCATCAAAAGTATGTCATCCACATATAGTATGAGAAATGCTCCAGAGCTCCCACTCACTTTCTTGTAAACGCAGGCTTCTCCATAAGTCTACGTAAATCCAAACGCTTTGATCATCTCATCAAAGCGAATGTTCCAACTCCGAGATGCTTGCACCAGCCCATAAATCGAGCGTTGGAGCCTGCACACCTTGTCAGCATTCTTAGGATCGACAAAACCTTCCGGCTGCATCATATACAATTCTTCCTTAAGGAAACCATTAAGGAATGCCGTTTTGACGTCCATTTGCCATATTTCATAATCGTAGAATGCGGCAATTGCTAACATGATTCGGACGGACTTCAGCTTCGCTACCGGTGAGAAAGTCCCGTCATAGTCAACCCCTTGAACTTGTCGATAACCCTTAGCGACAAGCCGAGCTTTATAGATGGTAACATTACCATCCGAGTCTGTCTTCTTCTTAAAGATCCATTTATTTTTTATGGCTCGCCGCTCTACGGGCAAGTCAGTCAAAGTCCATACTTCGTTTTCATACATGGATCCTATCTCGGATTTCATGGCTTCTAGCCATTTGTCGGAATCCGGGCCCGCCATTGCTTCCTCATAGTTCGAAGGCTCACCGTTGTCTAACAACATGATTTTCAAGACAGGGTTGCCGTACCACTCTGGTGCGGAACGTGTCCTTGTGGACCTTCGAATTTCAGTAGGAGCTTGATTAGAAGTATCTTGATCATCATCATTAATTTCCTCTCTAGTCGGTGCAGGCACCTCAGGAACGTTTTCTTGAGTTTCGCCATTTTCCGGTTCAAGAGGTAACACTTCATCAAGTTCTACTTTCCCCCCACTTATTTCTTTCGAGAGAAACTCTTTCTCTAGAAAGGATCCATTCTTGGCAACAAAGATCTTGCCTTCGGATCTGAGGTAGAAGGTATACCCAATAGTTTCTTTAGGGTATCCTATGAAGACGCATTTTTCCGACTTGGGTTCGAGCTTCTCAGGTTGAAGTTTCTTGACATAAGCATCGCATCCCCAAACTTTTAGAAATGACAGCTTATGTTTCTTCCCAAACCATAATTCATACGGTGTTGTCTCAACGGATTTTGATGGAGCCCTATTTAAAGTGAATGCGGCAGTCTCTAAAGCATAGCCCCAAGAAGATAGCGGTAAATCGGTAAAAGACATCATAGATCGTACCATATCTAATAGAGTGCGATTACGACGTTCGGACACACCATTATGCTGAGGTGTTCTAGGCGGCGTGAGTTGTGAAACTATTCCACATTTTCTTAAGTGCGTGCCAAATTCGTGACTCAAGTATTCTCCTCCACGATCTGATCGTAAAAACTTGATTTTTCTGTCACGTTGATTTTCAACCTCACTCTGAAATTCCTTGAACTTTTCAAAGGTCTCAGACTTGTGTTTCATTAAGTAGATATACCCATATCTACTCAAGTCATCAGTGAGGGTGAGAACATAAAGATAGCCACCGCGAGCCTCAACACTCATTGGACCGCACACATCGGTATGTATGATTTCCAATAAGTTGGTTGCTCGCTCCATTGTTCCTGAGAACGGAGTCTTGGTCATTTTACCCATGAGGCATGGTTCGCACGTGTCAAATGATTCATAATCAAGAGACTCTAAAAGTCCATCTGCATGGAGCTTCTTCATGCGTTTGACACCTATGTGACCAAGGCGGCAGTGCCACAAATATGTGGGACTATTGTTATCAACTTTAACTCTTTTGGTATTCACACTATGAATATGTGTATCATCACGTATGAGATTCATTAAGAATAAACCATTAACCATCGGAGCATGACCATAAAACATATCTCTCGTATAAATAGAACAACCATTATTCTCGGATTTAAATGAGTAGCCATGTCGAATTAAACGAGATCCAGACATAATGTTCATGCTCAAACTTGGTACTAAATAACAATTATTGCGGTTTAAAACTAATCCCGTAGGTAAATGTAGAGGTAGCGTGCCGACGGCGATCACATCGACCTTGGAACCATTCCCGACGCGCATCGTCACCTCGTCCTTCGCCAGTCTCCGTTTATTCCGCAGCTCCTGCTTTGAGTTACAAATTTGAGCAACTGCACCGGTATCAAATACCCAAGAGCTACTACGAGTACTGGTAAGGTACACATCAATTACATGTATATCACATATACCTTTTGTTTTGCCGGCCTTCTTGTCCGCTAAGTATTTGGGGCAGTTTCGCTTCCAGTGACCACTTTCCTTGCAATAAAAACACTCAGTCTCGGGCTTGGGTCCATTCTTTGGCTTCTTCCCGGCAACTTGCTTACCGGGCGCGGCAACTTCCTTGCCGTCCTTCTTGAAGTTCTTTTTACCCTTGCCCTTCTTGAACTTAGTGGTTTTATTCACCATCAACACTTGATGTTCCTTCTTGATTTTTACCTCTGCTGATTTCAGCATAGCATATACCTCAGGAATGGTCTTTACCATCTCCTGCATGTTGTAGTTCATCACAAAGCTCTTGTAGCTAGGTGGAAGCGACTGGAGGATTCTGTCAATGACCGCTTCATCCGAGAGATTAACTTCCAGTTGAGTCAAGCGGTTGTGCAACCCAGACATCTTGAGTATGTGTTCACTGACAGAGCTATTTTCCTCCATCTTACATCTAAAGAATTTGTCGGAGACTTCATATCTCTCGACCCGGGCATGAGCTTGGAAAACCATTTTCAGCTCTTCGAACATCTCATATGCTTCATGTCTCTCAAAACGCTTTTGGAGCCCGGGCTCTAAGCTGTAAAGCATGCCGCACTGAACGAGGGAGTAATCATCGGAACGTGACTGCCAAGCGTTCATAACATCTTGTTCTGTAGGGAGAACAGGTGCGTCACCCAGCGGTGCTCGTAGGACATAATCTTTCTTGGCAGCTATGAGGATGATCCTCAGGTTCCGGACCCAGTCCGTATAGTTGCTGCCATCGTCTTTCAGCTTGGTTTTCTCTAGGAACGCGTTGAAGTTGAGGACTACGTTGGCCATTTGATCTACAAGACATATTGTAAATATTTTAGACTAAGTTCATGATAACAAAGTTCATCTAATCAAATTATTTAATGAACTCCCACTTAGATAGACATCCCTCTTCTAGTCATCTAAGTATTACATGATCCAAGTCAACTAGGCCGTGTCCGATCATCACGTGAGACGGACTAGTCAACATTGGTGAACATCTTCATGTTGATCGTATCTTCTATACGACTCATGCTCGACCTTTCGGTCTTCTGTGTTCCGAGGCCATTTCTGTACATGCTAGGCTCGTCAAGTCAATCTAAGTGTTTGCATGTGTAAATCTGTCTTACACCCGTTGTATGTGAACGTTAGAATCTATCACACCCGATCATCACGTGGTGCTTCGAAACAACGAACTGTCGCAACGGTGCACAGTTAGGGGGAACACTTCTTGAAATTATTATGAGGGATCATCTTATTTACTACCGTCGTTCTAAGTAAACAAGATGCAAAACATGATAAACATCACATGCAATCAAATAATAAACGTGACATGATATGGCCAATATCACATAGCTCCTTTGATCTCCATCTTGGGGCTCCATGATCATCTTTGTCACCGGCTTGACACCATGATCTCCATCATCGTGTCTCCATGAAGTTGCTCGCCAACTATTACTTCTACTACTATGGCTAACGCGTTTAGCAATAAAGTAAAGTAATTTACATGGCGTTTCTCAATGACACGCAGGTCATACAAAAATAAAGACAACTCCTATGGCTCCTGCCGGTTGTCATACTCATCGACATGCAAGTCGTGATTCCTATTACAATAGCATGAACATCTCATACATCACATATAGATCATTCATCATTCATCACAACTTTGGCCATATCATATCACAAAGCACTTGCTACAAAAACAAGTTAGACGTCCTCTAATTGTTGTTGCAAGTTTTACGTGGCTGAATTAGGGTTCTAGCAAGAACGTTTTCTTACCTACGTGAAAGCCACAACGTGATTTGTCAACTTCTATTTACCCTTCATAAGGACCCTTTTCATCGAATCCACTCCAACTAAAGTGGGAGAGACACACACCCGCCAGCCACCTTATGCAACTACTGCATGTTAGTCGGTGGAACCGGTCTCACGTAAGCGTACGTGTAAGGTTGGTCCGGGCCGCTTCATCCCACAATACCGCTGAAGCAAGATAAGCCTAGTAGCGGCAAGAAAGTTGACAACATCTACGCCCACAACAAATTGTGTTCTACTCGTGCAATAGAGAACTACGCATAGACCTAGCTCATGATGTCACTGATGAGGAACGTTGCAGAAAACAAAAATTTTCCTACGGTTTCACCAAGATCCATCTATGAGTTCATCTAGCAACGAGTGATCGGATGCATCTACATACCTTTGTAGATCGCGAGCGGAAGCGTTCAAAAGAACGGGGATGAAGTAGTCGTACACGATCTGATCCAAATCACCAGAGATCCTAGCACCGAACGGATGGCACCTCCGCGTTCAACACACGTACGGTCAGCGTAACGTATCCTCCTTCTTGATCCAGCAAGGGGAGAGGAGAGGTTGAGGAAGATGGCTCCAGCAGCAGCACGACGGCGTGGTGGTGATGGAGCTGCAGTACTCCGGCAGGGCTTCGCCGAGCTCTATGGAGGAGGAGGAGGTGTTGGAGAGGGAGAGGGAGGCGCCAAGGAAAGGGGTGCGGCTGCCCCCCTCCCCTCCCCCCTTTATATAGGCCCCTGGGGGGCGCCGGCCCTGGGAGATTGGATCTCCCAAGGGGGCGGCGGCCAAAGGGGGTGGAGTGCCCCCCAAGGCAAGTGGGCGCCCACCCCCCACCCTAGGGTTCCAACCCTAGGCGCAGGGGGTGGGCCTTGGGGGGCGCACCAGCCCACTAAGGGCTGCCCCCCCTTCCCACTTCAGCCCATGGGGCCCTCCGGGATGGGTGGCCCCACCCGGTGGACCCCCGGGACCCATCTGGTGGTCCCGGTACAATACCGGTGACCCCCAGATCATTCCCAATGGCCGACACTGCACTTCCTATATATAATTCTTCACCCCCGGACCAATCCGGAACTCCCCGTGACGTCCGAGATCTCATCCGGGACTCCGAACAACATTCGGGTTACTGCATATACATATCTTCACAACCCTAGCGTCACCGAACCTTAAGTGTGTAGACCCTACGGGTTCGGGAGACATGCAGACATGACCGAGACGGCTCTCGGGCAATAACTAACAGCGGGATCTGGATACCCATGTTGGCTCCCACATGCTCCACGATGATCTCATCGGATGAACCATGATGTCGAGGATTCAATTAATCCCGTATACGATTCCCTTTGTCAATCGGTATTTTACTTGCCCGAGATTCGATCGTCGGTATCCCAATACCTCGTTCAATCTCGTTACCGGCAAGTCACTTTACTCGTACCGTAATGCATGATCCCGTGATCAAACACTTTGATCATATTGAGCTCATTATGATGATGCATTACCGAGTGGGCCCGGTGATACCTCTCCGTCAAGCGGAGTGACAAATCCCAGTCTCGATCCGTGTCAACCCAACAGACACTTTCGGACATACCCGTAGTATACCTTTATAGTCACCCAGTTACGTTGTGACGTTTGGCACACCCAAAGCACTCCTACGGTATCCGGGAGTTACACGATATCATGGTCTAAGGAAAGGATGCTTGACATTGGAAAACTCTAGCAAATGAACTATGCGATCTTATGCTATGTTTAGGATTGGGTCTCGTCCATCACATCATTCTCCTAATGATGTGATCTCGTTATCATTGACATCCAATGCCCATAGTCAGGAAACCATGACTATCTATTGATCAACGAGCTAGTCAACTAGAGGCTTACTAGGGACATGTTGTTGTCTGTTATTCACACATGTATTACGATTTCCGGATAACACAATTATAGCACGAATAAAGACAATTATCATGAACAAGGAAATATAATAATAGTTCTTTTATTATTGCCTCTAGGGCATATTTCCAACACGACGTTGGAAGCCATTGCATGTCACGAGGCTGTTGTATTGGCGGAAGATCTCAACCAGCATCACTACATTGTAGCAGCCGATTGCAAGCAGGTGATAGAAGACATTGCTAAAGGGAGTCAGGGAGAATACGGAGTCATCATTAGAGAGATTAAACTAAGATCACCATCCACTAGTAAAATTACTTTCGAAAGGCGTGAGGCTAATGTTGAAGCTCACAAGTTAGCTAAATATGCATTATCTTTACTTCCAGCGCATCATGTGCGGTTAGGCCAGCCACAGGACCAGATTTGTATCCCACACTCTATGGACTTTGAGTAATAAAAGGCCTTTTCCCTCAAAAAAAAATCTAAGAAGCACTGAGCACAAACCTATCCCACGCACTTAAAGCAAGAAGTAGAATAATGGTTGGGATGTCGATAAGTCAAAAATAAGAAAGTCTTGAATCAAGACAAAATAATAAGTCAATAATAATGGTTGGACATGTTACTTTTGTGTCGGCTTCCTTTCTTTTTATTTTCTTATGTGGGAAATATAACTTTGTGAACTTTCAGGATGGTTTTTTTATGTTTTTAAACCGGGTTTGGTTCTATTTCTTTTTTTTTCATTTTCATTTTCCTTTTCGTTCTATTTTTCTCATATGTGAACTTTTTAAAATTTAAAAATTATCATGAATTTTTTTTAAAAAAATTGTGAATCTTTTCAATTTCTCAAAAAAAATTCCAAATTTTTAAATGAATTTAATTTTAAAATTCACGGAAGTTTTAATTTTCCTTTACAAAATCTGTGAAGTTTTTGTATAGGTCTACTTTTTTACAAGATTAACAAATTTAAGAAAAAGTTCACGAATAGGTAGAATTTTCTTACATAAATATACAATTGTTTTCTACAACTCTGTGAAAGCTTGGGCCTGCCTGACAACCTAGGCATTCGGTATAAAACGACCAATCAGTTTTTACAGTTCACTTTTTACCTGCGCTCTTATATTGCTTGGCGTTTTGGCACACAGGAGTCCGCGCTCCTGGTTTTTCAAAATTTGTTTTAAATGTATTTTGGAATGTGAAAAAATTACAAACATTATTTGGCGAGTACATCTCGATATTGTATATGCTCACAAAGTCGTTTTGAGAAAAACGACAAGTTATGTGTCGCGTGTGAAAAAGACAAAATCCGGTATTAAAAAGTGCTTTTCACAAGACATTTTTTTTTCTTTTTTACACAAGCAGAAAAATTGTTGCTTTTCTTTGAAACTTGACCTGCACACATATAATGTCGAGATGTATTCGCCTAAATTTCATTTTGAATTTTTCCACATTTTAAAAAATATTTTTTGATGGCAGGAGCGCGCGCTCCCATGTGCCATAGCCAATTTCTGAGCACTCCACCCCTTAGGTGTGCCGACCGAGGTGGGACTAAACAAACAACCGCAGCGCCTGCTTCAATCACGTACATGTTCTTTTTTTTAGGGTTAATCACGTACATGTAGGTAGCAACAAGCTCTACAGTCGTTTCATAAGAGAAAAAGAAGCCACCGCTGGGCCCATGATTTTTTATAGTACCTGTCGCACGCACTGCATGTTCACACGACGAGAGAAACTCGGTTGATTGCACGTTCACGCATGGGAGAAGCTGCACGTTCACACGTCCCCGTGTTTTTTTTTTTGAGGGTAAAGGGAGTTTTATTGCGTAGATATAGAGTTACAGTCGAGAGGCCATAAGTTCTCGATACATGGTGGGACTGAGCCAAGCCACACCGCTGTGGCACGCTCAGCTCGGCTATACGTTGCCAGCCGATCGGCAACTCTATTTTGCAAGCGACTTATTTTTTGAGGAATAAACTCCCTAGTACCTAGTAAAGCCTTGATTTCCAAGACTATCCCGCCATACGCCGAGCGGGTGAGTGCGTCATTTGTTAAGCTGGACAGAGCTTCAACCGAATCTAACTGCACCACCACACCTGAAGAACAAAATGTTGTATGGCCAGCGCCATACCTTGCATTATCGCATGTAGTTCTGCCTATAAAGGATCATTGCAGTGAAAGATAAACCCGTATGATCCTAATCCTAGGGTTAATCAATTTTAGCTAGTTGATGGGAAAATACGAATTAATGGTAATGGTCTTAAGGGGAAAGGGGAAGGGGAAGAAAATACTATGAACCTTTCCTTTTTTCGTTAAGTTCAAATCTGACGAGAGTAATATTCTACAACTAACAACTCATTTATTTCGAGACCGACCCACTTCCTATCTAGGATTTTATTTACTAGTCTTTATATTCCAACGTGTCAATCGCCAAATGCTTTGGCAATCTCCCCGGGTCCGATGAAGCAATATAATTTTGAACCAGATCTTTTGTTTAGTCTAAGACGACAAAATTATTGGTGAATGGTACCGAAACTGGTAAAATCTTTTGTCTTGTCCCATAGTAATTATGTTTCTCTATTGGTACCATATCTTAGATGATCTGGCTATAGCATCGGTTCGTAAAGGCCTTTAGTGCCGGTTTTGCAACCGGCACTAAAGAGTGGGGACTAAAGGTCCCCCCTCCCTTTAGTACCAGTTCTGCACGAACCGCCACTAAAGGGCCACCACGTCGCACGAGCCAGCGCCGGGGGCGGGGAGCACTTTAGTTCCGGTTGGTAACACCAACCGATACTAAAATGTTGGGGGGGGGGGGGTTGGATTCATGATTTCTTTTTCTTTAATTTTGTGTTTTTCATTTAATTCTTTCTCGTTTGCTGGTATTTTACGATACTACATATTGTACACGTTATGTATATATATAAATATATATAATTTCTCATAGAACCGAGCAAAAAGAGTCCCCAAAGGTCACGTCTTTTGTACAAATAAAAACAACGTGCCTTCTTCCTTGAATAGTGAAATAAATACGTGTACAGAAAAGAAGTCCTCATGCAATATAAAAAAAATTCTCATGCCTCACGTTAACAAAGAGTTCTCATGCCTCACCTTAACAAAGAGTCCACATCCCAATAAAAAAAAGTACATGCACGTAAAAAAAGTGACCTCAAGCCTCACGGTGGAAGAATTTTGCCTAGAACGAGATAGGAACCTAGATGTGCTGTCGGCTCTATCAAAGACCTCTCTGTATACCACTAAGGGGTAACAACATGGAGCTGGTCCTCCAACATGTCTCTACAAAGGTTACAATCAGATGAATGAGATGTTCATGGCACCATATACAAAAGAAGAGCTTAAGAAGGCGCTCTTTTGGCAAGGAGAAAATTACCGTTTGGAGGATAAAAGAGTGACGAAACCACACATGATGCACATGCAAAAGACATTCCCTAGATGACCCTATATTGCTATTGTAAATCATTGTATACTCTTTTAGTTTACCCTGTTTGCAGCGAGCATCAACCTTCATTGCTGCTACTGTCCATTTTTTAGAACCAAATAAATACTGCAGTTCAAATTTGGAAGGTATTGGCCTTTTTTGTGGATCTTTCACGGCACTGTCATACATGAACAGCTTGTCATTATCTTATTTGCATGGATAATACATGGTTTGGTAAGCTATATGTGTTGGTCTTACTCATGCATCCATACAGATTTTTTGTCTTTGAGTTCAACATCGATATGCAACTTTAGATTCTGTACATGGATGCCATTATTTTGATTTCATTCAGATTCAGCATCTCGCATTAATAATGTTGCTTACAAATTTTGTGTCTTCCTTTCAGCTTGCTACAACTTTCAGTAAGGGTCATGTTTACCTTCCATATTTTTTTCTTTTTCATACAACATTATTTCATACAAAGATCCTGATGACAATGACTTGCTGATAATGATGCTTTCAGTTATTTGGTAGACATACTCAAAACTAACTATATATCATCGTGATGTGTTTCAGAAAAAAACTTTGATAGTGAAGCAAATGGATAACTTTTGGCAACTTTTAAGGCTGAGAAACAAGAACCAGAGGAAGCACTTCACAGGGAGGGCAGCAAACAATGCATCTTAAAGAAGAGCTAACTGAAGCAGGGGGAAGAAATGCTGAGTTAACAAAGACGTGTCTTCTTTGCTATCTTCCTGTTGCTTGCCTCTACAGATTTTTAGTTTCCAGTGTAGTTTTATTATGCATAGTCTTTCAATCTGAGTGCTACTTTTGAATAACATCCTATAGTAAGCTCTGCTTTGAATTCAAAGCCAATGGGAGTTTTGCCTTCTCAGACATTGTGAGATTATTTTTCTCCCGTTGCAACACGCGGGCATGTTTACTAGTAGTATATATTATGCCTACGGACGGCCGAGTCCAACTCTAGTACGTAAGAATGCCCAGCGATTTGAGTCGGATTGGATGCTCATCCGATGTGGATACAGGCTCGCTGATAGTCTCTTTCCTAATTCTGTACTTCCGAAATCTTAATTCATGTGGGACATCCGATGTGGATACTCATCGGATGTCAGCATGCTAATTCTACTTCCGGATTGGGTGCTCATCCGATGTAGATACAGGCAAACGTAGATTCTTCATCATCAAAGTTGGATACATGGCCGGAGGGAGCCTGCAGTGTGTTTCTTCCACAGTTGAGGCCATGGTTGACCATGCCACTCTCTGACGCCTTCTTGGGGCAAATTTTATAGAGTATTTACTGAACTTTTCGAAAAAAGGAAATACTTTTTATAGAAAACAGGAAAAAATAGTCAGGATGAAAAACCGACAAGATTCAAATCGCCAGCGCAATATGTAGCGCTATATAGGCACTTTCTTTTTTGTGAATTAATGAGCTTTGTTGATCAAAGGATTTGATTACATTCTTGCCTAAGAGAATCGACAAGGAAAGGGGGAATGTAATTAAGCCTTGACTCACCCGCTCTTTTTTGCACAAGGATGTGCAGCAACATTAGCATCCCTCCCAACAAAGCTGAAATGAAAAGATGAAAAAGTCTCACATATGAGATCTCAAAGTTCATTCCTTCACAAAAGCGTGTCTTAGTGACCAAAGTTCCGTCAGCTCTCCCCTCGTCCCCGCGTCGCCCTCCCTAGCGACACGGGGTAAACCCTAGATCGAGACGCCTCCACCCCTTTTCCACCTTCCCTTTGTACTATGACTGAAAAACCATAAAGAAAAGTGGTGCCATCGCCATAGGAAGCACCTTTGAGGATTTTCTCCTCCCACTGGCCGTCGACATAGTATGTAGGCGGCAATAGAGGCAGGCAGGTGATTGCTCCGGTGAGAGGATCATGTAGGCTAGGGTAGAGGCTTTCTATAGTGATGTACCGGATAGCGGTTGCGTCGGGAGTAGACAGCCAGATCCTCCTCCTGCCTCTGGACGTCGGCGACGGCTGTGGCTACACGCGGTAGCTACACTTGGAGAAGATGCACCTAAAACTTACTGGGACCGAGTCATTCTCTGGCATGGCAAGGAGCCATGGAGGCAAGGAGTGTATCGGCTTGGATGAGTCGCACCACGGCCTGCAGACGGCAAGAAAACGGAGGAAGTCGACGGCGTGGCAAAGGTGGCCGGAGATGTCGCGCAGCACGTCCGGCCGGAGGTCCAACCACCTGGACTGCTCCATGGCGCCGAGATGGCGCGAGAATTGGGGATGGATCGATTGACGCGCAGATGGATTCGAGACGGGTGTACCCTTGTTGCCGATCTGTCTGTGGCCCGGGTCCTATATATTATATGGCTACGTACGGCCGTGTCATCATGCTCTAATACGATTTGAGTCGGATTCGTAATTCCACTCCCGAAATCCTAAATCATGTCTGATCATCAAATCTTGTCTCGGAAGGAAGCTTCTTCCGGGCTACAAGCCTACCAGATGTCAAACGTACTCTCGTTAACCTTTGTTTTGTGCGTGTACAACTCGGTTCAGGAGTGGCAGCATCGCACATGGCCGGAGGGAGCGTGCAGTGCTCGAGCCTCTTCTAAACTCTTTAGCGTGCTATAGGAAATCTATAGCGTGCTATTTAAAATGTATATTCTTGAGTTTGGGCCAAAGTCACTTAGTGCGGGAGCTCTTCTAAATGCTATAGCACGCTATTTAAAACCATGCTTTTACTGTTGCCGTATTCTTCAGTTTCAGAAGACAGTAGGGTTTTAGGTGTCGAAACTTTCAGTTTCGACAGTAGCTTCTTTCAGTTTCAGTTTCGTCAGAAATAAACCGAGCTGCGCCTCGGAGTAGCTAGCTAGATTCGGGGCGCCTTGACCCGATCGTGGGATGGCACGACAGCACGGTCACGGCGCCATGGCGGGCGACGAGTGAGGAGTGTTGGGATGGCAGCACTCGCGACCTATTCGTGCCCCGTTTTTCGCTTTCAGTTAGATCTTGTATGACTGAATAAAGGAAGGAAACAGAAAAGCTGCAGACAGTTGAGCAGCGCAAAATACTCTCCCTCTCTCGCACCCACTCTCGAGTAAATCTCCGGTGATCGCCGGAGTGTGTGTCGTCGAGGTCTGCCTGACATTTGGTATCAGAGCCCCGTTGCTCGATCACCTGTAGAGATGGCAGGACCTGACAGCCCAGGGAAGACTGTGGTGGATACAGGGAACAGCGGCTGCGGCGGCGCCATGGTCGTGCACCAGCGCGTCGTCCGCGACACCGGCGGGGCCTGGCCCATGCTGACGCGTACGAACTACGCGGACTGGGCCCTCCTGATGCAAGTGATGCTCGAGGCGCGCTAGCTCTGGGTCGCCGTCAACGACGGGACTCCGGAGCGAGAGACAGATCGCACGGCAATGGAGTGCCTGTTGCGATCGGTGCCGCCGGAGATGACGTCCATGCTCACCGTGAAACCCACGGCGAAGGACGCCTGGGCACGATCAAGACGATGCGCCTCGGCGTGGCGCGCGTTCGTGAGGCCAAGGCGATGTCTCTACGCCGCCAGTACGAGGCGATCAAGTTCAACGACGGCGGGAGCATCGACGACTTCGGTATGCGCCTATCTTCTCTGGTAACTCAACTTGAGCTACTTGGTGACAAGATTGGCGAGCCCGCCGTCGTCCGCATGTTTCTCTCGGTCGTTCCCAAGGCCTACTCGCAGATGGCGTGTGCGATCGAGACTCTGGTCGACCTCAACACTCTGGCCCTCGAAGAGTTGATCGGGCGGCTCAAGGCCGCCGAGGAGAGATACAAGCTGGACGCGGCGCCCGGCGCGAACGCCAACAGCGGCAGGCTGCTCCTCACCGAGGAGGAGTAATTCGCGCGCCTCAAGCTGCGCGAAGGCGATGGATCGTCAGGCAGCAACGGGCGCGGTCGCGGATGTGGTGGCCGTGGCCAGAGCGCGGGACGCGGCACCAGTAGCGGAGATAGATCCAAATATGTCTGCCGTTACTGCAAGCAGGTAGGACACTGGGCGCGCGAGTGCAAGAATCGCGCAAAGGAGCAGGCCAATCTCGCGCAGGTGGGCGCGGAGGATGACGAACCAGGGCTACTGATGGCCCAGGTCTGCGGCGTGGTCGACTGCGGCGACAACGACGTGCACACGGCACCGATCCACCTCGTCGAGAACGCGGTGCAAGTCAATCTCGGGTCCGAGGATGGCACCCGCGGCGGGCGGTGGTACCTGGACACCGGCGTGTCCAACCACATGACCGGCGACTGCTCGGCGTTCGCCGAGCTCGACACGGGCGTTCATGGGAGCGTCAAGTTCGGCGACGGCTCCGTCGTCAACATCTGCGGTCGAGGGACGATCCTCCTGGTGTGCAAGACCGGCGAACACCTTGCGATCACGGGGGTGTACTTCATTCCCCGCCTGCGCACACACATCATCAGCCTGGGCCAGCTCGATGAGAGCGGTTGCCAGGTTCTGATCCAGGGAGGCCTGTTGCGCGTGCGCGATCGGCAACGCCGCCTGCTCGCCAAGGTAAACAGGGCACCGAATCGCTTGTACACGATAGCTCTCCAGATCGCACAACCGGTGTGTCTTGCAGCCCAGAGCGGATCAGATGAGGCGTGGACATGGCATGCCCGCTACGGTCACCTAAACTTCGACGCCCTGCGCAAACTGGCTCGGCAGGGCATGGTACGCGGGATGCCCCTGATCGAACATGCGGACCAGCTGTGCAACGCGTGCCTGGCCGGCAAGCAGCGATGGGGTTCGTTCGCGCAGCATGCAAAGTACCGTGCCGTGGAGCGGCTCGAGCTAGTGCATGGCGACCTCTGCGGGCCGATCGCGTCGGCGACTTCAGGCGGAAAGAGGTACTTCCTCCTCCTGGTGGACGACGCGACACGTTATATGTGGCTCGTGTTGCTGACGTCCAAGGACGAGGCGGCTGCAGCGATCTAGCGCATTCAGGCGAGCGCGGAGTCCGAGTCTGGACGCAAGCTGAAGACGCTGCGGACGGACAGGGGCGGCGAGTTCACATCGGGCTCGTTCACGGCCTACTGCGCTGAGCTCGGCGTGGCTCGGCACCTCACTACGCCGTACTCGCCGCAACAGAACGGCGTGGTCGAACGGCGCAACGGCATGGTGGTGGGCATGGCCCGGAGCTTGCTGAAGGCAAAGGGCATGCCTGGCGAGTTCTGGGGTGAGGCGGTCACCACGGCGGTTTTCCTTCTGAACCGCTCGCCGACGAAGAGCCTGGACGTGCAGACGCCATTCGAGGCCTGGCATGGGCGCAAGCCGAATGTGCATTTCCTGCGCGCTTTCGGGTGCGTAGTGCACGTCAAGGACACGCGCCCCGGCCTGAAGAAACTTGACGATCACAACCGGCCCATGATCTTCGTCGGCTACGAGCAAGGAACAAAGGGATATCGAGCCTATGACCCTGTGACAGGGCGCGTGCACGTCACACGCGACGTCGTCTTCGACGAAGGGGCTCGGTGGGACTGGACTGCAGGAAAAGACGCCGTGAACTCGTTCAGCGGCACCGACACGTTCGTGGTCGAACACCTTGTGAGCAGAACTCCAGGTGCATCAGAAGAAGAAGAGGCGGATACCTCGCCTCCGCCCACGCCACCGGCGTCTCCAGCAACGTCGTCTGCAGCGACGTCATCCCCAGGGCAGACCGGTCCAGCACCAGCCAGCCCAGGAGGGGTGGAACTGGTGTCGCCGCCAACGTCGTTCAGCGACAACGTCCTCGACGCGGCCGACGACGCGGAGTGCGAGCATCATTTCCGCACACTTTAGAACGTGCTGGATTTCGGGCCGGCGGATGATCCCGACGAGGAGCTGCACTTCCTAGCTGCAGAGGAGCCGTCCTCGTTCTCTGAAGCAGAGCTGGAGGCGAACCGGCGGCGAGCTATGATCGAGGAAATGACCTCGATCGAGGACAACCAGACGTGGAATCTCACCACGCTCCCGCGTGGGCACCGTGCGATCGGTCTGAAGTGGGTCCTCAAGGTCAAGAAGGACGCTCAAGGCGAGGTGCTCAAGCACAAGGACCGTCTGGTGGCAAAAGGCTATGTCCAGCAACACGGCATCGACTACGACGAGGTGTTCGCGCCGGTGGCTCGTCTCGAATCCGTACGGATGCTGCTGGCGCTCGCGGCGAACGCGGGCTGGGCGGTTCACCACATGGACGTCAAGTCCGCCTTCCTGAACGGAGAGCTCGAGGAGGAGGAGGTGTACGTGCAGCAGCCGCCCGGCTTCGAGGTCGACGGCAAGGAGCACCTGGTGCTACGCCTGAACAAGGCGTTGTACGGCCTCAAGCAGGCGCCCAGAGCCTGGAACACCAAGCTGGACACGTGCCTGGGCGAGCTGGGCTTCACGCTGTGCCCGTCAGAGCACGCGGTGTATGCTCGGGGCACGGCGACCTCGCGCCTCATCGTTGGCGTGTACGTGGACGACCTGGTGATCACTGGGTCAGATGCCGAGGAGATCAACAAGTTCAAGGGTGAGATGCGAAACCTTTTCAAGATGTCTGACCTGGGATTGCTCAGTTTCTACCTAGGGATTGAGGTGAAGCAGGGCGCGAACGGCATCATCATCAGTCAGAGCGCGTATGCACGGAAACTGCTCGAGAAGAGCGGCATGGCAGGATGCAAGGTGTGTCACACACCCATGGAGCCGCGGTTCAAGCTGTCCAAACAGAGCACAGCGCCGGCAGTTGATGCAACAGAGTATCGCAGCATCGTCGGCAGCCTGCGCTACTTGGTGCACACGCGCCCTGATCTGACCTTCTCTGTCGGATACGTGTCGCGTTTCATGGAGGCACCGACCAAAGAGCATCGCACCGCCGTCAAGCACATTCTGAGGTATATCGCCGGCACCCTACAGCTGGGGTGCAAGTACACCAGAGGGAAGGGCACGGCCCAGCTTGTTGGTTGTAGTGACAGCGATCTGGGAGGTGATGTTGATGATCGGAAGAGCACCTCCGAGACGCTATTTCTCCTTGGGGGTGGCGCAGTAACTTGGCAGTCTCAGAAGCAGAAGATTGTCGCTCTCTCGAGCTATGAGTCCGAGTATGTCGCCGCGACCATGGCGGCCTGTCAAGGCATCTGGCTGTCACGGCTGCTCGGTGAGTTCAGAGAGTCAGAGACTGGTGCGGTGAAGCTCAAGGTGGATAACAAGTCCGCGATCTCCCTGGAAAAGAACCCTGTCATGCATGATAGATCGAAGCACATTGAACTGCGGTACCACTTCATCAGAGACTGCGTGGAGAAGAAGAAGATCGAGCTCGAGTTCGTTGCAACAGAACATCAGCTCGCAGACATGTTCACCAAGCCGCTCGGACGAGTTCGACTACAGCAGCTACGCTCGAGCATTGGAATGGTGGAAGTGATCCCCTGAGACTTCAGATTAGGGGGTGATTGTTGCCGTAATCTTCAGTTTCAGAAGACAGTAGGGTTTTAGGTGTCGAAACTTTCAGTTTTGACAGTAGCTTCTTTCAGTTTCAGTTTCGTCAGAAATAAACCGAGCTGCGCCTCGGAGTAGCTAGCTAGATTCGCGACGCCTTGACCCGATCGTGGGATGGCACGACAGCACGGTCACGGCGCCATGACGGGCGACGAGTGGGGAGTGTTGGGATGGCAGCACTCGTGACCTATTCGTGCCCCGTTTTTCCCTTTCAGTTAGATCTTGTATGACTGAATAAAGGAAGGAAACAGAAAAGCTGCAGACAGTTGAGCAGCGCAAAATACTCTCCCTCTCTCGCACCCACTCTCGAGTAAATCTCCGGTGATCGCCGGAGTGTGTACCATCGAGGTCTGCCTGACATTTACCTTCTTCCACACTACGTAGATACAGGCAAACGTAGATTCTTCATCATCAAAGTTGGATACATGACCGGAGGGAGCCTACAGTGTGTTTCTTCCACAGTTTAGGCCATGGTTGACCATGCCACTCTCTGACGCCTTCTTGGGGCAAATTTTATAGAGTATTTACTGAACTTTTCGAAAAAAAGGAAATACTTTTTATAGAAAACAGGAAAAAATAGTCAGGATGAAAAACCGACAAGATTCAAATCGCCAGCGCAATATGTAGTGCTATATAGGCACTTCCTTTTTTGTGAATTAATGAGCTTTGTTCATCAAAGGATTTGATTACATTCCTGCCTAAGAGAATCGACAAGGAAAGGGGGAATGTAATTAAGCCAGATGCATCTATGCCTTGACTCACCCGCTCTTTTTTGCAAAAGGATGTGCAGCAACATTAGCATCCCTCCTAACAAAGCTGAAATGAAAAGATGAAAAAGTCTCACATATGAGATCTCAATGTTCATTCCTTCACACAAGCGTGTCTTAGTGACCAAAGTTCCGTCAGCTCTCCCCTCGTCCCCGCGTCGCCCTCCCTAGCGACACGGGGTAAACCCTAGATCGAGATGCCTCCACCCCCTCTCCACCTTCCCTTTGTACTATGACTGAAAAACCGTAAAGAAAAGTGGTGCCATCGCCATAGGAAGCGCCTTTGAGGATTTTCTCCTCCCACTGGCCGTCGACACAGTATGTAGGCGGCAAGAGAGGCAGGCGGGTGATTGCTCCGGTGAGAAGATCATGTAGGCTAGGGTAGAGGCTTTCTATAGTGATGTACCGGATAGCGGTTGCGTCGGGAGTAGACAGCCAGATCCTCCTCCTGCCTCTGGACGTCGGCGACGGCTGTGGCTACACGCGGTAGCTACACTTGGAGAAGATGCACCTAAAACTTACTGGGACCGAGTCATTCTCTGGCATGGCAAGGAGCCATGGAGGCAAGGAGTGTATGGGCTTGGATGAGTCGCACCACGGCCTGCAGACGGCAAGAAAACGGAGGAAGTCGACGGCGTGGCAAAGGTGGCCGGAGATGTCGCGCAGCACGTCCGGCCAGAGGTCCAACCACCTGGACTGCTCCATGGCGCCGAGATGGCGCGAGAATTGGGGATGGATCGATTGACGCGCAGATGGATTCGAGACGGGTGTACCCTTGTTGCCGATCTGTCTGTGGCCCGGGTCCTATATATTATATGTCTACGTACGGCCGTGTCATCATGCTCTAATACGATTTGAGTCGGATTCGTAATTCCACTCCCGAAATCCTAAATCATGTCTGATCATCAAATCTTGTCTCGGAAGGAAGCTTCTTCCGGGCTACAAGCCTACCAGATGTCAAACGTACTCTCGTTAACCTTTGTTTTGTGCGTGTACAACTCGGTTCAGGAGTGGCAGCATCGCACATGGCCGGAGGGAGCGTGCAGTGCTCGAGCCTCTTCTAAACTCTTTAGCGTGCTATAGGAAATCTATAGCGTGCTATTTAAAATGTATATTCTTGAGTTTGGGCCAAAGTCACTTAGTGCGGGAGCTCTTCTAAATGCTATAGCACGCTATTTAAAACCATGCTTTTACTGTTGCCGTATTCTTCAGTTTCAGAAGACAGTAGGGTTTTAGGTGTCGAAACTTTCAGTTTCGACAGTAGCTTCTTTCAGTTTCAGTTTCGTCAGAAATAAACCGAGCTGCGCCTCGGAGTAGCTAGCTAGATTCGGGGCGCCTTGACCCGATCGTGGGATGGCACGACAGCACGGTCACGGCGCCATGGCGGGCGACGAGTGAGGAGTGTTGGGATGGCAGCACTCGCGACCTATTCGTGCCCCGTTTTTCGCTTTCAGTTAGATCTTGTATGACTGAATAAAGGAAGGAAACAGAAAAGCTGCAGACAGTTGAGCAGCGCAAAATACTCTCCCTCTCTCGCACCCACTCTCGAGTAAATCTCCGGTGATCGCCGGAGTGTGTGTCGTCGAGGTCTGCCTGACATTTGGTATCAGAGCCCCGTTGCTCGATCACCTGTAGAGATGGCAGGACCTGACAGCCCAGGGAAGACTGTGGTGGATACAGGGAACAGCGGCTGCGGTGGCGCCATGGTCGTGCACCAGCGCGTCGTCCGCGACACCGGCGGGGCCTGGCCCATGCTGACGCGTACGAACTACGCGGACTGGGCCCTCCTGATGCAAGTGATGCTCGAGGCGCGCTAGCTCTGGGTCGCCGTCAACGACGGGACTCCGGAGCGAGAGACAGATCGCACGGCAATGGAGTGCCTGTTGCGATCGGTGCCGCCGGAGATGACGTCCATGCTCACCGTGAAACCCACGGCGAAGGACGCCTGGGCACGATCAAGACGATGCGCCTCGGCGTGGCGCGCGTTCGTGAGGCCAAGGCGATGTCTCTACGCCGCCAGTACGAGGCGATCAAGTTCAACGACGGCGGGAGCATCGACGACTTCGGTATGCGCCTATCTTCTCTGGTAACTCAACTTGAGCTACTTGGTGACAAGATTGGCGAGCCCGCCGTCGTCCGCATGTTTCTCTCGGTCGTTCCCAAGGCCTACTCGCAGATGGCGTGTGCGATCGAGACTCTGGTCGACCTCAACACTCTGGCCCTCGAAGAGTTGATCGGGCGGCTCAAGGCCGCCGAGGAGAGATACAAGCTGGACGCGGCGCCCGGCGCGAACGCCAACAGCGGCAGGCTGCTCCTCACCGAGGAGGAGTAATTCGCGCGCCTCAAGCTGCGCGAAGGCGATGGATCGTCAGGCAGCAACGGGCGCGGTCGCGGATGTGGTGGCCGTGGCCAGAGCGCGGGACGCGGCACCAGTAGCGGAGATAGATCCAAATATGTCTGCCGTTACTGCAAGCAGGTAGGACACTGGGCGCGCGAGTGCAAGAATCGCGCAAAGGAGCAGGCCAATCTCGCGCAGGTGGGCGCGGAGGATGACGAACCAGGGCTACTGATGGCCCAGGTCTGCGGCGTGGTCGACTGCGGCGACAACGACGTGCACACGGCACCGATCCACCTCGTCGAGAACGCGGTGCAAGTCAATCTCGGGTCCGAGGATGGCACCCGCGGCGGGCGGTGGTACCTGGACACCGGCGTGTCCAACCACATGACCGGCGACTGCTCGGCGTTCGCCGAGCTCGACACGGGCGTTCATGGGAGCGTCAAGTTCGGCGACGGCTCCGTCGTCAACATCTGCGGTCGAGGGACGATCCTCCTGGTGTGCAAGACCGGCGAACACCTTGCGATCACGGGGGTGTACTTCATTCCCCGCCTGCGCACACACATCATCAGCCTGGGCCAGCTCGATGAGAGCGGCTGCCAGGTTCTGATCCAGGGAGGCCTGTTGCGCGTGCGCGATCGGCAACGCCGCCTGCTCGCCAAGGTAAACAGGGCACCGAATCGCTTGTACACGATAGCTCTCCAGATCGCACAACCGGTGTGTCTTGCAGCCCAGAGCGGATCAGATGAGGCGTGGACATGGCATGCCCGCTACGGTCACCTAAACTTCGACGCCCTGCGCAAACTGGCTCGGCAGGGCATGGTACGCGGGATGCCCCTGATCGAACATGCGGACCAGCTGTGCAACGCGTGCCTGGCCGGCAAGCAGCGATGGGGTTCGTTCGCGCAGCATGCAAAGTACCGTGCCGTGGAGCGGCTCGAGCTAGTGCATGGCGACCTCTGCGGGCCGATCGCGTCGGCGACTTCAGGCGGAAAGAGGTACTTCCTCCTCCTGGTGGACGACGCGACACGTTATATGTGGCTCGTGTTGCTGACGTCCAAGGACGAGGCGGCTGCAGCGATCTAGCGCATTCAGGCGAGCGCGGAGTCCGAGTCTGGACGCAAGCTGAAGACGCTGCGGACGGACAGGGGCGGCGAGTTCACATCGGGCTCGTTCACGGCCTACTGCGCTGAGCTCGGCGTGGCTCGGCACCTCACTACGCCGTACTCGCCGCAACAGAATGGCGTGGTCGAACGGTGCAACGGCATGGTGGTGGGCATGGCCCGGAGCTTGCTGAAGGCAAAGGGCATGCCTGGCGAGTTCTGGGGTGAGGCGGTCACCACGGCGGTTTTCCTTCTGAACCGCTCGCCGACGAAGAGCCTGGACGTGCAGACGCCATTCGAGGCCTGGCATGGGCGCAAGCCGAATGTGCATTTCCTGCGCGCTTTCGGGTGCGTAGTGCACGTCAAGGACACGCGCCCCGGCCTGAAGAAACTTGACGATCACAACCGGCCCATGATCTTCGTCGGCTACGAGCAAGGAACAAAGGGATATCGAGCCTATGACCCTGTGACAGGGCGCGTGCACGTCACACGCGACGTCGTCTTCGACGAAGGGGCTCGGTGGGACTGGACTGCAGGAAAAGACGCCGTGAACTCGTTCAGCGGCACCGACACATTCGTGGTCGAACACCTTGTGAGCAGAACTCCAGGTGCATCAGAAGAAGAAGAGGCGGATACCTCGCCTCCGCCCACGCCACCGGCGTCTCCAGCAACGTCGTCTGCAGCGACGTCATCCCCAGGGCAGACCGGTCCAGCACCAGCCAGCCCAGGAGGGGTGGAACTGGTGTCGCCGCCAACGTCGTTCAGCGACAACGTCCTCGACGCGGCCGACGACGCGGAGTGCGAGCATCATTTCCGCACACTTTAGAACGTGCTGGATTTCGGGCCGGCGGATGATCCCGACGAGGAGCTGCACTTCCTAGCTGCAGAGGAGCCGTCCTCGTTCTCTGAAGCAGAGCTGGAGGCGAACCGGCGGCGAGCTATGATCGAGGAAATGACCTCGATCGAGGACAACCAGACGTGGAATCTCACCACGCTCCCGCGTGGGCACCGTGCGATCGGTCTGAAGTGGGTCCTCAAGGTCAAGAAGGACGCTCAAGGCGAGGTGCTCAAGCACAAGGACCGTCTGGTGGCAAAAGGCTATGTCCAGCAACACGGCATCGACTACGACGAGGTGTTCGCGCCGGTGGCTCGTCTCGAATCCGTACGGATGCTGCTGGCGCTCGCGGCGAACGCGGGCTGGGCGGTTCACCACATGGACGTCAAGTCCGCCTTCCTGAACGGAGAGCTCGAGGAGGAGGAGGTGTACGTGCAGCAGCCGCCCGGCTTCGAGGTCGACGGCAAGGAGCACCTGGTGCTACGCCTGAACAAGGCGTTGTACGGCCTCAAGCAGGCGCCCAGAGCCTGGAACACCAAGCTGGACACGTGCCTGGGCGAGCTGGGCTTCACGCTGTGCCCGTCAGAGCACGCGGTGTATGCTCGGGGCACGGCGACCTCGCGCCTCATCGTTGGCGTGTACGTGGACGACCTGGTGATCACTGGGTCAGATGCCGAGGAGATCAACAAGTTCAAGGGTGAGATGCGAAACCTTTTCAAGATGTCTGACCTGGGATTGCTCAGTTTCTACCTAGGGATTGAGGTGAAGCAGGGCGCGAACGGCATCATCATCAGTCAGAGCGCGTATGCACGGAAACTGCTCGAGAAGAGCGGCATGGCAGGATGCAAGGTGTGTCACACACCCATGGAGCCGCGGTTCAAGCTGTCCAAACAGAGCACAGCGCCGGCAGTTGATGCAACAGAGTATCGCAGCATCGTCGGCAGCCTGCGCTACTTGGTGCACACGCGCCCTGATCTGACCTTCTCTGTCGGATACGTGTCGCGTTTCATGGAGGCACCGACCAAAGAGCATCGCACCGCCGTCAAGCACATTCTGAGGTATATCGCCGGCACCCTACAGCTGGGGTGCAAGTACACCAGAGGGAAGGGCACGGCCCAGCTTGTTGGTTGTAGTGACAGCGATCTGGGAGGTGATGTTGATGATCGGAAGAGCACCTCCGAGACGCTATTTCTCCTTGGGGGTGGCGCAGTAACTTGGCAGTCTCAGAAGCAGAAGATTGTCGCTCTCTCGAGCTATGAGTCCGAGTATGTCGCCGCGACCATGGCGGCCTGTCAAGGCATCTGGCTGTCACGGCTGCTCGGTGAGTTCAGAGAGTCAGAGACTGGTGCGGTGAAGCTCAAGGTGGATAACAAGTCCGCGATCTCCCTGGAAAAGAACCCTGTCATGCATGATAGATCGAAGCACATTGAACTGCGGTACCACTTCATCAGAGACTGCGTGGAGAAGAAGAAGATCGAGCTCGAGTTCGTTGCAACAGAACATCAGCTCGCAGACATGTTCACCAAGCCGCTCGGACGAGTTCGACTACAGCAGCTACGCTCGAGCATTGGAATGGTGGAAGTGATCCCCTGAGACTTCAGATTAGGGGGTGATTGTTGCCGTAATCTTCAGTTTCAGAAGACAGTAGGGTTTTAGGTGTCGAAACTTTCAGTTTTGACAGTAGCTTCTTTCAGTTTCAGTTTCGTCAGAAATAAACCGAGCTGCGCCTCGGAGTAGCTAGCTAGATTCGCGACGCCTTGACCCGATCGTGGGATGGCACGACAGCACGGTCACGGCGCCATGACGGGCGACGAGTGGGGAGTGTTGGGATGGCAGCACTCGTGACCTATTCGTGCCCCGTTTTTCCCTTTCAGTTAGATCTTGTATGACTGAATAAAGGAAGGAAACAGAAAAGCTGCAGACAGTTGAGCAGCGCAAAATACTCTCCCTCTCTCGCACCCACTCTCGAGTAAATCTCCGGTGATCGCCGGAGTGTGTACCATCGAGGTCTGCCTGACATTTACCTTCTTCCACACTACGTAGATACAGGCAAACGTAGATTCTTCATCATCAAAGTTGGATACATGACCGGAGGGAGCCTACAGTGTGTTTCTTCCACAGTTTAGGCCATGGTTGACCATGCCACTCTCTGACGCCTTCTTGGGGCAAATTTTATAGAGTATTTACTGAACTTTTCGAAAAAAAGGAAATACTTTTTATAGAAAACAGGAAAAAATAGTCAGGATGAAAAACCGACAAGATTCAAATCGCCAGCGCAATATGTATTGCTATATAGGCACTTCCTTTTTTGTGAATTAATGAGCTTTGTTCATCAAAGGATTTGATTACATTCCTGCCTAAGAGAATCGACAAGGAAAGGGGGAATGTAATTAAGCCAGATACATCTATGCCTTGACTCACCCGCTCTTTTTTGCAAAAGGATGTGCAGCAACATTAGCATCCCTCCTAACAAAGCTGAAATGAAAAGATGAAAAAGTCTCACATATGAGATCTCAATGTTCATTCCTTCACACAAGCGTGTCTTAGTGACCAAAGTTCCGTCAGCTCTCCCCTCGTCCCCGCGTCGCCCTCCCTAGCGACACGGGGTAAACCCTAGATCGAGATGCCTCCACCCCCTCTCCACCTTCCCTTTGTACTATGACTGAAAAACCGTAAAGAAAAGTGGTGCCATCGCCATAGGAAGCGCCTTTGAGGATTTTCTCCTCCCACTGGCCGTCGACACAGTATGTAGGCGGCAAGAGAGGCAGGCGGGTGATTGCTCCGGTGAGAAGATCATGTAGGCTAGGGTAGAGGCTTTCTATAGTGATGTACCGGATAGCGGTTGCGTCGGGAGTAGACAGCCAGGTCCTCCTCCTGCCTCTGGACGTCGGCGACGGCTGTGGCTACACGCGGTAGCTACACTTGGAGAAGATGCACCTAAAACTTACTGGGACCGAGTCATTCTCTGGCATGGCAAGGAGCCATGGAGGCAAGGAGTGTATCGGCTTGGATGAGTCGCACCACGGCCTGCAGACGGCAAGAAAACGGAGGAAGTCGACGGCGTGGCAAAGGTGGCCGGAGATGTCGCGCAGCACGTCCGGCCAGAGGTCCAACCACCTGGACTGCTCCATGGCGCCGAGATGGCGCGAGAATTGGGGATGGATCGATTGACGCGCAGATGGATTCGAGACGGGTGTACCCTTGTTGCCGATCTGTCTGTGGCCCGGGTCCTATATATTATATGGCTACGTACGGCCGTGTCATCATGCTCTAATACGATTTGAGTCGGATTCGTAATTCCACTCCCGAAACCCTAAATCATGTCTGATCATCAAATCTTGTCTCGGAAGGAAGCTTCTTCCGGGCTACAAGCCTACCAGATGTCAAACGTACTCTCGTTAACCTTTGTTTTGTGCGTGTACAACTCGGTTCAGGAGTGGCAGCATCGCACATGGCCGGAGGGAGCGTGCAGTGCTCGAGCCTCTTCTAAACTCTTTAGCGTGCTATAGGAAATCTATAGCGTGCTATTTAAAATGTATATTCTTGAGTTTGGGCCAAAGTCACTTAGTGCGGGAGCTCTTCTAAATGCTATAGCACGCTATTTAAAACCATGCTTTTACTGTTGCCGTATTCTTCAGTTTCAGAAGACAGTAGGGTTTTAGGTGTCGAAACTTTCAGTTTCGACAGTAGCTTCTTTCAGTTTCAGTTTCGTCAGAAATAAACCGAGCTGCGCCTCGGAGTAGCTAGCTAGATTCGGGGCGCCTTGACCCGATCGTGGGATGGCACGACAGCACGGTCACGGCGCCATGGCGGGCGACGAGTGAGGAGTGTTGGGATGGCAGCACTCGCGACCTATTCGTGCCCCGTTTTTCGCTTTCAGTTAGATCTTGTATGACTGAATAAAGGAAGGAAACAGAAAAGCTGCAGACAGTTGAGCAGCGCAAAATACTCTCCCTCTCTCGCACCCACTCTCGAGTAAATCTCCGGTGATCGCCGGAGTGTGTGTCGTCGAGGTCTGCCTGACATTTGGTATCAGAGCCCCGTTGCTCGATCACCTGTAGAGATGGCAGGACCTGACAGCCCAGGGAAGACTATGGTGGATACAGGGAACAGCGGCTGCGGCGGCGCCATGGTCGTGCACCAGCGCGTCGTCCGCGACACCGGCGGGGCCTGGCCCATGCTGACGCGTACGAACTACGCGGACTGGGCCCTCCTGATGCAAGTGATGCTCGAGGCGCGCTAGCTCTGGGTCGCCGTCAACGACGGGACTCCGGAGCGAGAGACAGATCGCACGGCAATGGAGTGCCTGTTGCGATCGGTGCCGCCGGAGATGACGTCCATGCTCACCGTGAAACCCACGGCGAAGGACGCCTGGGCACGATCAAGACGATGCGCCTCGGCGTGGCGCGCGTTCGTGAGGCCAAGGCGATGTCTCTACGCCGCCAGTACGAGGCGATCAAGTTCAACGACGGCGGGAGCATCGACGACTTCGGTATGCGCCTATCTTCTCTGGTAACTCAACTTGAGCTACTTGGTGACAAGATTGGCGAGCCCGCCGTCGTCCGCATGTTTCTCTCGGTCGTTCCCAAGGCCTACTCGCAGATGGCGTGTGCGATCGAGACTCTGGTCGACCTCAACACTCTGGCCCTCGAAGAGTTGATCGGGCGGCTCAAGGCCGCCGAGGAGAGATACAAGCTGGACGCGGCGCCCGGCGCGAACGCCAACAGCGGCAGGCTGCTCCTCACCGAGGAGGAGTAATTCGCGCGCCTCAAGCTGCGCGAAGGCGATGGATCGTCAGGCAGCAACGGGCGCGGTCGCGGATGTGGTGGCCGTGGCCAGAGCGCGGGACGCGGCACCAGTAGCGGAGATAGATCCAAATATGTCTGCCGTTACTGCAAGCAGGTAGGACACTGGGCGCGCGAGTGCAAGAATCGCGCAAAGGAGCAGGCCAATCTCGCGCAGGTGGGCGCGGAGGATGACGAACCAGGGCTACTGATGGCCCAGGTCTGCGGCGTGGTCGACTGCGGCGACAACGACGTGCACACGGCACCGATCCACCTCGTCGAGAACGCGGTGCAAGTCAATCTCGGGTCCGAGGATGGCACCCGCGGCGGGCGGTGGTACCTGGACACCGGCGTGTCCAACCACATGACCGGCGACTGCTCGGCGTTCGCCGAGCTCGACACGGGCGTTCATGGGAGCGTCAAGTTCGGCGACGGCTCCGTCGTCAACATCTGCGGTCGAGGGACGATCCTCCTGGTGTGCAAGACCGGCGAACACCTTGCGATCACGGGGGTGTACTTCATTCCCCGCCTGCGCACACACATCATCAGCCTGGGCCAGCTCGATGAGAGCGGCTGCCAGGTTCTGATCCAGGGAGGCCTGTTGCGCGTGCGCGATCGGCAACGCCGCCTGCTCGCCAAGGTAAACAGGGCACCGAATCGCTTGTACACGATAGCTCTCCAGATCGCACAACCGGTGTGTCTTGCAGCCCAGAGCGGATCAGATGAGGCGTGGACATGGCATGCCCGCTACGGTCACCTAAACTTCGACGCCCTGCGCAAACTGGCTCGGCAGGGCATGGTACGCGGGATGCCCCTGATCGAACATGCGGACCAGCTGTGCAACGCGTGCCTGGCCGGCAAGCAGCGATGGGGTTCGTTCGCGCAGCATGCAAAGTACCGTGCCGTGGAGCGGCTCGAGCTAGTGCATGGCGACCTCTGCGGGCCGATCGCGTCGGCGACTTCAGGCGGAAAGAGGTACTTCCTCCTCCTGGTGGACGACGCGACACGTTATATGTGGCTCGTGTTGCTGACGTCCAAGGACGAGGCGGCTGCAGCGATCTAGCGCATTCAGGCGAGCGCGGAGTCCGAGTCTGGACGCAAGCTGAAGACGCTGCGGACGGACAGGGGCGGCGAGTTCACATCGGGCTCGTTCACGGCCTACTGCGCTGAGCTCGGCGTGGCTCGGCACCTCACTACGCCGTACTCGCCGCAACAGAATGGCGTGGTCGAACGGTGCAACGGCATGGTGGTGGGCATGGCCCGGAGCTTGCTGAAGGCAAAGGGCATGCCTGGCGAGTTCTGGGGTGAGGCGGTCACCACGGCGGTTTTCCTTCTGAACCGCTCGCCGACGAAGAGCCTGGACGTGCAGACGCCATTCGAGGCCTGGCATGGGCGCAAGCCGAATGTGCATTTCCTGCGCGCTTTCGGGTGCGTAGTGCACGTCAAGGACACGCGCCCCGGCCTGAAGAAACTTGACGATCACAACCGGCCCATGATCTTCGTCGGCTACGAGCAAGGAACAAAGGGATATCGAGCCTATGACCCTGTGACAGGGCGCGTGCACGTCACACGCGACGTCGTCTTCGACGAAGGGGCTCGGTGGGACTGGACTGCAGGAAAAGACGCCGTGAACTCGTTCAGCGGCACCGACACGTTCGTGGTCGAACACCTTGTGAGCAGAACTCCAGGTGCATCAGAAGAAGAAGAGGCGGATACCTCGCCTCCGCCCACGCCACCGGCGTCTCCAGCAACGTCGTCTGCAGCGACGTCATCCCCAGGGCAGACCGGTCCAGCACCAGCCAGCCCAGGAGGGGTGGAACTGGTGTCGCCGCCAACGTCGTTCAGCGACAACGTCCTCGACGCGGCCGACGACGCGGAGTGCGAGCATCATTTCCGCACACTTTAGAACGTGCTGGATTTCGGGCCGGCGGATGATCCCGACGAGGAGCTGCACTTCCTAGCTGCAGAGGAGCCGTCCTCGTTCTCTGAAGCAGAGCTGGAGGCGAACCGGCGGCGAGCTATGATCGAGGAAATGACCTCGATCGAGGACAACCAGACGTGGAATCTCACCACGCTCCCGCGTGGGCACCGTGCGATCGGTCTGAAGTGGGTCCTCAAGGTCAAGAAGGACGCTCAAGGCGAGGTGCTCAAGCACAAGGACCGTCTGGTGGCAAAAGGCTATGTCCAGCAACACGGCATCGACTACGACGAGGTGTTCGCGCCGGTGGCTCGTCTCGAATCCGTACGGATGCTGCTGGCGCTCGCGGCGAACGCGGGCTGGGCGGTTCACCACATGGACGTCAAGTCCGCCTTCCTGAACGGAGAGCTCGAGGAGGAGGAGGTGTACGTGCAGCAGCCGCCCGGCTTCGAGGTCGACGGCAAGGAGCACCTGGTGCTACGCCTGAACAAGGCGTTGTACGGCCTCAAGCAGGCGCCCAGAGCCTGGAACACCAAGCTGGACACGTGCCTGGGCGAGCTGGGCTTCACGCTGTGCCCGTCAGAGCACGCGGTGTATGCTCGGGGCACGGCGACCTCGCGCCTCATCGTTGGCGTGTACGTGGACGACCTGGTGATCACTGGGTCAGATGCCGAGGAGATCAACAAGTTCAAGGGTGAGATGCGAAACCTTTTCAAGATGTCTGACCTGGGATTGCTCAGTTTCTACCTAGGGATTGAGGTGAAGCAGGGCGCGAACGGCATCATCATCAGTCAGAGCGCGTATGCACGGAAACTGCTCGAGAAGAGCGGCATGGCAGGATGCAAGGTGTGTCACACACCCATGGAGCCGCGGTTCAAGCTGTCCAAACAGAGCACAGCGCCGGCAGTTGATGCAACAGAGTATCGCAGCATCGTCGGCAGCCTGCGCTACTTGGTGCACACGCGCCCTGATCTGACCTTCTCTGTCGGATACGTGTCGCGTTTCATGGAGGCACCGACCAAAGAGCATCGCACCGCCGTCAAGCACATTCTGAGGTATATCGCCGGCACCCTACAGCTGGGGTGCAAGTACACCAGAGGGAAGGGCACGGCCCAGCTTGTTGGTTGTAGTGACAGCGATCTGGGAGGTGATGTTGATGATCGGAAGAGCACCTCCGAGACGCTATTTCTCCTTGGGGGTGGCGCAGTAACTTGGCAGTCTCAGAAGCAGAAGATTGTCGCTCTCTCGAGCTATGAGTCCGAGTATGTCGCCGCGACCATGGCGGCCTGTCAAGGCATCTGGCTGTCACGGCTGCTCGGTGAGTTCAGAGAGTCAGAGACTGGTGCGGTGAAGCTCAAGGTGGATAACAAGTCCGCGATCTCCCTGGAAAAGAACCCTGTCATGCATGATAGATCGAAGCACATTGAACTGCGGTACCACTTCATCAGAGACTGCGTGGAGAAGAAGAAGATCGAGCTCGAGTTCGTTGCAACAGAACATCAGCTCGCAGACATGTTCACCAAGCCGCTCGGACGAGTTCGACTACAGCAGCTACGCTCGAGCATTGGAATGGTGGAAGTGATCCCCTGAGACTTCAGATTAGGGGGTGATTGTTGCCGTAATCTTCAGTTTCAGAAGACAGTAGGGTTTTAGGTGTCGAAACTTTCAGTTTTGACAGTAGCTTCTTTCAGTTTCAGTTTCGTCAGAAATAAACCGAGCTGCGCCTCGGAGTAGCTAGCTAGATTCGCGACGCCTTGACCCGATCGTGGGATGGCACGACAGCACGGTCACGGCGCCATGACGGGCGACGAGTGGGGAGTGTTGGGATGGCAGCACTCGTGACCTATTCGTGCCCCGTTTTTCCCTTTCAGTTAGATCTTGTATGACTGAATAAAGGAAGGAAACAGAAAAGCTGCAGACAGTTGAGCAGCGCAAAATACTCTCCCTCTCTCGCACCCACTCTCGAGTAAATCTCCGGTGATCGCCGGAGTGTGTACCATCGAGGTCTGCCTGACATTTACCTTCTTCCACACTACGTAGATACAGGCAAACGTAGATTCTTCATCATCAAAGTTGGATACATGACCGGAGGGAGCCTACAGTGTGTTTCTTCCACAGTTTAGGCCATGGTTGACCATGCCACTCTCTGACGCCTTCTTGGGGCAAATTTTATAGAGTATTTACTGAACTTTTCGAAAAAAAGGAAATACTTTTTATAGAAAACAGGAAAAAATAGTCAGGATGAAAAACCGACAAGATTCAAATCGCCAGCGCAATATGTAGTGCTATATAGGCACTTCCTTTTTTGTGAATTAATGAGCTTTGTTCATCAAAGGATTTGATTACATTCCTGCCTAAGAGAATCGACAAGGAAAGGGGGAATGTAATTAAGCCAGATGCATCTATGCCTTGACTCACCCGCTCTTTTTTGCAAAAGGATGTGCAGCAACATTAGCATCCCTCCTAACAAAGCTGAAATGAAAAGATGAAAAAGTCTCACATATGAGATCTCAATGTTCATTCCTTCACACAAGCGTGTCTTAGTGACCAAAGTTCCGTCAGCTCTCCCCTCGTCCCCGCGTCGCCCTCCCTAGCGACACGGGGTAAACCCTAGATCGAGATGCCTCCACCCCCTCTCCACCTTCCCTTTGTACTATGACTGAAAAACCGTAAAGAAAAGTGGTGCCATCGCCATAGGAAGCGCCTTTGAGGATTTTCTCCTCCCACTGGCCGTCGACACAGTATGTAGGCGGCAAGAGAGGCAGGCGGGTGATTGCTCCGGTGAGAAGATCATGTAGGCTAGGGTAGAGGCTTTCTATAGTGATGTACCGGATAGCGGTTGCGTCGGGAGTAGACAGCCAGATCCTCCTCCTGCCTCTGGACGTCGGCGACGGCTGTGGCTACACGCGGTAGCTACACTTGGAGAAGATGCACCTAAAACTTACTGGGACCGAGTCATTCTCTGGCATGGCAAGGAGCCATGGAGGCAAGGAGTGTATCGGCTTGGATGAGTCGCACCACGGCCTGCAGACGGCAAGAAAACGGAGGAAGTCGACGGCGTGGCAAAGGTGGCCGGAGATGTCGCGCAGCACGTCCGGCCGGAGGTCCAACCACCTGGACTGCTCCATGGCGCCGAGATGGCGCGAGAATTGGGGATGGATCGATTGACGCGCAGATGGATTCGAGACGGGTGTACCCTTGTTGCCGATCTGTCTGTGGCCCGGGTCCTATATATTATATGGCTACGTACGGCCGTGTCATCATGCTCTAATACGATTTGAGTCGGATTCGTAATTCCACTCCCGAAATCCTAAATCATGTCTGATCATCAAATCTTGTCTCGGAAGGAAGCTTCTTCCGGGCTACAAGCCTACCAGATGTCAAACGTACTCTCGTTAACCTTTGTTTTGTGCGTGTACAACTCGGTTCAGGAGTGGCAGCATCGCACATGGCCGGAGGGAGCGTGCAGTGCTCGAGCCTCTTCTAAACTCTTTAGCGTGCTATAGGGGAGCTATAGCGTGCTATTTAAAATGTATATTCTTGAGTTTGGGCCAAAGTCCCTTAGTGCGGGAGCTCTTCTAAATGCTATAGCACGCTATTTAAAACCATGTTTTTACCTTCTTCCACACTACGTGCATGGTTGACCTTGCCACCGTGTGACGCTTCCTCGGGGCAAACTTCACATATACTGAACTTTTACAAAATAGAAACTATTTTTATAGAAAACCGGCAGAAAAAGTGAGGCCGAAAAAACCGACAAGAATAAAACCACCAGCGCAATATGTAGCGCTACATAGGTACCTGTTTTTTTCTTGTTCTTTTTGTGAATCATTCAGCTTCATTGATCAACAGATTTTGTGAACCGGCAAGGAAAGGGGGACTGCAATTAAGCCAGAGGCATCTGCGCCTTCACTCGCTAGCTCTCTATGCACAAAGATGCGGAGCAACATTAGCATGGCTCCAAGCAAAGCTGAAATGAAAAGGTGAAAAAGTACCAATTACTTCCACTTAATGCAGATTACTCCCCGCTTTTGATCTCTCAAAGTACCATCCTTCCCACTGTTTTATAATTTGTTGAGCATCAGTCTCAATGTGAACATGCCGTCTAGCTCACTCAACTGCCATTAGTAGTCCATCACGGACTGCCTGGGCTTCCATCAAGATCATTGACTAACTGTAGCTTCAAAAAAAATCTAAATGCACCAGTAACAGATTTGGTCCTGTCTGTAATGATAGTATTGCCCAGAACCAAACTGCTTTTATTAAAGGCAGGTTTATTGCGGAAAGTATAGTAGCTGCTCATGAAATTATTCATTCGGCTGCTAAGAACAATAAGCCAGGCTTTGTGTTTAAACTAGACTATGAGAGCGCTTATTACAAAATTAATAGAGAATTTTTAATTGAGGTTATGTACAATAGGGGCTTTAGCTTTAAATGGATTAACAAGATCAAGTCTATACTGAATAAAGGTTATGTTCGGGTCAGGATAAATGACACCAACAATGATTATTTTCTGGTTGGTAAAAGAGTTAGGCAGGTTGATCCAGCCTCCCATTTATTGTTTAATATAGTTGCAAATGTCTTTACTAGAATACTAGTTAAGGCAGCTGATAATAATTATATTTCTGGTATTTTTTCTCCTAATACTCCTGCTGGAGTGATCAGCATGCAATATGCTTTGACACATTGTTATTTCCGGATAATAATCTAGGAAATGCTAAGCATCTCAAATGGTTGTTGTCATGCTTTGAGCAGATGTCGGGGATGAGAATTAATTTTCATAAATGTGATCTGGTCCCTATTAACATAGACCATGATGAGGCTATTAAATTTGCCCAGTGTTTTGGCTGTAAGATTGGGGCCTTCCCTGTAAAATATTCAGGAGCCCCCCTACACCACTCCAAGATTACTAGAAAGGACTTACAGCCTGTGATTGATAAGATAATTAAGAGAGGAGCTGGGTGGAGAGGTAGATTGCTTTCTTATGGCAAGAGGCTTATACTAGTGCAAGCCTGTTTAGCCAGTATACCCTCTTATTTAATGGGGATTATTAAATTCCCTAAATGGGCGTTAAATATGATTAACTCACAACTATCCCATTGCTTTTGGGATAACTACGAGGGGCACCACAAGTATCACTTTGCTGCTTGGGGAGCTGTTGCTCTTAGGAGGGAGTATGGGGGTTTGGGCATTACCAACCTAGCTGATTTCAATCTTTGTATGCTTGCCTCCATGATCAAAAGATATGCATTTGGGGATGGTAAGATTTGGAAGCTAATTATTGATGATAAATATGATACCCATAATCCCAATATTTTTAGTTGTACCACAGATGGGGCTTCCCCATTCTGGAAGAATGTTGTTTGGGCTGCTAAAGCAGCCAATATTGGGTATTCCTGGAAAGTGGGCAATGGTGAATCTATTAGATTCTAGGAAGATAAATGGTGTGGTCCTTACTGAGATTGTCTCTAGTGACCAGCTTGTTATTCAAAGCAAGCCAAATAAAAATCTGAACCCTTGGAGGAATTTTAGCATCCCACACTTTAGGTCCTTTCCCAGGGATAGCCCCTCTAAAATTAACTATCTTGTATAAAGAACTAACTGAGTAAATACCATTAGCCTCATAATTCCATACTAAAGTATCAGCATCACTCAACAGCCGAACATTTTTAATGCAATCAAACAAAGCATTCCAGGACTGCATCATGTCCTGGGAGAAATATCTCCTGAAATTAATCTTCAGGTTAGTTCCATCCCATACATTTGCAACAGTCACATTACGCTCATTGGCAATATTGTAAAGATCCCGGAACTGAGTGGCCAGACTACTTTGACCACACCATTTATCTTCCTAGAATCTAATAGATTCACCATTGCCCACTTTCCAGGAATACCCAATATTGGCTGCTTTAGCAGCCCAAACAACATTCTTCCAGAATACAGCTAGACTGGAACAAAAGATAAGAGAGCCTCCTCTGCTCATATGGCCGGGCCCTGGGTAGGACAGAGAGACTGCAAGGTGATGATGGCTGCGTCTGGTGGGGAAGATAAACATGGTGAACTTTCTCTTCCACCCCTGAAGGCCTGCTCTGCATGGCCGGTGAGCCTGAAGGAGATGATGTAACACCTCTATGGTGCGATTTCAAAATTGTGTAATTTCAGGCGTACTTGCCAGGCCGTGGGATGTGCGGCTTTTGGGTGCTTTCTGCTGTTCTAGTTCTGCTTTAGAGGAGTGGTGTAGTAGGGTAGCCTCTTTTAGTGCTGCGTAGTTGAGACTTAAGGATAATGTATAACTGAATTTCGTCTGGTTTCATTGATCAATGCAATGGAGCCGGGGCTCTTCGAGCCCTTTTCCTCTTAAAAAATAGCCTGGCCTCTCATAAAATTCACCTCTCTCCATATAAGACCTGTAGCACCGTGCTTTTCCTCTCCAGAAAACAAAGCGTTGACATTAATTTTAGTTTCAGTCTCCTCAGGCAGTTTCATTTATGTTTAATTTGTGTTTGAACACTGTTTCTCTGTACCGCCGGGTACCCTCTGTATCTGCAACTTACCTAAATCACGTGCGGCCCAATTTATGAACGTGAAGCATGCATGATCTAACCAGCTACTCATATTTGAACACACCATACCAACCCAACACCTCACAGTAAATCTCCTAAGTAATATGTGTACGCTTATTCTTCGTGTGAACTGAAAGTGAAAAGATGGACAACACAACCAAATTGCATGTTGGGGTGGGGGTGCAGCAATATATTCCTTGGTTCCTTCCTTTCGAGTTTAAAAGCTCCATTCCAAGGTGGGGGCAGGCAGCAGAGAAGGAAAAGAAGAGAATCACTATTCAGCATGTGCCACCAAACCAACCCAACACCTCATAGTAAATCCCATTCAAGTAATATGTGTATCATTATTCTTCGCGTGAACAGAAAGAGAAACGATGTATAACACATCCAAATTGCATGTTGGCATCGGGGTGCATCAATATACTCATGACTGCATACATGGCTATCAGAAGATCTAGCAAGGCATTTCACTCGTGCGTGTGTACATACTCCATCAAAAAGTGTATATCTTCCTTCCTCAGTTAACACACAGGATACTGTAATATGAGCCAAGTCTTAAATTTGTCCTGTTTACAAGCTAGACTAGAGGAAGAAATAAATGGATGTACATGCCAACATGCAGATGGGGAAACGACATGCATTGGAGAGGAACCACTGGACCTGAAGTACTCTGGGCTGCTCCTGCTGCCATAGTGAACAACGCACCTCAATCCCTCCGGTGTAAGTGAATCAAGCCATGGGAGTTGCACGTCGTAGACGACAACAAGTCGGAGGCCCAAGGTTGATGTCGCGCCAAAGCCAACCGTTACACGCTCTCCCTAGTTATGTGCTAACCCGATATGCTTCAGTGCGCTTGCCACCACTTCCTAGAAGATAGCATGTGAAGATTACTGTTGTGAACTTTCGTGATGCGTCGTCTTTATTAGTTTTGTTAAATATTTTTATATGGAAATTTCGATGGTATGTACAGAATCTATCATGTGGGAGGTAGTAGCGGTGTACGTGTATGTACAGAATCGATTAGGAGTAGTAGCGGTGTACGTGTATATATAGCCCCTTTAATCAACCGATCGATATTCAACCAATGAGCGACACTCGCCTGTGGCAATATAAGATTCTTTCATGTGCGTGCGTTGTGTATCGGCTAGATCAAGTTGATTGCTAGCTAGCTACCTTACGGCTAGTAGTAGTAGCATATACTCCCTCCGTTCCAAAATACTTTGACTTCCAATTGTCTAAAAATGAATGTATCTATATTCTAAAACATGTCTAGATACATCTAGATTTTAACAAATGGAAGGCATGTATTGTGGAACGGAGGGAGTACGTCCTTGACAAGGAATAGATTAGGGTGAGTTCTGCTAGCTTGTGCAATTCTGGTGCGGTACGCCTCGCTGTAAGAGTAACTTGATGGGACTACATCAGCAAGGAGCGGGTTTAACAGCCAGCAAAGTTCCTTGTTCATCGTCAGTCCTCGCTGTCCTCGGAAAGTACTTGACACCGGGACTGGTCAACAATTGATATCTAGAGCAAGATTGGTCTTCTAGTAAATGGGAGGTCTTGTCGGACCACGAAAAGAACAAGTAGCTGGCGGTGTACTCATGTTCCGCTAAAGTAATTGTTCAGAATATATCGTGCTGCAACTTGAGCCTTTCTTGAGAAGACTGGGTCACATCATTCCTGCTTGATTGATCCTAGATGCAGTCTGATCAAGTAAGCACTGCATCGGTCTAAGTGCTGTGGAGGTTAGGTTTTCCAGCTTAAAAGTTTCTTGGAATCTTCTATTATATAATTAAAACAAGAGTCAAACAAGCTATTACGTTCGTCCACACAGATTAAATTATCTTGACCATTAATTTTGGAAATTAAGGGCTGAGATTAAAGATTTAAACGTTACATACAAATATTGTATATATGTTTTTTTTGGAACATAGGAAGTTGTCCCGTACATGTCTTTTTCTTTAGAATTGATGTACCCGTGTTATGATGGAAAGCTGCAAAGTAAAATAAAATATGGAAAACACTTAAAATCATCCCGATGATTTCTCCTAATCGTCAGCCGCGTCCAGCGCCGTTTGATTCCATTTGATCGTGTGGCCGCTGTGGCGCGGAGGTAGCCCACCTTCGTCCCCACGTGCTGTGTCCCCACTTGCGTAGCTAGCTTGACTTGTTTAGTTGGCGGATTGTGACCTGTAGTTCGTGATCTGATTGAGATAGCTCAAGGCGCCGTCTTTTCGTTAGTTCGTGGCCTTCGTCAGTTGGTACATGGACGTTGATCATGGTGTTGGTTTTGATTTCGCACAAGCAAGCTAATGGGTAAGGTTGCTTTGGATGTAGCATTCTTGACACCGTTGTCGCTCTCTTTCAAGCACGCTATCGCAGCATCACCGAGGTAGCCGGCCCGCTGTCGCCATATCGCTGCGGCTGTCGAAGCACACAGTCACACCATCATAAAAGCAGCCATGTCCGTCATCTCGACAGTGCAGCGTCCATGAAACATGCCATTGCAACATCATCGAAGTAGTCAGGTCTCTATTGTAGCATCGTCGCGGTTTGTCGAAGCATGATGTCGCAGCATCGACACGATTTGTTTGAAGCATGCCGTCATAGCATCATCGTGGCCGAAGCATGTCGCCGCGCCATCGCCGCGACCGCTGCATCACAACGGCTACCGAAGCATGCTGTCACAACATCGTCGCAACCGTTGAAGCCCGCGTTGGGTGTTCGAAAGCATGCCATTGTGCTAACGCTACGGCCGTTGCAACAAGCCTTGTAGCATCAATGCGGCGATCGAAGCAAGCAATCGCAACTCGAAAACGCCGGGATGTCGTCGTAGCATCATTGCGGCCATCGAAGCATATCGTTGCGGCATCATCTCAGCCACCGAAGCCCGTCCACGGGTGTTCGAAGCATGTCGTTGTGCTAACGCATCTCCCGTAGCAACACTCCTCGTATCATCGCCGCGACGGTCGAAGTCGTCGCAACTCGAAGAAGCCAGGACGCCGCCGTAGCATCACTGGTCACCGAAGCATACCGTCTCGGCATCCTCGCAGCCGTCGAAGCCCACCATGGGTGTTCAAAGCATGTCGTTGTGCTAACAATGTGGCCATCGCAACACTTCTCATAGCATTGCCGTGGGCGTCGAAGCAAGCTGTCGCAACATCCTCGAAGAAGCCGGGATGCCATCGCAGCACACGACAGGCATTCAATGATGGTGTCACGCCATCGCCTGGGCGTCGCAGCACACCTCGTCTGATATAGGTTGCATTAGCCATTTAGTTGCGACCTTCTTTTGCAACTTGACTCATGTTGCACTTGTGATTTGCAGCATGACCCATGTTGCGTTCATGAGGTTTGCAAATAGGGCGGCTGTTCCGAACACTCATCGCCGCACAACATCTCCAACGTTGTGGTCATCGCAACATATCCCGCATTGCAGTCGCAACATCTCGCAAGTTGCAGCCTTCGTCGCACAACATTGCACACGTCGTAGTCATCACATCGCCAATGTTGCACCATCGCAACATGTCCCACGTTGCAGTTGCAACATCTTCCAAGTTGCTTCCATTGCCGCACAACATCACCCATGTTGTAGTCGCAATATCGCCCACGTTGCCGCCCCTTCACATCGGCGACCACACTGCTGTGGTGTTTGTGAGTCGAACTGACCTCATGTTGCATAGCAGCATGGGTGCCCTTGCAGGAGCACGTCGTCCTCATGCGCCATCTTAGAACATCATCGGCCACCCTTGGCGAAGCGTTACAGCAACTGGTGCCCCCTCGTAGCACTCGATGAAGCTACACGACGGATAATGTTGTGGTGGAACGCTCAAATGTTGCAAGCTGTGATGCTCCAAGGTCAACCGGCCGCCATGCATGTTTTTTTTTGCCGCAAAGTCGTACTATAATTGCTGCAAAGCCAGCCGTGACATTGCAAGACTTGTTGCCACTACCAATAATATTTGGTTCCCAATAATAGTTTTTTGCAATCACTAAAAATGTCATGTTTAAATGATTTTTGTGTAGCTGTGTACCATTCTTTTCTTCCAAAATATCAATTTATTTTTTAATGTTGTGTATGTGTGTACTTTTGGTTGCGTTAGCCCGTAGATTTCATTACAAATCTACACCATTTTTTCCTTTTGATCCTTATCTCTTTTCAAAGTGGAGCTGAGCTACTCAGCAACAAAGTGGGCACATAGCCGTGACCTCGAAAAGTGCTTGATGGAGATGCAACAAGCTGGCCACAGGATACAACCACACATGGGAAAGATCAAGTAGCGTGACCCTTTCCGATTCATGTGCTGAAGATATACGTGCGTGCGCCCACGTGACGCGTCACCTGCCACGGCCCCACGTCATATATTCAAATCAAACGGCTGGCTAGGTAGTAGATGGACGGCTAGCGAGGCGGATGATGTTTCGCTCAAATCATCCGGCTGATTGCTAGCGTCCGCCATAAAATATAGGTTTCCCACAAATAGTAAAATAAAATATAGGTCAAGGAGACGTATAACAGATATACACCCATCTCAAACTAGATCACCTGCACACTGAAGAGAAAAAAAACACGACTAGGTCACATAAATACTTGGCGTACGTGGGCAGGAGACCGAGTCCTCATGCAAAACAAAGGAGACCGGGTCCTCATGCACAAAAAAAAGGAGACCGAGTCGCTGTTCAACTTCCCAGGAATTAGCCGCAAAAAAAATGGTTCCCAGGATTATTTTTTTTTGCAAAGAAGTTCCCAGGAATTGACGATGCAAAAATCATTAGTCGAACTTCAGTGTCCATAGTGTCCAAATCTAAGTCTAACTCGGGAGGAAAATACACGTGTCTGATTTTTTTAGGCAAATGTGTCTGATTTTCATGGTCCTACCAAACAGAAGAGCATGCTGATAGTATGATTAGATTTCTATAGTATTATTACAACCGCGCAATTTTTTTTACACCCGATGACATTAATAATGATGTCAATAATGAAAAATGCAATTACTTTGCAGGTAAGCTAAATCAGAAATTAGATGGGTACACTATATATAATTAAATGTGAAATGTTTATGTACGTTAAATATCCACAATATAATACAAAAAATTTACTTTCTTATTTACATGTAAATTCATCATAGAACAACGTGTCGAATGTAACTTTAAAAAATTGTAAAATATCAGTCCGTACTAATTAATGACTATTGTCAACCAACATTTGTAGCAGTATAAACATGCATGAATTCTTCGCAGGCAAATAGACAAACATGCATGAATTCATCGCTATAGGAAAATAAGTTTACATCAGTTGGACAAGGATGAGTTGAGGTATCCTTGAATTGAGGACCGCCGCTGATGTATGAAAATCTTAAATATTTTGAAAATACTTGGATGTATGAAAAACATGTTGAGCTCATGAAGACATGTATAGAAAAATATTAAGAGAGCATCCCAGTGTCATTGTGTAACGTTTGTGAGCAACACATCTTATGGGAAGAACAACGATGTTGTTACCATGACAATAGACATGGAGGCAACATGCCATGTCCAGTACATATTAAGTTGCTTCAGTTATGCCAGAAATACGGTAGAAAAATTGTTCTACGGCCAGTGCTTAAAAAAGGTGTTGTTTCGGTTGAAGCAGAAATTATAAGTTGCTTCAGTTATGCTGAAAATACCGTAGAAAATTTGTTCTACGGCCAGTGCTTTGAAAAGTGTTTCTTCAGTTGAACCAGGAATTATAAGTTACAACAATAGAGAAGCAGTAAGAGAGGGCAAGCTATTATAATAGTGGTAGAGTTATTAGATTCACAAAGAGATGATGAGTGAGAGATAGTGTTCGAACAAAAAATTCATGAAAAAATCATGGTAAAAAAATAATAATTCATGAAACAATTCATCAAAGGTACTTACTACCCATTTTCCTCATGATGAAGAGATATACATGAATGCAAGACATGGCAAGAAGCAGAGAGAGAGAGAGAGAGAGAGAGAGAGAGAGAGAGAGAGAGAGAGAGAGAGAGAGTACAGAAATTAGATTTAAATCAATGGCTAATGAACAAGGAAAATGAGAGTAAGATCAACTACCAATGAAGTATTTGAAGGCATGCCATGTAAAAATTTGTGGATGCCTTCAAGGTAATACAACCACAAAGATGGTGGGTAGTACAAGGGATATGTAAGATGAGATGGGAATACTGAGGTACAAATGTTATAGGAAAGAAATTTGGTTGACACAAGTTATAAGTGAAAAGATAGATACATCCGAATGTAGTATAAGTCTAATGAGCATGGTTTATTCAATTTGATAGCAACTAAATATTGTAAATCTAGCCGCGCAAATGCGCGGATCACATTACTAGTTTATTTAATAAGTAGAGGCTGATTGGATCGGAAAACAGTAGCTCGACATTTTCATTAAAATAGAGTGATGCATGTTAGTGCATACATGCATGCATTCCTCGTGCGTGAAGAGAATGCATGACCCAGCATGTTACGCATGAGAAAAACAATACGTATATAGCATTGATCTAACGAATTGCATGAAGGCATGCATTAGTACACCCATAACCCGCATGCTAGAGCCGCGAGGCTGCTATATATAAAGTCCATTGCAAGTAAGTGACTCGGGTCCTTATACTCCAGTAGTAAGCCAGCAAGTTATATTTTGCATGAGAAGAAACCATGTAGTCATGATCTCAAAACCATCATTGCTCAATCATATTGATTATTGGTACGCACAAAACTATTGATATGAGATTTTGGAGCAAAACAAATCAGCCAGGTGTTTTCATAAACGAACAAAGCCAAAATTTCAATCCGGCTATGAAGGAAGATAGGTGTGTAATTCTTATCATTGAATGCATTGATTAACAATGGGGTGGCAAACCGGCGGTGGCATATTGATGTCCACGGAGCTGAGCAGCGACGACCAGCCCTAAAACAACCGATCCCTCTACAAGCACCACATGCTAGGCATGTCCACACCAGCGTTGGCGACACCAATGTCTGGTTGTATGAGCACATCTGAGGTGGCATGATCCAGCTTTTGCAAGACACGGTGGCTGAAGAGATGGCGTTGCAGAGCGCCGAACTGCACCCTACCATCCGTTGATGGCGTTGCGGAGGACGCGCTGGGGTTGAAGATTGGACTTGGCATCCGTTGATGCAAGGCTCACATCCAACCCAAGACAGCGACATTGCGGTATCAACCAACAAATTTGTGTCTTTGCGGCCATCCCGAGCTGGATCTGCACATAGCTGAAGTAGTCCCATGGAAGGCCGTTGGCAAGCCTCAGACCAGAGGCATTGGCTGCAAAGACAGGGGTCTACGGGTGCTCCCAGTGGAGCTCAGTAAGGCGAATTGTCGACGTGCAACAGATGTTCCATTGGTCCAAGTCACCCGAGGGTAACATGTGTAGACATATTATACTAAAGTGCTCTAATTTTTTTATTCAAGGGATTCCATCACATCATGAATTTGTGATACATAAAGAAATATAATGATTAGACTAGTGCTCAGCTTTAGTGTCGTGTCAGTCTGTGTTAACATTCAGACTTGATATACGACTACTATATATTACAACCGCTTGCCGGAAACATCAGTTGCAAGCAGCTGTATACGGTTGAAAGCAAGGCACGGATCAGCTGGAGCTCTACAGATCGAACGAAAGAATGTTACTCTGGATGACGCAGGCAACAGAGGGTGGAGTTCGGTGATGCAAAGGGGTAGAGCGAGTCGAGGCGATGGATGTGCCGGACTCTGACCTAGCTAGGGTAAAGCCGGCCCCGCCGCCTGCGGGTCTGCCTCTCTCAATCTCTCCTCTGGGCGTGGGTGAAGTGATGGACTAAAGCCGTGAGTTACCCTAGGGTTCAAGGAATAAAAGGGGAAGGCTCGTGCGTGAGGTTGGGCTGGGCCTGGGAAACTACGAACATGGGGTGCTACTAGCATTTTCGGTTTCGTTCCGTTTAACCGAATTATTTCAGTTTTAAACCAAAAAACCGAATTGCTTATGGTTTGCTGTGTTTGCAAACTGAAAGCATAACCAGAACCTGAAAACAAAGACAAACTGAAAGCATCATACCGAACGAGTCGTTTCATCTGGGGTCCTCCAAAATCCAGACCAAACGTCATGCTGTTACTAGCGTCCTAAAAATAAAGAGAAATAAAAAACCTACAGTTAGTTTTTTTTTTAGCATCAGTACAGACACAAGCGCTCATATACACGCGCATACACTCACCCCTATGAACGCACACACGCACACCCTACCCCTATGAGCACCTTTGAGAGACTGAGCCGGCATATCATCTTGAGATTTACGAAGTTACCGTAGGCGCCTCGTCGTCGACGGGAACGTTTCCTCCCACGGAAAGCGCATCACCGGAAATCCTGAAATAAATCCAGGAATAATTCGAGCACCAGGATTTGAACCCTGGTGGGTTGGGGATTCCACTGTCCACCTAACCAACTCAGTTAGTTGCACGCAACTAAAAAGCTGCAGACTAACGGGATAATCACTTAGGGCATCTCCAGCCGTTCGGCCCCCCAGGGCGCCTAAATAGAGCGGCCTGGGGGCGACCTAGCTTCCAGTCACGCTCCCAGCCGCCGGCCCCAGGATGCGGAAAATTTAAACTTGGTCGTTCCCGCTCTCAAAAGACGCCACAAAATCTGGCGATCGGACGAAGTCTGGCGTTACAAAAAACAAAGCGCCGCGCGCCGCAAGTTCGCGTGCGCAATGATTCACTCGGCGGGGTCGGCTCCAGGCGTTGGCGGAGTCGGCGTGCGTGGGCTCGGCGGTGTCGGAGCTGCTTCGGTGCTGGGCTGTGTCGGCGCGGCTTCGGCACTGCTGGGCGGCGATGTAGAGGCGTCGTTCGGGCTTGGCGTCCGTGTGGTCGTGGGCGCGGGAGCTTGCGTCGTCGGCGTTGCCGTCGGCAGCTCGCTCAGGATGAGGCCGCGCTACACCAGGTACCACGCCTTGAGCTTCGCGTCGTTGCTCTGGTTCGCGCCGGTGGTCGGCTCGAGGCAGACAACTTTCCATGCCTCGACGAGGCATTCCTCCTCCTTGGACGTCCACTTGATGCGCGGTTCGCCTGACCTAGCCGCCCGCCTCTTCTTCTTCTGGCGCCCCTTCGTCGGAACAGGAGCCTGCTCCTCCTCATCCTCCTCCTCCTCCTCGGGTTCCTGCGCATCGTGCGCGTCCTCGCCGTAGACGTAGCCGAGCTCGGCCTCCATGTCGCCGCTGAGATCCACTACCTCGTCCTGGGTGGCGAACCCGGGAGACGCGGCGGCCGCGGTCGATCCTGTCGCGATGATGTCGTCCATGTCGGCTCCTGTGTCGTCGGTGTCGCCGAGGTGCGAGAAGGGCAGCGGTCCACGGCGGAGATGGGGCGTCGGTGTCGACACGTAGGCGGCGGGCGGCGATTAGTTGTATGGAGGGTACTGCACGCTGACGAAGGCGCGCGAGGGTGTGCGCGTCGCGGGGTGGCCATGGGGAAGGTCACGTTTGGGTTGAACCCACCGTGCGCGTCGCCGTCGGTGTAGCCGGGCGACGACGATCCCCATGGAGATCAGATCCCTTGCTGTCCCCAGGGCGCGTACTAGGCGTGGCTGACGACAGGTGGATTCATCATCCCCGCGTGGTCGACCGATGAGGAAGACGCCGCCGCACGCGACACGTTGTCGCGGGCCTTCTTGGCAATGGCCCTGTTCCGCCGGTCGGCGGTGACTGCCTCGCGTCGCTGAACTTCCACCCTCCACTCGGCGCTCAACAGGCCCGGTGGCTTCGATGGCGGCGCCCTCGGCTTCCTCTGCTTCGGCTGGGCCACGGTGCCAGTCGTGGTTGCCGCCGCGCGCGGCATGGCGTACTTCTTCGACGGCATGGTGGCGACTGGAAGGCGAGCTGGAGGGGGTTTGGCGGGAGAAAGGGAGGGAATGGCGGGAGGAAGGCGAGCGAGCGGGAGAGATGCAATGGAAAAGCGTCAAGAAACGGCGGGAAAAGGCCCTCGGGTCGCTGCCAGGGCGGGCCCACGCGCCTTTTTCGCTTGTGCCCGCTCCCCAAGCACCCCCCAGGGCGCCGGGTTCGGCCTGGGTCCGCCCGCACCAGTCTTGGCCCGAGCCGGCGAAAAACAGGCATCTGGGGGCGCGACTGGGCCTTTTTTTGGCTCCGGCGCGGCAAAATCGCCTGGGGAGGGCCTGTTGGGGGCGCGGCTGGAGATGCCCTTAGTATCAATGGATAATCATCATCCATTCAGCAACAAATATAAATAGGACGACGATAACTGCCACACATGTGGGCGTTTAAGGGGTCTGCCCACACGTTTTGTGTGGTGTCTAAGAGGACCAGCCCACACGCCTATGTGTGGGCAAAACAACTAGTGCCCACACGCCTCTTTTTTTCCTTGCAGTCCCTCTCACACGCCTACGTGTGGGCAAAATGCATAACGCCCACACGACCTCTCTCAGCCACCTACCTCACAGTCCCGTACGCCCCCGTGTGACAGTCACCACGTGTCCCCGCAGTTGCCATGGTCCGTTTAACTGCAGTTGCCATGTGGCTGAACTACAGTTGCCATGTCGGACAACTACAGTTGTCATGTCGGACAACTGCAGTTGTCATCTCAGGTCAAGTGCCAGATGCCTTTTTTTGGACAACTGCAGCTGTTGCCATTTATGGTCTGGTTTACTGTAGTTACCATGATTTGAAAACTTTAGAGGTTGCCATCTACTAACACTAAGCAGTTGCCATGCATGGTCTGGTTTACTACAGTTGCCATGATTTGAAAACCTTAGGAGTTGCCACCTACTAACACTAGGCAGTTGTCGTGTAGCGCTACAAAGAGACATGGCAAAACAACATGTTCGGGTAAAACAGAGAGTTGCCATCTGTTTACAAGCACACTAGGGCAGTTGCCGTGTACCCTGCAAAACACATGGCAACTGACATGTTCGGGTAAAAAGAAGAGAGAGTTGCCATCTGCTATACTAGGGCAGTTGCCATGTACACTGCAAAACGCATGGCAACTGGCAGTTTGGGTGTGGGAGAGGAGACGGACGTGTGGGCGAGATGGCAAATGCCAACACACCAGCCCTTGTGCGTGAGTGAAAACTGGCGTGTGATACTGTAGGGGGTTCCCTTACAGTCTTCCTGTCAAAAAAAACTGGCGTGTGGGCGAACTGCTAAACGCCCACACATCGCCCCCTCCGTGTAGTGAAACGGACGTGTGGGCGACGGGGTGAATGCCCACACACCAGCTCAGTCCTACGTGGCACCATAATCATGGCAAGATTCGTGCACCCACAAACGGACGCGGATCCATGCGTGTGGGCGAGATGCAAACGTCCACACGTGTGGGCGTTAGTGTTTCCGTATATATATGCACCGTCCTCGGCCTTCATACCATGCCATTAATCGTCCAGTTCCAGCTCAAAGCTACATGCGCCAACGACATGTCCGCGGGACTCTTCACGGAGTTCGTTGCCCGTGCCTGGGACCTTGACCAGGAGTCCGCCGCGAATATCGTGCGCACACAGCCCGTCTACTGCGTCATGAAGATGGCCGCTGGCCACGCCAGGCCGGAGCCGTGACGGAGGATGGGTAAGGACATCCCGGAAGGCGGCCGCGTGGTGGTGCTCAACATGGCAAACCTGCCGCTGGGGAAGAAGGTCGGGCTGGGCGCCGACCTGGCGAGGATTGACAATGTGCTCGCCTGTGCGGCGGGGTGCCTCTTCCTCGCGCCCAGCTTCTTCATCGTCTCCCAAATACCGTCCTGTTACTTTTGTTCTCTTTCCATCTGTAGTATAATTTCTTGCCATTTAAAAGCACGTCAAGCACTATTCAATGACGCTCACATATACAAGTATACACTCACTCATATGAATGCATACACGCACACCCTAGCCTTATGAGCACAACCGAGAGTCTGAGCCGACACATCATTTTGTAATTGATGAAGTCGCCACAAAGAAGACTGAGCCGACACATCATCTTAAGATTGATGAAGTCGCCACAGACGCATCGCTGGAAGGCTTGAAATAATTCCAGGAAAATTCGAGCACCAATGTCAAGTTTGGCATTTGAACTCTGGTGGGCAGTAGATAACTTTGTCCTTCTAACCATCCAACCAAGGCATGTGTAATAACATTATTTTGGTTTGATATATATAGTTTCAACTTTGTGAAATTCAAGTATATATGAACACATTTCCTACTATATAAATAGCCTTATAAAAAAATTTAGATGTACATAGACTTAATTTGTTGTACAATTTTGTGGCGAAAAAAGTCTAAAAATAAACCTTGATCTTGTAGAAAAATTCTAAATCGAACCCTAAACTTCAAATCCCGAAAATCAGCACACCGAACTCTCTGATCCCGGTCTATTTTTCACGTTGAGTGTGGTTCCAAACATGAATTGTCGACGTGGCATGTCAAATCCCGAGATTGTTAGCTCTGGACTTGACTGAGCCGGTCGTTTTCCATTTTGTGGCATTCTTTGCCCTTTTTGAAATAAAATTTTCCTGCTACGTACTTTTTAAGTTTACCTTGGGGGAGCAGGAAATGCATTTTGCATTTTGGTTATAAAAATATAGGGTAATATAAAGCAGGTGTATCGTGTTAAATTGTGATCGAAATTCTAGTACCGTGTTGGACTAGACGTAGTACATACGGTGTGGGCCTTTGCGTTGGTACCGACGCGTACGAGTACAACTCGTTTACTTGTTCTATAAGGACTCCTATGTGTTGCCCCTCATATATACCCCATGTAATCGCACCTAAGATGGTCTGTCGTCTCATGCTTGTAATACTCCTTCATCATAGTGATCGCGCCTTCGTGCGTCCGTGGTTTTCTCCGGTAAGGGTTTCCACGTAAAAATCTGTGTCTCTTTGTCTCGTTTATTTCTCATTATTATCTAACATATTGCACTACAGGAAAACTTATTTTTCACCTTATGTTTACATACATGTCAAGAGTTTTCTACCGCCCACCTTGCGTATAAGGCTATACGTTGTGCGTCTGGTGTGTGGCGCACGGTGAACGAGTGGTAATCGGCATACAGCCACATATGCTGTGGCGAGCCCAAAAAACACAATGGGTACCCAAACCACGCGGCGGACACTGCACTAAGCCGAGCGTCCTCGCAGCAGATATGGAAGTGAAGTCTATTTTAAACCCTCATTATGTAGAGTATGACGCAAATGAAAACCCGACGTTCAAATACCTGAAATCCATATCCCGACCTCCCTGATCCCGGTGATTTTTAACCTTTAGTTTGTATCCAAACAAGGGGATTTCTACCTGGCCAGAGAACGGATGGGATCAAGGTGAGTCATCTAGCTGCAGGTGGGTCTCATGGTCGCCTGCCTTGCTCCGCAGGCTCCCGCACCGAGCGCATGCCCTCTGTGTGTGTCACTGTCGTCTAACATTTGGACCTACTGCTGGCGACCTCGAGCACGCATCGCTTGCGGGAGCAACTTCAACCGGCGCCAATGCACCTCCGCGGTGCAAGGCCAACCATCAAGCTGGTGCCAAAGCCTCCGGCCGCCGCAGCTCGAGAAGAGGAGGCTCAGGTACCGCTTGGTGTCCGATGGCGCGTCCACGCTGGTGCAGCTCCTTACGGAGGCTCGTCACAGCCTATGGGTGCCCCAACGCGGCACTCTTGGCTCGTGCGCCGGCGACGACCATGGCCGTCTAAATCTGCCTTGAAGACACTGCGCATGCGCACCTCAGCGGGGACGGGGCTGCAGAAGCGGCAGCAGCGACCCCGACCATATCGTCGATGTCGTTGTTCCGTCATGGCACCACAATGCAGATGGAAGCCGGCAGCGTCCAGCTCCACGGGGGTTGCTTCTGGTCCAAGGCACGCAACCACCATGTTCGGTCGAGCATATCGCAGCACCCTCATAGCCAAACGCTCGCGCGCTCGCGTTCGAGGCTGGCGTCCTCCGTCCTGCATGCCTTCTCGAACTTCGCCGCCGCGGCCAAGCTGTTCGACGAAATGCCTAGTCGCTACTGTGTCGGACAAGACGCACGTACAAGCTAGCTTCAAACCTATGAAGCTGATTGATTTCGTCCGGATACGTACGCAACACACACGAACATGTACGTTCAATTTGATCAAATGAATGATGGCCTGTGTGCAGAGTTCTCAAATAAGGAGATTGCGGATGTGCTCCTCCAGATTGGTCCGTTCAAGGCGCCGGGCCCTGATGGTTTTCCCGCCAGGTTCTTTCAAAGAAACTGGTCATGCATGCACGAACAGGTGATCGCTGGGGTCAAGGAATTTTTTCATACAGGAATAATGCTAGAAGGAATTTTTTCGCTTGGATTCATTTGCACCGTGGCGAGGGCTGCGGCAAGATGATCCACTCTCTCCTTTTTTGTTCCTTCTGGTGGCTGGTGGTTTGTTTGCTTTGTTGAAAGACGGAGAGGAAAAGGGGGAATATACACCTTTGAAAGTGTGTCGGCGAGCCCAAGGCGTGTCACACTTGCTCCTTGCAGATGATACAGTGTTATTTTTTAAGGCTGAGGAGGAGTAGGCTAAGAAAGTACAGGACGTGCTCATTGTGTATGGACGGGCTACAGGGCAATGCATTAATCCGGCTAAGTGCAGTATTCTTTTTGGTAAGTCGTGTGCCATGGTTGTTCAGAAAAGAATCCGGTCAGTTTTGCACGTGAACATACTGTCATTTGAGGACAAGTACTTGGGTCTGCCCACACCTGATGGTCGTATTTCCCGTGGTAAATTTCAAAATCTGCAGTCCAGGCTTCTGAAAAGAATTATAGCTTGGGGAGATACCTTGTCTCTTGCTGGGAAGGAAACGATGATAAAAGCTGTTGCACAAGCCATCCCAACTTATATTATGGGTGTCTTCAAGCTCCCTATGTCCGTATGTGATGATGTGAATAGGATGATGCGTAATTTCTGGCGGGGTTGTACGGAAGGGAAAAGGAAAACACATTGGCTGGCATGGCCCAAGATCTTGGCACATAAAAGGAAGGGCGGTCTCGGGTTCAGGGATTTCCGACTGTCAGATCTTGGCACATAAAATGAAGGGCGGTCTTGGGTTCAGGGATCTCCGCCTGTTTAATCAGGCCCTACTTGCCAGGCAAGCGTGGCGCTTACTTACTAATCCTAATAGCTTATGTGCACAGGTGCTAAAGGCTCGCTACTACCCGGAGGGTCGCCTAGAGGACACTATCTTCTCGGGGAATGCCTCCCCTACATCGCAGGGCATCCAATATGGTCTTGAGCTCTTGAAAAAGGGCATCGTGTGGCGTGTCCGGGATGGACCCCTGGCTGCCCACTGAGCCCTCGCGACACCCCATTACTCAGCAAGGGACCTGCCGGCTCAGGAGAGTCGCGGAGCTCCTTGACGAGTCTGGTAATTGGCGACTGGACCTTCTTCGCCGCCACTTCCTTCCGTCGGACGTCGACTCCATCATCAACATTCGTACATCACCGCGCGTCACCGACGATATCATCGCCTGGGCGCCTGAGAGGAACAGTATCTTCACTGTTCGCTCGGCCTACCACCTTGTCATGGACGAGCACGAGCATCCATTGGCAAACACCACGAGCAGGGCACCGGATGGTCGTCGCGCCATCTGGAAGATCATATGGGGGTGCCCTGCTCCCCCGAAGGTACGCGTGTTGGCACGGAGAATTATCACCAACTCTTTAGCAACATGGGCTAATAAGTTTTCCGCCGCCTAGAGCTTACTGATGTGTGTCCCCTTTATGGTGTGGAATGAGAGGACGACTTTCACGCGATGTGCAGGTGTCGACTTGCCATGGATCTTTTGTGAGACATGGAGAAGGACTGGCCGATTCCAAAGGTGGAGACAATCAAGAATGATGGCCCAGAGTGGCTTTTCACGCTACTGAGCCCTCTGTCGGATACGACGCGCATGATCGTCCTCATGATCATGTGGCAGGCGTGGTACATCTGCAACAAAATCACACACGACAAAGTCCCTCCACCCACAGAAGCGTCCAAGCGTTTCCTCCAAGGGTACATCAATTCTTTGTTGTGTATCCACCAGTTTCCTATTGCAGATTTGGAGAAAGGAAAAATGATGGTGCAAGAGGGAGGTCGGGCCGACTATGCCAGCGAGAGGAAGGCATGTCTGCTCCATTGGGTACCTCCCCCAGCCGGCTCGACAAAGCTGAATACCGGTGGTAGCTTTGTATAGGCCATAGGCGCAGGAGGGGGAGGGATGGTCCTTAGAGATGATAAGGGGAGCTCATTTTTACAGCTTGTAGGCAGCTTCGCACATGTGATAATAGCCTCCAAGCGGAATTGGAAGCATGCAGGGAGGGATTGCAGTTGGCTTTGTACCGTACCAACCTGCCCATTTTGGTAGAGTTGGACTGCTCTGAAGCGGTTTCGATGTTGTCGGCCAAGTCATAGAACCGATCACAAGTCCGAGCACTAGTAGAGGATATAAGCAGGATCATTACTGCTGAATCTAGGGAGATTTCTTTTTCTCACATTAGTAGATCACAAAACAATGTCAGTCATGCACTAGTCGCGTATGATCGTAGTACCTCTCGCACGGTTGTCTGGTAGTGGTCGGGTTTAGATTATATTGTAAACATTTCCGAGGCCCAGAAGCCTCCGTGAGTTAATGAAATATTCCTTTTCCTCCGCAAAAATAATAATTAGCAAGTATGTAGACCCCTTTTAAGATGATCCAACTTAGAAGCTGATGTAACCAGATCTATATGTTGATGTCAAAGGTTTATTTTAAGTAAAGTTGAGCCAATTTTTATATTTTCGCAAACCTTAGCCGGTTGTGTGCCATCTCTATATCCTCCTATCTGCATACATGGAAATTATGTATGTTTTGACTCCCCTCTGTTAGGTAGACAACTTCAATAATAAGCATAGGTTTGGTGTCTAGTAGGTGTGCCCTAATCTAATAAAAAAGGCATTTGTGTGGTCTAGGTGATTAAAATCAGGACTACAAAATCAAATTCACTGTAACCACGGCCAAGAGGATCGAGCTGTATATAGCTCCTCTGCTCTGTATGGTAGCCAAACGCTCCTTTTAACGAAACTAGATATTGAAACCAGGCCGTTGAGAGCATTTATAGCATCTTCAAAATGGGCATGCAAAGTACGCTGGGAGCACTTAGGTCTTCTTGTGGTAGGCTATCTAGACAATTTCTGGGAAGCGGTTTGTAGAAGAAGAATATGAACACCCTCACACAAGGCTCGTAATGCCTCCCAATGCATTTGGTTGATGCGTGTTGGACTAGCATTCTAAGTGAGTTCCTGATAGGGATGCTTACACATAGCCCAGACGCACTAGTAGAAGACAGGGCTTTCGTTCTAGCTGGATGGGAGCTATAGTGAGTATTAATCCCGGTTCGAGCGGTTAGGACGCCGGACGGGACTCGGCAGGCATCAGTCCCGGTTCGAATGGGACCTTTAATTAGTCCCGGTTGCAGACACCAACCAGGACTAAAGGGGTTGCGGCAGGCGCGATACCCTTTAGTCCCGGTTGGTGTCTCAAACCGGGACTAAAGTTCTGTCTTCAGTCCCGGTTTTAGACCCCAACTGGGACTAAAAATTTGCATATATATATCCTCACCCCTGCCCGCCCTCTCCTCTGTTTTTTTCTCATAAAAGGTGGGAGGTGTGTGCTAGTTTGTTTTCCCATCCTATGCACAAGAGGTGCTCGATGAAATGCCTAGGAGCGTGATGCCACTTGAGTTCACACAAAACAAACATCATATGAGGTGCCCGAGCCATACTTAAGCTTTCTCCTCTTTCTTGCGCGAGCCACAAAATCCATTCTTCTCCTCTGTTCTTCCTCCAAGCTCGACCTCCAAGCTCCATTTTCCCCAATATTTGTCTAGAACTGGTGGTGCACCAACTATCCAAGTGTCCTAAAAGGTTAGCAACTTCATCCCGTCATCTCTCATTGCTAGTTTAGCTCATTTCATGCTCTAGAAGTAGCACACTACGACACCTCCGAGTTTAGCACACGTACGGCTCGGCAACATCCTCTCCTTCTTGATTCAGCAAGCAAGGGATAGGAGGTAGATGACATCAGAACAAACACGACGGCGTGGTGGTTGTAATGGCAGCGGAACAACGACAGGGCTTCGCCAAGCGCTGACGGATCAAGCTAGAGGCTTATCGGGAGAGAGAGGAGGCTTGGTTTTGGTGTATCCAGCCCTTGCGCCCGCTCGCTACTATATATAGGGGTGTGGGAGGGGGGCACAGCCCTAGGCCCTCCACCTCCAAGGCAACCGGACTCCCTCAAACTTAGGGTTTCTCCTTCCCAGGCGCATGGACTTTGTAGGGGCTGGTTCCCTTGGCCCATTAAGGCCAGGGCTCCACCCTACAGCCGATGCAACTGTATGATACATGGTTGAACCCTCCGAGGACTTCCTAACCACTTCGGAACCTTCAGTAACCTGTGAGTGACTTCCCGGTACAATACCGAAAAAGTCAGACTTTTTCCCGGAACCTCGACAACAACATTCCATATGCAAATCTTTACCTCCGGACCATTCCGGAGCTCCTCGTTACGTCCCGGATCCCATTCGGGACTCTGAACAACTTTCGTACTTTCCACTATTAATATCTCAATACTACCCTGGCGCTATAGAACGTTAAGCGTGCTACCCTCCGTGTTCGAGAATCATGTACACATAACCGAGACTCCACTCCAGTCAATTATGAATTTACTAGATCGACTGCAGAAGCAAGATAGATATCATTTGTGATATTATGCATCACACACTAGTAGAAAAACCCCCATTCGTCCCGGTTGGTTAGGGCCTTTTGTCCCGGTTCTTGAACCGGGACTAAAGAGTCGTTACTAATGCCCTAGACCTTTAGTCCCGGTTCATACACGAACCGGGACAGATGGACCTCCACGTGGCCGGTGCATCGAGCCCAGGCAGGAGGCCCTTTGGTCCCGGTTGGTGGCACCAACCGGGACCAATAGGCATCCACGCGTCAGCATTTCAGTGGCTGGGGTTTTTGTTTTTTTTGAAGGGGGGGGGGGGAGTTGGGGGTTTTGGGGAGTCAATTTAGGTGTTTCATATATTGTGTTAGCTAGCTAATTAATAGAGAGAAGTGTCCTCTCTTATGTCCGTGCTTGGTCGACGCTACGTACTATACATAGAGAGGCCCTCGACACACTAGCTAGTAAGAAAATGAAGGAAACCTTTAAGTACAGAAGTTCGTCATGCATACTGAGAGAAGTGATCGACCTCTCCTTCTCCAAGAGATTGGTCGAACAACAAGTTTTCGTATTATCTATCCGACGCTACTGGCTACATACATATACAATATGTAAAATCTCTTACAATCCCTAGCATTTGAAATCAACTTCCACATGGTATTCTCCGGCTTTATTGATGACGTGGTCAAGAAAGAATCCCGCCAATTCCTCTTGAATTGCTTTAATGCGATCTTGTGGTAGGAGTTCATTCCGCATCTGCCACGTCTAATTTGAAGAAGGGGGTTAATACATATATATATGAATGAAACTCAACAGAAATGATGGTGTCATAAAATGAAATTATGAATATTATTGCTTACGCACTTCATATTGTCTTTTAGAGTAGCCCCGCTTATTTTTGAATGTCGCGTTGTAGATGAACTCGCACACGTAGCATCCACAATAATCATTCCCTTGATCCTACCACAAGCACTTTACGAGACATAGAGGTCAATCAAACTGATAATGAAGCATTATAAATGGCATTGATGAAAGTATAGCTATAGAATCAACGCGAGATGCACACAACTAGCTAGCTAGCTAGTAATACTTACTTTCGGGTATGTATATCGCAGCTCCTTCGGAAGTCCCGGAGCTTCTGCGGTGAACTGTTTCCAAACCCTGCGAGACAAAGAAAATAATTATTATTACTTGAGATATCGGGAAATGAACAAAAAGTTGCCGATATGGCGCGATAATGATCGATTGAACTTACTTGTTGAGAATTTTAGTCATGTCCGCATAGGTTTCGGCATCTTTTCGTCTCGAGTCTAAGACGGTTACTAGTCCCCGCTCAAGCTTAATCTCCAGGAGAATATAGTAGAAGCTGCGCATGCATGCATAACTTATCAATTACGTTACTATAACCTCGCTCGAGTAATAAGGGAAACCAAATATGCACACGACAGTAACATTTACTCGAAGTTGTAAGGAAAGAGTATTAAATCTTTGTTTTGATTTTTGATCAACGATTGTAGCAAGTTGGCCTCGGCCTCTTCAGCATCGTTTGTAACCTGAAATTCATCCATGAGATTTGTGTTAATGAACCCAATATCATACATTTCTGATTTTCTGCACTCGACGATCTTCAATCTACATAATATAGTGAGGGTAATTATAAATACATGCAATGAAAGAGCTGAGCTATATATAGAGACTTAATGATAGAAGTAGTACTTACAGACAGTAGCAAGTGACCGTTAATTTATTGAGGGCCTTTTGATTGAAGAACTGGAAGAACTCCTCAAATGGAACATGCAACAGATCAGTTCCAACGAGGTCGTGCTCCTCTTTAATTCTCAGATACAAAGTATTCGCCCCCCCGAGACTCTCTACAGGTTTTCATGTACCAATTATGGAATCTTCGCATCATCGTTGTTAGAGATTTTTCATCTTTGACGAGAGGCTTCCCATACTGGTATTTGTGTTCGTCCACCTCCAATAAATCATAATATACATCGTCGCGCAGGTAATCTCCAAGATTGCTATAACCGGGCACCATCCCAGGAGCATTAGCGACGATCTCGCTAGACACATTGAGTAGGGGGAACGATTGGTTTGCTTGTTCGCCGAGATGGGCAATTTTTTTCCCAGCTGCTCGTTCTTTTAACCTTTGATCACTGAAAGTACTTCCCGACCGCGACTCTTCTTGATATGCCTTTTGAGTAACGTGCTCATAGTTGGTTTTCAGCGGAGACTTTGGTGGTTTCCTTAGGGCATCGATAGTGCGCTTTGCTTTCACCGGATCTACCTTCTCCTCCGGAGGTTGATGTCTCATTGCTTTCAACCCTTCGAAGAAGTCATTCACTTCGGTCCGCATGATCTTCGCGTTTTCCTCTGGGATCCTCTCGTACGGTAACTTCTCTAGAGGCTTGAGAGGTGGACCGTATCTATATTGCCTCCTGCCTCCGGATGTACTGCTAGACGCCGGAGCAGACGGAGCGGCTGCGGCTATCTTCTTTCGTGCTTGCTTACGAGGCGGAGGAGAAGGACTACGACGCGCCGGAGCAGCCGGGGCGGCGATGGGTCTCTTCCACCCTTTCTGGCGAGGCGGAGAAGGAGGAGGCTGGTGGCTGCTCGGGCGCGCCGGCGCAAGCGGAGAAGGAGGCGGAGTGCCGCCACGCGCCGGAGAAGGAGGCTGAGTGCCCTGATCGTCAATCGCCGGAGGAGGAGGCGGTGGATGAGGCGGAGTGCCCTGGCTCGCCGGAGGAGGAGGCGGAGGCGTCTAGTTCGGAAGGTTGATGAGCTCCTTTCGCCATAGGCATGGAGTCTTCAGAGCAGAACCCAGCCGAGTCTCCCCTTCACCGGTAGGGTGGTCAAGCTGGAGGTCCTCAAATCCCTCCGTTATTTCGTCCACCGTCACCCTAGCATATCCTTCTAGAATCAGACGATAGTGAAAAGTTGCGCTGGGTTCAGGAGGTCGAACAGAGCCGACAGCCGCCTTGACTTTGAAGTTCTGCCATTGCGTTATAAGGTGGCAATTTTGAGACTCCGTGATAGCATCCATGGGGTAGCTGGCTGGAGCCGTCAAGACATGCTCCGGCTGAAGCAGCTCGGTGGAAGCCACGCTGCTTCTCCGCTGAGATGGTGGGGTAGCTTCCGGGGAAGCTTCGGCAGTTTGTTTGCTGTGATTTGCTTCTCGTTTCTCTATTGCTTGTACCCTTGCATGCAGCGCCTGCAGTTGGGTGTGCTGCACTTTCTTCATCCTCTCCTGGAATTTGTAACCGCCTACGTCCAAAAACCAAGCCTTCCACGGAACGGAGCCTGGCATGCCTCGTGTCCGTCCAGGGTGCTCAGGATTACCGAGGGCCACTGTGAGCTCGTCGTTCTCTCTGTCTGGAACGAACGTCCCTTCCTGCGCTGCATCGATATAGTGCTGAAGCCTCTTGACTGGTATTTTCATTTGCTCTTCCGTCCAATGGCACTTCCCTGATACAGGATCCAAGGTTCCGCCAGCCCCGAAGAACCAAGTCCGGCAACGGTCTGGCCAGTTGATTGTCTCTGGTTCGATCCCTTTATCAAGCAGATCATTCTCAGCATTGGCCCACTTAGGCCGGGCTTTGAGGTAGCCACCTGACCCCGTGCGATGGTGAAGCTTCTTCTTCGCAGCATTTTTCTTGTTTGTCGCCGACATCTTCTTACTCTTTTCCGATGTCTTGTGGGCCACAAATGCGGGCCAGAGATCTCTGATCTTCTCATATTTGCCGATGAATTCTGGTGTCTCTTCTTTGTCGACAAACCTTTTTAGCTCATTCCTCCACCTCCTGAATAGGTCTGCCATCTTCTTAAGAGTAAAAGACTTGATTAATTGCTCTTTAACTGGCTTCTCCGGATCCTCCTCTGGCGGTAGGGTGAAATTTGACTTCAGCTCAGTCCAAAGATCATCTTTCTGCATATCATTGACATAAGACACCTCAGGATCTTCGTTCTTAGGCTTATACCATTGGTGGATGTTGATAGGGATCTTGTCCCTAACAAGAACCCCGCACTAAGCAGAAAATGCATCTTTTGTCTGGATGGGTTCAATCGGTTGGCCGTCGCGTGCGATTGCTGTGATCTCAAACCTTTCATCCGAGCGCAACTTTTTCTTCGGGCCTCGTCTCTTTACCGAAGTTGTGCTCGATCCGGAGGGCAAGAAAAAGGAAGAAAGGCGAGAGTTAATTAATATGTGTACATACCAAAACAATGAATGCATCAATTAGCTAGTCAGCACAGGCTTAACTAATATATATACCTGGCCGGACTCGGTTCGGTCACCGTAGCCATCATCACAGTCTCCTTGCACCGTCATTGGGTCACCAGATCCGTCATCACGGTCTCCTTCTTGCACCGGCATTTGGGTCAAAGGAGCCATCATAATCATAGCCTGCTTCTTCACCCTGTCCTTCCAGACCATCGGTGTCATTGAGAAACAAGCAGACGACATCACTTCCTCGTGCGATTATGTCCCCCAACACCGCCTCTTGTGCTTCGTCTCGGGGGTTGTCCATAGTTTCTACAAATATTTACAACATGGTAATTATTATTCAAACATGGCAGATGGCAAACGTATAAGGGTTTGGGGTGACCTCGACAACGCTTCAAGGGTTTGGGGTGGCCTCGAGAGAGTTTGTCGGGTAGGGGCGCTGCAGGAGGGGGTAGGAGACGGACATCCTTTTTTTCTAGGGTTTGGGTGTCCTCGAGAGTTTTGGTCGAGCGAGAGGGTCGGGGGGTGCTCCCGCGGTATAAGTTATCACAGTCGAGAGGGGGTATATATATCGACCGCCCCTCATGTCGAAGTTATCCGGGAGGGGGTAATATCGACAACGATGACATACATACACGGGAAAATAATGTTATCGGGGAGGGGGTATATCGACCCCCCCCCACGTGTTGAAGTTATCGGGAGGGGTTTATATCGACAACGACGACACACGTACATGAGAAAATAATATTATCGGGGAGGGGGTATATCGACCCCCCTTGTGTTGAAGTTATCGGGAGGGGTATATCAACGACGGCAGACCCGATAAAACATAAGAAAATGAAGAAGAAATAAAAAGAGGAGAAGAAGAAAGGAATAGACACTACTAGAAAAAGGGCTATAGATGGGATTGACACTAATGGCGCACCAGACTAGCGGTGCGTCATTAGTATATACTAATGGCGCACCACCTTCAGTTACACCATTAGAGTTGAAACTACTAATGGCGCACCTGGCTCATGGTGCGCCATTAGTATCAAACAAATTTTTTTTGAACTAGTGCGCCTGTCCAAACATACTAATGGCGCATCCAGACAAAATGCACCATTACTAGTTGTAACTAGTAATGGCGCACAAGTGCGCCACTAATGTTGTTTTTTTTATTATATTTTTTATTCCTTTTTTTGCAAAACTACTAATGGCGCACTGTTCCACCGTGCGCCATTAGTATTTTTTTTATTTTTTTTGCAAAACTACTAATGGCGCATCACCAGAAGGTGCGTCATTAGTAACCTGGATTACTAATGGCGCATTTGGGGTTGATGCGCCATTAGTAAGTGGGCAGCAACAAGATATTTTGGACAACCTCTCCTACCCACACTCACTTTCTCCCAACTTCATTCTCTCCACCTCCTCCTTGTCTCGGGTGCCTCCTCTTTTTCACCTCATTTCCACGATAGATTCATTCAAATTAAGTGGTTAAATTACCTTGTTTTGATAGGTAAGTAAGGGGGGAAGCTATATTTATGTTGTTCTCCCTACAACAATGTGCACATGCACTTTTTATGGCCTAGCTAGATCTATGTATGTTCGTGGTGTTGCATATGTTTGTGGTGTTGCATATGTGTTTGTGTTTGGAGGTGTACCGGTATTTGAAATGCGATAGTTGCCAATATTTTGCCGGAATGTTGATTCATTTCCGTTTCGGCGAGAATTTTGGCATTAAGCATTCTTTTTAGTCCTATTTTGAGGGAAAGTCATGCCAAATTTTTTCTTGGTTCTAAAATATCGTTTTGCTCTACCCCGCAGGCGACCATGGTACGCACGATGACCGAAGGCATCGTGAATAGGTTTTTGAGGTCCGCGAAGGCCGAGATGCTTCAAAAGAATGAGACGGATATAAGATGTCCGTGTCGAAGATGCAAGATGAAGAGCCTTATTTCGGACCCGGATTTCGGGCAGGTGCGGGACCACCTGCTCTTGCGTGGTTTCATGGATGGCTATCGGTGGCAAGGTGATGAAGATGACTACGAATTCGTCCATGGGGGCCGGGCAAGAAATGAGGAAGGGCAGCAAGACAACCACCGCGGCTCGGGCGGGCGAGAACACGAAGAATCCCCAGGAGATGATCACGACGGTGATGCTGTACACAGTCATCATGTAGAAGATGCAGGACATGATGATGAGGAAGATGCCGGAGCAGACGACGGGCATGATCATGAAGATGATGATGCTGGCAGAGCAGGCGACGGTGGATCATCGATGGGTTGGGTGCAGGACCCTTATATTCAAGAGCTGCTTCTCAAGCAGACGGATAACGCAAGAGCTGCCGCCTGAGAGAAAGCCAAGATGGATCAACTTGAGTTAGACGCGGTTACTCCATTGTATGAAGGATGCAGGCCCGAGGATACCCGCCTGAAAGTAACGCTCATGGCTCTGGAGATGAAGGTAAAACACAAAATGACCGACGCATGCTTCGACGAGAACATGTCATTCTGGCACGAACGTCTTCCCAAGGGGAACAAGTGCCCGACCAGTTTGGAGGAGGCGAAGAAAATCGTGTGTCCTCTGGATTTACCGCACGTGAAATACCATGTGTGCATGAACAATTGCATCATTTATCGGGACGAGCACGCGGAGTCTACCATATGTCCGGTGTGCGGCGTCACTCGATACAAGAAGAGGAAGAAAGCTCCTCGAAAAGTGGTGTGGTACTTTCCGATAACTCCTCGTCTGCAGCGGTATTTCGCGGACCCTAAGGTAGCAAAGCTCCTGCGTTGGCACGCGGATAGGGAGGAGAAGAAGCGAGAAGATGACGCAAATGATCCGGAGATAGATAAAAAAGACAAGATGCTGAGTCACCCTAAGGATGCGAGCCAGTGGCAAGCGTTGAACTTCGAATACCCAGAATTTGGGAAGGATCCAAGGAACATCGTGCTGGGCTCGAGCACCGATGGAGTCAATCCGTTTGGCAGCCAAAGAAGCACACATAGCACCTGGCCTGTGTTTGTGTGGATGTACAACCTTCCCCCCTGGTTGTGCATGAAGAGGAAGTACATTCACATGAGTATGCTAATTGAAGGGCCGAAACAACTAGGGAACGACATCAATCTGTATCTGGGGCTACGAAAGGAGGAGCTAGACACGCTGTGGAAAATGCTAGCCAATACGTGGGACGCCGCAGAGAAAGAATATTTCCCTATGAGAGCCGCACTGCTCACGACGGTGCACGACTATCTCGGTTACGGATATCTCGCGGGGCAGGTAGTCCACGAATTTTTTGGATGCGAAAGGTGCATGGATGACACAATGTATCGCCAGCTAGATAGAGATCCCGGGTCTTCGAAAACCGTGTTCATGGGACATCGAAGGTGGCTTCGCGACGATGACCCATGGAGGAAACGCAAGGATCTGTTCGATGGTGAAATCGAACCCCGAAAACACCCGTGTACGAGGAGCGCGAGGAAATAGACAAGCTGTTGAAAAATTGGAAAGACTGCCCACTGCCGGGAAAGAAGCAAAAGGCGCCAGAGCCGGGAAAGAAGCGAAAGGCGCCAGAGCCGCTGCTGAAGGTATGGAAAACGAGGTCTGTTTTCTGGGACTTGCCGTACTGGAAGATCCACAGTGTGCCTCACAGCCTTGATGTCATGCATATCACGAAGAACGTGTGCGAGAGTCTGCTTGGTACCCTGCTCAACATGACAGAGAGGACCAAAGATGGGCCGAAAGCAAGGGTAGACTTGAAATCAATGGGCATCAGGCAGGAGCTTCACGCTATATATGATGATGATGATGATGATGATGATGATGATGATGATGATGATGATGATGATGATGATGAGGCGAAGCAGGACACAGAAAGTTGTCGCAAAGGCAAAAAGGCCAAGAAGACCGGAAATGACTACCCTCCCGCGTGCTTCACTCTAAGTCAGGAGGAGATCGAGCAGTTTTTCACCTGCCTCCTAGGAGTAAAACTTCCTTACGGTTACGCGGGGAAGATAAGTAGATACCTAGACCCAGCGAAACAGAAGTTCAGCGGGATGAAGTCTCGCGACTCGCAGATACTTCCAGTTGCAATCCGTGGGATCATGGACGCGCACGTCCGTGAAACGCTATTTGGCCTATGCAACTTTTTCAACGTCATCTCTCGGAAGTCGATTGGCGTGAGGCAACTCAGAAGGCTAGAGGAAGAGATGGTGGTGATACTATGCGAGCTTGAGATGTACTTCCCGCCTGCATTCTTCGACGTTATGGTGCATCTGCTGGTCCATATAGTGGAGGATATCATCCAACTCGGGCCGACGTTCCTGCACAGCATGATGCCGTTCGAAAGGATGAATGGTGTCATCAAAGGATACGTTCGCAACATGTCACGTCCAGAGGGAAGCATAGCCAGGGGCTTTCTGACCGAAGAGTGCATCTCCTACTGCACGAATTATCTAGGCATCGAGAACCCCGTTGGTCTGCCCGTCAACAGGCACCTCGGCAGGCTCGCTGGATGGGGTCATCGTGAGGGTCGCCGCGAAATGCATGTCGACTTCGAGGGTCGACTCGCCAACTTTGAAAGAGCAAACCTAGTCGCGCTACAACACATAGACGTGGTGGATCCTTGGGTGGTAGAGCACAAAACCTTTATTAAGAAGACGTACAATGACCGAGGCCAACAGAGGACGGACGGAGATATACTCAAAGAGCACAACTCATGTTTCACGCGTTGGTTCAAGCAGAAGCTTCTGTCGTACCCTTTACATGAGGATTCTTCCACGGAAGAACAACTCATATTCGCCTTGTCACAGGGCGCCGAGCACAACCTGATGACCTATGAGGCGTACGATATCAACGGCTACACATTCTACACCGAGCCCAAGGACATGAAGAGCGATGGTTATCAGGACTCCGGGGTAACGATGGAATCCTACACCGGTAACGACAAGGACAGATACTACGAAAGGATCGAGGAGATCTGGGAGCTGAGCTACGCTGGAGAGAAGGTCCCGATGTTCCGTGTCCGATGGGCCAAGAGCGTCCTAAAAGAAGACCAGTATTTCACCACCATGTTTATACCCGAAGCCAAATCCAAGACCGCGGGCGCAAACGTCACCGCGAAAAATGAGCCATGGGTACTTGCTTCCCAAGTGGACCAATGCTTCTTCATTACCGACCCGTCAAAGCCCAGTCGTGTTGTCGTGAGGAGAGGCAAAAGGAAGATCATCGGAATGGATGGAGTAGCCAATGAGCAAGACTTCGACAAGTACGGCGACCCGAGGATCGAACATGACGACGATGATGAAGTAGCAGCATACACCACAAGAAGAAGCAGGACCACCCTACCTAAAGGACGTCCGTTCCACAGAAGAACTCCATTTGCGAAAAAGAAGGGCAAGAAGATTGTGAACAGATAGCTAGCTAAGATCGATTGTATTTAAATCGTAGCCTTCATTTCTCGATTGTATTTCATGGGCACTTTTTGAACTATCATGAATATTTTTAAATTTCATGGACACTCGATCTCGATCCCCCTCCATCTCGATCGCTATCCCACCTCGCTAGATCCGGTCCCCCTCGCCGCCGAGCACCCCCCGGTCCACCGGCCGCCACCGCCGACCCCCCGCACCCTCGATTCCCATATTTAAATCGTAGCCTTCATTTCTTGATTGTATTTCATGGGCACTTTTTGAACTATCATGAATATTTTTAAATTTCATGGACACTCGATCTCGATCCCCCTCCATCTCGATCGCTATCCCACCTCGCCAGATCCGGTCCCCCTCGCCGCCAAGCACCCCCCGGTCCACCGGCCTCCGCCGTCGACCCCCCGCACCCTCGATTCCCCTACTCAACCGCCGTCGCCGACCCCCCGCACCCCTCCCCTACTCAACCGCCGCGGCCGACCACCCGCACCCCCCGCACCCTCCCCCACTCCACCGACATTACTGTTTCATGATATTTTTTAAAAACTTATTACTGTCTTATAAAAAAATATTACTGTTATGATTTAAACAAGTTTGAACATATTTAAACACAAATAAGTATCAAACAGCATTTTAAATGCATAAAAAAACTGTGGAGCCTGGGAATCAAACGCAGGACCTCCTAGTGTGAGAACTAGCTGCTGACCACTCGAGCTAGTAGAGGGGACTTGATGTGGATCAGATCAGGCGGAAGATAACCTGTTGGCTCGAGCAGAAATAAAAAAAAAACACTAATGGCGCACCGGGGTGAGGTGCGCCATTAGTATGGATATACTTATGGCGCACCGAGGGGTGGTGCGCCATTAGTATTGTGCCGCCCCATCCATATTTCCTCCCCCGGCCCAAACCTATCCCCTCTCTCTCCCTCGCCCTCGCCCTCGATCCCCTTCCCCTCTCCTCTCCCGACGCCGCTGACCCGCCGCCTCGACGCCGCTGCCCCGCCGCGGTCCGCGTGGCGTCCACTCTTCATCCACGTTTCGGCTTCCCGGAAATCTGCAGCCTTCCTTTTCCTCCCTCCGGTCCCGGATTCCTCGAACCGCTCAACTGGGGCGGCAGCGGCAGCACCACGAGCGAGCGAGCAAGCGGCAGCGGCGGCGACACGAGCCGGGAGCGAGCGGCCTTCTCCGCCGCGGGCTGCAGCCGCCCGCCTCCTCCGGCCGTCGCGGGAGCGCGTTCGGACGCAAGCGCCCGCGCAGCTCTGCCCCCCTCCTCCGCCGGTAAGCACCCGCGCCCGCCTCCACTGCTCCTCTTGGAATCCTCTGCGCTCGGCCGCTCGCACCCCAGCTGCTCATTCCGTGTGGGTCACTAGCATCATTCAGTTTATGATCTCTGTTCGGCGGATTTTTGTGGGTCTCTCGGGCCCCCTGCATTAAGACCCTTGTCAGAAACACATATCACAACTTTGATAAGAGAGCAGGCTAGAAAATTTTACATCATACTGTTTACTAGTAATGGAAGACAATGTTTATTTAGCAATTTCGTTGTTGCTGCATCACCATTGCGGCTTCATTCCGTCAACAGTCTTTGCTAGTTTTGCTACGACAAACGGTGATTCTGGTTTGTTTGCACGAATGCCATTGTTTCTCTCATCTAACTGTTGTTTATAAAGGCTTTCACCCATGGTGCTGAACCAACCAGTACTTGGGTAAGTTTCAACTTCCATAAACTAGACATAAATCATTGTTTACTGATCTCATATTCTGAATCTCGTTTGTTTACGGCCTAGAGACTTGAACTCTGTGAACTGAAACACTACCTCCTGACTGTCATAAATAATAAATGCTACTAGACCATGTTTCAAAATGATCCAGAAATGTTTCAGGCATACCAATGTATTGTTCATGGACCATGTTCATCCATAGGTACCAGCAAGAACCAGGGTAAAAGAACATGGTCATTAGCCACGCGTGGCTAAAAGTATGGATCAAAAGGGAGTCGTGTTAGTCAGCCAGTGGTAACATGGACCTGGATCCACTGAAATCATGTCTGACGTCCACAAGAACATCACTCCCTTTGGACGCATCCTTAGTCACCCACGACCCCTGACAAAGTTCCTCAATTTGGCTTCCTAATAACTATTCTCCAAACTTAACTACTATTACCTCCATATCAAAATACAAAGAAATATTTATTTTAAAGTAAACAACATTTATAAAATAGCAGCAGGTAGCCAATGGTATCTAACAAAAAGAAATGCCAAATACTTGTTTTTTTAATAGACTAAATTAACATCTAGCTCTCTTTCCTTTGGACACGTGAACACATTCTTATCCCCTCGTGTCGCAAATACTTGAACTGCTGCGGTGACTAGGTACATACAGTGGGTCCTAGTCATTATTTTCTCAGTTCTGAGCTATGAGAATCTTACTTCCTTCAAATCTTTGAGCTATAACAGTTTTCAGTCAGTGTTAAAATCTTCGACCTCTGCCGCTTCGTCGCCCACGAGCGCCTGCACGCCAAGGTGCCCGTCTACCCGCCGCCCCACCTCGTCTTCCACGCGCTCCACACCACCCCCTTCCACAACGTCAAAGCCGTCATCATCGGCCAGGTACCCAAATACCAAGCCACTCAAGTCTACGAATCCTGTACTTGTTCACCTGCTGCTTCATTTTCATTGTGAAGAAATGTGTGACAGTTTCACTAACTTAATTTCATTCTGAAGAAATTTGCGCCTAGAATTTAGTTACTGGTGTTATTTCAGGAAATTGAAATTATGCACTATACAACAGAATGAACTTACTCATTATGTCAGATTTTGTAAACCTTTTAATTGAACTGTTTCTCATACTTGCTGCAGAGAGGTGAGGCTAAACTTCTAACGAAAGATTGGGAAGGTGCGGTTGAGGATCTGAAAGAGGCTGCCCAGAAATCCGCACAGGTGAATTTTATGCAATTTTGCTTTGTTCTCCTGAGTATAGTATATCACAGCTCTCCTGAGTATATCTTTTTTTTCTTTTGGTCCAACTGAAGGAGCCTAAGCTCCCAGTCTGTCAGAGCATGCTAATTTGAATTTCCTTTTAAAACCTGCATCTTGCTGTATTTGATTTACTCTCGGATGATGTGCTTATGTTGGCGTGCATCTTGTTATTCCCATTTCCATTAGGCTGAATACAGTTATGTTCTGAAGAAATAGGTTTGTTATGCTCAGTGAGTACCCTACATATATAGTTTCCCAGTGGACAAATCATGTGTTTTAACTGCTTGGACGGATGACGTACACAGCAATAGATCCTGCATTAGCTAGACTTTGGTATAATACGGGGTGCAACTTGTGGTTAAAAGTTAACTCTCTGGCTGAGGTTACACGCACAGTAGGAATTCTGCTATCATGCTCTGTTTCCTGTCCCTGTCCCCTTTATTATCTTTGAAATTCCAAAATAAGGATCACGCATCTCCAGTGGATAGTTTTACTTGCAAGCTTGGTTTATGGCTCGTGTGAACAAATGAAAGTGTAGATTTATTTTCACTAACTTACCTCACTAACTAATGGTGGCTGCCTAATGATGACAGCCTAAGTTTCTGATTTATTTTTTTATAAAAGTGTAGATTCATTGGTAGAAATTGTTTTCAGTGTCTCATGTTGCAGATTGTCTACTTTTCAGTATCTGATCCAGTATTGCTTGTAGTGGTTTGTCCAAAATGTTGAATGATACTGCTTGGAGATGCATATATTGTTTCACCTCTTCACATGCCAATGTATTTTCCATGTTGAAATGGAGGCCTTTTCTGCCTTGTCCACCCGAGAGGCCCTTGAGTTTGCTGGAATGTCGATTAACTTCCGTTCCGGCAAATTCGGGTACTCCATATGTCCTTTTTCAGCAAAGGTCATGCTGAAATTTTCCGTGAATTTTAGCATGACTTTGCTACAAATAGGACATATGGGGTACGTGTGACTAATGCATGAGCCGGGGTATCTTAGTAGTTAATTTAGTAGGATCAAGTGCCCCTTTATTCTACCTGCATTAAACCATAGGCGGCAATAGAGCCAAGTGGTTAGGCCCAACTTAGAATTCTCCTTCCCAGCTTAGCTTTTAGGATGCCTCGGTGTCGACAAACCATTAATTATACAACCTTGGCTTTTAGGGTGCCTCGGTGTCGATAAAAACCGAAATGATGAAAGCTTAGGCTTTTAGGGTGCCTCGGCGTCGAAAAACCCTCAATGATAGAAGCTTAGCTTTTAGGATGCCTCGGTGTCGACAAACCCTAAATGATGAGACCATGATCTTGTTCCTTGACAATAACCAACTTTTTGACCAAACTTTGTTCCTATTTAGAGAAAAACATGGCCAACAACGATGAGGCGGGGGTTCGGGCGGCAAGGCATTCTGGGAGCTGTCCCAGGAGATGGAGGAACAACCTCACTTGTATGAGGACGCCGCCTTCCCCACCGATCCTGAGACCACTGATGGTGCCGCCGAAGATGACCCCACTGATGCCACCACTGATGGTGCCGCCGAGGATGCCATCACTGATGATGGCGCCGCACGCACAGATGGCAGCCAACCGAAGAGGCAACGGAAGGACCGGCGCCCGACCGTGCTCCTCACCCTCAAGGAGGAAGTTACTGAAGTGGACTCCGACGGGAATCCAACGGTGCCCGAACGAATAGTCAAGGGGTACTCGCTTCAGCTCGGGTGCATTCTCAGGAGCACCGTCTCGATCAACACCGAGAACCTGAGGCATCCTGACCGAGGGAATTTGCGCAACCTCCTCTTCCAAAGCTGCACGAACGATACAAGTTCCCCGCTGAATTTGAAAACACAAGCCTCAAAGGGAATAAAGTGAACAATGCTGCCCTCACGAAGATGAGCAAGGTCCTGTCTACTTGGAAAAGCAATGTGAAGAGAATGATCGAGAAAGGTGAGAGTTATGAGAAGATCAAGGAGAAAAATCCTTCGATCACCGAAGATGACTACAATGACTTCAAGATCAATTGCTCGAGCACCGCAAACTCCGAATCAAGTCGGTGGGGGAAAGAAATGCGGGAGCTGAACTTAGGGGAACACACACTCGGTCCCGGCGGTTACAGAGTGGCGGAGCCTATATGGGACAAGGAGGAGGCGGACCGTGCCGAGCAAGGCCTACCGCCCATCTTCGATAAATACGGTGACAAGCAGACCAGGAACTATGTCAGGGCCCGGTACAAGAAGGACCCAAAAAAAAGAGCTTACCACAGATCCGAAGACCAGGGCGCTCGAGCTTGTTCTGGTAAGGAATACACCCCCGCGTAATTAGCTCCATATGGTTGCATTCTAATTAATGAAGCCAAATTTCTAAATGGTTCACATTCCTTCCGCAGGCGACTGAAAGCAGTAGTGCGGGGTCGACTAAGAGCAACCCTTGGGACACCACTCTAAATAGGGCGTTGAATGTAATGAAGAACAAGCATAAGCTCAGTAAGCCGACGTCAGCTGGTCGTGTGGCCGGCAAAGGCTTGTCGACAAAATGGTCGTCATACTATAACACTGGTGGGCGAAAGGAGAAAAAGACCAGCTCAGAAAGCTAGGCGCGCGAGGTTCAAGAACTCAAGGCACAGGTGGCGCGGATTCCGGAGATTGTCCAAGAGCAAGTGCAACAACAACTCGGAGCGACGATCACCGCCATTGTGCCTACCTTGATCCAGGGGTTGAGTGCGTGGATTGCGGGCGGCCAACAGGGGCCGCCCCCGATTCCTAGCTTCACGGCCAGCAGCTCGCAGAACGAGATGGCGGGGCCATTGGTGTCTCCGGCGGAGGCGGCATTGGTGTCTCCGACGCCGGCATGGGAGCTTAATGCACCCGGGTGTACGCCGACTGCCACCTCTGCAGCAAGCGGCCCCTCCGTCAACTGCACGCCCGCCGTTGGCGGTGCCTCGACATTAGCCGAGCTCGACGCCATCATCACGGTATCTAATTAACCCTCTCTCGGCCGAGGACTTCATCTCCTTGCTGACTGGGCATCCCTGACGCCTTACATGTTTTCGCAGGGCGCCGCCGACGTTCCATGCACTCTCCTGCACTTCGTGAACAACGAGTTGGTCGATGTCGCCAAGGGCAAAATCGTTCAACCGGGCAACCCCTTGTTCCACGGTACCCAGATGCCACCCAACTTGTTTAGGGTTCAACTGGTTCGGGTGCTGCCAGGCTGCGATGAGTTGTTACCTCTGATTCGACCCGTCGAGGCCGACGATGATGACGTGATGACCGTCAGCGCCTGCCTGAGCTGGCCCCTGCTTTGGCCGAAGAGCCAGATTCGTTTGGGGGCGGGGGACACCACCCCAAAGACAACACCGCCAGTTGTGCCGGCGCCAAGTTGGCCCCATGGCAAGACCGCCGCAACGGTGCCAGACATCCCTATGCCACTGGATCCAAACATGCATATGGCACAGGATCAGAACGACGACAACGATACATTTGCCAACGTCGATCAGTACTTTGCCGATCATGGGTACGATGGCGACTTCATGGGGCCTCCTTCTCAAGAACCCAACCCAACAAAAGACGTGCACGATCTAGCTGGTACCGCGGAGAAGCCAAGTTGCAACAGGCGTCGTCTGCCGTTCAGCTCTCAGGAGACGCCTCCAGCTGCCAACTTCACCGAGCCTCAGATAGGCGAGGTGCGAAATATTCTCAGCCCCAACACACTCAAGAAGGCGGTCTGTGAGCAAAACTCGGTCCCATTACAGGAGAAGAAGAAGGCACGCAAAAGAAAGACTAACAAGGGTGCGGGCCAGCCGGCACCGAATACGATCCGTGCTCAGGACGGGCCACCTTCACCTGAGGATTTAATGAGGAGGGTGCATGTGGCGGGTAGGCCGATGCTACCAAGAAATATGCTCGATGTTGCAGCCGGTGCTATGCGGAGTCTGCATGACAGTGTTCTTTCTTTGGAGAAGCGGCGTCTCAGAGAGAAGGATGTGGCATACCCGGTTTTCATGGCCAAGGTGCCAGAGGGCAAGGGCTTTGTGGATAACTCCATCGGGGGTACGATCGTCCTGCGGTTTGATGACATCCACGCTATGTTGAACCTTCATCCGCTGCACTACACCTTCGTTCGGCTATTTTTGCTGAGTATGGAGATGCGGATCATTCGCGACAAGACCCCAGACATCGTGATAGTCGACCCCTTCTACATGCGTGCCAAGATCTTGGGCAGCGCTAGGGACCGGCAAGTCGCGAGTTCTTACCTCGAAGGCGTCATTCTGGCAAACCCAGATAAGGATAACTTCCTCGTGCCTTACTTTTCCGAGTAAGTCCTCCCCTCAACCGCCCGTTAACATATGAATTCTTAGATTTCGATCGTTTTTCTTTTAACATTCCGTGTTTTCTACAGTGACACACATTGCACGCTCATCCTCCTAAGCCCCAAAGATTCCATGGCCACATATTTCGACCCGGACCGTCAGTCGAACGTAGACTACACAAATGTCAAGAAGGTTCTTGATGATGTTCTCCCCGGCTACGCCAAATCTGGAGGCACCTTCACCAGGCCTATTCGTAAGTACGGCAAGCACGTGTTCTCCCACAATACAACGTTCTGCTGCGTCAAGCAGCCGCCTGGCAGTCAGAAGGGTGCCTACTACGCCATCCATCAAATGCGGGCGATCGTACGGGACCATCATCAACTTCTGCTACCGAGTAAACTCAAAGATTGGGCCGCGAGCGTATCGGCAATCCAGGACGCGGACATCAGACAAGAATTCTTTCGCATCCAGTCGGAGTTTGCGGAAATCATCCATCAAGATGTCCTTCGTACCTCGGGGCAGTTCTACCTCAGAAATCAACCGTCCAACAGTGACATCGACACAATGCTACAAATGCAGGCTGACAACGCCCGTAATTTCATGACTCCCACGATAGACGGCTGCTTCATCCACGCTCCGGTCCCGTGAGTCTAGTCGAAAGCAGTGATGCTGTGTCTAGTTCTGAAACATCGATTGGCTCATGTTGTAATTAAACTTTAATGAACTTGTAGTATGTATCTTTGGTTTCGAGATTCGTTCAACTTAGATGTAATCGATGCTCTTAATGTCTTGCTTTTCTCTTCCGATCGTTCTGTTGCATACTAACGTTTATCTGTATTGTCTGTGAATTGGTACTAACGTTTCGATTGGCTAGTGCATAGTGATGCCGTCATATGTCGTGTACAAGGGTAAGGTTCCCGGAGTCTACGACGACTGGAAGGAGTGTCGGAGACAGGTTCACCGATTCAGCGGTAATAGTTACAAAGGGTACACCACTAGGGCCGAGGCCGAATCTAGATACGCCCGCTATCTAGCGGGAGAGGGGAGGGAGCGTTGGAGGAACCGGATGAAGACGAGTTTCATCGTGATGATGCTCATCGTGATGACCGCAGCTCTCTTCTATGTGATGGTAGTTTAGATGATCGATATCGACTTGTAATCTCGAGACTTGTAATATAATGTTCTATCTTTGTTCGGTCTTTTCAATTCGGAGACTAATATGATGAATTGTATTCGGAGACTAATATGATGAATTGAATTCAGAGACTAATCTTCTATTGTATTCGATGAATCTGTTGTTGATGTGTGCTGTCTATATTTTGTCCAATTATACATTTTGTAAACTGTGCAAAAAAACAGAAAATTAAAAAATTAAAAAAACCTAATATTCATACTAATGGCGCATCACATCACAGTGCGCCATTAGTATGCCAGAGGATACTAATGGCGCATCATTAAACAATGCGCCATTAGTATGCCGAAGTTACTAATGGCGCATCTTGTTGTCGTGCGCCATTAGTATGCCAAAGCACCTGGGTATACATGGCCCCTGGGAGGCATACTAATGGCGCACTGTTGTATATACTAATGGCACATCTGAGGTGCGCCATTAGTATACCAGATACTAATGGCGCACAAGTGGTGCGCCATTAGTAAAATATACTAATGGTGTGGTACTAATGGCGCACCACTAATGCGCCGTTAATGGCCAAATTAGGTGCGCCATTAGTAGCCCTTTTTCTAGTAGTGAGAGGAGAAGATCGAAGAAAAAAAAGAAGAAAAAAAATAGGAGTAGAAGAAATGAATAGAAGAGAAGAAGAAAAAATAGAAAATTCTCCTCTACTTCTATTCCTTTCTTCTTCTCCTCTTCTTTTTCTTCTTTTTTCCTCTTCTTATTTATTTCTCCTCTTCTTCCTCTCCTCTTCTTCTCCTTTCTTCCTCTTCTTATTTTCCTTTCTCCTTCTCGGTCTATGCACGATAGAAAATTCTGAAAAAAAATACATCTATGATCCCTCATACATACATACATACATACAAAAAATACATCTAAAAAATACATATATGATCCCTCATACATACATACATACAAAAAACATCTGAAAACAACATATAAGAACATCTAAAAATATACATATATGATCCCTCACACATACATACCTACATCTAAATTTCTTTTATGAACAACTAAAAACATCTGAAAATAGCATATAAGAACATCTAAAAACATCTAAACAAATAGCAATATATATATATATATATATATATATATATATATATATATATATATATATATATATATATATATATATATATATATATATATATATATATATATATATATATATAAAAGAAAAAAAGGAAAGCTAGGGGCCGGGCAGAGGGGCATGGCGGCGCCGCCGGCGCCGGCGGGGTAGGGCAGGGGCGCAGGTGCGCGAGGCAGAGTAGGGGCGCAGGTGCGCGAGGCAGAGCAGGGGCGCAAGGCAGGTGCTCAGAGGGGGTGGCGGGGCACGGCGAGCGGCGTCGGGGCAGGCGCAGGGGCGCGGGGAACGGCGCCGGCGTCGGAGCAGATGGCGTCGAGGGCGTCGGCGGCGGCGGCGGCGCAGGGGCACTGGGAGCGGCGCCGGCGGCAGGGCAGATGGCGTCGAGGGCGTCGGTGGCGGCGAAGTTGAGCAGCCTGACGGCGTCGAGGCAGACTCGGCGGTGACGGCGACGAGGAGCAGGGGGCGTCGGGCGGAGAAGAAAGTGATGGATTTTGGAGAAACTGATAAGTCCTGCTTATATACATAGCGCACTGGTCCCGGTTCGTGGCACAAACCGGGACGAATGACCACCTTTGGTCCCGGTTCGTGCCACCAACCGGGACCAAAGGGGGGCATTGGTCCTGGTTGGTGCCACGAACCAGTACCAATGCACCCCTTTAGTCCCGGTTGGTGCCACCAACCGGAACCAAAGGCCTTGTGCTGCCCCACGTCAAAAGTTTAGTACCACCTCGCTAGCTGAGAGAGCTCGAGATTGATTTATAAGCGCTGCTGCGCCCACCCTCTCGAGCTCTTCTCAATTGTAGGCTTTCGGGCCAAACCGTACGTTGTGTGCCTGTGGGCCTACTGGCCTCCTGCGGGCCTGAATCCTGGCCCATTGTACGGTTTTTAGTTGTATTCAGGCCGTGGGGGCCCAGTAGGTGGCACTTTTTTGTTTTTTGTTTTCTTTTTTGCTTTATTTATTTTATTTTGTTTCTACATACAAAAAATACTTATTGTTGCTATTTTTATTTTTTCTAGTCTTTTTGTTTTATTTTTTACATTATTTATTTTCTTTTGTTTTTTGCTTTATTTTTTAATTCTTTTTGCTTTTAGGTCAGAAAAATTATAAACTTTGTTTTCAAATTTGAATAGTTAAAATTTGAATTCTTTGAAATTTGTGTGAATCACAAGTTTGTGATTAACTTTACTATAAAAATAGTTTTTTTTCATTTTTTGTTTTTTTTTGCATTATTTATTTTCTTTTGTTTTTTGCTTTATTTTTTAATTCTTTTTTGCTTTTACATCAAGAAAATTATAAACTTTCTGTTAGTACCATTAGTTTTAGAAAAATTATAAACTTTTTGTTAGTGCCATTAGTTTTTAAATTTGAATTCTTTGAAATTTATGTGAATCACAAGTTTGTGATTAACTTTACTATAAAAATAGTTTTTTTTCCAGTTTTTTGTTTTGTTTTTTGCATTATTTATTTTCCTTTGTTTTTGCTTTAATTTTTAATTCTTTTTTATTTAGGTCAGCAAAATTATAAACTTTCTGTTAGTGCCATTAGTTTTAGAAAAATTATAAACTTTCTGTTAGTGCCATTAGTTTTTAAATTTGAATAGTCAAAATATGAATTCTTTGAAATTTGTGTGAATCACAAGTTTGTGATTAACTTTACTAAAAAAATGAGCATAGATGCGCCTATAGAGAGAATTCAACCTAAATTCATAATAAATTTCTATGAATTTCAGAGAAATTCACTATGAATTTAGGTCAAATTCCCTGTATAAGGGCATCTATTTTCACTTTGAGAGGAGCTCAACAAGGCAGAGAGGGACGGGCTTATAAACCGGTGTGAGCGCCCTTCGGTTGGCGAGGTGGGACTAAACTCTGACCGCAACGAGGACCAACCCTTTAGTCCCAGTTTGTGGCACAAACCGGGACTAATGGTCATGAGCCAGGGGCGAGGCGCATTGGTCCCGGTTCGTGCGTGGAACCGGGACCAAAAGGTCCACACGAACCAGGACCAATGGCCCACGTGGCTGCCCTCTTGAGTGTTCTTGGTGAGCACATAGTTGACAAGGAGCGAACCGGGATTAATGGTATTACGAGGGCCGGACCATAAGACATTAAAGCATTTCAAATGAACTCTGAAAAAGTTGAAAGTTGGCATGGTATCATAATTTCACCCATAGCATGTGCATGTACAAAACGGACAATGGTATCATACTCGTCTGTTATAAAGTTGCCATGGTATCATCATAAGAGTTGCGGGAGAAAGTCTTCACTTTTTCTTTGCTTGTGTCATTTGCTTATTGCGCCGTAACCATGGATAATCTTCATCGTTTATCAGGATGCTTGGGTCAGCCTTGACTTTTGGGAGAGAGACATCACTAGTGAAGATCATGGGACCCCGGTCCATACTTCCACCGTAGTTTACACCGCTCCAATTTACTGCTTTTATTTCCTTTTCGTTGCAATCACCACTACTATTTCCACCCTTGTGTTTGATCCTTTGTAAACAACAGGACCGGAGAGATTGACAACCTCTCTGACTCGTTGGAAGCAAAGTTATTTGCTTTTTTGTGCAGGACCACGTCAACTTACACTACTAGGAAACGGGCTTATAGTGGCGCCCTTTTTTTGCCTTTAGTGTCGCATTATAGATGCACCACTAACTACAACCCACTAATAAGGGCTTAGGGGTGGCGCATTTCGAATGTGCCACCCCTAAGAATCTTAGGCGTGGCGCATTTCTGAAATGCGGCACTATTAAGCCCTTAGGGGTGGCCTTATTAGTGGCGCATTTTGTAGATGCGCCATGGTTAACTTTTTTTGAAATTTGAATCTGGATCTAGATCTAAATCACGATTTTTTAGCTTTTTTTCCTCGTTTTTGTTTTCCAAATTATTTTTCCCGTTCATCTAGCAAATTTGTTTGCTCATTTTTTATTCTACGAATTATTTGTCCCGTTCATCTAGCCAATTTTGAATCCAAATTGGAGGAGAGGAGAGGAGAGGATGGACGGCGCCATGGAGGAGGGGAGGAGTAGGAGGATCCATGGGTGGAGGAGGAGCCACGGAGGAAGGGACGACGAGGAGGAGGAGCCATGGAGAAAGGGGAGGAGGAGGAGCCTTGGAGCTTGTAGTCTTGGAGGAGGGGGGAACCTTGGAGGAGGACGAGCCATGGAGGAGGGGAGGAGGAGGAGGAGCCATGGAGGAGGAGGAGGGCGCCATGGAGAAGGTGGAGAGGAGGAGACGATGGAGGAGAGGAAGAATGAAGAGGTAAGGAGGAGAAGGAGGCCGGCTGGGTATTGTATACGCCTGGATCCTCTTATTAGTGGCGCATTTGGAAATTTGGTAAGGCCGAGGGAGCTTCTGATTTGCTTCAAGGATTGTAGTTTTAATTTGTATGAAGGTTTCGTGAAGTCTCTGTGCAACCTACATTGCATCGAAAGTCTTTGTATTGGTGACGCTTGCAAAGAAGGACCCTCTCCTGAATTGATGGATCTCTTGGGAGAACTTTGGGTGCCTCCCGTACATCTCCGGATATTTATGTCTTGGATGCCCATCCAACTCTCTGCGCTGCGAGGGTTAATAAAGAGAGACCCCTCGCATATCTCGAACCTCTCTGAGTTAATCCTCTGGGAAGTGAAGGAAGTGCAGCAGGAGGACGTGGAAATCATTGGGGGGTTGTTTTCCCTTCGCCGTCTGCGCATTAGGAGCACCCACCAAACACAACGGGTGCTTGTCATCGGTGCAGATGGGTTCCGCTGTATGGTTGACTTTCACTTGAATTGTTTGCCAGCGGCGCAAATAATGTTTGAACCAGAAGCTTTGCCGAAGGCCGAAACAGTTTGCTTCAGTTTGGGCGTGCGGGTGGGCAAAGAGAATGGTAACTGTGCCTTCGATTTGGGCTTGCAGGGCCTTCGATTTCGGCAGTATGTCTGTGTTGATATGCGTTGTGGTGGAGTAATGGTTGGGGAGGCCAAGCAAGTCGAGGCTGCGGTCACACCACCGTCGGCATCGCACCGACTCTTCTTCTGGCAGCTCCGCACCGCCATCTTCACATAGCGGCACTGCATGGCCACCATCCTCCTTCTTGCACCGTCGGCCTCCATCTCGCATGAAGTCCGTCGCGCCACAGCCGACGCCGTCGCAGCGCCGGTCACCATGGACCATCTTGTCGTGGATGACGTCCTCGCGACGCCGACCACCACACCATCATCATCTTGAGGTATCGCACCGCAACCGGTCACCAGCGGCATCGCGCCACCAACGGCCTCCACCTCGCGCTGACGTCCTCCACGTCACATGGAGTCCGCCGCGTCGTCGTCACCACCGCCATCGCTGTCGCGGATCGACAAGGCTTTGATGCCAATTATTGGTGCCGCCTCTCACAGCGCCTCTTCTTCTTCTACCTCTCATGATTTCCCTCTCTCCTCTTTGGTTTCTCTCTACTTCTCTCAAGAACACACATAGGGACAGAAAACACACACACACACACACACATCACCAAGGAAAGGAATGGCTTCGCTTCTTCTCCCGGTGAGAACACATGTGCTACATCTTTTCCTCTAGCCCTCTCGGCCTTTGCTTTCCCTTACTCAAAGTAGTAGTATATGTTAGAAGGGTGAGAGAGGTTTGGTGGAATAGTCGTTATATTGCTTGAGCCTGGTGGGCATATATATAGGAGTACAATCATCTACTTGGAGTACAAGACAAGCCAGAACAAATCCTAGTCTATCTCGTCTTTTCTAATAAACATTATACTCAACATCCCCCGCAGTCACAACGGTAGCGACGCAGACGATGAGACTGGAGAAGAATCCGAAGGCAAGCCGACGGACACCCCCCCACAGTCGTAACGGTCGACGCATCGTGGAGTCGTGGCTGGAGTGGCAACCGACGAGGTTGCTCAAGCAAAGCAGTAGCCCTTTGTGCCGTTTGTCGAGGTAGCCGAGAGCGTATGGTGGTGGAGCCGTGGTTGAGGTAGCCGTGCAAAAAATGTCGTGGTCGATGTCGAGTCGGGGTAGCCGGTGTCGATGAAGTCGCCGTGGAGCCGCGGGCGCAAGGAGACGCTGAGTTAGCATGGGCGCAGTGGTGTCGATGTAGTGGTGCGCCGGGAAGAAGATGTTGTTGACGACGCGTCGCGGCGGGGTTGCCAAACCCGGGGACACATCGTAGACGAAGGCACGCGTCGGTGTTGCCAGCACCGGGCATGCGTAGACGGACGAAGACGAAGTTGACGAAGCGCCGCACCAGGCTTGCCAGGCTCGGGGACACGTCGTGGACGAAGGCACGCGACGGTGTTGCCAGTACCGAGCATGCGTGGACTGGGACCTGCACGAGCTGTACGCCATGTCGAAGTAGTCGGAGAGGCCAGCAGAGAAGGACTCGACGACGGTTGCGGCGCCAATCGGCGCGCGGCCGGTGTCGCCCGCGGTTGTCGGAGTAGACGAAGTGGTCGTGGTAGATGACGGCGACGGGCTGATGCCGGACGAAGACGAAGAAGGTGGACGGGCGGCGGCGGCTACGTGGGTAGCGGCGGTGGTGACCTAAGAAGAGCAGCGGCGGCGGCCTGACGGCGGCGGCGGTGGCTAGGTTAGAAACGCGGCGGCGATGCTCGAAGTAGGCGAAGAACCCTGACAGCGTGACGAAGACCGGCGCGGACAGTGGCGTTCCCGCGCCAAGGAAGACGGCGCGATGCATACCACGGGAAGTCAATGCCCGTGGACGACGAAGTGGACCGTGGGCCGCCGCGCTATGGCCCGAAGGGGCGTCGCAACGGCGGCAGGCGGGTCGAGGCGACGGCGGGAAGTCCTCGGGGCGACGGCGGGGACCGCGGGCCGCGCCGCTGCGGCCCGAAGGGGCGACGTAACGGCGGTTCGCGAGTCGGTGCAACCGCGGGGACAGCCTCGGGATGGCGGCGTGGACCGCGTGCCACGCTCGCTACGTCCCGACGGGGCGACGCAGCGGCGGCACGAGGGTCGATGCAGCCACGGGACGGCCTAGAGCGGACGCCCTCGGTGCGGCGGGGGACCACGGGCCGCGGCACTACGGCCCGAAGGGGCGACTCTGCGGTGACGCGGGTCGGTGTAGCCGGGAGAAGAACCACGGGGCGGCGGCGCTGCGGCCTGACGGGGCGACGCAACGGCAGCCTGATGCTCTATCGGTGGAGAGGCGCGCTGAACTCGTGGACGATCTACACGGGACCTGCGGAGGCGCGCGTAACCGACGGGCCAGGTCGGTCGCACGGCGTAGATGAGTCGGATCGCGGCGGGAGCGGGTGATCAAGCCGATCGTGCGCGAGGTCCGGGACGCCGCTCGGTGGAGGCATGGTGGCGACGGAGTCCGAGATGAAGCCGGCGGCGGCGGTCAGCAGGGTGCCTATGATTGGCCACTGCATGACGCGAGGCCGCCGGGTCGGGGTGATGCAGGAGTCCCGGTCGGAGCAGGGCGGTGATGGCCGGCATAGATCGATGGGCGGGCCGGCGCGCGAACGGCGGCGGCGAAGGGCCACCGCATGACGTGAGGCCGCCGGGTCGGGGCAACCGGCGGGCCGACGCGCGGACGACGCGCGAGGCCGCCGGATCGGTGAAGAAGCCGGCCGATCGCGCCAGTGTTGGAGTAGAGGCGCACGGGGTTGACAGCGGCGATGGGCGACGCAAACCAGATCACATAGACCGGAAAACCAAAAAGTAGACGCCGATCAAAGTCACCGGCGAGAGAGAGAATACCGGGATCAAAGGATCGGGAAAAAGACTCTCTAGGGCAGCCGGTCAACACGACCGGCGGACGAACCCTATGTACAGGCGGCGCGGCCCCCGGCGGCGGTCATGGAGGCCGACCACCCCGGAGGCGGCGCGCGGGTGCGGAAGCGGCGGCGGCTAGGGTTTAGGACCGACTTGCGATAGATACCATGTTATAAGGGAGAGAGAGGTTTGGTGGAATAGTCGTTATATTGCTTGAGCCTCGTTGGCATATATATAGGAGTACAATCATCTACTTGGAGTACAAGACAAGCGAGAACAAATCCTAGTCTATCTCGTCTTTCCTAATAAACATTATACTCAACAGTATATATACACAAGGTTTAGGCACTCGTGCCATGCGATGGTAACAATCTAGTCTATCAAACTTTCATAGAAAATACTAATGCTCAGAAGAATATATCTCAATCGTCTAGTGGTAATGATTGTGTAGCTGCTAGTGTGCAAAACTCTAATCTGTCTTTGCCCATATCATCGGCGCCTCCCATGCCGATGACTTATTATCCTACCCAAACAAATCAGATTGTGGCTACACCCATTAATCCTATTATGAGCATGCCAGGTTCGGTGGTAACGCCGAACCAAACCCTACCTATAGCTACATCCACTCGACCATTACCAAATTATGGGTCGACAGACATGCCACAATTTTTACCTACAACTAGTAACCCTACTCCTCCTATGCCACTGCCACAAGCTTCATTCTCCACTATGGATGATGGTCTAGCTAATCTTAGAGAAGAGATGGCTAAGATGCTTCGAGAGAATTTTGGAGTTGAGTTACCTCAGAATCGGATTTAACAAAAGCCGTGCCCCGAGTACTTTGATGCCATCCAGTGCCCTCCAGGATATAAAATTCCAGATTTTGTTAAATTTAATGGAGAAGGCACAAAAATCACATGGGAGCATGTTAGTCAATATTTAGCACTATTGGGTGAGGCAGGCTCATTGAATGAATTTAAAGTGCGTTTATTTCCTTTATCATTAACTGGTACCGCATTTCATGGTTTTCTTCTTTACCACATGGTTCCATTCGGGTTTGGTCGCAGCTAGAGCAGGAATTTCATGATCACTTTTATAGCGGCGACAATGAACTCAAGTTGTCACATCTAACATCGGTTAAACAAAAGCATGATGAATCGGTCTCCGATTACGTCAAGAGATTCAGAGAAACAAAAAACCGGTGTTTTAGTTTGGTGATAACGGAGAGAGACTTGGCAGACCTAGTGCTGAGTGGTTTGAGAACTCCCATTGGAGAAAAGCTAGAAGGCTACGAGTTCTTAAATATCAACCAAGTCTTACAAAGGGCTTTGGCTCACGAAAGCCGAAGCAAAGACCTCAAAGGAGTGCATAGATACAAAGCTAATTGTCCAAAGATGAATATGGTGGAATATGACAGTGATCACTCGGACGATGAGGGAGATGTTTTTGCTACTGAATTTGTTTGACCATCTAAGGCCAAACCCTTTACTTGCAATGATCTAAAACCGATTCATAAGAATCGTGATGAAGAGATGAAGTTTACTTTTAACATTGCTAAGTGTGATAGAATATTTGATGCTTTGCTGCAGGCTAAGATTATTAGAATATCTCATACTTTACCGCCGTTTGAAGAGCTAAAATGGCGTGCTTATTGCAAGTATCATAATTCTTTTTCTCATACTACTAACGATTGCAATGTTTTTCGACGACAGATACAATCGGCCATTAATGATGGACGATTGAACTTTTCTGAGATGCAAGTTGATAAACAACCTTTTCCAATGAATACCATGGATTTGGAGGTGAAGAAGCTACTCATTCGGCTGGAGGTAGCCGAATCTGCTAATAAAACTAATGTCATTGTTGGTGAGCCCAGGAAAGACAAGGAGGACAACAAGGTCTTGGGGAGACATGTTGTGCTTGATAAGCAACCCGATGGCAAGGAAGTGATCAAAATCACCATCAAGAAACCTACGCTCGGGGGGCAACCGCAAGTGCAAGAAAATACTCGTGTTAAATTTGTCCAGCCCAAGAGTCTAGAAGTTGGCAAGTGGAAGAAGAATGAAGTTAAAGTGCAGCGCAAGTGGATCAAGCCAACTTTTGATATGTTGCTGTCCAAGTATGCTAACCAGTTGGGAGGTTCTAGTTTCAATCGACCGAATCATCTGAAACGACCAAGGTCACCATCAGCTGATATGTTCAGTCGGTATACAAAACCGAGTGCACCAAGGGCGCAGTTTTCAGAAGAGCAGAGGCAATCTGTGTGGGATCGACTTGATTACTCATATAATGGCCGACTCAACATCTGTGATTATCAGCCGGCTGGTCAAAATATGCGACCGAGTGGAAATTATCCGAGTGTAAGAATGCACCCAGGTGGAAGCTATCCGAGTGAAAAAATGTGGCCAAGTAGATTCCATCTGATTGACTTTCATCCGAGTGGATTCCATCCGAGTGAATTCCATCCGAGTGGATTCCATTAGAGTAAAAAGTTGCGCCCGAGTGGAAATTTCATGCATCTGGAAAGTCGAAAAGAATGGCGTGTTAAATCACCAAGTGTTGCAGCAATTGAGTCGGCACAAGGCAAGGAGAAAATGGATGCCGACTCACTTATCTTGGGCACCGAAACATTCGCCATACGACAACCGATTGTGCATAGTAATCCGACTGAGCCGATACTTGCTATCGCGCCAAAGCACTCAACCAATGACCATGAAGCAAGCACCAGCCAGAGCAAAACGAGAGATCCGAAATACACTCAGCCAAAGTGGTGTCCTCCAGGGCTAACAAAGACATAAAAGAGGAAACTACAGAGGTTAAGGAGTCAAGAGATGGCAGAAAAGGAGGCCGAGAAACAAAGGGATCAGTTGTTCAATGACACTCGACCCATGGTTCCAGCAAAACAAGTGTGGAGGCCCAAACAAATACAAGATACAATAACTTCTACATCTATCACAGCAACACCTACATCACCAAAGGAGGACGATGCAATAGATATCACATCGTCTGTGACACTTCTGACTTCTCCTTCACTCGGACAAATTTCAGAATCGGTGGATGCACTCGAGGAGAAGGCTGATATGTTGGACTATGAGTCTACGCCGGTTCATGAAGGTATGGATATCAATATGGTGTATTACTTACCTGCTGAGTTTCGTGCTGTAGATGAGGAAGGGGAGGTGGCTCAGATGGATTTTGGCCCTAAAAACGCAATATTCGAGAAGCCAAAAGAACCAGTAACGCATCTGAAACCATTATATCTCAGAGGTCATATCAATGGGTCGCCGCTCACTCGGATGCTTGTTGATGGAAGTGCTGTGGTAAATCTTATGCCCTATTCGGTCTTCAAGAAATTGGGTTTGCCTGATGAAGAATTGATCAAGACCAATATGGTGCTCAATGGATTTGAAGGCAAAGAAAAAACTGAAGCCAAAGGTGTAATGTATGTGGAGCTTACAGTCGGAAGCAAAACTTTGGCTACTGCATTCTTTGTCGCTGAGGTACAAGGTAACTAAAACGTCATACTAGGGCGTGATTGGGTTCATGCAAACCAGTGCGTGCCATCCACTATGCACCAGTTTTTGATTCAGTGGATTGATGATGAAGTGGAAGTCATTCATGCGGATAACTCGGCCTGTGTTGCTTTGGCCGATGCATCGGTGGATTGGCAACATCCCAATGCTATTTGCTTGATGGGACGTGACTTATCAGAGTTTGATTTTCTCAGCGCGACAAAGAATGGTTTTGTGCCCGTCTCTTTAAAGCCGACTGAATGCAATCGGCTCCAAGGTATGATATGTTTAAATGGATTCTAGCTCCGAATGGTTACAAAAACGTCTTGTGAAATATCGGTCCAGCGAGAATGATAGGTATGAGTCTATAGAGGAGTTGGATGACATGGATAAACTTGGACAAGGTTTTACATCGGCCGATCCATTAGAAGAGGTAGACATTGGAGATGGTTCAGTCACTCGACTGACCTTTGTAAACAAAAATTTGAAAGACAATTGTAAAGCTAAGTTAATCGAGCTATTGAAAGAATATGTTTGTTGCTTTGCATGGGAATATCATGAGATGCCAAGGTTAAGCCGAGAGCTAGTGGAGCATTGGTTGCCTATTAAGGCCGGTTTTAGACCTTATAAACAGTCGGCCAGAAAATTTAATCCGAAAACATATGACCGGATCAAGGAAGAGATCGGTTGACTGCTAATTTAATTCAACCTTGCAGGTATGTCGAGTGGGTTTCTAACATTGTCCCAGTGGAGAAGAAAGGATCTGGCAAGTTGAGGGTGTGCATTGATTTCAGAGATTCGAATAGGGCTACACCCAAAGATGAGTATCCTATGCCAATAGCCGATATGCTTATTAATGATGCTTTTGGACATAAGGTTATTAGCTTTCTAGATGGTAATGCCGGATACAATCAAATTTTTATGGCCGAAGAGTACATGTACAAAACGGCTTTCCGATGTCCTGGTTTCCTTGGTTTATTCGAGTGGACAGTGATGACATTCGAATTAAAAAATGCTGGAGCCACACATCAAAGGGCTATGAATTTGATTTTTCATGATTTACTCGGTATCACACTTGATGTTTATATTGATGATATTGTTGTCAAATCAGATGCTTTTGAATCTCACTTGGCCGATTTACGTTTCGCTTTTGAAAGAATGAAAAAGTATGGACTGAAGATGAATCCTTTGAAGTGTGCTTTCGACGTGTCAGCTGGCAAGTTTTTGGATTTCATTATTCATGAAGATGGTATAGAGATTGATCCCAAAAAGATAGAGGCTATACAGAAAGTGGAGGCTCCAACATGCAAGAGAGATATGCAAAAGTTCCTTGGCAAGGTCAATTATTTGAGAAGGTTCATAGCTAATCTATCAGGGAAAGTTGATGCATTCACTCCTATCCTTCGGGTGAAGAATGATGCTGATTTCACTTGGGAGGCAAAACAGCAAGAAGCATTTGATATGATCAAAAACTATTTGTGCACTCCTCCGGTGATGAAAGCACCCAAGCATAGAGAACCCTTCAGGCTTTACATTGCAGCAGAGGAAGGAGTTATTGGTGTTGTTTTGACTCAAGAAACCAAGGGAAAAGAGCATGCTATTACATATTTGAGCAGGCGCTTATTGGACGCCGAGACAAGGTATACATTTATTGAAAAATTATGTCTATGCTTATATTATGATTGCACAAAACTGAGACATTATTTAGTGCCGGGTGATTGTGTAGTAGCTTGTCAAAGCGATGTCATTAAATACATGTTGCATAGGCCAATTCTTAGTGGTAGAATTGGCAAGTGGGCTTATGCTTTGATTGAATATGATTTGGCTTATGAATCTCTAAAATCCATGAAAGGCCAAATTGTTGCTAATTACATTGTTGAACATCGGATCAATGACAAGAATGATGTTGATATGAACCTTGTTTCATTAGTACCATGGAGATTATACTTTGATGGTTCAGTTTGTGGCAATGGCCAAGGTGTTGGTATTGTTTATATATCTCCTCATGTTGCTGTTTTTGAAGCCTCATGCCGCTTAGAATATTTTTGCACAAACAATCAAGCCGAATATGAAGCATTGTTATTCGGCCTAGAGATGTTACTTGCTATAGGTGTTACGCATATTGAGGCTTACGGTGATTCGTTACTAGTAGTGCAGCAAATATCTAAAGTCTTTCAGTGTTTGGACGAATCACTTAATGTTTATCTTGATAGATGTCTAGATATAATTTCCACTTTGGATTGTTTTAGCATTGCACATATATCTAGACATGACAATTGGAAAGCAAATGAGTTGGCACAGCAAGCATCTAGATATCATGTTGATCATGGCATGTTTCATATTTCTCAAAGTCCGATGTCTTGTCTTACCAGTATAGAAGAGGCCGAACCAGAACCCACTGATTCGGTCATTAACAAAAAATCTAGTGCAGATGACGTTCCGACTGGAGGAAGCCCATTGTTGCTTACTTGCGTAATCCGAGTGAAAGGGTGGACAGGGCTGTTCGGCGTATGGCTTTTAAATATACTATGAGGGATGATGATCTTTATCGCCGAACAGTTGATGATGTTCTTTTAAAGTGCTTGGATGAGGACCAAGAAAGAGTTTCTATGGGAGAGGTACATGAAGGCATTTGTGGTACTCACCAGTCGGCTCCCAAGATGAAATGGTTATTACGACGTGCTGGGTTTTATTGGCCGACCATGATTAATGATTGCTTCAGATATTATAAAGGGTGCGAAGCTTGTCAAAATTTTGGTGATATTCAATTGGCTCCTACTGCTATGTTGCATCCTATTATCAAGCCGTGGCCTTTCAGAGGATGGGGTTTAGACTTTATTGGGCAAATCCATCCATCTTCTTCAAAAGGGCATCGGTTCGTATTGGTGGCAACTGATTATTTCACTAAGTGGTCTGAAGCAGTACCTCTCAAAAATATGACGCATACGGAGGTAATTCAATTCATAACCGAGCACATTATTCATAGATTTGGTATTCCTCAAACATTAACTACAGATCAAGGTTCATCTTTTATGTCACACCAAGTCGGAGAGTTTGCCGAATCTTATAACATAAAATTGCTCAATTCCACCCCATATTATGCCCAAGCTAATGGACAAGCTGAGTCTAGCAATAAAATTTTAATCAAGCTCATCAAGAAGAAGATTGAGGACAATCCAAGGAGATGGCATGACTTGTTGTCTGAGGCATTATGGGCACATAGAATCTCAAGGCATGGTGCTACGAAAGTGACTCCATATGAGCTAGTATATGGTCAGGAGGCTGTTTTACCGGTGGAAGTAAATTTGAATGCTTTGAGAATAGCCAAACAAAATGATTTATCGGCAGTAGACTTCTATAACTTGATGATGGACAACATTGATGAAGTTGCTGATAAACGTTTGGCTGCTTTGAATGCCATAGAGAGAGATAAGTTGAGGGTGGCAAGGGCTTACAATAAGAAAGTTAAGTTGAAGAATTTTCAAGTTGGTGATCTTGTCTGGAAAGTGATCCTGCTGATTGGTTCAAGAGATAGAAAATTCGGGAAGTGGTCTCCAAGTTGGGAAGGTCCTTTTAGGATTACAAGAGTCGTTCCCGAAAATTCATATTTAGTGGAATCAATACAAGGGGCATTGTTACCTCGATCTCTCAATGGCAAATATTTGAAGAAGTACCACCCGAGTGTGTGGCAGGAAGCCTAAGTAGGCAACGGCCGATATACGATTATCGCCCTTAGCACAAACATGGCCGATAAATAATTATCGCCTTGAGAAGAATAAAATGGCCGATGGAGTGTTGACATCGTCGTTAGAATGAACACCATGCATATTATTTTTCGGCGTGCATGTGTTGACACCTGATTTTGGCAAGATACAGAGTGAAAGGGCTTTTCAGCATGAGAAAGTTTCATATCGTCGAGTGGAACAACTTTGATGTTTAGGCTATCGCCATTCGACCTCAGCTCAGTGGCCGAAGCTGCACTCCGAGTGACAAAATTTAATGTTCAGAGTGCTTTTCGGCCGATTACGCCCTCAATATGACCTCAGATGAAGGAGCACACTTAAGGAATTGTCTTCGTCTCGTCGAGGCAATCGATTTTGATATATAAATCATCTCAATCCGAGTTCATATGCAAAAGTTAGAGGCAATAAACTGCAGACTGAACCTCAACGGAAATATGGCGCGAGGTGCCAGACACTTGTCTGATAAGTTGCGCGTGTAATTCGGCCATCAAGACTGCCTTGAGCCGATCGATTTTCATATGTAATTCGTCTCAATCCGAGGTCGTATGAGGCCTGGAGAGACAAATCAAGATCAGGCTATGTTTTCAGTCGGAAAATCCGAGTGAAAAGTTTACCGTCCGAGTGAAAGTTTACGGTCGAGTGAAAATTTACCGGTCGAGTGAAAGTTTGCTGACCGGATGAAGTTATTATTATCCAAGTGGAAATATAGTCATCCGAGTGGAAATATGGTCATCCGAGTGAAATTGTCCTCCAGGTGAAAGTATTCCGAGTGAAAAGATTACCATCGGGACGAAAACTTGCCGATCGAATAAGATAATGCCTTTCGGATGGAAATATAGTTATCCGAGTGAAAACATGGTCATCCGAGTGAAAATTTGTATTCCGAGTGAAAGACTCTGAACATCCGAGTGAAAAGTCCAGTCGGATGATCCAAGTGAATGACTCTAATCCGAGTGGATGAGCTCGAATCCGAGTGAAATTGAACATATGCCTGAAAGTTTATCAATATGACATCGGATGAAGAAGTGTTCAATAAAGAAGTTGTACGTATCATCAAGACGGTAAACTTTGATTTTGGAGTCATCATCATCAGAGATAGTATATAGCCTACAAATTCACTACGAGACTCGGATAATCCAGTCTACCGCAAGACCGAGTCCGACTGGAAGAAAAAGATGACCTCGAAAAGTATTCAAGATGGACTTATTTGAAAAAGTGATCAACGTGAGAGTTGTTTGTGTCGTCGAGGCGCACAAGTTTGATATTTGGGCCGTCTTAATCAGAGATCATATGCAAGCACGGCGTCCCGCCCAAGAAGGAAGACAGAGTTTGGGCCAGATTCAGACTGAATCCGAGTTGGAATAGAATTAGGACTCTAGGACGTGAATTGATGTTATTTTTCTTGTAAGGAAAGCCTAGATGAATCCTTTACTTGTACGGGAAGTCCAGCCGCCTCTTATATATGTTGGGGGTGACGGCCGATTGAAGAACACACAATCGAACAAATCAATATACTACTTTTTCATCTACGTTTTATCTCTCCACCGTTTTTCTCTTTCGTTCTTCGTTGTTCTTTGTGTTTGAGAGCTGCGGATCCCGAGGCTCTAGGAGCGAGCGAATCGACCTAGGGCAGCCCATAGCCGCCGCACTCCCTGACGGGTCCCTCCCGGGGGTGTGGGGTTTTCGGGTCTGCAAAAGCGCCCGCCGACTGTCTTGTGTATCGCGCTGTCGGTCAGGTCTCCTACGACGTGAGCTGCGGTGCATCACCCCCGGCGTCGAGGGTACACAAGACGTGTTCGTGTGTCAACAGGGCGGCCTTCCTTTTCTTTCCTCCCCCCGCTGGAGGGGGAGAGGCCTCTTTTTCCTCCTCCTCATCTTCGTGGGAGGAGTGTGCCTCGGAGTCATCGGATGATGAGTCCGACTCCACCGGGCGCCGGGAACTCTTCCGAGTCCCCGTGGCCTTCTCTTGGCCTTCTTCTCCGGCACCTTGTATGGTGCCGGGACCAGCAGCTTCGCTAAGCGAGCGTCCGCTGGGTCTTCGGGCAAAGGAGCCGGACAGTTAACCTGTTCGGCCATCCTCTACCAGTCCTGTCAATGGCATGGGGGCTTAGATCCCGCATAGAGTCAAACTATGAAAGACAAATATCCTGTAAGAGGTAAAAACAGCTTACCGCGCTGGCTTGACGCTGCGTACTGAATCCGCGATCCTCGGTAGCGGATGCAGGAGCCTCGGCGCCCTTGAATAGCGCCTTCTAGGCATCTTCATACGTTGTGTCGAAGAGCCTGCTCAGAGTTCGGTGCTGTGCCGGATCGAACTCCCACAAGCTGAAAGCCCGTTGTTGACACGGGAGGATCCGGCGGATGAGCATAACCTAGACTACATTGCCAAGTTTGAGCTTCTTATCCACCAGGCTTTGGACGCATGTTTGGATTCCGGACAGCTCTCCTTTTTTACCCCACGACAGGCCGGTATCTTTTCAGGAGGTGAGCCGCGTAGGGGGTCTGGATCGGAACTCGGGGGCTGCGACCCATTCAGGGTCACGCGGCTCGGTGATGTAGAACCACCCCGATTGCCACCCCTTTAGGGTCTCCACGAAGGAGCCCTCGAGCCATAGGACGTTAGGCATCTTGCCCACCATGGCGCCTCCGCACTCCGCCTGGCGGCCGCCCACTACCTTCGGCTTGACATTGAAGGTCTTCAACCATAAGCCGAAGTGGGGCTGGATGCAGAGGAAGGCCTCACACATGACGATAAACGCCGAGATGTTGAGGATGAAGTTCGGGGCCAGATCGTGGAAATCTAGGCCATAGTAGAACATGAGCCCCCGGATAAATGGGTGGAGAGGGAAGCCCAGTCCGCGGAAGAAATGGGGGAGGAACACCACCCTCTCATGAGGCCTGGGGGTCGGGAAGCCGATGCGCGATGTCGTTGGACAGGTATCCGGCTTTCCTCAGCTTCTTGATGTGTCCCTCCGTAACGGAGGAGACCATCCACTTTCCTCCCGCTCCGGACATGGCTGGAGAAGGTTGAGGTGGGGAATGCGGACTTGGGCGCTGGAGCTCGAGTGCGCGGAAATGGATGAGCAAAGGAGGAAGAAGGCGTGGGTGAAAAGGTGGATCCTTATCCCCTTATATGGGCGGACGAAACTATGCGTCCCCACCGGCCTGGTAAAACTCGCTTATCTCCCAAGCGCCGTAATCAATGGCGTGGTTGGGTTACCCACGCCCGTATTGATGAGAATCCCGGAATAAGGGGACGCGGTCTCTGCTTTGACAAGACGTGCCAAGTAAACCGCCTCGCAGAATGCGCTGAGGTGGGACAGTAAAAACGATTCGAATAAAGGCTTGGCCGTGGTGCGATGTCATGCTATGGAATACGTAGCAGATTAGATTTGTGTAAATACTATTCTCTCTATGGCAATATGTGGAACTTATTTTGCAGAGCCGGACACTATCCTTGTGTTCACAATCTTCTATGAAGTATTCGGAGGAGGAACCCGCCTTGCAATGCCGAAGACAATCTGCGCGTCGGACTCGTCGTCATTGAAGCCTGGTTCAGGGGCTACTGAGGGAGTCCTAGATTAGGGGGTGTCCGGATAGCCGCACTATACCTTTGGCCGGACTCTTGGACTCTGAAGATACAAGATTGAAGACTTCGACCCGTGTCCGTATGGGACTTTCCTTGGCGTGGAAGGCAAGCTTGGCGATACGGATATGTAGATCTCCATAGGACGAACAACAATCATACCATAGGCTAGCTTCTAGGGTTTAGCCTCTCTGATCTCGTGGTGGATCTACTCTTGTACTACCCATATCATCAATATTAATCAAGCGGGAGTAGGGTTTTACCTCCATCGAGAGTGCCCGAACCTGGGTAAAAACATCGTGTTCCTTGTCTCCTGTTACCATCTGCCCAGACGCACAGTTCGGGACCCCCTACCCGAGATCCGCCGGTTTTGACACCGACAGGGACCCTTTCCAAAGATTACGTGTAAATCATTGACCATAGCAAGTACGTGATCACCAGTACGCATGGCGGGCTTCTTCCGGTGATCTGCCTCGCCTTTGAAATGCTTGCCTTTCTTTCTACATTGATGGCTGGTCGGAAGAAATCGATGATGGCCCAGGTACACATTCTTCCTGCATTTGTCCAGGTATATACTTTCAGTGTCATCTAAACAGTGCATGCATGCATGGTATCCTTAGTTTGTTTGTCCTGAAAGGTTACTGAGAGCGGGCCAATCGTTGATGGTCACGAACAACAACGCCTTTAGGTTAAATTCCTCCTGTCTGTGCTCATCCCACGCACGTACACCGTTTCCATTCCACAACTGTAAAAGTTCTTCAACTAATGGCCTTAGGTACACATCAATGTCGTTGCCGGGATGCTTAGGGCCTTGGATGAGAACTGGCATCATAATGAACTTCCGCTTCATGCACATCCAAGGAGGAAGGTTATACATACATAGAGTCACGGGCCAGGTGCTGTGATTGCTGCTCTGCTCCCCGAAAGGATTAACGCCATCCGTGCTTAAAGCAAACCATACGTTCCTTGGGTCCTTTGCAAACTCCTCGCAGTACTTTCTCTTGATTTTTCTCCACTGCGACCCATCAGCGGGTGCTCTCAACTTCCCGTCTTTCTTACGGTCCTCACTGTGCCATCGCATCAACTTGGCATGCTCTCCGTTTCTGAATAGACGTTTCAACCGTGGTATTATAGGAGCATACCACATCACCTTTGCAGGAACCCTCTTCATGGGCGGCTCGCCGTCAACATCACCAGGGTCATCTCGTCTGATCTTATACCGCAATGCACCGCATACCGGGCATGTGTTCAGATCCTTGTATGCACCGCGGTAGAGGATGCAGTCATTAGGGCATGCATGTATCTTCTGCACCTCCAATCCTAGAGGGAATACGACCTTCTTTGCTGCGTATGTACTGTCGGGCAATTCGTTATCCTCTGGAAGCTTCTTCTTCAATATTTTCAGTAGCTTCTCAAATCCTTTGTGAGCCACATCATTCTCTGCCTTCCACTGCAGCAATTCCAGTACGGTACCGAGCTTTGTGTTGCCATCTTCGCAATTGGGGTACAACCCTTTTTTGTGATCCTCTAACATGTGATCGAACTTCAGCTTCTCCTTTTGACTTTCGCATTGCGTCCTTGCATCGACAATGACCCGACGGAGATCATCATCATCGGGCACATCGTCTAGTTCCTCTTGATCTTCAGCAGCTTCACCCGTTGCAGCATCGTTGGGCACATCGTCTGGTTCCTCTTGATCTTCACCAGCTCCCCCCGTTACACCATCATCGTATTCAGGGGGCACATAGTTGTCATCGTACTCTTCTTCTTCGCCGTCTTTCATCATAACCCCTATTTCTCCGTGCCTCGTCCAAACATTATAGTGTGGCATGAAACCCTTGTAAAGTAGGTGGGAGTGAAGGATTTTCCGGTTAGAGTAAGACATCGTATTCCCACATTTAGTGCATGGACAACACATAAAACCATTCTGCTTGTTTGCCTCAGCCGCATCGAGAAACTCATGCACGCCCTTAATGTACTCGGAGGTGTGTCTGTCATCGTACATCCATTGTCGGTTCATCTGCGTGCATTATATATAATTAAGTGTGTCAAAAACCATTACAGAACATCATGAATAGATAATTAAGGGACCAAATTAATAGAAGTTCATCATCACATTAAAAGCAAAGTACACACATAGTTCTCATCTAACAACATATAGCTCTCCAGAGCATCTAATTAACTTTCACCATACATTGAAACTATGTAAAACATTTCAATGCGAAAACAAATGCAATCATAATCGCAACCAAGGTAACAATTGATCCAACGACATAATGATACCAAGCCTCGGTATGAATGTCATATTTTCTAATCTTTCTAATCTTCAACCGCATTGCATCCGTCTTGATCTTGTGATCATCGACGACATCCGCAATATGCAACTCCAATATCATCTTCTCCTCCTCAATTTATTTTATTTTTTCCTTCAAGAAATTGTTTTCTTCTTCAACTAAATTTAACCTCTCGACAATAGGGTCGGTTGGAATATCCAGTTCAACCACCTCCTAGATAAATAAAATCTATGTCACGTTGGTCGGCATAATTGTCATCAACAATAAATGAACCAAATAGTTATAAAAAGATAATATATACCACATCCGAATCATAGACAGGACGAGGGCCGACGGGGGCGGATACCAAAACCATCGCACTATATAATAAGAAGAAATAATATAAAAGTAAGAAAATAATACAAGTATCTATCTAAACATCCAAGTAAGAATATTTTTCCTTTCAGAAAGAAGATAAGAACAAGAGGCTCACCACGGTGGTGCCGGCGATGAGATCGGCGTGGGTGATCGACGACGGTGAAGACGGGGACGGGGCGTGACGGACCGTTAAATCTAGACAAATATTGAGGAAAATGGAGCTTGCAGGTCGAGCTTGGAGAGGAGAAAGCTTAAGTAGTGTGGCTCGGGCATTCCATTGAACACCTTGTGTGCATAGGAGGTGAGCTAGAGCACCACCAACCCCTCTCCCCTCGGCGGCCAGAAAAAACAGAGCAGTGTGCTATGCTCTTATGCGAGGGGGTATATATAGGCAACTCATTGGTCCTGGTTGGTGGCATGAACCGGGACTAAAGGGCAGCCTTTGGTCCTGGTTCAAGCCACCAACCGGGACCAATGGTGGTGGGCCAGGAGCGAGGCCCATTGGTCCCGGTTCGTCCCACCAACCGGGACCAAAAGGTCCAGACGAACCGGGACCAATGGCCCACGTGGCCCGGCCGGCCCCCTGGGCTCACGAACGGGGTCCAATGCCCCCATTGGTCCCAGTTCTGGACTGAACCGGGACTAATGGGCTGACTCGGCCTAGACCTTTGCCCCCTTTTCTACTAGTGCGCCGACGTCGACGGCGACGGACTCCTCTAAGCCGTGAGTTAGGGGGGTGTGTTGGAATAAGTCACGGTGTCTGGTGCGGTCGGGCGCGTCGGGCGCATAGGGTGCGCGCGGGACATAGCGGCGTGGCGTGTGTGTATGGCGTGATGGTCCAGTCGGGTGAGCTAGCTAGCTAGATGCATTGGCGGTTCCGTTGCGGGCGGTCGGTTGTGCGCGTGGGAGAGCGTTGCGTGCGCGCATGGAGTTTGCTGGAAGTTAGATCGCGGGCTCGTTGGCTGAATGCCAGGTCGTGTGGTTCATGCAGTTAGTGGCTAGCATGACGGGCCGGCTACGGATGCGTGAGTCTGCTACTTAGGAGTTGTACCATGTTTGCTTGTCAGTGCAATGCAGGGAGAATAGAAGTGAGAAACAACCGAGGCTGTGTGTGTGCGGCTGGCCACCAAAACTATCTGCTTGTACTTCTTCGTCTAACTCCGTCCGTAGCAAGAGAGAGCTGCTCCAACATTTGGTATCAGAGCTTCGGTGGGATCTTGCCAGCGGCCATGGCGCTCGTTCCACACGACGATGTTGCAGGCGCGATGTCGTTGCAGTTTCCGCTGTTGACGACGACGAGCAATACCTCCTGGGCCAACAAGGCGGAGGCTATCCTAGCCGCCCAGGGGCTGTGGAGTGCGGTGGCTCCGGCGGAGGGCGCGGCGGTCGACACCGGGAAGAGAAAAACGGTGTGGACAGCGATGCTAGGTGCGCTGCGGGAGGATTTGCTGATGCAGGTGGCGACGAAGCCAACCGCGAAGGAGGTATGGGAGTCTCTCAAGGTTCGCTTCATCGGCGCCGATCGGGTGCGGGCGGCGAGGCTCGTGACGTTGTGCGGCGAGTTCCATCGCCTGCGAATGGACAACGGCGACGAGCTGGACGAGTACGCCAGGAAGGTCAGTGACATGGCGGCGAGGTAGACGGTGCTCGCGTCGACGCTCGACGATAGCGCCATGGTGAAGAAGTTGCTCAACACCGTGCCGGACCGCCTGTGCGCCGCGGTGGCCGGAATCAAGCAATTCTGCAACATGGAGGAGATGGTGTTAGAGGAGGCGCTCGGACGGCTCAAGCCATTTGGAGGAAGGACGCAGCGGCGCGTGCTGTCCGGTGGCGAGCGCGCAGACGGGCAGCTGATGATGACAGCGGCACAGTGGGTGGCTCGGCAGCGACGGCAAGGCGGACGCGGCTTCGGTGACCACGACGACGATGGCGTGACGAGCACAACGTCAGGCAACGGAGGAAAGCACCATGGATACTGCTACAAATGCAGGGAGCATGGGCACTTCCGGCGCGACTGTCCGTACTTGCGGAAAGGACCGGAGGCGGAGCATGCTCTACTGGCCAACGCCAACTGTTGGACAATAAGCCGTGGAGAACCCGGGGCATGGCGTGCGCGTGTGTGCGTGCAATGGCCGCGTCGGGCTGGAGCCAAGGGCGGCCTAGGTCGCGTGCGTGCGTGACCAGGTGTGTATGCGTGTGTGTCCGTTGCGTGCAATGCTCGGGCCGTTGCGTGTAGGCGAGTAGCGCGGGAGGAGACCGTGTCGGGCGCGCGAGGTGGTCGTGGCGATCGCGTTCGGGCGTGATGCGCGGGCGCGGCCAGTGCGCGCGGGACGTGGGGGAGTGGGTGTGCGAGTGGGAGCAGGGCGAGGCCGTGCAGGCCGGTGCTCGCGGGTATAAAACCCTGGTTCCTCTCTGTAGCTCGTTGACACGGTCGAGTCCATGCTCGAGGAAAGGGAAAAGGCGTACGTGCGCCGGCAAAAACCCAGTGTCCACTGTGTCCTCCAGTCTTCTTCTTCCTCATGTTTCTGTCGTTCGAGCGCAGAGGCCAGGCGAAGTGTAGCAAGAGGTAGAGGAGAGCTAGGGTTTGGGGCTTCGGTTCCAACAATTGGCAGCAGAGCGACAGGTTGAGGGAGCACGCCAGCGGCGATGGCGCTGGTTCCACACGGCGGCGGCACAGGCGGGTCGGTGTCCATGGGGATGCCGATGCTCTCGCCGGATGGCTACACTGTGTGGGCGATCAAGGCGCAGGCCATTCTTGATGCCCACACACTATGGGAAGCGATGGCGCCGGGCGACTCGCCAGTGAACAACAAAAAGTGCAAGACGGCGAGGGCACTGATCTTGCAGGGGCTGCCGGAGGACGTGTTGCTCTCGGTGGCGACGAAGACCACTGCCAGGGGGGTATGGGACTCCCTGTCGGTGCGGTTCGTCGGCGCCAAGCGGGTGCGCACGTCGAGGAGGGCGACACTGCGCGGCGAGCTGGACCGGATGAAGATGGAGGAGGGTGAGCTGTTGGACGCGTACGCCGGACGGCTCGCAGGCATGGCGGCGCGGTTCGCGGGGCTGTGGGAGACGCTGGGGGACACGGAACTGGTGAAGAAGCTCTTGGACACTGTCTCGGACCGCCTCTTCCCCGTCGTCACCGGCATCGAGCAATTCTACGTGCTGGAGGAGCTCACCTACGACGAGGTGCTCGGGCGGCTGCGCGCTTTTGACGAGCGTGTGCGACGCCGCGGGCAGAGTAGTGGCCAGCGCCAGGATGGCCAGCTCCTGTACACTGCGGCACAGTGGCGGGCGCGGGAGCGGCGTCAGAGCAAAGCTGGAGACGACGACGACGACGCACGGAGCGTGGCGACGCGGGACGGCGGCAACAAGAAGGGCCGCTGCTACAAGTGTGGCGAGCGCGGCCACTTTAAGCGCGACTGCCCGGAGCTGCGGAGGGCGCCGGCGGCGGAGCAGGCGCTCATGGCGGACGTCGACTTTTAGGACAACGGTCTCCTCTGAGCCTTGGCTTAGGGGGAGAGTGTTGGGCAATAAGCCGTGGCGAACCCGGGGCATGGCGTGCGCGTGTGTGCGTGCACTGGCTGCGTCGGGCTCGAGCCAAGGGCGGCCTAGGTCGCGTGCGTGCGTGACCAGGTGTGTGTGCGTGTGTGTCCGTTGCGTGCAACGCTCGGGCCGTTGCGTGTAGGCGAGTAGCACGGGAGGAGACCGCGTCGGGCGCGCGGGGTGGCCGTGGCGATCGCGTTCGGGCACGATGCGCGGGCGCGGCCAGTGCGCGCGGGACGTGGGGGAGTGGGTGTGCGAGTGGGTGCAGGGCGAGGCCGTGCAGGCCGGTGCTCGCGGGTATAAAACCCTGGTGCCTCTCTGTAGCTCGTTGACACGGTCGAGTTCGGGCTCGAGGAAAGGGAAAAGGCGTACGTGCGCGGGCAAAAACCCAGTGTCCACTGTCTCCTCTGTTGGAGCCGACTCTCTCAACTCCCTTCTTCTCTCACGGCTGTTTCACACAACCCACACACACACGAGACAATGGAGAAGAGGATATTTGGTGAGCTGCCGTACAGGGCCGGTCCTGGGGATTTTGGGGGCCCAGGGCGAAACTAGAACATGGGGCCCATAGTATAAACACTCAAAATAAAGAAACATCATTGTCAACAAATAATGGAGAAAAGCAATGAAGGTTAAGTTTCATGCAAAACTCTACCCAGCTATCACATTTCCCCAAAAAATGTGTGAAGGAGTACTACTTATGAGGTAAACAAAAGCTAGTAGTTTCCACAGAATGAATCGGAATGCATGTTAAGAACCATATTTATTTATTAATCAAGAAGAACCAGCCAAGTGCAGGCCTCACCTGCAGGACTATAAAAATCGCTCTGAAAATTTCTAAAATTTAGGATGCTAGAAAACTGTAACATCCAGCAAAATTCTCGGCAATCAGCAACAATCTACAGGGTCATATGTGATTTTAAGATGATGGATTCTAAGAAAAGTGTGGCAAACTTATTGGGAAATTCAAGCTTAACATGTTACCTGGCGAATCATGTTAATCTCTTCGTCTCAATGGTCAGTACTAGCAAGTCTTCCGCGTTTTTTCCTGAACATAGTCTTCTGTGTTTAGAAATCCTTCTTTCTATCCACATTGTGAGGTGCACGTCTCTGCAGCAAACTGATAGTAAATTCGATACTGAAACACTAAACTAAGGAAGAGATTACCTTATCTAACAATAAACATGCTATATCTAACATATAGTACTGCAATAATTGAAAAATACCGACGTACCATGGCAAATTCCCCATGGCACAGGCTAGGGAAAAATCGCCTCCGCCTGCTGACGAGGGCGTCTCTGGCTGATTGGCGTGAGCGGTGACCCAGCCGCGTAGTTGCTATTCCCATCGGATGCAACGACCTTCAGGCGAAGGCGCTGAGCCGCCGAGATGAACTAGCGAAGGCGATTAGGGCATCAGATCGGGAGAGAAGCAAACGTCGTGCCTCGTGCGTGCGCGTGACGACTGGCTCCTCGTTTTCCTTTTTTTTTCTTCGTCTAGGCTCCATGTGGATCGGCTCCAAGTCAAGCGTACGGCCCAGTATTTCTTTCTTAGCGTAGCTAAAGGCTAACGTGACATACAGGGGGCCCCCTAGCGATCAGGGGCCCAGGGCGGCCGCCCCGTTCGCCCTGCCCCAGGGCCCGTATCACACAGCCAAGCCCTTTTCTTCTCTCTATTTCTTGTCAAAGGAAACATGCTTTGCATCTGTATAAGTAGCAGCCACACAGGCGCACTACCCGGCCACTAGCAGTGCCCACGCACGCATAACTCTTCCCCTAGAATCTTTCTAGGACGTGCATGCTCATGCGGCTAACTAACCTATCCATGCGCTAACAAACCTACTAAATCTTCACAGCTCCAAACTGACCCGTCCAACGTTCCAGCCCATCACTAACCTGGCCGATTCTCACGGCCGTGCCGCATCTCACGACACCACCGCATCACGTCTTGCACGCCACTTCACGTAGCTGCCTGACATCTCGCTTCTTCCTTCGTGCCTCGACTGAATTCTCATCGGACAACTCCCTAGTCTATCTAAACTACATGCAGGACTGAAATAAACGGGAGTTTTTACGGTGCATCATACTACCAAATTGGAGGTGTAGTATTAAGTTGGATCCAACGGTTGATATATATCGGCTTATAATTTTGTGGAGGACAGCTTCGTAATTTTTCCATCGGTAGATTTGTGTCTACAAGGCCACGATTGACTCAGTTCCCCGCCTCCCTACTTAATCGATCACCATTACATGCATGTGGACAGTTGATAGGGATCAATCGAGTAGGAAAACAAAAATTAATCGATCGCCGCCGTACCTCAATTGCACGCTGCATGTATCAGCGCCCCAGCACGCTCCTCGCCTCCTGTTGCACCGCCGCCGAGGCGGAAGGTCGACGAAGAGGACGACGCGCGCCACGACCGCTGCTCCTGCTCAGCGTCTCCATTAATGAAGAAACTTTTCAGCCGCAAGCATTCCATGCAAAACTGCACTACGAGTCATTAACCAATCGTCCTCACAACGCCGCTGATTGTACTGTTGTCTGATCATTCGGATCTAATCAGTACCTAGTGGACACTGGCTTGACAGCACGGCCGGAGGAGAGCAGCGTATTCCTAGACCGTACACCCTGCGGAGCCTCACGTTTATCCCCATCCCCGTACCGCCACCATCCCCCGCTTCTTCAGCAACGCAAATGTCAGTTCCGGCGACCAGTCATCGGTCTGGGAGGACGGGTAGGTCATCTGCAGGGACTTCAAGCGAGCGCCGGCGGCGCCGCGGTTTCCAAGTTGACCGGGTCCGCGACCATGGAGGGCAACTTGAATGTCAGCTCCGGCGAGAGCTGTCTCATGCATGGACTAACCAAGGGAAAACTGGCTGCGGGATTCTATTATAATAGAAAAATGCCCAAAGTGTCCTTTTGGCCTAAATATACTATCCATATTTGGATGTAGTATTGCCCTATCTCTACCTTTGGATCACAAAAATGAACGGACCAAAATAGTTAGATGTACTGTAAAAGGTCTCTAATTATTAACTAATGCCCTCGTACGTGCAGCTTTAGAATTGCCAAATCCTTTCAGGCAGGCAGCTATGCTGATGACAAAACTATATGTTGGCATGGTACATACCGTCGTTTTAGCACTACCTTACCTCTATTTTTTATTTATGGTGTTCTTTGTACTACTTTGACAGTTGATGAATAGATCGAAATTTATCCTTGCAAAAAAAGTACCTTACTTGCTCATGCATTGTTGTTTCAACAGGACAACAGTAGGAATGTAAGAAAGCAGCGAGCAAAGGCAACTCGCAACGCAATTGCTCTGAGTACACACCCATTGTCCCTTAACGAGGTGTAACAATGGTCATGGATGTAGACGTCACGGGGTTCCGTAGTAGCAAGGAAACGACGGAACTGGATCACAATTTGTTGGTTGATTCTTGTCGGCAACATTATGATCATGTTGAAGTCGGCGGCCAGAAGCCATGGGAAAGAGTGGAAAGAATGATCATCATGTAAATATTTAAGTAATCATCCCGGGCCCACTAACCTGCCGGCCAACATGGGGTAATAAGAGTTGTTATATGTTGCAGTGCAATGTAAGTTGCCACCATGGGTGCCATCCGTGTGAAGGAAGAAGAATTCTTAAATGGATACCATCTTAAAGATAGAACCATTTTTTGAAAGGATGTTTAAAGGATACCATCTTTTTTTTTACGAAAAAACTTCCAATCTATTCATCTTCAATCATGGCAGTACAACGAACACCAGAAATAAAAATTACATCCAGATCCGTAAACCACCTAGCGACGACTACAAGCACTGAAGCGAGCCGAAGGCGCGCCGCCGTCATCACCCCTCCATCGCCGGAGTCGGGCACAACTTGTTGTAGTAGACAGTCGGGAAGTCGTCGTGCTAAGGCCCCATAGGACCAGCGCACCAGAACAGCAACCGCCGCCGATGAAGAATAACGTAGGTTGGAAGGATTCAACGCGAAGACACACGAACGTAGAAGAACAACGACGAGATCCGAGCAAATCCACCAAAGGTAGATCCGCCGGAGACACACCTCCACACGCCCACCAACAATGCTAGATGCATCGCCGGAACGGGGGCTAGGCGGGGAGACCTTCATTCCATCTTCACGGAGCCGCCACCGTCTCGCCTTCCTGAGCAGGACACAAACCCTAACAAGACAGGAAAAAACGACTGAAAACGGAGCCCTCCCGCCGGCCCTTGACAGGATCCACCGCGCCTCCATGGCCCTAGGGCCACCGGAGACGAGGCGGACCTGCGGCAGCGCCGGCGAGAGGCAGAAACCCTAGCTTTCTTTTTTGGGGGAGGAGGAGAGACTTGGGAGAGGAGTTGCGGCGTGCGTGTGCAGCCTCTGCGTGAGTTGTTGCCGGATGTGGTTAAAGGATACCATCTTAAAGATAGAACCATTTTTTTAAAGGATGTTGAAAGGATACCATCTTAAAGATAGAATCATTTAAAAAAGTTATGGATAGTGATATGCTGAGATCTTTCTGATATTAATTGAGTGAGATAGGGAGTAAATGATCTCTAGCTGCAAGTTTATATATAAAGATATAATCGTGTGAGCTTCTGGACGGCCATATAGAGAGGAGAAGAAGAACTTTGTGTCTGGTCTTATGGAAGGGAAAGCTATTCTTCTTTGCCTTATGGTGATTGTGCAGCTCGGAAATTCCATTCATGCTGGTACGAAATTGATCTCCCTTTTCCTATATGTTTCATTTCTCATGTCAACTAGAGTTGAGTAATATTTTCAGCCAAAAAACACGATCTTTCTTGGATTTTTCACAATATGGACTTCTTCTAATGATGTGTGCTCTTCTCTACAGCGGACTGCTTTATTGGAATTGCATTTGGAGCCACTTCATGCACGGAATTAAAATGTCGTTTGTCCTGCATGAAAAAATGGGGACCCGAAGTCACCTAATCGTACTGTACTGAAGTCATCCCAAACTTTCAGCATTGTTACTGTGTTGTTTGTGACACCTAGAGTTGCACTAGGTCATGATGTTCAACGATGTATCTTATCATTTTTGTTGGATATACCTCAAAGTTGGGTGATTGCATGCTTGCAAACAATAAAGAAAAGAGAAATAAATAGACAGATCTGGCTGTGATGGGCATTCTCGCAACTCTAACATAACCGATTTGGATTTCCGATGACCAGTCTCCATGAAACAGAATGTCCCAACATATTTAATCAAGGTCATCGCTAATAACACATGAAAACACCATAGCCCTATACACCAACGCAATTGCTTAACTAGGCGGTTATCAAAGTGGTCTAATGACCACCCAGCCTATTAGCAAAGAAGGTTAAGAGCTACTCAGAATATAATTAAAATTGAGGAAAAATCCATGAAAGACACAAAGCCTGGCCACTGAGGAAAAAATATATATTCCAGCACTGCATGGATACCCACTACCAGAAACTCGACTTTTCCCCGCGACTGGAAACCCACAGGAAAACTAAATTTACCGTCAGGAAAATATTTCCTGTCGGTGAATCCGCCAGGAATAAAGCGACAGGGAAATGTGTTTTTGCCTGACGATAAACCGACAGGAATTATTTTCCTGTGGGGTTTTCCTGTCGGTCACCCCCAGAAAAAATCCTAATCCATCAGGTTTAGAAACTACCTTACTGTGACGGTGCCCGTCAGGAAAACACGCCAGGGAAAGGAAATTTCATGTCATGGTACCCCCCACAGGAAAATGCATAGCATCACATTGGTTTGAAAACTGAGCTGAAGATGATTAACCATGCATTCAATCAATGCAAAGCCACCCGCTTAACACATATTAAGCAATTGTCCAGATCATATGTCAATAACAGCCAAACATCCAAAAACAATCTAGAAACATGTCATAGAAGTTCCATACATATATTTGAGCAAAAGTACCATACAACAGTCCAACACTCATACAAGCCAACACCACTTAGTACTGATCCATCACACTGACCACCACTAATTATCATCCATCACACTGCCCAAAGCAATGCAGTGATAACAAAATACATGGATAGGAAACCTTCTAGGTTGATGATCAGGAACATTAGTTAAATGCATATCACTCCACCGAAGTTAGATTATGTCACAAACCCTAATGAAGTTGATGAATTTGGTAACTAGGGGAGCCCCAGCTACCTGGCCGTTTCGAGAAGCTATGAGGAAGTGTCACACATGTTGTGCAGCAGCACGGCCGTTTTGAGGATGCATTCTTCATGTGATGAGAAACAGAAAACAGTATACAACGTGAACTAAACTGCATGCAGCAGTTAGGTGTGTAGGGACGTTCTCATGACTACATGCATAGCTATCAGATGATCTAGCAGGGCCTATTTGGCTGTTTTATATAATGGCCATCGCAAAGGGTACATCTTCCTTCCTCCACTAACAATCAGTAGTAACAAGTCAGCTAGCCATATCTTTACTGGGTGAAAGCATGTGGTCATGGCTAGTAGCTAGATACTCCAGTAACTATTACTTGTTTCAGAACCATTCTACGATCGATCATTATTAGATACATACGTGCAATTAATTGCTATGAGATGTTGGAGTGAAACAAGCAAGGCATGTGATTTCAGATGTGGACAGTGTGAAAGAGTGGATCCGGTTACGAGGGAAGAGTGTTGTTCCATTCGCATCATCAAATCTATCCGTCAACAATGGTGCCGCAAACCAAGACTATGTAAGCAGCATCCCTGGGCTTAGGACGAAACCGACGGCGAATCCACCGGGCAGGCTTCGATAGGCTCAAGCTTGCCCTGCAAAATCGGGGAAATGGTTTTTACGCATCATTCGAGCAAGCGAGACATGGCGTTGTCTAGCCCTTCGCCATTGCGGGGTCGCGCCTGGACGTGTAGGAGGAGGCTGCAATCCCGCTGGTTGGCCACCATCTGTCGCCGAACTGCGGACCAAGGAAGGAGTCCACGCTTAGTCCCCCACTCCAGGACCAGGAACGACCAAGGGAGGCTATTCCAGGAGGTCGCCGGCCGGTTTGCCGCCTCACCGGACTGCTGAAGCCTAGAGGGAAGAGTACTAGTCCACGCCCCACAAGGCCACGCAGACGCAGCAAGCCCTGCACTCAGAGGCTATATGGGCCCTCCCAATAAAACTCGTTTCAGATTCACTCTCGTCCAGCTCGATTTATTTGACCACTCAACTAGTAACGCATTGACTGTCTCACAATACACATGTTGACCATTGACTTTTCACAACTCAGCGCCCTTGGGTTCACGGCCATGCGATCGGACGCCTCGCTCTTCGTTTTGCACCGAGCACACGATATGGCGTATCTTCTTCTCTACCTGTTAGAGATAGATTTGGCATACATGTATTTGATAGTCTAGAAATTGTAATTCGTCTCTTATCTTATTTTCAGGAGATTTCTTTCCCTCCAAGTCTTGTACTCAATATATACTCGCCCTCGAGGCTCAGTAATACATTCATCATATTCGGTCAATCTCTCTCTCACCTCGATGCTAAATCCTAGCCACCGCCGCTTCCGCACCCCCGCGCCACCCCCGGGGCAGTCGGCCTCCATGTCCACCGCCGGGGGCAGCGCCGCCCGTACCTAGGGTCATGTTGACTGGCTGCCCAAGAGAGTCCTTTTCCGATCCTTTGATCCGGGTTTTCTCTTTCTCGCTGTTTCCTTGATCCGCGTTTTCGTTGTGGCCTTTCGATCTATGTGTGATCAGTTTGCGTCACCTGCCGCCGCCGTCGACCCCGATGCGTCTCTACTCCGACACCGGCGCGACCGGCTGGCTTCTTCACCGACACGGCCGCCTCGGGTGACATGCGGCCCCTCACGGCCGTCGTCCGCGCGCGGGCCCGCTCGTCGATCTACGCCGGCCGTCACCGCCCTCTCCGACAGGGACACCTGCATCGGCCCGACCTAGCGACCTCGCGTCATGCGGCGGCCTATCATAGCCGCCGTACGCAGGCCGGCCCGCTCATCGATCCACGCCGTCCACCTCCGCCGCATCTGCACGACGGCCCTCGGTCTACCTCGCCAGGCTTGTCCCCGGTGGCGTCAGGCTCGTCGACTGTCTTAGCCCGGGTGTCCCTGCTACGTTGGTCGCTCGGGCCTCGCTGCTAGGGTGTCGGCGCTACTTTGGCAGCCCGGGTGCAGGTCGCACGACGTCCCACGCCGTCTGTCATTGCCTTCTTCATCTTGAACTCCGCCACCAACCTGCCTCTACCGAGCGGCGTCCGCGACCTCACGCGTGATCGGCTTGATCACCTGCTCGCCACAGCGATACGCCTCCTCTACGCCCCGCGACCGAGCTGGCCCATTGGTAGCTCGCGCCTCCGTAGGTCCCGTGAAGAGCATCCCCGAGTTCAGCGCACCCCTCCACTGATCGAGCACCGGGCTGCCGCTGCGTCGCCCCGTCGGGCCGCAGCACCGCGGCCCCGTGGTTCTCCTCGCGGCTGCATCGACTCATCCTTCGCCGCTGTGTCACCCTTCTGGGTCATAGTGCCATGATACGCTATCCCTGCAGCCGCCCCGATGTCGTGCCCGCGGTTGCACCGACCCGCGCGTCACCACTATATCGCCCCTTCTTGACATAGCGTCACGGCCTACGGTCCCCATCGCCGCCCCGTGGTCTTCCCATCATCGCATCGATTTGCCCGCTGCCGCGGCCCGCGGTCCACTCCGCCGTAACCGCGCCTTGACTTCTTGTGGTATGCGCCGCCCCGTCTCCCTTGGCGTGGGAACGCCACTGTCCGCGCCTTTCTTCGTCATGCTGTTGGGTTCTCCTCGCCTACTTCGAGCACCGCTGCTGCGCTCCTAACTTAGCCGCCGCCGCCGCCATCAGGCCGCCTCCGCTTTTCTTCGGCTGTCGCTGCTACCCCTGAAGCCGCTGCCACCGCCCGTCCACCCCCCTTTGTCTTCGTCTAGCACCAGCCCGTCGCGAGCGTCGTCGTCATCTACCTTGACCGCTTCGTCTACTCTGACCACTGATGGCGATATTGGCCCCGCACCGATTGGCGCCGCAATTGTCGTCGAGTCTTTTTCTCTACTGGCCCTTTTATTCCTTGACATGGTGTACAACTCGTCCATGTCCCTCGTCTCCGCATGCCCGGAGCTAGCAACACCGATGTGTGCCATCATTTACGACGTGTCCCGGGGCCTGGCAAGCCTGGTCGGTGCTTCGTCAACTTTGTCTTCATCCGTGTATGCATGCCCGGTGCTGGCAACACCGACTTGTGCCTTCGTCTACGATGTGTCCCGGGCTTGGCAAACCCTGCGCGACTCTCGTCGACACCATCTTCTTTCCGGCGCACCACTACTTCGACACCACTGCGCCTATGACTAACACGGCGCCTCCTTGTGCCCGTGGCACCACGGCGACTACCTCGACACCGGTTACCCTGAATCGACATTGACCACGTTGTTCTTTGCACGACTACCTCTTCCAGAGCTACACCACCCACGCTCTCGGCTACCTCGACAACGGCACAAAGGGTTATCATTCGCTTGAGAAACTTGCCGGCTTCCTCTACTGTCAACGCGTCCGCGTCCGCGTCGCGACACCATCCACGACGCTCCTGGTATTACTACGGGGGATGTTAGCCATCGGCTGCTATTCTCTCCAGTCTGATCGTCCGATGCTCCTGTTGTTCGCAATGCTGCCGCTACGACTGCGGGGGATATTAGAGATATATTTGGCATACATATTATGGAGGAGTAGCGACCATCACCGACGGTCGCAATATCAGAGAGGGAGTGCCCACCATATACCTGAGATGAGAGTTTAGGAAGGAAGACTCGACAGACGTAAAGTCAACCCGTTGCGTAATGAGTAATAGTGATCTGTGTGTTGAGTTTCCTGGTAATTGCCTTCGGTTGATTTTCAATTAATGTTTCAACTATGGAACATATGAACACTAGTAGAAAACGGGCTTTTAGTCCCGGCTCCATAGGGCCTTTAGTCCCGGTTCTAGAACCGGGATAAAAGGGTCGGGACTAAAGCCCCCCCCCCCCTTTAGTCCCGGTTGTGTTACGAGCCGGGACTAAAGGCCCACCACGTGAATCTCTAATCTCTAATCAGCACTTAATCCAAATCGTCTAGCTTCCCGGCCGGTCACCCATCATCTCACTATTCCAGCCCAAGCACGCTTAACTTTCAGGCTCTATCTCCCATAGTTTCCAACTCTGCACTTGTTGTTTTTCTGACAATAGTAAGCTATCAATCCTGTTAACCCTTAGGTCTTGATGTCACATGATTTATTTTTTTAATTCCAAACAATTATTATAATAAACAACAATGATTAACAAACAACAACGATTAATTTAAAACCTAAAAAATACTTCAAAAAAAGGAAAAAATTACAAAAAAATCAAAAATTCTTAAAAAAATAAAAAAAATCCAAAGTAATACAAAAAGTGCAAAATAAAATAAGTAATAATAATATTGAATTTCAATGAAAATAAAATAATAATTATTATTATTATGCCATTTATTCATTTAATATCTTTAAATCTGTAAATCGAAATTCGACAAAAGATGTTCTCCATTATTATCAGAAAAATGTGACCATGATGTCACACGCTTCACCGTTTGAGTTTGAAATTATTATTCTAAAAAACAATAATTATTTAGTAACACTAATATTTGCTGAATAAGTAGTTTAACCACTGTTTGACCACATTTCATTTATTTAACTTATATTAACTGAAGAATTTTTGTGTGTTCAATATGAACCATTCGAAGACACATTCTTAAATTTCAACCCTTTTTGACTTCATTTGCTATTTTTTCATGCACTTAATGATTCTTTGAGCTAAATTATCCTGAAATTGAAAAGCACTACAAATTAACTCCGAAAAGGTTGAAAGTTGGCATGGTAACATCATTTCACCCAATTAGCTTGCGCTAAAAAGTTGAGAGGGTCATGGCAAAAGCTGGATGCACTACGTGTACAAATTGGACCATCTCTTTCGAAGTAACAGGGTTTGGAACGAAAACTCAGTTGTTACAAAGACATTGCAAAATTTTAACTTTATTTCAACTCCAGAAATTTTGTGTGTACAATATGAACCATTCAAAGCCACATCTTTAAATTTCAACCCATTTGACTTCATTTGCTATTTTTCATTCATTTAATGATTCTTTGAGCTAAATTAGCCTGAAATTGAAAAGCACTACAAATGAACTCTGAAAACCCTAAACCCGGGACTTAAAACATCCGAAACTCTATTCTAAATAGTAAATACTAAAGGTTCAAACCCTAATACCTAACCCTAAAGTTGGAAATCTAAACCCTAGCATTAAACGCTAAAACATCTAAAACGTCCAAAAACTCTACTTTCCTTTTGGAACTTTTTGATTTTTAAAAATTGTCCAAAACCATAAACCAGGGACTTAGAACGTCCGAAGCTCTATTCTAAATAGTAAGCACTAAAGGTTCAAACCCTAGCACTAAACCCTAAAGACGTCTGAAACATCCAAAAACACTATTTTCCCTTTGGAATTTTGTGATTTTAAAAATTGTCGAAATGGAAAACTTATTGTTTCATTGGATCAATCATTTTGTTCTGCAAATTTAGGTGCTGTGATTGCTGCTCTGCTACCTGAAAGGATTAATGCCATCCGCGCTTAAACCAAACCATACGTTCCTTGCGTCACCTGCAATGTCCTCCCCATACTTTCTTTTGATTTTTCTCCACTACGTCCCTTCAGCGGGTGCCCTCAACTTCTCATCTTTCTTACGGTCCTCACTGTGCCATCGCATCAACTTGGCATGCTTTTTTGTTTCTGAACAGACGTTTCAACCATGGTATTATAGGAGCATACCACATCACCTTGGCAGGAACCCTCTACCTGGGGCACTCGCCGTTAACATCACCAGGGTCATCTCGTCTGATCTTATACCGCAATGCACCGCATACTGGGCATGCGTTCAAATCCTCGTACATACCGTGGTAGAGGATGCAGTCATTAGGGCATGCATGTATGTTCTGAACCTCCAATCCTAGAGGGTATACAACATTCTTTGCTGCGTACGCACTGTCGGGCAATTCGTTATCCTTTGGAAGCTTCTTCTTCAATATTTTCAGTAGTTTCTCAAATCCTTTCCCAGGTACACCATTCTCTGCCTTCCACTTCAGCAATTCCAGTGTGGTACCGAGCTTTGTCTTGCCATCTTCGCAATTGGGGTACAGCCCTTTTTTGTGATCGTCTAACATGCGATCGAACTTCAGCTTCTCCTTTTCACTTTCGCATTGTCTCTTTGCATCAACATTGGCCCTGCGAAGATCATCATTGGGCACATTGTCTGGTTCCTCTTGATCTTCAGCTTCCTCCGTTGCAGCATCACTGTATTCAGGGGGCACATAGTTGTCATCATCCTCTTCTTCTTGGGTGTCTTCCATCATAACCCCTCTTTCTCCGTGCTTGGTCCGAACATTATAGTGTGTCATGAAACCCTTATAAAGGAGGTGGGTGTGAAGGACTTTCCGGTGAGAGTAAGACTTCGTATTCCCACATATAGGGCAAGGACAACACATAAAACCATTCTGCTTGTTTGCCTCAGCCACTTCGAGAAAATTATGCACGCCCTTAATGTACTCGGAGGTGCGTTTGTTACCGTACGTCCATCGCCGGTTCATCTGCGTGCATTATATATAATTAAGTGTGTCAAAAACCATTATAGAACATGATGAATACAAAAGTGGCCAAATGAATAGAAGTTCATCATCACATTAAAACCAAAGTACGTACATAGTTCTCATTGAACAACATATAGCTCTCCAGAGCATCTAATTAAACCATGCGTTGAAACTATCCAAAACATTTCAATCCAACAATAAATGCGACCATAATTGCAACTAAAGTAACTATTTCACGTGTTAATACTTATTGTTCCAAATGAAATATAGTTAATTAGAGAATGACAGTGCCAGACATACATACACACTTTATCATATGCGTAGTGTGCCACACCAATGTTGGTTGCCATCCTGACATCGCGCACAGGAGACATTTCTCCACAGTCCAATGCCGCTTGCACACCTCTACTTTAACGCCTGAGATGCTCCAAGACGAATTTACATTGCTATTTTGTTTACGTGAAGACTGCATGCATGCACAACATAAGTTTTACTCTTACCAGAAACGAGCTTTTGGGTTTGGGCTGCTCAGAGATTATTCCCATCGTTTCTGCTCCGGTGCTCCCCCCTGGGCTGAAAGCGGGGTGGAAAAACACATCGACGGCCAGGATGAACCAAAAACGATTCATAACGAGGGGCATGATCGTCTTTGTTGCCCCCGCGTATAGCCGTCAAGGAGCCCTGGGAGGCCGTACGGGCCCGGTTAGATCGTATGCCCGGCCGCATACGTATGCCCGTCCGTATATGTATTTGTTTGTATACGGCGGCCTTTCGTGCACGCGTCAAGCCGCCCGCGCGTGGGGCAGCACGTGTCATGGGTAGTTGCCAAAACTGTCCCATCATATAAATGTGGACGGCAACCACCTCCGGCCGCATCGCCCACCATTTCCCCCCGCCGCATCCTCTCCCTCTCTCCACTCTCCACTCCCCACTCCCTCTCCTCTCCAACCTCCTCGTCTCCCTCACAGCATCCTCTCCATCGCCATGGCGGACGCAGGAGGCGAGCGCCCCGATTGGTGGAGCAGGCGCGGCAGGTCGCTGCGGGCACCTTTGTGAGGGGGCGTGCCGGCGTCCAGCGCGGTGCTCCCTCCGCTGGAGATCTGGAGAAGGCGGGGGCGGGCCGCAGCGGCGCGGTCCAGCCAGATGCGCCCACTCTGGCAAACTCCGGCGAGGCGCAGAAGGTGGAGGCGGGCTCTGGCGAGGCGCAGAAGGTGGGGGCGGGCTCTGGCGAGGTACACGAGGTGGAGAAGGTGGAGAAGGTGGAGGCCGGCTCCGGTGAGGAGGAAGCGGAGCAGAAGGTATCTGCGGCTAACTTTTAGTTGGTAGTTTTTAGATTGTAGGGTTTGTGGCCAGAACTATGTTTGGTTAGATTTGTTGGAGGTAGGGTTTTCTCTGCATTAGGGTTTTTCTGTATTTGATTCGTGCAAGAATGGTGGACCACGTATGATTATTAGATTAGGTTAGAAGTAGCTAGATTCAGGGATGGGTTTTTTTTCAGATGTTTAATAGATTAGTAGTGGAATTTTTGCAATTCCTCAGGTGTTTGGAGTCAAATATATACTTCTGTATTGGTTTGGATTGGTGCCAGCGTTAGTTCTTTGGCTTGATGATTAATTAAATGGATGCTTTGTTCTAGGGATTATGGCTGTCATAGTTGCAATTCTTAGATGCTTGATTGATGCATGTTGTCATAGTTGCAGTTATGTGATGCTTGATTGATGCCTGTCAGCCAGAGGCTATGAGCTGGGTTGTGCATGGCCTTGTGTTTTTGGAAATTGTCTACGTGAGGTGATTAGATGGTGCATTAGTTTGGTTGTAAATATAGTGAAGGATGTGCTCATGTACTGGGTGTTGTCATGTTAATCAAAAAGAGCTTCTCAAGGGCTGGATTTTTTTGTGCTGGATTGGGGCTTCTGAAGGAGAGGGGAAGCGTGGTCGAAGGGAAGGGGCAGTCTATGCTTATTTACTTTGGGTTAGTAGTGGAATTTTGTCGTTGCTTCAGAGATATTGACAGCACTGAACATCCTCTCCAATGCCGTTGCTTCAGAGATAAAAGCATCTTGAGGTTTTTTCAGATGCTTATTAGATTAGTAGTTGATTTTTTTGCTTGTTAGAATTCAATTAGTATGAGGATGAATACCTTATTTAAGGGGGAATTTAAGGTCAGATAGATGTCATATGATTATTAGATCAGTAGTTCAATGCTGCTGACATTTATGATTATTTGATTTGATCTGTGGTTCAATGATACTGGATGGAAACATATTTGATTTCGAATGCATTAATTAAGATGTGCCAATGAATTGATTTAGATGATACAAGATTCATCTATAGTATAATTTGTTGTTGTTTAGGTAAATAATGAAATTTTAGATGTTTGTTGGAGATGTATGCATTTATAGTCGAAGTTGTACCTAATTAACTACTGCAGTATGTTAATATGTGTAGGAGCTTTGCTGCATTCTCCCAAAAACATTTGTGCATATTAAAATTTGTAGTTGGCTTCTGTAATTAGTATATACTATATGTAAAGTGTGAAGTAATCATTCCAAGGAAGGATCCTAGCAACGAAATATACTACATGTTCCCATTAAGTAGTGTGTGTGTGTGTGGGGGGGGGGATTCCCTCAAAAGAAAAGTGTTGGGTTAATCCAGGGAATGTCAAGAATCTAGCTTGCATTTTCATTAGCACCTATGAAGGACATCATTTGTTTGTTGATTGATTGCTTATATTCTGTATTTATAAGGAAAGCATTTGGTCACTTGCAACATACCAATGTGGTTCACATTCACAATTTTGTTTGTGTGAAATTCTGTGAACTGCAATTCAATTCATTGTAATTGATGTGCTTGTTCGACAATATAGCAGGAGGAGGAGGATCTTGTGGGCAACAAGAGGAAGTGGGACAAGACTGGGTTCTACCCATATGAGTCTGATGAAATGTTACTTCTGCATTGAGTTAGTATTATGTGTTAATAGTTTTTGAATGCATAATGTATTAATGTCAGTCATTAATGTGTGCAGTATGAATCTGGAGATGATGTGGTCGAGGGGAACCTCGAGTCCTTTAAAGAGAAGGAGGTGTTGAAGAACAGGGCCTAAGGACCTTGCAAGTACTATAACTGGAGGAATGAAAAGTACCTCTGCCCCTAATGCAGCAAGCCCAAGCCCAGGTCTGGGTTATTGGAGCCTCTGATGGAACATTGCCGAGCTACATCGATCTCCAGTCAAGATTACAAGATCATTGGTCAGCATTCTACCCTCCTGAAGGTCCTGAGAAGCCCTGATCTCTAGTCGTACGTCATGCTCATCATCGGAAGCCGGAAGCCGTACTCATCATCAATATATTTGATGATGTTTTACTTTTGGAAAGTTGCATCTGGGTCTGAACTGCTAGAAAACTTGCTATATTAATATAATGTAATGTAATGTATTGTGTGGTTGAACTGGATCTGTTGTGAACTGCCTGCTACCTATTAGAATGCTATCTATATATGTGTGGCCTTATCTTTATTTGTAGTGAAAGCTTCCTCCATGTTTAGTTGTTGTTTCGATGGTGCAATGATCACAAATGGCGCTTCAGTGTTGCTTGAGACATGCTGCAACACTTGTCTATGTTGTGGGCAAGTGCAACATGTTGTGCCCATGTGCCAATTATACCAAATATTGAATGTGGCAATGTTCCAAAATGGCTGTCATGAATTATAGTACATGGGGTTTAGTAAAGTTACTGATAATTGTTCATCCTCACACATTCCATCAACGCATAATTTGAATAAGCAAAAAGATCAAATGTTCCATCATTTGAACCTATGTTGCAATTAGAGAGCAAATATTCCATCATCAAAGTTTAAAAATAACGTGTGCAAAAAAAAAGGAATTTCAAAATAAGATCTACTATATTTTGTAATAAAGTTATATTACCCTACTTATTAGAATTTTGAAAATGTCACTTATTTATAAGAAAAGAAAATATAAATATTCAAAAAGATGTGTTTGCTAAAAATACCTTTTGAATTTTTGGTATGTTATTATTTGAGGGTTCATGTAATTTTTATGTTATTTTTGGAGGGCTCAGGTAATTTTTATGTAAAGTGAAGGAAAAGGAAAAAAATAAACAAAAGGAAAAGCATGGGCCATCCTAGCCGTCTTGGAAACCTAGCTTTATAAATAAAAAATTAAAAAAATAAGAGGGCATTAAAAAAGTAAACAAATATAAGAGGGCATTATAAATTCAAAAAAATTCAAAAATATAGAAAGAATATTTTACAATGCCCCGCCGAGGTATAGACCGATGTTTTGACCAGCAGTCTAGAGGGCATTATAAATAAAAAAATTCAAAAAACTATAAAACCTTGTAAACCCACCTTTGTTTGTGCAATAGATCATGTGTGCCAAAGTTGAGGTCATTTGGAGGTGGTCGAAAAAATGACCGCATTCCGGAGGGGCCATTTGGTCTAACTTAAGCCAATTTTTGAAAAAATGTGATTTTTGCCACCACCTCCAAATCACACAAACTTTCTTGAACATGGTGACCCACATGTGCCAATTATGGCTATGAAAGAAAATTTGGAATTTTTTTTACAATGCCCCCCTGAGGTATAGACCGATGTTTTGAGCAGTCAGTCTAGAGGGCATTATAAATTAATAAAAAATTCAAAAATATATAAAACCTTGGAAACCCACCTTTGTTTGTGCAATATATCATGTGTGCCAAAGGTGAGGTCATTTGGAGGTGGTCGAAAAAATGACCGCATTCCGGAGGGGCCATTTGGTCTAACTTAAGCCAGTTTTTGAAAAAAATGTGATTTTTCCCACCACCTCCAAATCACACAAACTTTCTTCAACATGGTTACCCACATGTGCCAATCATGGTTATGAAAGAAAATTTGGAAAAAGAATATTTTACAATGCCCCCCTGAGGTATAGCCCGATGCTTTCGCCAGTCAGTCTAGAGGGCATTATAAATTAATAAAAAAATTGAAAAAAATATAAAACCTTTGGAACCCACCTTTGTTTGTGCGATATATCATGTGTGCCAAAGTTGAGGTCAATTGGAGGTAGTCGAAAAAATGACCGCATTCCGAAGGAGCCATTTGGTCTAACTCAAGCCAGTTTTTGAAAAAATGTGATTTTTCCCACCACCTCCAAATCACACAAACTTTCTTCAACATGGTGACCCACATGGGCAAATCATGGCTATGAAAGAAAATTTGGAAAAAGAATATTTTACAATGCCCTCTGAGGTATGGACCGATGTTTTGACCAGTCAGTCTAGAGGGCATTATAAATTAATAAAAAATTCAAAAAAATATAAAACCTTTGGAACCCACATTTGTTTGTGCAATAGATCATGTGTACCAAAGTTGAGGTCATTTGGAGGTGGTCGAAAAAATGACCGCATTACGGAGGGGCTATTTGGTTAACTTAAGCCAGTTTTTTAAAAAATGTGATTTTTCCCACCACCTCCAAATCACACAAACTTTCTTCAACATGGTGACCCACATGTGCCAATCATGGCTATGAAAGAAAATTTGGAAAAAGAATATTTTACAATGCCCCCTGAGGTATAGACCGATGTTTTGACCAGTCAGTCTAGAAGGTGTTATAAATCAATCAAAAATAAAAAACAATTTCAAAAAAATTTATTAGATGACTTGAAGGTCAAAACATTAACTTGTCATATATGCAAAAAATATGTGTATTGAACGCAAGTGAGCATGTGTATAATTTAGTGTGTGATTTCAAGATCAAATCAATACACAATGGCAATATGCCAAAAAAAATTGCCCACCTACCAGAGCAGAAGAATTCATACTCCACGGCCTGCATATGACTAGGAACCCTGCGGTGCATGGGCCAGGATGCAGGCCCGTGGTGCAGAATATCTCTGCTGCTAGTAGGCCCCACGGGGCAGAGGGGACGAGAGTTAGGAATGTACTGCCTGCAATTGATAGGAGCATATGAGGGGAGTCGCAGCCGGGTATATACACCGGTGCGACGCTCCCTCGCTTGGTGAGGTGGGACTAAACTCCCACCACCCAACGGCAGTGCACTGCGATGTGCCCTGCGCGGCTCCGCCTTGGGCCCAATTCGGGCGGGCTGGCCCAGGGCGGCCTTACTCCGCTCGCTGATACGTTTTATATTTTCTTTGTTTCTTTTCTTGTTTATATTTGCAATATTTAAAATCAAGTCTCTTTTTTTCTATATTATTTCTAACAGTGTTTACTAAAATTTGAAAAATATGCCAAATTCTGTTGTGTTTTATTTCATTTGTTCGTACTCTTTTGTATATTGATAATATTTACGAAATATGAACTAAAATGTTGTGTTTTAATTCAATTCTTCAATCCAATATTTCTTATCTTTATTATTTTTTAAATACTTTTAGTTTGTAAGATAAAATGTTATGTTTTATTTCACTTCTTCATTCTAATATTTGTTCTCTTCTTTATATTTGAAATATTTCCAAAATGTAAGATAATATGTGGTCTTTTATTGCACTTATTCATTCAAATTTTTTCTTCTGTTTTCTATATTCTCCTCTTTTCTTTGTTCTGACAGTTATAAATTTAAATAATGTATGATATATTGTTCTCTCATATTTCACTTTTCATGGTTGTCTTTCCTAATTATATTTCTGTTTCATACTTGAAATATTATTAAATCAAATATAGTTGAGACAATCGCATGTATGCCTCCACTTGCACCATGTACTACAAGCAGTTCTTCTTCTCGGTCTCACCAATTGATACCAAACTTTTATGCACACACTACGATGACCATAGCAAGCATGCCTGGCAACTACCATTCATTTCCGACACTCTATGCATCTTGTAGGCGTTTTGCGGTGATAAAACCCTAGAACACCGCCGCGGCGTGACGCAACGTGTGTTTTGTGTCCGAAATCATGCACACCTTGCCTGGGGGGCACATTGGCCAAGCTCACATGCTCCCAAAAGTTGGGGTCATCTCATGCATGCTCCACCATGCACCATGTACAAGTCTGACCATTCGGGTCTGCCGGAGGGCAAGTTTGGAAGAGGTTTTCCTTGACGGTCCCACCAAAAGATCCCAAACTTTTTGCACACCGTACCATGACCATGGCATGCATGCGGTAGTAGAATTCATACACCACGGCCCCATTTTTGTTGAAATCCAATTAATATCCATGTGTATTACATGTAAGTGAGCATGTGTAAAATTTATTAGATGACTTGAAGGTCAAAACATTAACTTGTCATGTATGCACAAAAAAATTGTGTATTAAATGCAAGTGAGCATGTGTATAATTTAGCGTGTGATTTGAAGATCAATACACATCGCAATATGCCAAAAAAAGTGCCCACCTACCACAGCAGGAGAATTCATACTCCACGGCCTGCATATGACTAGGAACCCTGCGGTGCATGGGCCAGGATGCAGGCCCGTGGTGCAGAATATCTCTGCTACTAGTAGGCCCAACGGGGCAGAGGGGACGAGAGTTAGGCAATGTACTGCCTGCAATTGATAGGACCTTGTGAGGGGAGTCGCAGCCGGGTATATAAACCGGTGCGGTGCTCCCTCGCTTGGCGAGGTGGGACTAAACTCCCACCATCCAACAGCTGTGCGCTGCGATGTGCCCTGCGCGGCTCCGCCTTGGGCCCAATTCGGGCGGGCTGGCCCAGGGCAGCCTTACCCGCGCGCTGATATGTTTTATATTTTCGTTGTTTCTTTTCTTGTTTATATTTCTAATATTTAAAATCAAATCTCTTTTTTTCTATATTATTTCTAAAAGTGTTTACTAAAATTTAAAAAATAAGCCAAATTATGTTGTGTTTTATTTCATTTGTTCATTCTCTTTTGTATATTGATAATACTAACGAAATACAAACTAAAATGGTGTGTTTTATTTTAATTGTTAATTCTAATATTTCTTATCTTTATTATTTTTTAAATATTTTTAATATGTAAGATAAAATGTTCTGTTTTATTTCACTTCTTCATTCTAATATTTGTTCTCTTCTTTATATTCGAAATATTTCCAAAATGTAAGATAATATGTTATGTTCTATTGCAATTCTTCATTATTTAAATTCTTCATTCCAAATTATAAATTTTATTTTCTGTTTGATACTTCAAATATTATTAAATCAAATGTAGTTGGGACAGTCGCATGCATACCTCCACATGCACCACATACTAGGAGCAGGTTTATCTTCTCGGTTTCACCAATTCAGACCAAACTGTATGCACACCCTAGGATGACCATGGCAAGCATGCATGACGAGTATCGTTCATTTCCAAAACTCGATGCATTTTCTAGGGTTTTTTCCAGCGACAAAACCCTACAACACTGCCCCCACGTGACGCAAGGTGTGTTTTGTGTCCGAACCCGTGCACACCTTGCCTGGGGGCACATTGGCCATGCTCACATGCTCCCAAAAGTTGGGGTCATCTCATGCATGCCCCCACATGCACTATCTACAAGCAGGACCATTCGGGTCTGCCGGAGATCAGGTCTGAAATTGGTTTTCCTTGACGGTCCCACCAAATGGTCCCAAACTTCATGCATACCCTACGATGACCATGACATGCATGCGTGACAAGTATCGTTCATTTTCGACACTCGATGCATTTTCTAGGGTTTTCCGGCGACAAAACCCTACAACACTACCCCCACGTGACGCAACGTGCGTTTTGTGTCCGAATTAGTGCACACCTTGCCTGGGGACCACATTGGCCAAGCCCACAAGCTCCCAAAAGTTGGGTTCATCTCATGCATGCTTCCACATGCACCATGTACAAGCAGGACCATTCGGGTCTGCCGGAGGTCAGGTTTGAAATTAGTTTTCCTTGACGGTCCCACCAAATGATCCAAAACTACATGCATACCCTACGATGACCATGGCTTGCATGCGTGACAAGTATCATTCATTTGCGACACTCGATGCAATTTCTAGGGTTTTCTGGCGACAAAACCCTACAGCACTGCCCCCATGTGACGCAACGTGCGTTTTGTGTCCGAATTCGTGCACGCCTTGCCTGGGGGACCACATTGGCTAAGCCCACATGCTCCCAAAAGTTGGGGTCATCTCATGCATGCTTCCACATGCACCATGTACAAGCAGGACCATTCGGGTCTGCCGGAGGGCAGGTCTGAAAGTGGTTAATGCGTAACCTACGATCTCACGAAATGATCCCAAACTTAATCTGTAACCTACGATGACCATGGCATGCATGCATGCATGATAAGTATCGTTCATTTCCGACACTCGATGCATGTATAATATTGTAGAAATGATAGAGATACTATAAATATTGTTGAACATATACCACTATACAATAACTAATACGTGTCACAAAGAGTTTTTTTAGGGATGAACCAATGATATTTATTTTGAGGGAAGAAACAATGCAGGTAGGTGGGCCGGCCCAGACCGCAAATAAGTGTCGGATCCATATTGTGGAGCCCACAACGCTGCGCTTTCCATCCACGTCGATCACACGCACGTCGATCACGGGAGTAGTTGCTGTTCTGTTACACAATTCTGGGATCGTGCTAATCCATATGTTCCTAATCCCTACGATTGAGGAGCACGTTCAGCCTCGCTTCAACGGAGGAAAATATAGATCGCGATATTGGCCACAGGGAAGTTACGACGACCAAGGCGTCGACCTCGTATATAATGTCCTCCTCCTCACACATGTCGTCGACTAGATCGACTCCTGAAGGTGAGGCGTCGACAGCTCCGTCCGCCACATCCCACAAGCCACAAAAACCCCGAGAAGATCAAGGTCGTCCGCACGTGCAGGCCGACCTCGACGAACTACGTCGAGAACGCATCGCCGACTTCTTTCATCTTCGTCGACCGATCAAGTAAATTGTCCTCCTTCCCTAGCGCCTTCGTAGCAAGCTACTTCCTCCGTCTCGTTGCTTTGATGGACTTAGGTTTACCACATATTTTCAACTAGTACGAACTCGACTAGATGCGTTCTGACCAGATGGCGTAGATGATAACATTCTTTGGTTCTTTCATAGCATGGTAGAATAAGATGTTGTTTCTCGAGAAGCATGATGCAATACATTTTTTGTCACAAGATCCTATTATATTTTTGTCACACGATCCAATTATATTGTTGTGCACATAGAACATTAAAGAGTTATTAACATTAGATGTTGATGAACCTCAAATAGGTACCATTGTTATAGACCCTTGTTTATTTACAGCTGAACAATTTGTCACCCTGTTAGTCACTAGTAAAAAACCAGCCTTTTGTCCGGGTTCATAAGGGCCTTTAGTCCCGGTTCCTGAACCGGGACTGAAGGGTCGTTACTAATACCCTCACCCTTTAGTCCCGGTTCAAACCAGAACCGGGACAGATGGGCCTCCGCGTGGCCACTGCCGGCAGCCCAGGCAGGGGGGCCTTTGGTCCCGGTTGATGATATAAACCGGGACCAAAAGGCTTCCACGCGTCAGCAGCTGGCTGGAGCTGAGGTTTTTCTTTTTTTTAAAGTGGCTCTTTTAGGGGTTTAGGGGGTTATTTTTAGGTTGTTATTAGCTAGCTAATAGAGAGAAGTGTCCTCTCTTATATCTTCATCCTTGGTTTACCTACGCTACTGCTATGTTCATTTCACCCGCAGATATATATATATAATAACTCATGCATGCTCGCATCATACGTACATCATCATATATAAAAACAAGTCCTACTAATTAATCAAGCATCATCATACAACTTCTACTCGTTATTAATAATAAGTCATACGATCATCATCCTCATAGTCATCGAACCCAACCCTACATAATTGTTCTTAGCACATGATCATCAGTATCAGGTAGGACCTAAACACACTTAAGGTAAAAAAGCATAAAACAATATAGACCCTGACTCTCCATTATGAAGAATGGAGTTCATCCTGTCTCCAATTCTTGCGCCTCGCTTCCTTTTGCTTCCAAGAAGCTCATTACGACTCTCCATACATTTTTTCCATCCTTTGATTGTCATGTCTCCACTTCTCTTTGAAATCAGGTATGGACAGTTGAGATTCGTAGGATGACCTGGATATATGCTCAAAACACGAAGGCTGCCGCCATTCTGATACATCAAATGAGGCAGACAATCCTCTGGGATTCTCTGTTGAAAAACACAGTAATAACTTCGTAGCTAGCCATGATGTACTAGTTTTAGAAGTATGCAAAAAGATGCACGGATGTCGTAATAGTAAAAAATCTTACCAGGGTATCTCCATGGTAGTTACCGTAGTTCAACACGTGCACTAGTGGCACGTATTGACCATAATGTTGAGGAGTTCGATTATAGATATTGTAATTCTCAAGATCATTACAAAATCCAACCAGATGAGTTTTCTCCTTGTAAGTTAACTCAGAGCCATCAGTGTAGTAAGTTCTATCTACCATCTTCTGCACATTCTTTGATACTTCAAAATAAGCTGTCAATGGAAATAAGCTGTCAACTATTTTGAAATGAACAATACAAATTAGTTAATAATTAACTATGTTTGAGAAACTCACATAGCGGTAGAAATGGAGGAGTATCAACAAGGACCCAAATGTCCATATTGTCTTGCTCGATTTCAGGATCACCAAGATCCATGGTGACAAGCATACCCTCATCAAAACCATACAACTTGCAAAATGCTTCCCAATTTTTGCAACCAAAATGGGTTACGCTCTCAGCATTATACAACTTTACTTCAAAATCCACATCATGATGGGTCCTTAGGTGAATTTTCTTCGTTTCAAAATTTTCATGGTCTTCAAAATCCATCCTCTCCAAGACATAGCGTCTTGCATGGCATGGGATCAACTATACTCGAATTGTAAAAGATGAAAATTACAAGTTGAAATAGTTGAAGTCATGCTTAATTATGAAAAAAAAACACTTGTCGTCGTTGCGTACCGTTTCAACTTCGAAGGTCTCCTCGAGCTTAATGCTGAAGCGCCGACCATCGTCCAGGTGAGGCCTGTCGCACTCACCTCGATCGTCGTGGCACCAGTCGCACTCCCCCAGGAGACTTTCGTCATCCGATGATGACATTTCCTATACGTTCATAATTCAAAGACTAAATTAGATCATTATTATTCAACTAATCATATGCATATGCCTTGCATAGTGCTCTCCAATTTGAGCATTCAATAAGAAAAATCAAATCGCAAAATAAAGTAGTATTCAAATTAGGATGCCTTCAATTATAAGAAAAAGTACATCATCTCCACGTGTCCGTACATCGAATATTATCACTAATACACGTCGAATACTATATATCATACATATTGCCAGTACAGCTAGAACCGTAGCGCCCGACGGGTATCGGCGCGGGCGGTGGACACCCAAAGGGAAGGAACCATCACAGGATCATAGCTCCAGTGAGATCCCTGAAGAACCTGCCAGGAATTCTCGAACCTGCCCTCCAACGCAACCATGTAGCGACGGACGTGCTGGTCCTCCTCGCTGACACGGTGACGTACCACCTCCGCGGTGTCCGGAAGCCTCGACACCGTCACTGGCCCACGCGACCGCCACCAAACAAGGATCAGGTCAACGACGGGCTGGCTCCTCACCAAGCTACGCCCCCGGAAGGTAGCGCCTCCCAGTACCACCCCGGCGGAGCCCAGTGCCGGACATGGCCCATCTGGTCAAGCAGGTGTCGTCCGCTCCCGACTCTAAGACGAGGATGCGGGATAGGCATCGTCCATGTCGATGCGGGAATAATTGCTTTAACTAAAAAAATAAACTAGTTCTATTAATTTTCTTGCTAAAAATAAACTACTTCTATAGTAAAATAAACCAGTTTTATTAAATCAACTAGTTCAACTACTAAGCACTTACTATAAATAGAATAATGTAGTACTTACTAAAAATAAACAAGTTTACCTAGTTCTAACTAATTCCATTAAACACTTTCTAAGTAGTACTAATTACTAAAAGTTAATTATCGGGGAGGGGGGTATGTCGACAACGACATACCCGATAACAAACAATAAGAAGAGGAAGAAGAAGAAAAAAAAGAGGAGAAGAAGAAAGGAAAAGGAGAAGAAAAAAAAGAAAAAAAGGAGAAGAAGAAGGAATAATAGGAGAACAAGAAGAATTCTTCTTCTTCTCTTCTTTTTTTTCTTATTTTTCATCTTCTTATTTATTTCTCCTGTTATTTCTCTCCTCTTCTTCTTCTCCCTTCTTCCTCTTCTTATTTTCCTTTTTTCTCTCCTTCTTTTTCTTCTAAATATGAACATATACATAAATGACTTTGATCATACATACTGTTCAGATTCCTACACAATATGAACAAAATTACAACAGAAAAGAAAATCTATGAACAAAATAAAAATTCTATGAACAAAATTACAACAAAAAAACCATAAAAATTCTATGAAAAAATTGACATATTATTTGCATTTATATGAACTCACAAACTTTTGCATATGCAACAATAATATCACCAAAAAAATGTAGGAACAGAAAAAAAATTTAACTTTTGCACCTAAACTATACATCTAAATTAAGTACAACTAAATTAACTATGCATCTAAATGAACAATACATCCTAACTATACAACTAAATTAACTATACATTCTAATTAAATTAGGAAATTACGCAGGAGGGGCACGATGTCGGCGGCGAGGAGGCAGGGGGCACGGGGCGGCAACGACGACGGCGCGGTCGGGGGCGACGGCAGGGGTGGCGGACGGCGACAGTGAGGGGCACGGCGTCAGCGGGAAGGAGGCAGGGGGGCACGGGGCGGCGACGGCGACGGCGAGGCACGGGCGACGGCGTTGGGGCAGAGAGGGCGACCACGTCGGGGTGGCGCGGGGCAGCGACTGCGTCGGGGCGGCGCGGGACGGCGTCAGAGGGGCGCGGGACGGCGCGCGGCGATGACGGCGACGGCGAGGCGCAGCCTGGTGGCGTCGTCGATCGGGCGGGGAAGAACGAACTGAATGAAAATTTCACAAGTGCTACTTATATAGACGAAGCATTGGTCCTGGTTCGTGACAGAAACCGGGACGAATGCCTCTCTTTAGTCCCGGTTGATGCCACGAACCGGGACCAAAGGCCACTATTCGGCAGCCCAAAGGGCGGGAAGCGGAGGCCTTTGGTCCCGGTTGGTGGCACCAACCGGGACTAAAGGGAGGCATTGGTCCCGGTTGGTGCCACGAACCGGGACCAAAGGAATGCATTGGTCCCGGTTCGTGGCACCAACCGGGACCAATATCCTGCACCTGCCAAAGCCGCGGTGCAGTGGGATGTTTAGTCCCACCTCGCTAGCTGAGGAGCGGTCACACCTGTTTATAAGCGCCGCCTTGCCATCTCCATTGAACTCCTTAGAACTGCAGGCCTATGGGCCTAATCTCACACCGCTATGCCTGTGGGCCTGCTGGGCCTTCTGCGGGCCTGAATCCTGGCCCATGGATGGGCTTCTAGTCGTATTCAGGCCGTGGTGGCCCAGTAGGTGGCATCTTTTTTTCTTTTTTCGTATTTATTTTTTCATTTCTACTTAGAACTAAATACTTATAGTTTTTTAGTGATTTCTTTTTTCTTTTAGGTCACAAAAATTATAAACTTTCTATTAGTGCCATTAGTTTTCAAATTAGAATAGTTAAAATTTGAATTTTTTGAAATTTGTGTGAATCTCAAGTTTGTGATTAACTTTACTAGTGCCATTAGTTTTTCGTTTCTACTTAGAACTAAATACATATAGTTTTTTAGTGATTTAATTTTTCTTTTAGGTCACAAAAATTATAAACTTTCTGTTAGTGCCATTAGCTTTAAAATTTGAATAGTTTAAATTTGAATTTTTTAAAATTTGTGTGAATCACTAGTTTTACAAAATTTGTGTGAAAACACTTTGTGTATTATATTTACCATGTACAATCTTTCTGCACAAAGATACCAAAAATTATAAACTTTCTGTTAGTGATTCTAGTTTTCAAATTAGAATAGTTAAAATTTGAATTCTTTGAAGTTTGTGTGAATCTCAAGTTTGTGATTAACTTTACTAGTGCCATTAGTTTTTCGTTTCTACTTAGAACTAAATACTTATAGTTTTTTAGTGATTTCTTTTTCTTTTAGGTCACAAAAATTATAAACTTTCTGTTAGTACCATTAGCTTTAAAATTTGAATAGTTTAAATTTGAATTTTGTAAAATTTGTGTGAATCACTAGTTTACTAAATTTTTGTGAAAACACTTTGTGTATTATATTTACTATGTACAATCTTTCTGCACAGAGATACCTAAAATTATAAACTTTCTGTTAGTGATTCTCGTTTTCAAATTAGAATAGTTAAAATTTGAATTCTTTGAAATTTGTGTGAATCTCAAGTTTGTGATTAACTTTACTAGTGCCATTAGTTTTTCGTTTCTACTTAGAGCTAAATACTTATAGTTTTTTAGTGATTTCTTTTTTCTTTTAGGTGACAAAAATTATAAACTTTCTGTTAGTGCCATTAGCTTTAAAATTTGAATAGTTTAAATTTGAATTTTTTAAAATTTGTGTGAATCACTAGTTTACTAAATTTGTGTGAAAACACTTTGTGTATTATATTTATTATGTACTATCTTTCTGCACAGAGATACCAAAAATTATAAACTTTCTGTTAGTGATTATAGTTTTCTAATTAGAATAGTTAAAATTTGAATTCTTGGAAATTTGTGAATCTCAAGTTTGTGATTAAAATTACTAAAAAAATGAACATACATGCGCCTATAGAGAAAATTCAACCTAAATTCATAATCAATTTCCATGAATTCCAGAGAATTCATTATGAATTTAGGTCAAATTTCTTGTATAGGGGCATCTATTTTCATTTTGAGAGGAGCTCAACAATGCGTAGAGGGACGGGCTTATAAACCAGTGTGGGCGCCCTTCGGTTGGCGAGGTGGGACTAAACTGTGAATCGCAATGAGGACCGACCATTTAGTCCCGGTTGGTGGCATGAGCCGGGACTAAAGGTGGCCCTTTGGTCCCGGTTCAGGCCACCAACCGGGACCAATGGTGGTGGGCCAGGAGCCAGGCCCATTGGTCCTGGTTCGTCCCACCAACCGGGACCAAAAGGTCCTGATGAACCGGGACCAATGGCCCACGTGGCCCGGCCGCCCCCCTGGGCTCACGAACCGGGACCAATGCTCCCATTGGTCCCAGTTCTAGACTGAACCGGGACTAATGGACTGACCCGGCCTGGACCATAGCCCCCTTTTCTACTAGTGAGTAAGACAACCAGACAAATAAGTAACAATTTACCATATTAAATTTATTGATTATATAATTTATATGATACTCAAAGAACTTGATCAGATGCAAGTAAATTCAATTACCAATTGTAGTTATTTTTTATTGCCTCATGTCAGCACACACTTGGCTACATGTTGCAGTATACATGGTGATAGTATTGTATTTCCATTAGTGTTATTTTTGCATTAGTGTTAGCTACTGCCAGAAAGTTTTATATTTTTGCATGCCTATTGTTATTTTTGCTTTAGTGTTATCTAATGTCACGAAGTTATATATTTTCTCTCAACAGGATGGACGAGCTGAATGGAGAAATAGTATGCGCAGTTGAGAAATGGTGCAAGCTTGTTGCATATCTATTGAGCGGTCAAAACGCTAGAGTGGTTGATACATCATTGCGCAGCATGCTGCAAATACCATCTATTAAGATGCGTACCCTGCTGATTAGGTATATGATTGAGAATTTTCAGGCCAGCACGGGCAGATTCATTATACAAGAGCAGGTTGGGGAGGTGACTCTCGGTGCGGTCGACGTCGAGTGCATCTTTAACCTCGAGAACCAAGGACTGTCCGCTTCGGACATTCTGACTGAAGAAGGCGAGGACATGAAGGAGCGGGTGGCGCCACAATTTCTCAGTAAGACATCAGAAAACATAGTGATAGATAATCTCATTGAGGACATAATTAAAAGTAAAGCCACCGACGACGATTTCCTTCGTAAAGTAGTGTTGGTCCTGTTAGGAACAATTATTGCTCCCATGCCGAGCAAGATTGTGCCAAAGCAGTACTACGCTTTGGTCTACGATGTGAAACGTATTTCAAAGATTAACTGGAATGCCTTCACCATGCGTGTTCTCCTTGATTGCCTTCGCATAGTGAAGAAAGGCAAACACCTCCGCCAATGGCCGAAAGGCAATTTGGCTCTCTTGCAGGTACACATATCTGACCTGTTGCATAATGTCAATTATCATATCATTGCAAATTTTATGTGATGTATTTTACTAACTCTAAATCCTTATATTTTTTTTGTAGTACTTGTACTGGGAGAAGGTGCAACCAGTCGAAGGCGAATCCGCCTATAATCCCAACTTGTCCATACAACCTCTTATGAGGAACTGGACAGAAGGTGCAGCCACTAGGAGAGATAGGTTCGACTATGATAATGGTCGCGGCCGTGGTAACGTAAGGGTAAGTCATTGTGTTTCGTCTTTATTAAATGTTTTGTAACTTAATACTATTTATTTTTTATTCATCACATGTACTTCAATATCGCATGCAGATCGAAAATAATATCACCCAGGAGTATAGGGCTCAGGAGCCCAACATCCCAAATAATGCGCCTACCATGAAGCCAAAAACCAAGCCTGCAACTAGAAACCCAAAGAAGTCGACGACAGCCGCATTGTCGGAAGATTTGATGGAGCTTCTAATGAAGCGGTGCATGGACTTCATACACACCGAGATGAGGCAAATCTCTGATCAAGTTGCTGAGGTATCACACCCAAACTTTATAGTTTACAGTATGCTTGCTGTTTTAAACCATCCTACCATTACTAAGTTTATATTTCTATTGCAGAGGTTGTTGGAGAAGTTGAACAAAGAAGGTGTCATGTACAAGCCTGTTGCTGCCGTGCCATCCGCGGAGAATGATCCGGACGAAGTGGATTCGTTCGAGAATGGTCCATATGAAAAGAAGGAATTCATGTACAAGGAAGACATGGACAGTGATGGAGAGCCGATCATTGACATGACGCAGCCTGATATAGTGCTTCCCGACCATAAAACCGTACCTGAGGTACTATGTATTTATCTTTCTGTCTATAATTTTCTCGTTTAATTTTTTTCGTCCAGAAATGTTCACACGATTTAGTTTGCGAAACAGAAAACCCCACCGAAGCTGAATGGACACAAGGAAGCTTCACCTGTTAAGCGTAATGATGTATGTGGGGGTACACCGGAAAACCCTTGGGTGGTTGGTACTTCTACTCTAGCACCTTCATCGGACATAGACATTTGTCCATCTTCTATCAGCAAGTTCATGGCTAAGGCAAATGGAAAAAAGGGTGCAACAATCGATAAGGATGAGGAGGTTATGTCCGGTAAGCGGAAGCGGACCGTTCCCAAGAAATTTGAACCCCCCTACGCACTTGACAAGCCCGGCAGGCGTACCAGCCGTGGTCAGAGAACCTCTGGTACTAGTACTGCTACTAGAGGTATCGTAACTAACATTCTTAATTTTTTTATTTACTACCAATGCATATGATCACCATTGTTGACGTTCATATTATTTCATGCAGCTCTATTTTCGAACAATAATGTGCCGGAGGTTGTGGCAGATGAGTTGACGCCGGAAATAATTGATGCAGCTGTTTCATTTGTCGAGTTAGCTGCTAGCACTGAGAAGAACAAGAACAAAAAAAAATTACTACAGTAAAGGCCGTGGCATAACTCTGACTTCCGAAAGGATTCTACCGGTACTAGCTCATAGATGGCTGTCGGACGATGTAAGTACTACTTGCATGTCCTGTTTTTAAAATGCTGAAAAATCTATGTCTCAACTCTCAACATGTAATGCGCTGATATTCTATGCTGGTTATTGATGCTTATATGGGACATTTGGAGCTGCGTGTTGGTCATGATCGTTACCTCTGTCCAGCGTAGAGGTCCAAATTCCTTGTAGACGTATATCGCGTTGAATATGGACAATAGCCACTGGATGACCGTTGTCATGCACATGATCAAGAAAGAATTCCAAGCTCTCGATTCGCTCTATCCTCTGGACCTGACTGAGAGGACTATTAAAGCACTGGTAATGTAACCAACATTTGTACCATTGCTCTTACATATTGTTTATGATTGTTCTTTAAGACTATCCTCTTTATAGCGAATGGCTATAGCACACGATATGCGTCAGGCAAATCTTATTACACCAGGGAAATATCCGGACGTAAGTAAGTGGCCTATCAAGGAGTATGACATACCCCAGCAAGAGGATGGGTGAGTTAATAGGACATCATGCACATTCAAACAACAACACACATGTTTGTATTGCCCACCGCTAATGTTTGCATATGTACCAGGAACTCTTGTGGCCTTTTTGTCACAGAATGTCTGGAACATTGGGACGGGGACAAAATCACCCGCAAATTTACACAGATATGTTGTTATTTTCGTTTGTAGACTAGCTACTATGGTGGTGTAGCAACTTCGGTTCATGTAACCTTTATGTCATTTTTTTCAGGCCACCGTTGACGCAAGGAGAAGACGTTTCGTCACAGAGTTTCTTATGTCACCTTCAAACTCGATGGAGTGTGTGAAGTACAAAATTCGCGAAATCGCAAGCAAAAGGCAAGCTTGAAGAATTCACGCGGCATGCAAGATTGAAGTTTTAGTGGTTTGGATTTAGTCCGGTCGAAGGTTTCGACGGCATGATTATCTTAGGGGTTCTATCATTTTTATGTAATAAACAGGGCACATGCATGTGTATGTGTCTGTCAGACAATTCGCTCGTACAAGACAATTCGGTCATAAAATTCGCTCGGAGAAGACAATTTGGTCGTACCAATAAAGTTTTGGCTTCACTTATCAATTGTTCTTGCTTAATATTTTTCTCCTTCTCCAATTTTTTATAATTGTATTTTTCACGGCTTCACTTACCAAGTGTTCTTGCTTAATATTTTTCTCCTTCTCCAATTTCTTATAATAGTCTATTTTTCTCTTCAACTGCTCTTGTAAGTTTCATATTAAAATTTTCACAATCTTAACTTGTTTTAAAAGTCTACCAAGCTTAGCATTCTGCCTTAGCTATCTGCATGTCATCATCTTGCATAATCTCCTAGTAATTCCCCCTCATCACATTATTATGAAAAGTAGTCATGGTAGATAAGTAAATATATCGAGCCAAAATGTAATATTACACTCATCAAAATTAGTCATGTGAGCTCGTTGGCTCTATCGCGTGTTATCAGGCATCATGTTTTTCTAATTTGTTTTACAAACCCGTCGTTTTTTTATTATTTGTATAATTAACTTTTTCTGTACTCACCATAATGCCAGGCACGGCCCATCTAACCACGTGAGGGGCCCCACAGGCGGGCTATCTTCCCGGCAGCGCTACACCAGCCCATTTTGCCAGGTTCACATCGATCTTTACCCTTTTCTTGTTTCCCTTTCCAAATCCCTAGCCCTCCCTCTCTATTTGCGCCTCCAAATCTCGACGGCGAAAGCATGACAGTGAGCTGGGCGTCGGGCGGCGGCGGCTGCAGGAGAAGAGCGGTGGCGACCGCAAGTTAGGTCGAACCCTGGGTCCTGCAAGCAGGTGGGCCGGATTCTGTGGCACAGGAGGCAGCGGCGGCGGATCTAGTGGAACAGGGGACGGGGGTTTCGTGGGCGGCGGCGGGCCGGGAGAACCCACGGCTAGGGTTTCTTCAGTGCTACACTTTGGTGGCAAAAAGGTAAGTTCTTTACAGTTGTTCTTTGCATCCCAGCATTATTGCCCATAAGTCAAGCTCCATCTATGTGGTCATCAGGAAACTCCTAGTGTCCGTGTCTGCATAGATGCAGACAATTTTGGCAGCGCACTCAGGGGATGTGTGTTTGAGGTTAGTCTACTGAGCATGATCTTCAAACTAGTACTGCTATTGCGGCCAAGCTGTAAAAAAATTGAGTGTTTAACGCTTGCAGCGACAAGTTCAGTTATAAAATGACTTGAATTGCTCATGATTTATTTAGGATGATATCACTTCTGAGTATGTTGAATGAGTTGATGGGGAGTGGGATAGCAAAGCAAAGTCAGTCATTAAGTATCTTGCCATGAAGAACAAGAAACCGAAGACTAAGATTACAGAATATGAAGCTGAAATTAAAAGGAATGAGAAAGAAAAGAGGGCAATGGTTAAGATGCACAAGGAGATATTGCTCTATAGGGATAGGATTTTAGGATTTGGAGGTCTTCTGTATCTTGGCCTGCTTGCCATTACGATTGATGTCATAGTTAGCAAGTAGATTGTTCATAAAGTTATTGACATCATTGTAATTGACATGATGAAATGATCCTGAATTATTTGCTCTTCAGTTTATGGGCAAAGTGTAACAGAGATTGCAGCATAAATAACATCGGGCCATCATGATTGGTAGACAGTGCACTTTTGGCATGTTCTATATTTGGCAGACAATGCACTTTTGGCATGTCCTGTATTCGACAGACAATGCACTTTTGGCATGATCTATATTTGGTATGTGATGCACATGGGCACATCACATAGCAACACTACTGATTTATGTAGCAGACTAGTTCATTGTCTTGTTGCAACATAGGAGCAACATCTAGCAGCTTCCATGCAACACTGAAGCAAAGCAGCAATACATATTCAATATTCAGAAATTTAACTGAACTTGGCACTTAGGGTGAGCAGTACATATTCAGTTCTTCAGCCACAAAGAACCCGATCAAACCGTACCGATTGCATAACTTGTATGCTTACATATAAAAGCATACCTAACCAACATCAAACCCAAAATAATGTTAACTTATATGCTGAAACATATAACAGCATACCTAACTTAAGATAACCAGCAGCTTCCTCCTCCTTTAGAAATTGTGCCCATCTTCACTTCTTCAGAAATTTGAGGCGGCGTGAGCGGCGCACCACACACGGAGAAGCCTTCTTCTTGACCACCATTGTGTTGGATAGCTGCGCCACCTGATCCTGAGCCACCTCCTCTTCTTCCACCTTCACTATGTTAGGGAGGAGGGGAAGGAGCTCGACGTCGATGGGCATTGTCTTCCCACCCTCGACGGCGACCGGCGCTACCATCTACACAGCGTCCTCCTCGCCCTCCTCATGGTCATCAGGGATGACTAGTACCTCCTCCACATCGTCCTCCACGACGTCAGAGCCAAACGACAGCACTGGCTTCGACACATGGCGGACCTGGTAGTCCGGGCTGACGGGCGCAGGGACAGCGAGCTCGACGTCGACGCGGTCCGCCCTCGACACGATGCATGCTGAATCTGGCCGCAGCGTCATGGTGGTGGAGCGGTACATCCACCACCTTGCGCGCTGAACAGGGGAGTCGCTCAGCGTGGCCTCTCGCATTGCCCACACGAGTAGGACAACCGGCGGGACGTCGCGGCCGTAGGGGAAGGCGCGCTTCCTCTCGGCGTCGGTGAGGACTTTAACGAGGCCACGTGCGTGGTTGACCAACATCTCCGTGCTGGGGAACCAGCCGCACACCTCCGTCAACTGTGCGCGCCACCCCTCGTCATCGCCGGCGAGGTCCATCATCGCTCTCTGCCAGCCGAGGCTTCTCTCCATGGAGGCGGCTGCAGCGGTCGCCAGCGAGGGTATTCTCGATCTACTGTAGGTGGGGATAAGAGGGGAGTTCGAACCGGCGCCCGTGGGAGGTGGGTGAGTGTGTGGTGGGGAGGAGAGTGGTATAGTTACTTATTTAATGGCATTTAGGACGTGGGCAGGGGAAATGTACAATAATATTCTTTCTACCTCCCGCCCCGGTCATTACACAGTAAAGAATTTTTTTTATTTTTGTTTACAGGGAAACATCTTACTTTATTTAAACAAAGACTGGGATCTCGTCTGCTAATACACTAAGGATACAATCAGGGGTTAAAGCCTCCAAACCAAAGAAACACAAGCGCCTATAGCTACCTTAGCCAACGTATGAGCCGGCCGATTAACACAGTAAATAATTGAAGTAAGTGTTCTACTCATGTTCCTTCTCCACTTTTTTGCACCTGATAGAAGACAAGCTAAGTTAATGAATGTTACAAACTTTAATAATCCACAATGCATACAAACACTTACTTCTGATTTAAATTGCATTTCTTGCTACGTCTAGTGTGTCCTACCAATTTGCAAGCGCCGCACCGGGTTTTCAACTCATCAAAAGAGAGTGTTCTACCATTTTTCGAGACAGGGCGGCTCTCATCTGCCTTTGTTGCACCTTTGCTTGACACTTTCATAGGATCTTTAACCTCAATCATGTTGCCTTCACCATCGTCCACATATTCAACTGCACACTTACTGATGTCATTTGTTAGCTTTAACAAATTTTCCTGTAGCAGATCATACTCATGACTCTTAGCTATCACAGCCTTCAAACTCTCCTGTAACTGACCCCACAAAGCAGGGTGTTTGCATGCCGCATGCATAGCTTCAAACGCTAACACACTGACCTGGGTATATTTCATTTTTTTTCTCGGCCCCAGTCCAACCAAATCCCAACAGATCGCTTGTGCGCCTCGCGGGCAGTCCCAACCTTGCTTCTTTTGTGAACCGAATAAGAACTAAACACTTTGGTATTTCAGATATGTTCAAGTGCTTCAGTACATGGAATATGTGCTTGAAAGGTAGACCCTTTCGAATCATTCTTCTGCAGCTACACCTTATAGTTTCTGCGGAATTTACTGGTGTATACTCCACCCAAAAACGACACTTCCAGTTATTCTTCCAGGCCACGATGTACTGCTGTGATCCGTCTCCCAGCTTAATTTCTACAATCTCCATGCGGTCAATTTTTCTAAGATCATCCTTCAACATATAGAAGTTTGCTGGAGTCAAGACGTGAGAAGCAGCTATCTCAAGTTCCCTCGAGCTAGTAACTGGCACCGGTAAACTCTATGAGGCCGTGCAGTCATTTCGCGCCTCGTTTTCACGGATACGCACAACGGCGTTCTCATAGTGCAAAATCATATCCACCAGGGTCATTTCACCGTCTAGGTGGAGGTGAAGGCATGAGTTCAGGCTTTCACTCCGCTGGTTGCTTTTCATGCCAAGCCAAAACCCCTCTGTTAGATATGCCACGGCCCACAGTCTCCTCTTCTTATACATCCGCCTCAACCATGTTATAGTTTTTTCCGACTGCCATTTTTTGGAAAATGCGTGCCATCTCTCAAACATTGCCGTGGAGGTGCTGTAGTACAGAAGAGTTCGGAACTCCTTCAAGGACTTGTGACTGAGGTGAATCTTCATATTTTTCTCTATGTGCCACGTACATATATGGTGCCACACGTCTGGCAAGACTTCGCGAATTGCCTTGATCATCGCAGCGTTGGCGTCTGTGATAACACTCTTAGGCATCTTTTGACACATGGACCTCAAAAAAGTCTGCAGAAGCCATACGTATGTCTCCTCGGTCTCGTCCGAAACTATGGCACAACCAAAAACAGTGGTCTTCCGGTGATTGTTAAGACCAACAAAAGGTATGAATGGCATACCATAGCGGTTCATCTTGTACGTGCTGTCAAATACAAGCACGTCGCCCAAGTCCTCATAGTCATGACGAGACTGGGAGTCGCACCAGAACATCCTATTCAAATGTCCTTCCTTATCTAGCCTGTACTCGAAAAAGAAGCTAGGATCCCTCTGTTTCCTACTGGCCATGATGCCTATGGCTGTGGCAGCATCACCTTTTGAAAGCAGCTTCCTCTTCTCCTTGGCACAAAGGTTGTATATTTCACGCCTGGTAAAACCAACACCGCCGTACCATACATGCTTGCTGATGAAGCAATCCATCATGTCGTGAATTCTAATCCCTGCAGCTCCCATGGACATTATCTCATGCTTCTAGTACTCTTTAATTTTTCTGTGGGACCAAAGAAAAGGTACCTCGTCCGGTCCTGCCATCATATGGCTATGCTTGTCCTCAAAACTTTCAACATACCAAACCCCACGCTTTTGGTCAAGCTTGACGGTCAGGTGCGCTTCGCAAAAGCAGCGTGTCTCGGCTCTGAGCCTACGGCTGTGTCCTTCCTCGGTTAGCAACTTGCTGTCACGTTTCCCTTGTCTTGAACAAACAAACCGCCTATAACGCATATTATGTGACTCTATTTTTCTATACTTGACCTTATTCTTTCTAATGTTGAAACCATTATATCTAGCATAGCTGTTGTAGAAATCATATGCAGCATCGTGAGATGTAAAGGTCATTTCCATTATCTGCATGAACTTATCCCTCTTATCATCTGCACTGGCAGTATCTTGGACATTCTTTGCACCATCATCTTGTGTCACCTACACAATCAAACCACAGCCATGAAAACAGATTTCTATGGTTTAACATTACTTACTTCCATAGAACACATTGATTACACACATACCTCACTCATGATGACCAACGATTCGGACTCCCCAGAACCAGGTGCATCTAATGATTCGTCGTTAAGGCCTGTCTCCGCGTCGGATTCACCGTAATAGTCGTACGCATTATGACATTCGGAAATGAACTGAAAAATACAACACAAATACATAATTACTTATCATATAATATTCCAGAAGAAATTCAATTTGCATGCCAACAAAATTTTTCACTTACGTACCTGACTAAGGTAATCTTCATTTGAGAGCTCCGAGTTGTTTTCCTGATCATCATCAAGCTCATCGATCTATAAATTTTCAACACAAAGATTTAATGTTGTCGGATGCCACCAAAAAATTACAACATGACATTGCCACTCACATTAAGATCGTCCCATTCGTTCCCATTCTCTGACCGATCTTTACGATATGAATTTTCATCATCTGACCAATCTTCTATCCAGTCTTTCATCAGTTCTCCAAACTCCATGTCTACCATGATATCAGTTAACTCCTCGTTCGCCATTTCCTACAACCAATATTATGTATCATCACATGTGCAAACATTATCAATGATGAAATATAAAACACATAGCACACGATCACGGATGTTATGTAAACAACCGCAACCGAGGCCGTTCAGATCTGCCAAACTTATTAAGGAAGATGGCCACGGCACCCGTCGTGATCACTTTCAGTCGCGAGGAGCTGCACGATCTAAAAACCTAGCTAGATATGTGATTACCTCTGCCGTTGGATACCTAGGTTACCCGCCACATCAAATAACGATACTGGTGGTGCGCACAGCCGACGGCAACCGACGCTACATGAACCCAGATCATGAGGAGCAGCACTACCGGAACAAGATCCACGATCGCATGCGCCGTCGGGTAGCTAGGTTACCCGCTCCGCTAGGTTAATCACTGCCACTGGCGCGGCGGCAGTTCGTTCGATGTTGCCGCGAGCAAGACTAGAGGGGGGACGCGGGATGCGGTACCTGTGCGCGGTCGTTGGAGATTCACGACGTTGTCGCGCCCGCTGTCCGACGAGATCGCCGGCGACGAGATAGCCGCCGGTGGAGATCTACTACGTGACTTATGGAGCTGCGCCAATGCTCGCGAGATTGATGGAGCTGCTCGCGTGAATGATTGGATTCGGCAGGTCTTACGTGGACGTGGGGTCGTGTGATGTTTTTTTTCGGACCAGGGTACTGTACGTATACGGTCTGGGTTATACAGGGCTAGACAGGGCTTGGATCTGGGCTGCGGCGGGCCAGGAAAAAAACAAACTCGCGGGGACAAAAATACCCCTCCGAAATTAGGCTAGGGGGAGCACCGGAGCAGGGCTCCATTCCCATATGTCATCCGTAAGAAATACCAATCAAGCATTAGATGATGCAATGCATCGGCAACAGCCTAAGTACAAATTGTTCTTAGGCTGGGCGGGCCATGGCCCAATCGGCCTTGCCGTGGCTCCGCCAGTGGTACTGAGTAGATGAACCAAACAACAAGCTGGGAACGCGTCTTGTTTTTCCTCGAAAGTTCTTGTCAAAGTGGCTGTATTGATGTTCTCGATATTTGATGGTCGTACATACATGCTACAGTAGATATATGGATGTTCTTGTCAAAGTGGCTGTATCATGCGGGCTACTAGCTTGCTTGGGTACTCTACATATACGGTACTGTACGTATGAAGCACCGGCTGGGGCCGGCGCTCTTCTTCGATGGAACACACACGTCTCCAGGTAGCTCTAGGTACGTACGTATTCGTCTGCGCGCGTACGGATACTTTCACATTATATGTTGTGTGTTGCACACACGGATATTGGATGGATGGAGTTAGCTTGATGGGAACAAAACGTCCAAAAAATTTATGGTTTCGTAGCTCCTTGTTGTGTAGGTACGTGCTAGAACGACGCCGATGGAGCTGATGCTACTCCTTTTCCCTTCCCAGCAACAGCAAAAGCAACGCATGCAATTACCGTCGAAATAGTCGCGCTGCATGCATGTTCTGTACGTGCATGCAACAAGATAGGGATGATTAATTGGAGGGAGTACACTAATACTCCCAGCGTGTCGAAATTGTTAAGACCATCCAAGAATAAAAATTAGAGTAAGGAAAAAAATCTTTCAAAATCAAAGCATGGCATTTTTTTTTGATAAATGATCTTTTATTGACTCATAATGAAGCATCAAGCGGATACAAACACAATGAGCCAACATCCGGCCTCTGCACAGTTAGGATGCACACAGCCAACACTAACACACTACAAAAAAAATACACCGGCAAAAAGCGAAGTCATATAAGACCGAAGCTATGCCTTGACGGAGAAATAAAAAGAAAGAAAAAGGAAAAGACGATCAAACGGCAACGACCATCGGCACTAAATATTTATTGACAACAGAAGACTACGAGAAAGGTTCTTCAGAAGCAATGCCTTCAAGAAGGAAACGACACGCAAGCGCTGCCATTGCCTGATCCAAGCTCCGAAGGCCAGAGATCGTGGGTTTTCACCCTGGAGTTCATGTCCGAGCAAATTCCAAGCAATGCCATCAGCAAGGTAACAGCATAAAAATGCCGGCATTGCTAGGTATAACCAAGGATGGTCAAACCTAGGGCTTTTATCCTGGAGCTCGAGACCGGGTGCTCGAGAAGCACCACCTAGTCAAAGTCATCATGTTGTCACCTCCTCTTGCCTCGATCCTGACAGCAACATCGCTAGCCCATCTTCGCACACACACGACGAAATAAGATGATGTAGGATCTCCACTGGCACGCCAAAATCTCGAGTTTGGGACGCTTCGACGGTGCCGCGCCATCCTCACAAGTGGCAGCTGATGGGTGATCACGACACCACTACACACGGCCACTAGCCTATCATCTTCTTCTTCAATGACGACAACACATACTGATACCGCAGCCACAGAGGCTGTGCCAACCAGCCACAACCGTGATTCACACCACCTAGCAGATGGTTGCCGAAGAGTACTTGCCGCAGTCGCCCGCGACCCAGCAGAAAATAGGAGTATAGGAGTGCATGTAGCCTTTTCACACAAGTGGTTTTCCCGCTCGCTGCATCTGACGGATGACCACCAACTGCATGTGTAGCAGACTCACCAGATTGTGGTCCTGCCAGCAGTTGCTCCTTTCCTTCCTCCGCTTGGTGGGGCCACAGCATAACGACGCCGGCGCGATCAGAGGAGGGGGAGCCGCACTCTCGGTGCTCAGAGGCCGCCGCCCCGCTGCTTCAACGCGTCCACTGCCCCACATCGTTGCCATCAGAACGCCACGCCACCCGAACGGAACAAATGGAGCCCCGCCGCCGCCGTTGGCTGTGCGGGCATGCCCGGCGGCGCAAGCCGGCAGCGGCGAGGGGGTGGCGCACGGAGCGAGGGCTTCAGGGAATAACGGATCGGGACGCCGCCCGAGTGGCCCGCTTGGCCGACGCATGGTTACCGAACAAAATCTATCCTACCACTGAACTGGCGCCTCTTTTGATTACATCACAAACTCTAATGAAAATACGTGGTTGATTTGGTGAGGTCCAAACGTACGCAACAGGGCAGCCGTTTCCAGTGAGAGCGACACATGCCGTGCATGCATGCATTCGTCATGTGAAGAGAAAGAGAAAACAATATAAAGCATGAATGAGTTGCATCCAGCTCGGTGGGCAGTGTTATACTCATGACAATGTAAATGGATATCTGATGATTTAGGGGGGGCATTTGGCAAGCATATATATAGTCCATCGGAATGTGTATGTCTTTCTTTCTGTACTCACTAATATAGTAGTCCCTCCGTTTCAAAATAGATGACCCAACTTTGTACTACTTTAGTACAAAGTTGGGTCATCTATTTTGGAACGGAGGGAGTAGTAGTAAGTCAGCTAGCTATAGCTATACTAGATGTAAGCGTGTGGTACAGAGCTATTAGCAAAGCATTTCAGTAATTATTACTTGTTTCAAAATAAAGTGTTATTTATGTATGTACAATTAGTTGATATGAGATGTTGGAGTGAAACAAGCAACCCAGGTGTTTTCGGATGCGACCATTGTGAAAGAGCTGATCCGGATAAGGAGGGAGAGTGTTGTGCAATTTGTATCATCTAATCCATCCATTGATAATGGTGCAGCCAAGCAGAAGTGTGTTGTTTGTGTGCATGCGCTTGGGACCTTTCCATGCCGGTACTGGCATGTATGGGTGCCTTGAAGCTCGCTCGACTCTTTTTAGCAATCAATTGAGAATTGTTTTCTTTCACATGCGCATCTCCGACAATAGAACTTCAACAAAAACGAACGACGAATAGCAGACAAATGAAGCATTAGTATATCTGTAAAAAGTTGTTTTCGGAATTTGGCATATATTTGGGTTCGGACCATCCATAAGTCCTTGTTGCTTCTTCTTCTCCAATAATGAAAACTTGCAGCTCTCCTGCATGGTTCAAAACTTTTTTTGGAGGGGGGGAGGGGGGCGGGATGCTCAGATATGTCGGGTACGGCTCCGCCGGACGGGGTTGAGTCATTTTGCATTTCACTCCGGAACCTAATTTTTCACGGACGCTACTATGAAAAACCCTAGTAGTAGGATGTGGTAATGGCCTAGCAGTAGCGCGGGGCCCATACTGCTGCTGCCCGCTACAGCTAACTTGTTCATAGTAGCGTGGGCCCATGCTACTGACACTCATTCGCCCCCTCTCTTTCCAGCAACAGCGAAACCAATGCATGCAAGTACCGCCCAAATAGTCACGCTGCATGAATGCATGCATGCAACAAGCTAAGAATGATTAATTGGACGGTGTAAACTAATACTCCCAACGTGTCGAAAATGTTAAGAGCATAGAAAACAAAGCATGAGCACTGGAAATTCATTAAAGAATAAAGCATGACCACCGAAAAAATTCTATCTTGCCACTGAACCTGCACCTCTTTTCGATTACATTACAAAATCTAATTAAAATGCTTAGTTAATTTGGCGCGGCCGTTTCATGTGAGGGCCACACATGTTGTGCACGCATGCATTGGTCATGTGAAGACAAAGAGAAAACAATGTAAAGCATGAACAGATTGCATCCAGCTAGGTGGGCAGTGATAATACTAATGCCAATCTACATAGATATGTGACGATTTAGCTAGCCATTTGGCTGGCATAGATATAGTCCATCGGAATGTGTATATCTTCCTTCCGGTACTAACTAATAATATAGTAGTAGTAAGTCGGCTATCAATAGCTATACTGATGGAAGCATATAGTCGTGCGCTAGTAGCAAGACATTTGAGTAACTATTACTTGCTTCAAAATCATTCCTCGGTCGATTGTTTACTGCGTATGTAGAATTAACTGCTATGATGTTGGAGCGAAACAAGCAATCCAGGTGTCTTCCGATGCGAGCAGTGTGAAGAAGCTGATCCGGATATGGACGGTGAGTGTTCTGCCATTAGCATCATCTAATCCGCCCTTTGACAATGGTGTGTCAATCCACGACTCTGTTGGCCGCGTCCATGGGTCTAGGATACAATGGAAGGTCCTACGACGAGTGGTCCCTGTGTGACCTTCACATGCCTGTCTTGGTCTCTCTCCATGTTGCGAAGTTCGCCCATCTCTTTTTAGTCAACTTGCACTTGTTATGATTCTACCACGGTACTGCCAATTCACAAGCTGATCTGAAGCAACCGTTTTTGTTCATTGGATTCCTCTAGAATTTCTTTGTTATTATTGAGGAATTGCTGCAATTCTTCATGAATAAACTTTCTTCATGAATAAACTTTATTCTTCTTTCGAGGGTTTCTTCGAAAGTCTAATCTAAGATCTTCCCACAGAATAGGAGACCTTTCACGTGCCTGGACTTTGATAAATGGTCAGAACATTGGGACCCACCTAAGTTATATGTAAAAAGTATTTTTCAGGATTTTGGGATTGTAGGAAGAAACTAAAGTTAGGACATGGTCAGAACGTTGGGACCCACCTATAAGTGGCGTTCTATAAAATTCCTACGCCAGCAATAAGCTCATAGTGATGAGATATGAATTATACCGACGCCAGCACTATTTGAAAATGGCGCGCCGCCAACTAAAGTTTTGGCTAGCAATTTTTCGACTAGTGATCCCACCGATTCCATCCTTGCAATGGGAACGAACACTTCTCGAAGTCCACACTTTTCTTTTGCATGTACTCTTTGGCTACTAGCCTCGCTTTGTGATTTACACAATTTACTTTGGTATCTTTAGTGATCTTAAATTCGCACTTGAGCTCTATGGAATTATGGTTGTTAGGAAGATCGACGAGCTCCGATACATTGTTGTCGTTGATAGACCCCAACTCCTCCGCCAAAGCGTGACACCGACACTCCATTGTATTTGTGTCCTAAAATTCCGTCAGTTCATCGATGTTTATTTGCTGCTTGCTGGTTAGACCGCTCCTCCAGCTGCCTCTACTCTCTAGTGCAGCACAAGACACTCGTTTGCTTAATGAAGTGTTATCTATATGCCTTGCTTTTTCCAAACGTATGCAGCACACGTAGCGATTACTGCATCCGCTCCCGCGGCTTGGACATAGCTTGGACATAGGAATCACAATTGGCTACATGCTCAGTGCCTCGGTGTCGACATCGTCACATGCTATTGCCTCCTACGAATGCACTACGGTATAAAGTACACCACCACCACTAAATTCTCCCGTTCAAATCCCACCTTGCATTTGTCTTTTCGTTATTAGCATAGCCCGCTATACTTCTACAGGAAGTCTTAGAGCAACTCCAACGCAGAGACCCAAACGGACACGGATTTTGTCCGCTTTTTGTGTGTTTGGGTCTCATGTCTGCTTGGCGGACATGGAGCGGACACGGCGAGCATCCAACTCCAGAACGCAAAAGAGGACTATAGCTTCTGGCCCCGTCCGGCTTCTGCCGCACCGGCACGCACTCCCGCCATTCGCCGCTCGGCCCGCCTCGCCGCTCCACCCCTGCTTCCCCCTCCCCTGCCCTGCTTCTCGCCGTGGGCACGCACCAGGACGGCCTGCAGGTCGTCGCAGAGAAGCACCTCCTACATCTGCTGCAGCGCGAAGCTTTGCAGCTCCCGCACGACTCGCCGGCGGAGCCCAGGCTGCTCGTCCCACCATGCGCTACCGCCGCCGAGATCTGCAGTTCCCTGGCTCTTCCCGGCGCCACGCCGCCCGCGTGTAGTTACCCGGCCCCGTCGGCTCGGCTCAAAACGGGAGGCGGCAGCGGAGATCTCCCCGTTGTCCTGGACCATGGCATGGGATGCAGCTTGCGCCACTGAGCGCGGCGGCGGGCCTCGAGGACGGCGGAGGAGGCGGGAAGGAGGACTGGGTGGGGATGGCGGCGACCTGCGCCTATGAGCGGGACGGCGGAGAAGGCGGGGAAGGAGGACTGGGTGGGGACGCCAGCTCGTGCGCGCTCACTGTAGGTGGGACCAAGGGCGGACACGAGCGGACGACAGCGGTCGAGCAGAGCGTCCGCTTCTGTCCGCTTCGTACCCATTTCTTCCCAGATTTGGGCCAAGTTTGGGTCGAGGACAGACAACACGCGGACACGGGAGTCCGTTTGTGTCGCCTCGTTTGGTCAAGTTTTGTGTCCGGATGATCCAAACGAACAAAATGGGTCGCCCCATTGGAGTTGCTCTTACTGCTTGGATATACTACCTCCATTGTAAAATAAGTTGTTTGGGAATTTAAAATTAATCTGCCCCAACATCTTATATTTAGGAATGGAGGTAGTTGGTAACAAATCATTACAATATACAATTAGGGGGAGCAAAATTTTGACAATCTAGTTGTCTCCTTGATTAGTTACCTGGATTTGATGCCTATTATCAGTGGTATTTGAATGATTATTTAGCTAGCCTCCCTTGGTTGAAGTTGCTGATTGCTTGTTTCTTTAGAAGGCTACAGAGAAAAAGTGTGTGTACCTAGAAGCAATACAAAAGGCATCTTTATCAACGAAACCTAACTAATGAAGATATACCTCCCATGATAGTTTTGTCGAATTAAAATACAGTTACAGTTGGGAACATACAGAGTATAAGATTATGAACAGAAGAATAAAACCAAATAGAATATCAAATGCATGTCAACATAATATTTTATTACTGTACATTATTTTCCATTGTTTGACATGATGGAGAAGTGCAATTCGATATAGTTACTTATCACAGACAACACACATACAAGAGTTTACCAAAATGTTATCAGCATGACAATACGAGTGATCAAGGAGATTCCGCCACTTCTGCTCGCATGTTGCCTGGCAGGTAACAGGAAAACAAATAAAAGGTTCCCAGAAAGCACGATAGGTATGGCAATTCCATGTTGACAAGAAAATAAGTCAGTAAGAGTTATCCAAACAAAGAAACATGTGCAGTTCTACTCCGCTTGGAGGGATAATGGAAACACGTATATGGGGACATGGAGATTGATTTCTTACGAGCATGGCTTGAATTTCCTATCAACACAAGCACCGTAACGCAAAGAAGAATAGTTTTCCCGTCCATATCTGATTCTCGTTTCTGTTTGGGGTTCAAGAAGCATACATGATGTTATCTTATAGAGTTGTCGCTAGAGAACATTTACTCCCCATTCACTCAAATATAATAAAAAAAGATTTGGCCATATCATCTATCTATATCTAGTTATCTACATATCTATCTATCTATATCAATATCTATACTTCTATTTCTATAGCTATGTACTTACTTATACTAACTATAGACTCCCAAGAAATTATCATGTTAATCAGAAATAATGAACCGTTTATTGGTCAGACCGATAAACATTACGTTCTAGATCAATCTATAAACTTCTCGGTAAAAAAAAACAGTCAAAAAGGCCCATAACATTGAATTGAAAAATATAGACCATTGGTTTGGCCTAGGCTATTACGACTCAGATAAAATAAAATCATGCAACTCTTATTTTTGTGCAATTAGATAACGTACAAGAAATGAACTTTCTTTCCACACAGGTTAAAAATGTAAAAAGTAATCCATCCTCGTACATGTAGAAGAAGAAACACAAATTAACGTTATCTCTCTTCTTCAAAATAATAATCAGCCGTGCTATCTTCTCCTGAAAACGTGCAACGCACAAATGTCCATTCTAATGTGCAGGGCTGTAGCTCCAATTGAGTTCAATTTATTTGTTTCTTCCTGCTTCACAACGTGGCGTCTGAGGGGAGAAAATACGAGGCCATGGAAGAGGATGGTTATATTGCGTGGAACAAAATTCACCGGAGACTATGTTTTGTGTGTACCCTCTGCGGTTGTTTTATCCTCAATATCGGATGTTTTCCGCTCCAAGTATTCTGTTCGCCAGCACCGCCTTGCCCTTTTGTGTTGGCATGCGGCATGCGGCTAACCTTATGAGTGTGGACGCTTCATGTGCCGCACCACCACCTACATATTTTTGATGCAAGCTACATGCGACCTTGCAGCTTGCAACACGACTGTGGTCGGAGAGCTGATGATCCTCAATCGTAGCATCGGCGGCCGCGTAATATCAATGGAGTTGGAATGCCTAGGCAGCCCCATCATGGCGTTCATGGCAGCACGATGTCATCGCAGAGCCTGCACGGGCGACCACACGTGGAAGCTCCATCATGGGACAAGCCACCGACGCTAGAAGCGGTCAGCACTGGCAACCACATGTGATGCTCAGGTCTGGCGGATAAGCGCGAAAGCTCCATCACCGCACAACCAACCTGCGCTCGTAGCGCTTGTCGCCCACGGGCAGCATGGCCCTATTGTTGTTAGCGTACACGCAAGATGCGGCGCTCGTACATGATTATTTTCCCATAATTTCTAAATATTAGTCGACTGACTTTACCTATTAGGTCAATCGATTTCAAGAAGGGTGGAGAAGTTTGCCGAAGGGAGGTCTAAGGGATGGAAGGATAAGGAAGGAGCTCGTGGGAGGGCTACCGCGTCATCTATCTTAGGGTCTAGGGTTAGGGCGACACCACGGGGGTGCAAGTTCGTCGGGGAAATTCTTAGTTGGCGTCGGTGCTAGAGGGATGGCGAGGGCGGAGGGCGGGGGGGGGGGGGGGGGAGCACGGCGGTGGGCCAGTGGTTTGGGGGGAGGTAGGTGCGGCGAGGTTGCACGGGATTGCCGCTGGCCACGGGCGGTGAAATGAAGCGGCTAGACCAGCGCCGGCGGAAGGTGATCTGACCATTAATTTCGCATCCGACGGTTGGTAACAATCGACTGACCCAAATTCAAAAATCAGGCGACTTTATTACTGCTTCCGTCCCCAAAATAAGCGTCTCATCTAGTATTTGTATTCGTCGCTGGATGGTCTATGGATCTATATATATATTTTTTACTCTTTTTGGTGTTATTGTAGTGCCATAATTTTTCGCGAAAAGAAAAACGAACTACAATGTTAAGGTACTTATTTTGGGACAAAGATAGTATTAGGTATGGATTTACTTTCCGATCTTGTGCGCTCAAGAAAAAATTTCCATGCGTGTGCATGTCGGTAACTCGATCGTTTCCTGCTTTGACGGCGTGTTAAGCGACCTGAACGTGTACGTCTCGTGTGCAGGTGCGGACCGAGACTTCAGGATCGTCGTAGCTATCGATCTATCTAGGCGGCTGGGCGGCCATGGACGACGGCGACAGGGCGGAACCAGCAGCCAAGAGGCCGACGCTGCACATCCCGCACGACCTCGTCACGCAGATCCTGCTCGAGCTGCCCGTCAGCATACTTTTACGGCTGAAAAGCGTTTGTAAGGCCTGGCACCGGACCATCTCCGAGGACTCCTCCTTCCATGACGCGCACCTACACCGGCACAGGACCGATCTCAGATTGCTCATCGCCCCACTGATCTACACCCCACTTACAGGCAAAATTTTCGACGGCGGCGATGGGTACAGCATCTCCATGGCCGGCCTCTACCGGTGGGAGGAGGATCACCCGTATGACACCGCCACGGCCCTCGTGCACCCCATGCCCGTCCAGTCGTACCCCTTGCAATCGGATCCCAGCCTCGTGCACTGCGATGGTCTGGTGCTCGTGGGCATCGAGTCGGCAGGGTGGGTGCTCAACCCCGCCACGCGCCGTATCTTGCCGCTGTACCGCTCCTTTAGAAAGGCGATGTTCGGCCTCGGGCGCGACCATCGCTCGAAGGCCTACAAGGTCGTTCGCTTTTACCATAGACCCAAACCTGACTCCACGTCGGCGACCGGCTACGGAACATCACCCCGTGTGGAGGTGTTCACCATCGGGAGCAAATTTCCGTCCTGGCATGAGGCGGCGGCCCAGCCCCCGTGCCATGTCAAAACGCGACTAACGGCTACCTTCTTCAAAGGATCCATTATATGGATTATTGATCATTGCTGCGGTGGCCCTCCCTTGGGTCTTCTCCGGTTAAGGTTGGACGACGAATCGTTCAGCATTGTTCATCCGCCTCCTTGCTGGTCATTGCTCAACCATGAGCCATCCTCCATGTCGGAGCTGCGCCAGGAGCTGTGCGTGACAACAAGTGTAGGACTAACCTACCAATCCCTTGACATGTGGATATGCATCGACCTGGACACACCACAATGGGAGAAGCGCCACAACATCCTCAGTGATTGGACGAGACCTCTTCGGCCCGTGGCTGTGTTTGGTGATGGTGTGCTTGTGTGTCGACTCTCTTATAAGTATCTGTGCCGCTGCACCTATCAACCTGGAGAAAATGTTGTGGTCAAGGATACAATTGGTTTGCATGCTATTAGATATTACAACGTGGGCAAGGACACGCCTGTTCAATATCCGTGCCGAACTACCTTCTTCTTTGACGTAATTCCCTATGTTCCAAGCTTGGTTTCAATTTAGTTCATGTTCGGGCTTGGTTAATATTTTGTTAGATAAAGACAGCGAAATGAAGTGCGCACGCTTGCTCTCTTGGATGTATTTTATGTTTTACCTAGCATGGTCAATATTTATGGTTTTGCTCTGACGATTTGACCTTTTAATACAAGTTCCTGTTTCAAAACCGTCTGGCCATCTACTTGTATGAAAAATACTACTCCCACTGTCCCAAAATAAGTGTCTCAACTTTACACTATCTCTAATACAGATTTATACTAAGGTTGAGACAATTATTTTGTGACCGGGAGAGTATGTAATCTTCCTTTTACTAAGTGGTCTTCTGAATATTTAGCAATCTTTATGCCTCATATCTCTACGTGTTGAGGCAACCTCAAGATTGCTTGATCTGTGGCTATCTTAAAAGTCAACCTCAAGTCTGTTTCCTGATTGCACCCTTTGTTGCAGCTTACAATTAGAAGATGCAGATTCTTCTCTTTGTGGACTTGTAAGATGCAACTTACTTGTAGAATATCTTGGTTTGGAGCACTACTTATTAAAATACTTGGATGTTGCATCATAGTTTACGTCTCAACAATGAAGTAGATTTTTCTTCATGCATCTAGCACCTTCTATGTTGCTGGTTGTAACCAGGACGGTACTGTTCTGCGACCTGTAGGATTTGTTAAAACGTCTTGTCATCTCAGGCTGACGGATTCATGTTATATATTGGGGCGCATCTCTCATAGACAGCGCACCAGGGGTTCGACCGTGCAAAAGATTGTTACAGGAAACTTGATAGACAAGAAAGGAATACAAAGAGATGTCGGTGCTAACAAGAAATCCTAGGAAAACAATATGTGGTCCTAGAACTATATACATGTTAACACCCTCCCCTTAATCACAATGTTGACTAGTTGATATTACGCTTAACTATACATGTTAACACCCTCCCACTATGGGAAAAGCGCTACAACATCCAAAGTGATTGGACCTGACTTCTTCAACCCGTGGCTGTGTTGGGCGATGTGGTACTTGTGTGTGGACTTTCTGATAAGTATCTGTGCCGTTGCACATATCAACCTCGAGAAAATGTTGTTGTCATGGTTACAATTTGTTTGAGTGCTATTAGATATTACAATGTTGGCAAGGACACACCTGTTCAATATCCATGCCAAACTACCTTCTCCTTTGATGCAATTCCCTATGTTCCAAGCTTGGTTTCAGTTTAGTTGATGTCCGGGCTTGGCTAAAATTATGCATGTGAAAGAAAGCACAATTAAGTTTGCATGCTTGCTCTATGAGCAATGCTACATCTACGTAAAAATAGCTGCGGGATTAACGTAATCAGCATTGTGGGGATTTGTGATTGGAGCTTGGGGTAGGAAGGGGCCCACCCCCCTGAAAATCAGGGGGGGGGGGGGAGTTTGTTTGGTAGTTTACGTAAAACTTTACGTTAGCGTACGTAGATATAGAGTTTTCGCTTGCTCTATTGGAAGATTTTATGTTTTATGGTCAATATTCATGGTTTGCAGTCAAGATTTTGCACATTAATACAAATTCCTATTTCAAAACCGTCTGGCCATCATCTTGAACTAGTATAACCGCGTATGTTCAACGTACGTCCAGTTTGAGAGTAGTATTATTTGCAAATTAAGGACAATTAATATTCATTTGAAAATTAATTATGATTAATGTAATCAGTGTCGTTTCTAAATTACGATTATTGCAATTGACAATTTCCATGGAGTAGCATGCAACATTGTATATACATGACTAGATGGCTCAAATCATTTGGATTTATCAAACTCGAGTAGATACCGTAAAATGGAATATAAACTTATTAAACTGTCGTTTTAGAGTTCGGGGGCGAAAAATGGACCTGACCAGACACCATAAAACTGAGCATACGCAGTTGCCGACGGAAGGTTCAGGACCTAACAAGAGATGTGGGTGAGCGTGTCAAGGAGTAGCTTGTTGGTGAGCTTCAAGTCTTCAATGTGAAGCTTGTACACAAAAAGGGTCTCATCCTGGACCGCAGTGATCCTCAATCTTCTGGCCAATGCCGCCTGGCTTTTTGCCGTGAGCACCGTCGCCATCTCGTTGATTCGTTCATGCAAATATCAATTTCAGTTTTAAAACTACTAGCATGTACCTCGGGGTATCAGCACGATGATGGATGTGTGCCATCATAGGATCCCCGAGGAATTTTTTCCTCGGGTTCATGAGCGCGATGATGGATGGGTCTCGTGCTATTATCTACTTTGGCGCAGGTGCTCATTTAATTCTCATGGGAAAATCTATTATACCAATTAGAAACGATTAATCTGACACAAGGATTGGACGTTTTTCGCTAGAACCTCACTACATCTGCGTCCTTCATAGTTTGCTCTTTGTACCGTGCGCTCAACATTCAGATGTCTCAGTCGATAAAACAAGAAAATTCGAAAATTCCACTAGAATGTAAAATCTTCATGTGGTATCATCGAACATGGGTTGTGCTAACCAAAAAACAGTATCTCCCGTCACAATTGGCAAGAAAGCAAGACGTGTAGTTTTTATATTCATGACGATGACGAGACAACCAAACATCTCATTTTCCAATAGAAGATTGCGTGTTCTACATGGTCAGCCATCCAAATAGAGTTGACTTTGTATCTGCCCACAAGTTGTCGGGGGAAATCGGCCTCCACGAACACCTATGGGGACGGAGCCCCTTCTCGGTTCGGCGGGGGGCGGAGGTTGCGCGAAGAGAGGATCGAGGCGAGGCACACGAGGGATTTACCCAACTTCGGGCCGCACGGATGCGTAAAACCCTACTGCTGCTTTGTGGATTATATTGTGTTCTTGCTCGAGAGCGCTGGGTGCTACAGTACACTCGAGCTGCTCGCGAGGCTGGGCGTGAAATGGGTGTCCTCCCCTTCCTACGTGCGCATGGGGCCTCCTTTTATATGCTCAAGGGGTTACCCACAGGTGGCAGCGTAGGTGGGGGCAAAAATGGGAAAATGCTGTAGTGGGTATAGCTGCCTGCACAGTGGTTGTACAGTGCTATCATACCTAACCGTGACGGCGGGGGACAAGGGCATTAAATGCCCGTCTACGTCGCCCAGACAGTGCAGAAAAGGGACCGTCAGGGGCGCCACCGTTTGCCACGATGGCTGGCTTGTCAGCATCGCTTCGCCACCGCACGCCCCTGGCTGCACAGCTTCTCGCCACGTATGTCTGGACTGGCCCAGAGCGACACGTGGTGTGGATGAGCTGGAGCGCAGATGGCGGAGTAGTAGCTTGCCGCGGCAAACTCCTTGCCGCGGTGGATGTCTTGTCGCGCCCGGGAGCTTGTCCCTCACCGGGCCTTGCCGGAGCGCGGGGCGCGCCGCGGCAAGTCTCTTGTCGCGCTTTGGTTGGCCTTCCCGGCAAGCTCCTCTTGCCGGGGTCTTGTGCTTCGGGCGGAAGTCCCGGCAAGCTCCTCTTGCCGGGTCCTCGCTCCCTTCAGGCGGTCGGCCCGGCAAGCTCCTCTTGCCGGGGCCTTGTGTCTTGTCTTAAATACTTTGTTCTTGAATGGCCCAAAAAAGGACCATGGAGGGTTTTGGCGTTCACCTGGCAAGCCTTGCCGCGGGGCGCTGCGACTGCCCGTGCACAAGTTCGGGGTACTAAGGTACCCCTATTTTAGTACACCGACAGGAGCCCCCGGGCCTGGGCCATACACGGTGCCGAGCGCTGTTGGGCCAGGCCCAAAACAGTGCACGGGCACGCGCGGCCTGGGTCACGCTGCATCTTAACTCCGTATCCATCGCGCCTTCCCCAAGTGGCACGCGTCGAACGCGGCGTCATGGGGAGAGGCGTGCGTGACGTGGGCGGCGTGCGCGGGGCTGAGCCCCGCAGGCATGCGTTACGTCGTAGGCAACTTCTTTATTCAGAAAGGCGTAACGTCCGCCTCCCCCCTTATAAGCGGGGGAAGCAGGGGCAATCCGCCATCCCGTCATATGCCATTCCTCGAAAATCTCCGCCACTTCCTTCTTCCCAAAGAAAGCAGCGCTCCGCCCTCGTCGCCAACAGCATCGCCCTCGCCGTCGACCTCTCTCCCCACCTCCGCCATGGCTCCGAAGGGCGACAAGGGGAAGGGGAAGGCCACAAAGTCGGCCGAGGCGCTACGGCTTGAGGCGCTGCGAAGGGAGCGGGCAACTTTCCCCCCTCAGCTCGACGCGGTGGCCCTGAGGGACAAGTTCTACCTCTTTTGGTCGACGGCCATGCGAGCGCATCTGCGCACGCGGGTTCTTCCCGCCGCTGCCCAGAAGAAGTATCCGACCGGGTATCCTTTCTTCGCTGTGTTCTTCTACTGCGGGCTCTGTCCGCCCTTTTCTGAATTCTTCTGCGACATCATGAACACCTACGGGTTCCATCTTCTTGACTTCACCCCCAACGCCGTTCTGACCATGGCAGTTTTCGCGCACCTCTGCGAGAACTTTGTTGGAGTCCGCCCCAATGTAGCCCTCTTCCACCATTTCTTCTCCCCTCGAGTCGAGAGGGGAGAGCCTCTATCCGGCGGGGTCGCCTGGATCTCAAAGACTGGTAAGAAGGAGGGTTATCTGGAGGGAGAGCTCCGCAGCAGGTGGGAGGAGTGAAGAGCAGACTAGTGTCTGATCGTCGAGGGGAACCCGCAGCCGTCCACTGTCGTGCGCAGAACTCCGGTGGTGCGCGACCGCGATTGGAGCGACGTGGCCCCGGACGACGACAAACTGAAGATTGCCGCCACCCGGATCCTACACCTCAGGCTTGCCGGGCTCACCGTCGGCGCTGTTGGCGCGGACTTCCTTCGCCGCCGCATCGCCCCCTGCAGGAGAAGGGGAAGCCCGCCTGGGAGTTCCAGAACGCGGCGGACATTATGAGGCCGCGCCCTGGCCTTAATTTGAATTTCACTGTCCTGGAGCTTGACGGGATGCTCAGGGAGCTGTTCAAGCACGATCCCGACCACCCCGAATGGTTCAGGCTGCCGCAGGGCATCGTCCCATTGTGCAACAATTCTTCGCTCAGCCGCATCCTGGCAATGATGCCACCGTGCGATTCGCACGAGATTGACTCGACCTGGCAGGAGCCTGCAGATGACGTCGTGCGGGCTTTCTTCGATGACTTGGTGGAAGTGCCAGTCAACCCCGATGAGAAGAAGGGCCTCACCCGAGACACTACTCCCGAGGAGTTGGCGTACATCGCCTCCAGGATGGAAGAGGCAGCGGCCGCCGCCGCCGCGGGTGAATTTGGATTCACCGCGGCTGAGGCAGATGCGGCGGAGGTGGCCAGCCTTGCCGAGCGAGCGGAGTTCGCCGGCGAGGAAGTGCCTGCCGGGCACGGCGCCGAGGGCGAGCCCGCCCAGGATGCGAGTGGCTGGCCGGAGGTAGACGCCTCTTCCTCCCGACCTTCGAGTAGCTCGTCGCAAGCAGAGCCCCCTGCCCAGCCAAGGAGGCGTCCCCGCAAGGCTGGGGAGGTGGTACGGCAGGCGAGCCAACAACCGCAGCGCCGCGTGACACGCTCCTCTGAGGCAGCAGGAGTGGGGTCTTCGCGGGCCGCGGCTTCTATTCCTGCCGCTTCTCGCCCCGCGGCGGCAGCTGGAGCGGAGCCGTCCACTGCTCCCGCCAAGCGGCCACGGGAGCCTACTCCTCCGCCTCCTCGCGCCAGGAGCGGGCCGGTCTTCGACTTCTCCGCGCTTAGCTCCGGCGAAGAGAGGAAGAAGAGTAAGTCCCTTGTCGAGCTTGTATCCCTTCAATTTCTGTTGTCTTGTCTTGCAACTCATTTGCCTTTCTCCGAATTTGTTCCTTTCCAGGACTATGGCCCAGAGAATGGCAAAGAGGGCCAAGGTCCCGCTAGTCGTCCTCAAGGACGAACCCGCCCCGGCAACAGGGGGTGCGCCCGAGACGACCTTGCCGGACCCGGCAGCCGATCTTCGGAGCAGCCCCCAGCGCAGCCCCCAGTGTAAGTAAATGGTTCACTTCCGTGGTTTGGCGCGTGTGGGAGCTCTTTTTCTCTTTTGTTGTTGATGTCTGGCTGTTGCTTCGTGTAGGAGCAGAGCAGCCCCAGCAGGAGCGCCCGGAGAGCACTCCCGTCGTGACGTCTGCGTCGACTACACCGCCAAGGGGGAGTTCTCCGGCAAGGGAGGAGCCCCCAGCAGGGGAGAGCTCTCCGGCAAGGGGGAGCTCTCCGGCAAGGGGGGATTCCCCGGCGAGGGACGGTACCAACGACCCCCCGGCAACGGAGGCCGCGGCCACAGATCCTGCTACCGGTAACCCTTCCCGCACGGAAGCTTCCCTTGGCTCTTCTTTCTTTTGATTTTCTTGTTGGGTAGTTGCTTGACTCTTCTCCCTTTTTCCGGCCACGAGACCCGTCCGCCACGGACCCGATGGAGACCGAGGTCGTCGTCGAAGAGGACGCACGCGCCAACACCGACGACGTCGTCGTCACCGAAGAAGCAGGCGGTGCCGACGACCCTGCCGACGACGGGACCGGCGACCGTACTGACGGCCCCGGGGCCGCAGGAGCGCCAAGCGCTTCACCGACCGCCGATCCTGCCGCCGCCACAACGTCAGCCCCCGAGGAGCCCCAGCCAGGCGTCTACCTGAAGGCCTGCGACGATGTCTTCATCAAGCTTCCCTGGGAGTCGAGCTCCAGGGCGCCGATCAAGGGAGAGGTCTTGGACGGAGAGGTGCTCGCCTCCGCCGGGCTGACACTGGTCGATACGCCAAGCAGCAGCAGCGGCGAGCCCGAGAAGGAGCGGCTGCTCCGAAAGCTGGTGTCACTCTACCGCGCCCGACAAGCCAAGGTGGAACGCCGAGAAGCGCTTGTCGCGAGGGTGGGAGAGGATATGGAGAAGCGCGCCGAGGAGCTCCGGGAGCTCAACCAGGAGGCTCTCCGATCCTTGGCGGAGGAGCGGAGGCAGCTCGACGAGGCGCGGACGGCCTTCATCCTCGAGAAGGCAGAAGCCGAAGAGCAGCAAAGGCTTGCCGCTGCGGGGCTGTCTGCGCAGGAAGGCGAGCTGGTGCAGCAGAAAGCCAGCCTCGCCAGCCACGAGGAGGAGGTTGCCGCGCGCGAGCAAGCGCTCGGCGGGGCCCTCAAGAAAGCGCAGGATGCTGCCGCGGCTGCCGAGGCCGCCAAGAAGGAGCTGGAGGCGAAGGTGGCGCATCTCGACATTGATCTCAAGGCGAGCGGTGAGGAGCTCGCCACGCTCAAACAGGAGCGCGAGAAGGGCGTCCACACCCTCGGCGAGCTGCAGGGCCGCTTCGCCGAGAAGATCAAGGAGCTCGATGCCGCCAAGGACTCCAACGCTGATCTTGAGATGAAGCTGGCCACCTTGACCAAGACGCTGGAGAGCGCCAAGGAGCGGGAGACGACATTGCGGAAGGAGGTTGCGGACAACGAGGCGCTGCTGAAGAGCGCCGCAGTTACCCAGAACAACTTCAGGGTGATGGTGGAGCAGTGGACCGAGGGTCTCGTGGACATCGCCGCCGCCATCGACAAGGAGCTGACGCTGCTGGGGATGGAGGGTCACGAGTATCCCTCTGGCGAAAGCGTTCCACCCAGCGCCAAGCTCACTTCGTTCTTCAAAGGCGTGGCGATGGCCCTTCAGGAACTCCGGGATGCGATCCCAGAGCGGCTGGCTGACGAGACGCGCGATGCCATCGCCGGACCCCTTTAGAAGGTGTTGGTGAAGATCGTCTTCCGCAACCCAAGCCTCAAGCTCACCAACGCCCTCAAATCCCTGCTGCCAGATGCTGATCTGGAGGAGATCAGCGCCCTCGTCGCGCCCATTGTGGAAAGGGTGGCCGGGATCAAGAGGATCGAGGGCGACCACGTGGATTAGGCCGCTCGTCCCCTTTTCTTTTCTTGTCGCCGCTGGGCGTGTCATGAAAACAATTCATTAGAGCTGCGGCATGCTATCTTGTAATATAACTTTATCTTAGGTAGTGATTGCACTATTATTTCCTCTACTTGATTCCGCGCTTTGTATGTTTTTGCCCTACGCTTTTGGGGACTTGCCGGCATAGGCCTCCGCCTTGCCGCAGGCGCTGAGTGCGGGACATCAGCAGCCTGCTGGCGGCGCCACTACCGGCAAGAAACCTTGCCGCGGCTAGCTGCAGCTCACTTAAATTGTTGAGCAGGCTCAAACCAAAGTAAGTGTTGCGACTGCAGTCGCAGCACACTTAAGCTGTCGAGCGAGCTCGAAACAAAGTAAGGATGCTACTCTGGTTGTAGCACACTTAAGTCGTTGAGCGGACTCGAAACGAAGTAAGGGCGCAACTAGCCACGAGCCGGTCCCTTCGCGCACAGGTTTTCCATACAAAGCCCGGTCGTTCAAGGAAAATAACTTAAGAATTTAAAAAAAAAAAGATTGATTGCTCAAACTTTGGCAACTCAGCTTTTCTGTCGTTTGCCGCCTGGCAAGGCGAAGCTTTCTTGGACGACGCTTGGCCACACCGTTATCTTCTCCTCCCCCCTCCCCGGTAGACTTGTGGGCAAGGGGTCCTTCCTTTTCTCGAGAGAAAAGAGAGAGAAGGGAAAATAAAGGTACGGGGCTTCGCGGTTCGCTATTGCTCGCCGGGGGTAAGTGCTGCACAACGTGTCAGATAACACATGCACAAAGTAGAAAGCATGAAGTCGACAAGATGTGCGAAACACATGGGTTGTGCACGGGATCTGCGCCCGGCTTTGTACCAAGGATCACATGCAACAGCGGCAAGACTTGGACAAAGAGGGTGGTTGACGGAATGGGTTCCGACAACCGCACTGGCAAGGGCCTCCCCACGGTCGGGGTCAACTTGTTGGGATCTTGGCGGACTGAGCGCGCCGAAGAACAAGGTCGCCTTTCTCGAAACTTCTGGCACTAACTTTGCGGCTATAGAAGCGGCGCAAAGCTTGCTGGAGGCGAGCAGCTCGCACAGCGGCCTGAAGACGATCCTCCTCAAGGAGCAGCTGCTCTTGCTCAAGCTCAGCGCGAGCGAGTACTCGAGGTGGGCCGTATACGAGTCCGTGAGGAGAATTGCCTCCGCTCCATGGACTGAAGCGGAAAGGTACCTGGCCATTCCTGAGCTTACCTGCGACCACCAGCGCCCCCCTACCTGGCGCGCCAAAGATGTCGGGGGAAATCGGCCTCCACGAACACCTATGGGGACGGAGCCCCTTCTCGGTTCGGCGGGGGGCGAAGGTTGCGCGAAGAGCGGATCGAGGTGAGGAACACGAGGGATTTACCCAGCTTCGGGCCGCACGGATGCGTAAAACCCTACTACTGCTTTGTGGATTGTATTGTGTTCTTGCTCGAGAGCGCTGGGTGCTACAGTACACTCGAGCTGCTCGCGATCCTGGGCGTGAAATGGGTGTCCTCCCCTTCCTACGTGTGCATGGGGCCTCCTTTTATATGCTCAAAGGGTTACCCACAGGTGGCAGCGTAGGTGGGGGCAAAAATGGGAAAATGCTATAGTGGGTACAGCTGCCTGCACAGTGGCTGTACAGTGCTATCATACCTAACCCTGACGGCGGGGGACAAGGGCATTAAATGCCCGTCTACGTCGCCCAGACAGTGCAGAAAATGGACCGTCAGGGGCGCCACCGTTTGCCATGATGGCTGGCTTGTCAGCATCGCTTCGCCACCGCACGCCCCTGGCTGCACAGCTTCTCGCCACGTATGTCTGGACTGGCCCCAGAGCGACACGTGGGGTGGATGAGCTGGAGCACAGATGGCGGAGTAGTAGCTTGCCGCGGCAAACTCCTTGCCGCGGTGGATGTCTTGTCGCGCCCGGGAGCTTGTCGCTCACCGGGCCTTGCCGGAGCGCGGGGCGCGCCGCGGCAAGTCTCTTGTCGTGCCTTGGTTGGCCTTCCCGGCAAGCTCTTCTTGCCGGGGTCTTGTGCTTCGAGCGGCAGTCCCGGCAAGCTCCTCTTGCCGGGGACTCGCTCCCTTCAGGCGGTCGGCCCGGCAAGCTCCTCTTGCCGGGGCCTTGTGTCTTGTCTTAAATACTTTGTTCTTGAATGGCCCAAAAAAGGACCATGGAGGGTTTTGGCGTTCACCTGGCAAGCCTTGCCGTGGGGCGCTGCGACTGCCCGTGCACAAGTTCGGGGTACTAAGGTACCCCTATTTTACTACAGCGACACAAGTGCTGCCAATATTTTTGGCCATTGGTTTTACAAATTCCAAATAAGTTCAAAACGCTAATATGGATGGGAGCATATGCATTATTATGGGTGCTTTGGCTACCTATAAATGATTTGAGTTTTATAGGAAAAAACACCTCTCCTTGCAGGTTATTTCTGTTGTATGCACTCGCTTCGTACGTGGTCTATGGTACACTTAACGAAATGCCAACCGTTGCTTAAGGCGGTGCGTGTGCGGTTCGCGCGGGTGGCCAGAGAGGTCTTTACCCAACATGGGTGATAGCATCATCTCCGGATTGGTCCACCACCTACTTCGACATAGCCATATTGTCAGCCCTGTATGACTCCACATTTGTTGGTATGTCTGTTTTTTCATCTTATTTCAGTGTGTTAATGGTTGGATGTGTGCATCTTACTTGTGGAGAGACCGACTATTGCTCATCATGCTTCGTATTTGTTTGATACTATATTTCGAGTCAATAAAAATGTTCTTTATCGAGGAAAAAATGCCGCTGCAGGTAGCTGGAACCAACAGCAGATTAATTTCATTGACGTCGAGGACTCCATCATGTTCCAGCGGAGAAGGCCAAGAATTTGGAGAAATGATATGACTCACGCGTGCTGTTTGCTCCCTCATATCCGACGTCTCTTTCTTCGGGTAGGCAATTCAAGCAGCTGCATTATTTTCCGTGAGAACCCAAATCATTTGCCCTTCCTATCAGCCTAATTTCAACCTCGATGGTTGTTGGTTCCAGGCTTGTAAATTAATACGTCACGTTCGGTTTGGAAGAATTTTCAGAAGTTTCACCTTGTATTTGTAACCTTGTATACGTCCACGGGCACCTGTTAATTACTTTCGCCAGAAGAGAATTACACATACTCGTTAGATCTTTTTTTGTTCAACATGTACTCATAAGATCTTTAAAAAAAAAATGGGGGAGAATTTCACTTCCCCGCCCTCTGCATCAACTAGGGATGCATACGGCCATTTTAGTATGAGTACCAAGTTAACATGGTCCTTAGAATTTTTTTAAATGAGTATCAAGATATTTTTTAAACGAAATTGTTATCTATTGTATTATATTTTTCCCCTCTCGTTAGGGCTCCCTCCTCTCGGCGACTGCGCCGCCTGTCGGGGGAAATCTGCCTCCACGAACATCTATGGGGACCGAGCCCCTTTGTTGGTTCGGCGGGGGGGCGGAGGTCGCGCGAAGAGCGGGTCGAGATGATGCACATAAGGGGTTTACCCAGCTTCGGGCCGCACGGATGCGTAAAACCCTACTGCTGCTTTGTGGTTTGTATCATGTTCTTGCTCGGGGGCGCTGAGTGCTACAGTACACTCAGGTAGCTAACGAGACCGAGCGTGAGTGGCCTCTCCCCCCCTTCGTTGCGCATGGGGCCTCCTTTTATATGCTCAAGGGGTTTCCCACAGGTGGCAACGTAGGCAGGGGCAAAACTGGGAATCGCTGTGTTGGGTACAATTGTCTGCACAGTGCTATCATACCTAACTCTGACGGCAGGGGACAAGGGCATTAAATGCCCGTCTGTGTCGCCCAAACAGTGCAGAAAAGGGACCGTCAGGGGCGCCACTGTTTGCCACGATGGCTGTCCTGTCAGCGTTGCTTCGCCACCGCATGCCCCTGGCTGCACAGCCTCTCGCCACGTACGCCTGGAATGACCCCAGAGCGACACGTTGGTGGATGAGCTGGAGCGCAGGCACGGGGTGGTAGCTTGTCGCGGCAAGCGCGTTGCCGCGGCCGATGTCTTGTCGCGCCCGGGAGCTTGCTGCTCACTGGGCCTTGCCGGGACGCGCGGCGCGTCGCAGCGAATCTCTTGTCGGGCCGTGGTTGACCTTCCCGGCAAGCTCCTCTTGCCGGGGTCTTGTGCTTCGAGCGGCCGCCCCGGCAAGCTCCTCTTGCCGGGGCCTTGCTCTCTTCGAGTGACTTTCCCGGCAAGCTCCTCTTGCCGGGGCCTTGGCTCAAATACTTTGTTCTTGGATGGCCATAAAGGGGACCATGGAGAGTCTTGGCGGTCGCCTGGCAAGCCTTGCCGCGGGGTGCTGCGACTGCCCGTGCACAAGTTCGGGGTACTAAGGTACCCCTACTTTAGTACACCGACAGGAGCCCCCGGGCCTGGGCCATACACGGTGCCGAGCGCTCTTGGGCCAGGCCCAAAACAGTGCACGGGCACACGCGGCCTGGGTTACGCTGCATCTTTTTTTGCATCCACCACGCCCTCCCCGAACGGCACGCGTCGAACGCGGCATCGTGGGGAGAGGCGTGCGTGACGTGGGCGGCATGCGCGGGGCTGAGCCCTGCAGGCATGCGTCACATCGCAATAAAGGGCGCGGTTCACGCCTTCTCCATAAGTGGGGGGAGGCGTGGAGGCGCGGTTTGTTTGCTGGACGGGGCCGAGGCACGGTTTTCGAGGCGTCCGCTCCCCACGATCACGGGGTGGGGAGAGGTCGCCTCGGCTCTGCGCCCGCCACGTGGCCTCCATGCACCTGGGGTCGCGACGGTGGAGGCAGGAAGCCGGGCCGTAGTGGGTCGAGGCAGCGGGTCGGTCCCAGTCGCCTGCTCTTCCTTCGCCTTGATTGGCTGAGCGGGGCGGCCGAGCTCCCATCCTGCTCCTTATAAGGTGCGAGAGGGGGCGACGGAAATCCGCACTCCTTCATCCCTTCTTCTCTTTAGCTTCTGATCCCCTCTCCCCATTTGTCATGGAGAAAGGGAACCCTGGTCCTTCATCGGTGGCGGCGAGGGTTGCTGCGAGGCAGCGCGCCCCTCCTCCCCTCGCACCCGCGGTGGCAGAGCCAGCCGTAAGGGGAAGGGGGAGGGGGCGAGGTCGTGGACGAGGTCGTGGATGAGGCCGGGGCGCTCAGGGCCTCGCCTCCGCCAGCGGCTCCTCTTCTCGCGGCGGTCCACATCGGGGACGACCCTTGCGAGTTCTTCGTCAGGCTGCGCCGGGCGCCTCGTCGTCGCCTCCGTCTCCCGGCTCCCTTCGCAAGCGTGATGGAGATGGAACAACCCGAGACACTGAGACTGCGCATGAGGGGCTGTGGGATCAGCGGCACGCAAGACCACGTTGAGTCCCCGGCCCCCGGCGTGATGTATCTTGGTCGGGGGTGGAAGTCGTTCGCCCGTATCCACAACTTGCTGGAGGGGTTCACCCTCCATTTTGAGTTGATGGAGGGCGATCTCCTCTCCGTCAAGGTCTTCGGGTGCTACGGGACCCGGGCCCGGTGCTGCGTGGATAGCTCCTCCGACAGCGAAGGCTCCTCCTCGAGCGAGAGTGACGAGGAGGGGAGCGACAGCGACGACGAGGGTAGCGATCGTCGGGATGACGGGTCCGACTAGGCGCCGGTCGCAGCTCCGTGTGGCACCGGCGACCCCATCATCCGCGTCGCCGGCTCCTTGAACTTCCCGGGGTCGTCTCCTTGGGCGGCTGGAGTGGCAAGGCTGCGGAAGAGGGCTGGCGGCAAGGCCGTCAAGTCGGAGTACGAGGGCGAGGTGCCCTCGACAGCGTGCTGACGTCCTGCCGCCTCGTCGAGCCCTGCTTCCAGAGCCGCCACCACCACCTAGCCTTCTGACGGCCCCCGGGATGTTCTGTTGGTGTCTTCTGCCACCCGTAGCTTGCCTAAGCGCCACTTTGGCCTTCTCGCCTCCTTGTCCTACCTCATGAGGAGAGATACAAGAAAGGGATTATGAGCACCTTATCTCATTTTAGTCTCTAAGCCCTTGGGCCTTAGTTGCATTTAAAGCTTGTAATCCCATCTTTCATGTTTTTCATTCTCTCTGAACTGTACCTGAGCGGAATGTTTTTAATGAAAAGGGGATGTTTGCCGGGCCATTTGTCTCGCGGGTAAAACCCGCGCCAAGGAGCGAATCCTTTACATCGTTAAGATAGACACTTCTTCGCCCGGCAACAGGCCCTGACGTCTTCCCACGTCGCTCGACCTTTCTCACGCTCTTGGCGGAGGCAGGGATGAGGCGGGTTTGGGCTCCTCGTTTCTTCCCTTTGCTGCCGCGGCTACTACCAAAACTGGCCCCAGGAACGCGCTCTGGGGCCTAGAGTTAAGGGAGCACGGTAGCTTTTTAGGAAGAAACAAGGTTTTCGCATTCCTCAGTCCATAAGAGAATGCATGACAAGGGATGGGAAACTTATCTGAGATTGCGGCCCCCGGCAACTCTGGCTTGCCGCAGGTGAATCCTTGCACTTGCAGCCCCCGGCAACACTGGTTTGTCGGGGACCAGACGCTGGTCCGCCCTTCTTCTCTTCTTCGTCCTCAAGCGGTCTGGCCAGGATATGCAAAACCCTGCGAACCAAAGGAAACGAAAGAACAGGAAAAGGGACGCAGACTCGACCTCTAAGCTAGGGGTTAGCGGCTGTTAGGCACTATCAACCCTAACCAAGGACGAGACTCGACTCAGCATGCATGCTAAAACTTAGGGCGCCAGCGCTACATTTACTGATGCTCAGGGTCTGCGCCTGGCTTTGTACAAAGGATTACATGCAACAGCGGCAAGACTTGTACAAAAGGGTGGTTGCCGGACGGGGTCCGGCAACCGCGCCTTATGGGTAAAACTTACGAAGATGCTCAATATTCCAGGAGTTGCTCACCGGAGTGCCATCTTCGGTCTCAAGGCGGACAACGCCGGGCCTCGTGACTTGTTTCACCCGCTAAGGGCCTTCCCACTTCGGCGTCAACTTGTTGTGATTCTTGGCGGACGGAGCGCGCCGAAGAAAAAGGTCGCCTTCCTCGAAGCTTCTGGCTTTAACTTTGCAGCTATGGTAGCGACGCAAAGCTTGCTGGTAGCGAGCGGCTCGCACAGCAGCCTGAAGACGATCTTCCTCGAGGAGCAGCGCGTCATCTTCACGCAGCCGCTCTTGCTCAAGCTCATCATAAGCGAGCACTCGAGGTGACCCGTATACGAGTTCCATGGGGGTAACTGCTTCTGCTCCATAGACTAGAGCAAATGGTGTCTGGCCAGTGGCTCGATTTGGCGTCGTTCTGATCGACCAAAGAGCCACCGGCAGCTCCTCGATCCAGTTTCTTCCGCACTTGTGCAGCCTGTCGAAAGTTCTGGTCTTGAGCCCGCGCAGCACTTCAGCGTTGGCCCTCTCCGCTTGACCGTTGCTCCCGGGGTGAGCAACGGAAGCGAAGCCGACCTTGGCGCCGAGATCTTGGATGTATTGCTTGAAGGCGCGGCTTGTGAATTGCGTACCGTTGTCGGTGATGATCCTGTTGGGGATCCCGAAGTGGCAAATAATCGACCTGAAGAACTTGACTGCCGACTGTGTTGTCACCTTCCTCACAGGTTCCACTTCCGGCCACTTTGTGAACTTGTCGATTGCGACGTACAAGTACTCAAAGCCCCCGACAGCTCGGGGAAGGGGCCGAGGATGTCGAGCCCCAAGACCGAAAATGGCCAGGATAAAGGGATCGTCTGGAGAGCTTGAGCTGGCTAGTGTATCTGCTTGGAATGGAACTGGCACGCTTCACACTTGGTTACTTGTGCAGTTGCATCCTGGAGGGCTGTCGGCCAGAAGAAACCTTGCCGGAATGCTTTGGCGGCAAGTGCTCTTGCGCCAATGTGGTGACCACATATGCCTCCATGTATCTCCGCCAACAGCTTCTGTCCGTCTTCCCGGTGGATACACTTCAATTTCACCCCATTGCGTCCTCTTCTGTACATTGTGCAGTCAACAAACTGGTACATACTAGACTGTCGGGCTACTCTTTCCGCTTCTTCTTGCTCTTCGGGAAGTCACCCTGTCTGAAGGAAACGGACGATCTGCTGTGCCCATGTCGGAGCTTGTGGCTCGACAACAAGGATTAAAGGCATGTCTGCGGCTGCGGGAACATCTGCTTCTACGGCGAGAATCTGGGGCTCGGTCGGAGCTTGATGTTCCCCGGCAAGCTTGCCGGAGCAGAACTTGTCGGGAGTGCCTGCTTCGACGGAACAAACCCTGGGGTTTGCCGGAGCAGACTGCTCCTCATCACTCTTGGCGTCGATCTTGGGGACCTTCTTGGCGGCGGCTCCGGGGAGCTCTGCCGGAAGATAGTCGCCGGAGATCAACTTCCTCTTCTTGCTCTGCCCAGTTGATGGTGTTACGGATGGCTGAGTCAGCTTAAGCACAAAGATCCCTGGTTCCACAGGCAACTTAAGTGCTGCGCACTTTGACAGGCCATCAGCAATGTCGTTCTCAGCTCTTGGAACGTGTTCCATTTGCAGGCCGTCAAAGCGCTCTTCTAGCTTCCTCACTTCATCAACGTATGCTTCCATCAATGGACTCTGGTAATCTTTGTTCACATGGCGGACGACAAGCTGCGAGTCACCCCTGACAATGAGCTTCTTGATCCCAAGTTCTGCCGCGATCCTGAGACCGGCAAGCAAACCTTCATACTCTGCAGTATTGTTGGTCGCTTGCTCCTTGGGGAAGTGCATCTGGACTATGTACTTGAGGTGCTCTCCGGTGGGTGCAATAAGCAGCACGCCAGCACCGGCGCCTTGCAGCGAGAAGGCACCATCAAAGTACACCAGCCACTCTTTGCTCGCTTCTTTGACGGGGATGCTCGTCTCTGGAATTTCCTCGCCTGGTGTCGGCGTCCACTCTGCTATGAATTCTGCCAATGCTCTGCTTTGGATAGTTGAAGTGCTCTCGAACTTGAGGCCAAAGCTTGACAGTTCCAGTGCCCACTCGACAATCCTGCCTGTCGCTTCTGGATTCTGCAATATCCTCTTCAGCGGAAAGCGAGTGACAACTGCGATCTCATGCGCTTGGAAGTAATGGCCCAGCTTTCTCGAGGCCATAAGGAGGCCGAAAAGCAATTTCTGCACACCAGAGTACCTTGACCTAGCCCCCTGCAGGAGGGAACTGACAAAGTAAACTGGGCGCTGCACCATCTTCTTCCGCATCTCCTCTTGCACCTGCGCAGATCCATCCTTGTCGGGGCCAGAGCTTGTTGGGGAAGCTCCCTGCTTGTCGCTGGATGCGCTTGCCGCGGTCGCTGGCTCATCATCTGCCTCCCTCTCCGCTACTAACGCAGCACTAACCACTTGATTGGTTGCCGCCCAGTACAGCAGCAACTTCTCTTGTGGCTTAGGCGCGACAAGTATTGGAGCGGAGGACAGGTATTTCTTCAAGTCTTGCAGCGCAGCCTCCGCTTCCGGAGTCCATTTCACTGGACCCGCCTTTTTCAAAATTTTGAAAAATGGCAGGGAGCGTTCTGCAGACTTGGAAATAAACCTGCTGAGAGCCGCCACGCAGTCGGCGAGTCTTCGCACATCCTTGATGCGTGTTGGTGCTTCAATCTGCTCGATGGCCTTGATCTTGTCGGGGTTGGCTTTGATTCCCCGCTGAGACACGAAGAACCCGAGAAGCTTGCCGGAAGGGACTCCAAACATGCACTTCTCGGGGTTGAGCTTGAGGCTGATCTTGCGCAGGTTCACAATGGTCTCTTCTAAATCTTGAATCAGGGTTGCCCTGTTCCTGCTCTTGACCACTATGTCATCCATGTAGGCCTCCACATTTCTGTGAATTTGTGGCTCAAAAGCGGTGTGGACAACCCTTGCAAATGTTGAACCAGCATTCTTCAAACCAAAAGGCATCCGCACGAAACAGTACGTGCCACATGGAGTGATGAATGCAGTCTTCTCCTCATCCTCTTCAGCCATGAAGATCTGATGGTATCCTGAGTATGCGTCAAGAAATGAAAGCAGGTCACATCCGGCCGTGGAGTCAACAATCTGGTCAATGCGCGGCAAGGGAAATGGATCTTTGGGACAAGCTTTGTTAACATCGGTGAAGTCGATGCAAAGCCTCCATTTCCCATTTGCTTTGCGCACGACAACAGGATTGGCCAACCACGTCGGATGGAGCACACCTCTGACGAGGCCTGCTGCTTCCAACTTCTTGATCTCTTCTGCAATGAACTCTTGGCGCTCCACTGCTTGCTTCCTGACTTTCTGCTTGACGGGCCGTGCATGAGGACAGACGGCAAGGTGGTGCTCAATCACTTTCCTGGGAACACCGGGGATGTCAGATGGTTGCCAGGCGAACACATCGACATTCGCCCGCAGGAAAGCAACGAGCGCGCTTTCCTATTTGGGGTCGAGAGTGGCACTGATTGTGAAGGTACCACCAGTGCCGTCCTCCTTGGCGGGCACCTTCTTGGTCGCTGGTGGAGCTGCCATTGTCTTCTTACACTTGCCGGTGGAGCTCGATTGTGCGTCCTCGACGGTAGCGCAGCACTCCGAAGAGGTGCGCTTGCCGGAGTGGGCATCAGAGCTCTTGCCGGACTTGGTCTTCTTCTTTCCTCCGGGAGCTTCAACGGCAAGTGATTTGCGATCTGTTGCGGCTGCCGCTTCCCGGTAGATCTTGTCGGCATAGATAAGGGCATCCTTCCAGTCGCCAGGGACGGAAATGACGCTTATCGGGCCCGGCATCTTGAGCATGTTGTATGCATAGTGAGAGGCTGCCATGAACTTGGCGAGCGCTGGACGGCCGAGGATCCCATTGTAAGGCAGTGGGAAATCGGCAACGTCAAAGGTGACCCTCTCAGTCCTGAAGTTCAACTCGCTGCCAAATGTCACCGGCAACGTGATCTTCCCCTTTGGCTTGCTCCTTCCCGGGTTGATTCCTTGGAATGTGCCGGTCTCTTCGAGCTCGCTGTCGGGGACTTGGAGTTTCTGGAGCACAGCGGAGGAGATCAGGTTCAAGCCGGCCCCGCCGTCAACTAGCATCTTAGTGACCTTGAGGTTGCGGACTGTTGGTGAAACCAACATCGGCAAGCACCCGATCGCAGTTGTGCGATCAGGGTGGTCCTCAATATCAAAGACGATAGGCGTGCTGGACCATTTCAGAGGCTTGCGTGACTCGACGGGCGGTTCCGCCGCATTGACTTCCCGCGCCCACTGCTTGAGCTGGCGGTGAGAAGTATCCAGGGAAGCACCGCCGTCAACGCACAAGACCTCTGTGGCTTTCTGAAACTCCTGCTCACTGGTCTCGACATCATCCATGTCTTCGTCTTCGTCGTCGTCTTCGTCCTTGTCGCGGCCGCGGGGAGGTCTATCTGCTTGCCGCTGCTTGTCCTTGCCGCGGCGTCCTCCCTGGCCGGGGCGTTTCGTGCCGGATCCGCCGCCACCTCCTTGGGCCTTCTCCTTGTCGCGCCGCTCGTACTCGGCCTTTTGCAGCTCGACGAGCCGCTCGACCTGCTTGCAGCTCTGGAGGTCATGGCCCTTGGTGCGGTGGATCTTGCAGTACTGTTTGTTGGTGCCGTCCCGCTTGTCGGCGACCGCCACAGCCTGGCAGTTGGTGCATCCGGCAACCTCCTTGCCGGAGCCACCAGCCTGGGCTTTCTTGGCGGCGCCTTCATCGCCGGACTGCTCGACAACAAGTACTTCTTGGCTCTTCTTCTTCCTATTGTTCCGCCGTCTGTTTTTCCTTGCCGGGGCGGTATCCTCAATGTCCGATTCTCCTGCTCCAGTGTTCTCTCCGGGGAGTTTCCTCCCTTCCTCAGCACGTGCGCACTTGTCGGCCAGGGCATATAGCTCGCTGACGTCTTTGATCTTGCACATCGCCATCTCCTCCCGCATCATGCGGTTACGCACGTTCTGATGGAATGCGCTGATGACCGCGGCAGGGTGGACGTCGGGGATGTTGTAGTGTACACGGCTGAATCTCTGGATGAACCTGCGCAGGGGCTGCCCTTCCTTCTGGACGAGCAGATGAGGGTCGCTAGCTTGGCCATGGGGTTTGCGGCCGCCTGTAAAGGCGCCAACAAACTGATGGCACAAGTCTGCCCAGAAGGTTATGGAGTTGTCCGGCAAGTGCATGAGCCAGGACCTGACGTTATACTTGAGCACCAGCGGGAAGTAGTTGGCAAGGATCTTGTCGTCTTGCCCTCCGGCAGCCTGCACCGCAATGGTGTAGATGCTGAGGAACTCCGACGGATGCGACTTGCCGTCGTACTTCTCCGGTACATCTGGCTTGAAATTCTTCGTGCTGGGCCACTGGACTCGCCACAGCTCACGGGTGAACGCAGGGCAGCCTACCGCGTACGGCAGGTCGCCTGGTTCCCCTGACGCATGCATGTCAACAGAGGGCTCAGCGCGCTGGTCAGACTGACGCCGCGCTTCTCTTCGACGCTCGATGCGAGTACGAGCGTCTTCTTGCTTTCGTTCGTGAAGAACTTGGCGTTGATCGCGACGAGTTCGCGGGTTTGACGACGCGGTAGAGTCGTTGTCGTTATGGTTCCGGTGAGTCGGCGATCTTGGCCTTTGGGGCGGGGAGTGCACGGTGGTCGCACCCCCACCAGTCTTGGTGCCATCGGTTCTCGCCTGGCCGACCTGCCGCGGCTGCGACGCACTAGGCTGCCGCAGGGTGTCGCCGTTGGCAAAGCCGATGAGGCTCTGAATGGTGGCCCTCCAGCCGTCGAGCTTGTCCGCCGTTAGAGGGTAGTCTAGGAGCAGTTGAGCTCGTGCTAGAGCTTCTGCTGGAGAGGGGGGCAGTGGTGGCGAATGGCGCGTGGAGCGGGATGTGCTCGAACTTCTAACTAGCAGTACCCGGTCCAGGAAACCGTGCCACGCTCGTGCCAGCACGCTGGTGCGTGTGCTGGCCTTGAGCGCCCTGAGATCCGCCAGCTCGATCTTGGTCTAGCGAGCGTCTGGTACCGTGAGTGCCAAGACGCTGCCGGTCTCGCGCCTCCTGAGAGGGGCGCGGTGCATGCTCGGACGCCGTGGCGCCATGGGCTGGCTCGACGACGCCCGTTCCTCCGCCGGTGCCTTCCCCTCCGCCCATTTGCTCCAGGGGCGGCGGGTTCGACGCGGACGGACCAGCCACCTCTGGAGCCTTCTTCTTCGGTGGCATGTCGATGAAGACGATGAAGATCTAGTTCGTGCGGACGCCGGATCCGGTTCACACAACCTCGACGCCCCCTACCTGGCGCGCCAAAGATGTCGGGGGAAATCTGCCTCCACGAACACCTATGGGGACCGAGCCCCTTTGTTGGTTCGGCGGGGGGCGGAGGTCGCGCGAAGAGCAGATCGAGATGATGCACACAAGGGATTTACCCAGCTTCGGGCCGCACGGATGCGTAAAACACTATTGCTCACGGATGCGTAAAACACTATTGCTTCTTTGTGGTTTGTATTACGTTCTTGCTCGGGGGCGCTGAGTGCTACAGTACACTCAGGTTGCTAACGAGACCGAGCGTGAGTGGCCTCTCCCCCCCTTCGTTGCGCATGGGGCCTCCTTTTATATGCTCAAGGGGTTTCCCACATGTGGCAACGTAGGCAGGGGCAAAACTGGGAATGGCTGTGTTGGGTACAGCTGTCTGCACAGTGTTATCATACATAACTCTGACGGCAGGGGACAAGGGCATTAAATGCCCGTCTGTGTCGCCCAAACAGTGCAGAAAAGGGACCATCAGGGGCGCCACCGTTTGCCACGATGGCTGTCCTGTCAGCGTTGCTTCGCCACCGCATGCCCCTGGCTGCACAGCCTCTCGCCACGTACGCCTGGAATGACCCCAGAGCGACACGTTGGTTGATGAGCTGGAGCGCAGGCACGGGGTGGTAGCTTGTCGCGGCAAGCGCCTTGCCGCGGCCGATGTCTTGTCGCGCCCGGGAGCTTGCCGCTCACCGGGCCTCGCCGGGACGCGCGGCGCGTGGCAGCGAATCTCTTGTCGGGCCGTGGTTGGCCTTCCCGGCAAGCTCCTCTTGCCGGGGTCTTGTGCTTCGAGCGGCCGCCCCGGCAAGCTCCTCTTGCCGGGGCCTTGCTCTCTTCGAGTGACTTTCCGGGCAAGCTCCTCTTGCCGGGGACTTGGCTCAAATACTTTGTTCTTGGATGGCCCAAAAGGGGACCATGGAGAGTCTTGGCGGTCGCCTGGCAAGCCTTGCCGCGGGGTGCTGCGACTGCCCGTGCACAAGTTCGGGGTACTAAGGTACCCCTACTTTAGTACACCGACACCGCCGTTGAGATACCCATCATCGTCGCTCCCCTACCCTCTTCGCTCGGGCCGATCACGGGGCCATCTTGCGTCATTCCCCGGCCTTGGTGGGATTGAGTGCTAGGGTTTTGGAGGCCGGTACCCTCCCGGGCTGTCCTAGGGTTGAAGATGGCGGCTCCGTCGTCGTCACGATCGCCGGAGGAAAAGGAGCTGGAGTCCTTGATGGATGAACTTGGGATCGAGGAAGATGGGTTCGATGATTTGGTCTTCGAGGATGTGATGCCGGATCCGGACGCTAGCCCTCGATGGCTCGCGATTGGCAAGGTGCATACCTCAAAAGATTATGGTGATTTCTGGTTCTTTAAGAACATGAGGAACGCATGGGATCTTGCGCAAACTGTCAAATTCAGATCATTGGGGGATAATAATCTGTACACAATGCAATTCTCATGTTTAGGAGATTGGACTAAAGTGATGGAGGGAGGGCCGTGGTCCTTCAGGGGACAGCCGGTGGTTCTCGCTGTATATGATGGTTTCACAAAACCGTCTCTTATTGACCTCAACTCCTTCAAGATTTGGATTCAGATCCACGACCTGCCGGATGGATACGGACCCCTGGTAAAGCCATTGGCAGGGAAAGTTGGTGAGGTATGTGAGGATTATAATGACCTGTGTTTATGCTGGGAATTTTTATAGAGCTAGGGTTACTCTGGATGTTAGATTGCCATTGAATAATCATGTATCTATTGTCAAGATGCAAAAAAGGCAGATTTTTAGGGTAAAATATGAACGTCTTCCGGATTGGTGTGCCATTTGTGGTATAATTTGGCACCTATATACGGAGCATGGGGACGGTGTTCACGCTCCGGCTGCATTAATCTTTAAAGAAATGAGGGCTTCCTAGAGCATGAGGGGAGGTGCTAGGGGAGGTGGCCGAAACCAGGATGATAAGGCTACTAATCCCCTCGTGAATGCTAGTACGGCTGCTGATATGGACTTGGACAAACGTACTGGTAAAGATGTAAATGCAGATGTCATGGATTCAAATAGGAAGAGGGGGGTAGATGCTAAGGAGTTAGGTGCACTAGTTTCCCCTCCAGCTGCTCTAACCTTGACGGGGAAAGGGTCTGTTCCATCCAGTCTGACGCCGAAACAGAACCCCAAGAGGACTAAGACGGGCAATGGCAAATACATCAGTTGTACAGCAGAATAATCAAAAGAATGGAACTTCTGTGGCGGGCTCCCCGGCGGAGCGCCGCCGAGATCAATGAATCTAATGAGTTGGAACTGCCGGGGAGGGGGGAATTCCCGAACAGTTCGTGAGCTAGCGACGCTTGTTCAGTCGCATTCCCCCATGTTGGTCTTCTTGTGTGAAACTAGACAGAAAGAAGGAGGGATGAAGAGGTTGAGAGGTCGTCTAGGCCTGAAGGGCTTTGAATGTGTTGATAGCAATGGACTGAGTGGTGGACTTGCACTATATTGGCATGAAAATTGTCTGGTGGATATCTTGGATAGAGACGACAGAGTATATTGATATTGCAGTTCGTATGCAGGCAGATGCGCCTCAGTGGAGGGTGACCTTTGTTTATGGGGAGCCTAGGGTAGAAAATAGGCATATCATGTGGCAGAAACTAAATTCCTTGTATACCACCTCGGACCTTCCTTGGTTGGTTATAGGAGACTTTAATGAGTGCTTATGGCGTTTCGAACATATGTCAGTAACACCCAGACCTGAACCGCAGATGGTGGCTTTCCGTGATGTTCTTGAAACCTGTCAGCTTGTTGATCTTGGTTTTTCTGGTATTCCCTTCACGTATGATAATAAGAGGAGTGGAGCAGCAAATGTTAAAGTACGCTTGGCGTAATCTTTTTGCTTTTTCGACAGTTGCTCATGTGGTCTCCCCATGCCCTGACCATGTAGCGCTGATGTTGAAAGGCTCGCCTGACCCGGGTCCGATGAGGGGCCGATCGCGTCAGTACGAGATCTTCTGGGAGAGAAGTGATGAACTACTAGAACTAATTAAAGGAGCCTGGGATTCAGTGCGTGAAGTGCATAATCTTGAACAGCTACAGTCGGCTCTGAAAAAGACCCTGTCTACTCTTGGCTTTTGGAGTAAAAATTAAGTCTGGTAACATCATTGGTGAGCTAGCGAAATCAAGGTCGCAGCTTAAAGAATTGATGAATATGAACGCCGATCGGCAGGGTATACGAAGAGTGACGGATAAAATGAATGAGCTCTTATATCAAGAAGAGATGTTATGGTTGCAAAGGTCCAGAATAAATTGGCTCAAAGAAGGAGATCGCAATAGAAATTTTTTCCAAAGTAAAGCGATATGGAGGGCTCGCAAAAACAGAATTCGTGAATTAGTAGATGACAGTGGGGTGTCTCACTCGGATGTGCCTTCAATGAGTACTATGGTGAATGATTATTTCCAGAAGGTATACTCGGTTGAACCTCAATTATGCTTCTGTTTTAAATCTTTATGAGATACTAGTTACTGATGATGATAATGCCAAGTTGTGTGAACCTTTTAGTGACAAGGAGATATCAGATGCCCTTTTTCAGATTGGGCCCTTGAAGGCACCAGGGCCGGACGGCTTTCCGGCCCGGTTTTTCCAGCGTAATTGGGACACTCTTAGAGATAGTGTTATTAAGTCAGTCAAGGAGTTTTTTCTGTCAGGAATTATGCCGGAGGGTGTTAACTCAACATCTATTGTCCTTATTCTCAAAATTCCAAATCCGTCAACATTGACTGACTTCAGGCCCATTAGCTTGTGTAATGTCATTTACAAAGTTATCTCAAAATGTTTGGTTAATCGGTTGCGTCCATTGTTAGATGGGCTCATTTCTCCGGAGCAAAGCGCCTTCATTCCAGGGAGGACGATAACGGATAATGCTCTTGTGGTCTTTGAGTGCATCCATCATATTAAACAGGAAAAGTTCCCCACAAAGAGTTTTTGCGCATACAAGTTGGACCTGTCAAAAGCATATGATAAAGTTGATTGGGTATTCTTGAAGTAAGTGATGCAAAAGTTGGGTTTTTCTCGTCGATGGGTGGACTGGATAATGTCATGTGTCACATCGGTGAGGTATTCAGTTAAATTAAATGGAACCCTCTTGGATTCATTTGCACCGTCGCGGGGGCTACGGCAAGGTGACCCATTATCACGGTTCTTGTTTTTATTTGTTGCTGGCGGTTTATCTGCTATCTTGAAGAATGAGGTCAATGTTGGAAATATTACTCCCATAAAGATATGTCGTAGAGCACCGGGTATATCACATCTTTTATTTGCGGATGATACCTTGTCGTTCTTTGAAGCTAACCATGACCAGGCTATGAAAGTGAAGGGAGTTCTGGATCTATATGGAAGTGCTACGGGACAAAGCTTGAATTTTAATAAATGTTCAATCATGTTTGGTCAGGCATGCCCACTGGTCAACCAGGAGGATGTTCGGGAAGTTTTAAATGTAACCATGCCAGTATTTGAGGAGAAATACCTGGGACTCCCTACTCCAGATGGGGGAATGTCCAAGGGGCGTTTTCAAAATCTGCAAGCAAGCCTCACAAAACGTTTGATCCAATAGGGAGATGGTTGGCTTGCACAACCTGGCAGAGAGGTGTTGATTAAATCTGTAGCCCAAGCTCTTCCTACATACATAATGGGTGTTTTCAAGCTTCCATTCTCTGTTTGTGATGACTTAACAAGGATGGTTAGAAACTTTTTGTGGGGGTATAAAGAAGGGGAAGAAAAGTACATTGGAAGGCGTGGGATAGATTGCTTCAGCCAAAGAGAAAAGGAGGGTTGGGATTCCGTGATTACATAATTTTCAACCAAGCTCTCCTTGCACGACAAGCTTGGCGATTTATTGACAGGCCGGACAATCTATGCACACGTTTACTCAAGGCCAAGTATTACCCAGACGGAAAGCTAGAAGATACAGTTTTCCCAGGCAATGCTTCGTCATCTTGGCAAGCAATTTCTTATGGTCTTGAACTGTTAAAAAAAGGACTTGTGTGGAGAGTTGGAAATGGAACAAGTATAAGAGTGTGGAGGGATAATTGGATACCACGACCGCATTCATTTAAACCTGTGTCACTGCAAGGACGATGCCGTATTCGTTTCGTCTCTGAGCTCCTGAATGACAATGGGTCTTGGAATGCAGAATTATTGAGGAACTATTTTCTGCCATGCGACGCAGAGGAAATCCTCAAAATCAGAGCATCACCAAGGCGTGAAGAGGACACTTTGGCTTGGGGGCCTGGTAGGCTTGGAGTTTTCTCTGTTAAAAGTGCATATGACTTTGCCTTCGAAGAAGCAAACATGACCGATTCTACCGCTTCAAGTTCAGCACCAGATGGTCGAAGATCCATGTGGAATCTAATATGGTCTGCAGAAGTACCTCCTACTGTTCGCACCTTTGCTTGGCGAGTTGTTACTGACTCATTACCTACCTGGGAGAATAAGCACAAACGCACTCTGGAAATGACGAACATTTGTCCAGTATGTGGTCTGGAACCGGAGGACAACTTTCATCCATTCTGTCGCTGTCCTATAGCTCGTTGTCTTTGGAAATTCATGGCGGAGGTTTGGAACCTACCAAACGTGGATATGGTAGTGTGCACCATGAAAGAATGGCTATTTCATGTGCTGCAACTCCTGCAGGATATTGAGAGAAACATGCTGCTCATAACACTTTGGTGTTGTTGGTTCATACGCAATGAGATTGTCCATCAAAAGAAGCCTCCCCCACTAGATGTATCAAGAAAATTCCTCGTCAGTTATCTTGAATCTTTGATCGCTGCCAAGACCAACTCGAATGCTGATCCGTTGAAAGGGAAAAACTTTATGAGCTTTGATCGCATGTTACATAATACGCCAACCAGGAGGGTGGAACCCTCGCCCTCTTGGGCGCCCCCTCCTGATGGCTGGGTGAAACTTAACTCGGATGGGTCCTATTGTGCTGAGAACGCAGGAGCTAGCATGGTCCTGCGTGACTCTCAGGGAGCCATTATATTCTCTGCTTGCTGGACCTTCTTCTCGTGCCGTGAAGCTCTCGAGGCAGAGCTGGGTGCGTGCATGGAAGGCTTATCCCTAGTGATCCAGAGAAGCGACCTTCCGGTCATCATTGAGAAGGACTCACTTGTGGCAGTCAAGATGATCAAAGGACGAGAACAAGATAGGTCGATTTATGCTTCCTTAGTTAAGGAGATTAGATTTCTCATGTCACTTCGTGAATGTTGTATTACTCATGTTAGCCGCCATGTTAATAAGGTTAGTGATAGCTTGGCAAATTTTGCACGCATAGAGGGAAGAACAATGACTTGGCTAGGATCTGGTCCCTCTGTTGCGGTAGAACTAGCAGCGGCTGATTGTAATCTTCTTGGTGGTTGAGTAATACGAATTTCACTCGCAAAAAAAAGAGATCTTTAACGAAAAAAATCATGCTCTTCGGATGGAGGAGAGACAGAGAGGGCCTAGCCAAGTTAGAGCCCGGGCTACACAGCTGGGCTGCCAGCCCAAATCGAGGGACTAGTAGGCCCTGATCTAAAAAGGAGCAACTGGCTTTCAAGGCGCTCGTGGTTCTAGGGCTTTGTTCATCCCCATATCTATCGATCGATGGAATTGGAGACCAAGGCCAACGCTCCGGCCATCTCGATGGACGGCGACTCCAATGGGAGCGGTAACAGGGTACTAGTCAGACAACGGCTGCCGGACGACCTGGTGATGCTACGCCTGGCCCTTGACACTCACGGCGAGGACGAAGATCTCTGCCGTCAATGGTGCGCGAGACGATACGTCGAGGTAAACTCACGTTGTCGTCGAGCAGCATCCAGCGCCGACGCGTCCCTACGAAACCTCACGCCTCCCCCGCTCACGAGGAAGGTATGGTTTTTCTGCTTGAGTGACATGCCGCCAATTAATTGATGCCAATCGATGTCTACTAGCACCCGAATAATCGCACTTCATTGATATTAATAGTAGTCAAATTCTGCTCAGGGTAAGAATTTTCAAGGACGATGCAGTTGTTTCTCATTGACAGGATATTGCGACACGCAGCAGCCCGTCCACGCTACCAACGGGTCAGTTAAAGACGATAACGCCGGCCAGATGGTGACCTCTGTGTGAAAGTGCGGCTATTTGAGCGCACGGACGCCGGATCACGTACGATATGATATCCCTGGTACTTCCTCTGTTCCATAATATAAGAACGTTTCTGACACTAGCATGGTGTCAAAAACGTTCTTATATTATGGGACGGAGGGAGTACTTGATATTAATGTGTCGCTCCGAAAAACTAGGAGCCCCTTGGGAGGCAATTAGGATTTCGAGGAGAGCAGGCGGCACATGTCCCATCTTTGTCCCATGGCGTGATCAGCTTGTTGAACTCGAGAAGAAGAGGAAAGAGGGGAATGATGGATCCAGAGGGGACAGGACTCACAGGAGGGAGAGAGGGATAGGAGCAAGCTTAAGAGTGAGAAGAGGCGTAGGGTGCGTGCTCTTCTTGGCTGGTGCATGCACCTCGTGTTCATGTCTCCTCTACGGGAGGATGATGACAACGGGGCAGGTGCGACGGAGAAAGGAGAACGGCTTGGCCGTTGGCCATGATGGTAGTTTTTTTTTTTTTTGAGACAATCTCGCGAAGCTTTATTCAAACCATCATAATGTTTACAGGGATGAAATGAATACCATCGGGTTGACCCAACCAAACATGGCGGCCAAGCCCTAATCTTAATGCGTGCTTCGCTAGATTGTGAGTCTCAATGTTTGAGCTCCTATTTTCATAGACTATATTACAGGAAATGAAAGACATTGAATTTAATTGTATTTCCTTGATGATCGTCCCAAAATCAGCAGCAGACCCACACCTCACATCTCGTACCACTCCTTCACACTCCGAGGCGAGCTGTATTTGATTTAGATTCAAATCTTCTGCTGGTGATAGTCCCTCTCGAATAGCCAGAGCTTCCAGTATCGCCGGATCATCAATGTTATTAAACACTATCGCCGAGGCTCCAAGAAAAACACCATGTTTACTCCGACACACTGCTCCGACCGCTCCTCCTCGTCCCTTGATGACAGCAGCGTCAACATTCAGTTTTGCAAAATCATCTGGAGGTGCAATCCACCCCGTACATCGTTGCTGCTGCTGCACCCTTCTCCCACCTACAACTATATTTGATAGAGCCTGTATTTCCGCCAAGTAAGCAGTTATATGCCCATGAATATTGTGGGGGCTTTTAAAAATATCCTCGTGCAAGGCCTTCCTTCGCGCGCTCCAGATGGCCCATAACGTCACAGCCAACTTCACAAATTCCTCTCATGATAAGGCCTTGTTCAACGCAAAGATCCATTCCTTTGCGTTCTCTTCATGGTGGATGCTCATTTGATATAGGATGTCCTCTGACGATAATGCCCAGGTGCTTCGAGACACCGGACAATTTAGTAAAGCGTGTCTCCATGTATCATGAGCTCCACAAAGTTTGCATGAGGAAGTCGTGGCCATATTCCGACGCTGCAGTACATCACCGGAAGGAATGGAATGTCTTGCTAGACGCCACATGAATACACGGATTTTTGAAGGGACTTGAATTCGCCATAATGATTTCCACCCCTCGCTTTCTGCCTCCACATGCGACGAGCTCTCACGTCCTTCCAGCCAGCCCTCTCTATTGTACTTTGTCCGGACTAACATCCGATATGCCGATCCTACTGAGAAGAAACCTCGCTGCTCCTCATACCAGGCCCAAAAGTCTTCGATCCTTCGTGTACAAAGTGGTATTTTGAGGATTGCTTCAGTGTCAAAAGGTGTAAATACAGATCGGACAACTTCCTCTTTCCATGTCGCCGTGGACTGCTCAATCAACTCAGAAACCCTTTGTGGGGGGTTCTGAACTAACGAGGTGATTGGTCTCTTGGTAGGCCAGAGCAGCTGTGTAGTCCAATTTCCAGGTACTTGGGCCATAAGTAAAACAAGATTGTACCAGAAAATCCTTTACATTTTTCTCATAGGAATTATATGAGGGCTCTAATCAAAGGTGTGTACATCAAACTATGGTTATGCAGGACTTATACACCACGAGAATGTATCTTGTGCGCCAAGCTAATTTGTGCATCCAATGCACCGGTGGATTTTGGGCCCTTAGATGAAAAAGAAACGGGCTAGATTTTGGACAAAAGTTGGACTATGACTTTTTTTTGCAGAGACAACCTTGTACTTTGTAGAAATTAACCTACGCTCCACAGACCGCACTCCGATCAGAAATCGGCATGTTTATTTTTTTTGGGTCAAACACAAAATGATTCATATATTTTGAACCGAATATTCGATTTCAGATCCGTTTTGACCGCCAATTTTTTCTTGAAGAGATCTTCGAAATAAGATCAATATTGAATCTGTTTCCAACAAATATTTTTTTTACTTTTTTCAATCTTGACTCAAAACTTGATGTACTAGAAGCATGTTGCACACGAGACCCACGTGTGAGAGAGGCGGATGTTTCTCATAGACGAATTACAAAACTTGTAAATGTTTTTTTCTATCAAGTTTTGAGTTAAGTTTCAAAAGGCAAAAAATATGAATTTTAAAAAATATACGTAATATTAATATTGATTCAAATATCTTGTCAAAGCAAAGAAGGCAGTCAAAACGTTTCCGAAATCATACAGTTCGTTTAAAATTAAACACACAGAGTTATTTAGAGGGGAGGGAGACGTGGGTTGATTTTGAAAAAAAATAAAAAGACCGTTCTGCAATGTTTCAATAATCCACATACCAACCTGATCGTATCCCTTTGTTTTCACCCAATGGCTCATATAGCAATGGAGCATTCGGTGAATGAATTGAGTTGGTGCACCTGATACGTTCTCTATACACCACACTGGTTCCACATATAGGTTGGGGTGATTAGCTCACTTAAATACAACCTACCAGTATTTTTTGTGTATTGGATACTATCTTAAATCTTATGGCTGACCTTGTGATATGCGATAAGAATATAGAATGCTAGCAGGCCAAAAACATTAAACAATAAAATTGATTTGCTAAGGTTGATGCATTTATGAAATAATAAGTAAAGTAATAACCATCTCTTTCTAAAATAGACACAGGTATATTGCATACATGCATTTATTGATGGCAGATTAATCCAGATTTTGTATCAAATGATTGCATAAGATTTGTCCGAATCGTGTTAGACATTGTATGCTTATGGATTCCAAGTTTGTCCAAGTAGATTCTTCATCAATTATTCACGTTCTTAGGCCCACCCATTGATTATTGACAACTTTGTATAACATTGTTGGTTATCGACAATAATTGGGAAATTAGCATATTGACAGTATGTTACTTCAGTAGTAACATCTTGTATAAACAACATAAGAATGAATTTATAGAACTTATTTCCTTCAAAATAAGGTTATTATTTGTACCCATACTAGATTGATAGTGGTGGACGAAAGCCTAGCCACCGCTCACCTGATTAATTATGGTAGAACATGTAGTAACCTATTTGTGGCCTACATTATCGCCTCCTACTACTCCACAACCTGGTGAGACCACCGTGAACCGAAGGGTGAATTGAAGGACGTGTGATGTAGAATTGGATGGGATGAGGAGTGAAGCAGTGCACTCAGATCAATTGCGTTGCGAGTTGCCCTTGCTCGCTGCTTTCTTACATTCCTACTGGTGTCCGGTTGAAACAACAATGCATGAGCAGGTAAGGTACTTTTTTTGCAAGGATAAATTTCGATCTATTCATCAACTGTCAAGGTAGTACAAAGAACATCATAAATAAAAAATAGAGGTAAGGTAGTGCTAAAACGACGGTATGTACCATGCCAACATATAGTTTTGTCATCAGCATAGCTGCCTGCCTGAAAGGATTTGACAATTCTAAAGCTGCACGTACGAGGGCATTCACCCAGAACCATGCATGTGCATGCGGAGTGTCTTGTGATCTATCTGCATTTCTTGTGATCTCATTGAATAAAAATTACTAGGGTTAAAGGTTACATTGCTACGGTGAGTCCGCTTGGGCTGTGTTGAACTTCTTTAGGAGGCAGAAGTCAATAATAATTAACTAATACTCCCTCCGTTGAGTCCGTCGTCGTCGACGTTGGCGTCGACCAGTAGACCATGCTCCGCCTCCGGTCCTTTCCGCAGCTACGGACACTTGCGCCAGAAGTGCTCATACTCCCCGCATTTGTAGCAGTATCCACGGCGCTTTCCTCCGTTGCCTGACGTTGTGCTCACCACGCCGTCGTCGTCGTGGTCACCGAAGCCACGTCCGCCTTGCCGTCGCTGCCGAGCCACCCACTGTGCCGCTGTCATCATCAGCTGCCCGTCTGCGCGCTCGCCATCGGACAGCACGCGCTGCCGCGTCCTTCCTTCAAATGGCTTGAGCCGTCCGAGCGCCTCCTCTAACACCATCTCCTCCATGTTGCAGAATTGCTTGATTCCGGCCACCGCGGCGCCGCCATGTCACTGACCTTCCCAGCGTACTCGTCCAGCTCGTCCATTCGCTGGCGACGGAACTCGCCGCACAACGTCACGAGCCTCGCCGCCCGCACCCGATCGGCGCCGACGAAGAGAACCTTGAGAGACTCACATACCTCCTTCGCGGTTGGCTTCGTCGCCACCTGCATCAGCAAATCCTCCGGCAGTGCACCCAGTATCGCTGCCCACACCGTTTTTCTCTTCCCGGTGTCGACCGCCGCGCCCTCCGCCGGAGCCACCGCACTCCACAACCCTTGGGCGTCTATGATAGCCTCCGCCTTGTTGGCCCAGGAGGTATAGCTCGTCGTCGTCAACAGCGGAAACTGCAACATCGTCATGTGGAACGAGCGCCATGGCCGCCGGCAGGATGCCACCGAAGCTCTGATACCAAATGTTGGAGCAGCTCTCTCTTGCTACGGACGGAGTTAGACGAAGAAGTACAAGCAGATAGTTTTGGTGGCCAGCCGCACACACAGCCTGGTGAGACCACCGTGAACCGAAGGGTGAATTGAAGGACGTGTGATGTAGAATTGGATGGCATGAGGAGTGAAGCAGTGCATCGAGGAGGCTCGCACGACAGAACAACGGTTGTGTGGACGATCTGAGTGCCAAACCATAGGATTGGTCTGGTCGGAGTCCTGGAGAGCCAAAACTAGTGGTCGGAGTGGAGGATCGGGGGTGGGGGGGGGTTGACAGAGATCCGATGGAGCCGCGCACCAAGAGGCTAGGAGAAGGACTACCAATTATGGTGCCCAAGTTGCATGTTAGGAAGAAAGAGGCGATTGTGGGTGTGGTGGGCCACGGCGTGTTGGACATGACACAAGCAAGGAGGGTACACACGAATGCGGTAGAGAGCAAGAAGGGACACCGAGAGGTGAAACCTCGAGACATGCTAGGATGGTGCGGTCCCAAGTGGTACACATGTTAGCGCTCCTAGTGGATCGCGTAGTGTTGCCCCGCTGCATGTGTTCCCGGGGTACGGCTTTGTCGACGTGTGTTACATATTCTCAGGCTCGATCTATGTGTGTGTGTGTGTGAGTTTCTAGGTGAAAGAAACATGATCTCGATTTCGTGGGCACCAAAGTAGTGAGGGTAGTGTAGCATTTCAATTAGAGTATCTTGCAAGTTGGAACACATTCTTATGTAGCGTGAAATTGTAAGATTTCATGAGGTTCCTCGCCAATTGAGGCCACATCTTACATTCATGCTATTTCTATCAGAGGCTTTCTTGCTACCCTTCATGTCAATTAATAATTTGAGACTGTTGCAAAAATATTGGGTGATGTGTCTAAATATGCCATTATTTTTTAGACGACAACAATTGAAGTTCCACTTGAAACATTGGGGATGCTAGTTTTATAAAATGGTGGGATTCACTAGGGCTAGCGAATGTGTTTTTATACCCTCTAAATAGATAAAGTCATTGAAATCAAATAAATTCTTTCACAAAACTAATAAAAAGTTTTTAAAGGTAATTTACTTAATCATTGTGATCAAGGAGTGATGGAGATTACATTTATTTGTGGATGTATGGTTGTCATGGGCTCATGGTAGTGATAAAGGTTGTCATATTGTTGTTTTCCAATATCTTTTCGTTGTTTCATTCTCGATGTCTCAGTTTGCTCTTGAAGACACGTTGTCACATATATTGGACGTATTCTTGAAAGGAAATACGCCCTAGAGGCAATAATAAAGTTGTTATTTATATTTTCTTATATCATGATATATGTTTATTATTCATGCTAGAATTGTATTAACCGGAAACTTAGTACATGTGTGGATACATAGACAAACAGAGTGTCCCTAGTATGCCTCTACTAGACTAGCTCGTTTAGTTTAGCATTATGATCGTTTAGTTTTATTGCTATTGCTTTCTTCATGACTTATACATGCTCCTCTGACTATAAGATTATGCAACTCCCGAATACCGGAGGAACACCTTGTGTGTATTATACTGAATAACCCTAAACGACTCTCATATTTACAGTAACAATTTATCCTTATGAATCATGTCAAACAAGTCTCAAATCGCAATACCTTATATTGTGCTGAAATATGAGGTCTCAACTCTCAAACAAGTCTAAGAATTCAGTCCTTGCTTAGTCTAAGAATCCTATACCGAAATAAGAAGCCAATTAGCCAGATTAAAACCCTTGTACATCCGTACTATTTATAAGGAAAAATTGAAGATTTCTGTTGCTAGACAGTGGAACTGCGGAAGATTTCTCTGCGTGCGTGGGACGGTCCTGATGGATCGCTCTGTATTTTCGTGTGAGCGATCAGGCCAACTAACAATTCTCGTATGGGCTGGGAGGAAGCAAAGATAATGGGCCGTCGGTGGGGAGGGAGCAAACAGACTAGTGTTTTGGGCTTTTTGCGCTGAACGCGTGCACCCATCAGCCTTTCTGTTAGTTTTTCCCTTTGTCTCACCTATGCACGCATTATACATACGAGAAAGCTATTTTTCTGCCACTGGCCGTTTGCAATAGGTCCGCACGACATCAGGCAACGTTAGATCATGATCGGGCGGTGGTCCTTCTGCATGCTGTCGTTGTGGCTCCCATGGTCCTCCCCTCATGCATGCATGTCGCTGTCGCTCCACATTTGTTGTTTGGTCCGTGTGGTCCCGTGGTCCCCTAGCCTGCGATGCATTCCTTGCCTCCCGATTTCAAGTGATCCCGATGGTCCCTAGCCTAGTTTACAGTTGCATCAGCGGCATGCATGGGTGCTTTGTTAATTGCGTTCATACCTAATTAGCTAGCGATGCATGCATGAAGCATGCCACCAGGCACCACTGTACGTGATTGAATCCATGCCAAAAATATACGTAAATGAAGTTGTTCTAGAGGCAGGCATGCATGTGCATACGCATACATGATTCAGCCCGTACTCGTTGAAGCCCGTTTCCTACCCTAGCCGCCGCCGCCGCCAGGCGACTAGGGCGAGGCACTCTTTTCCTCCGATCTCCATCGGCCGATGCGCTGGCCCCCTCTTCCTTCGACTGCTGCTCCGGCGGCAGGAGGGAGGGGAGACCCCGTTCCTCCGCTCTGTAGTTAGGTTTTGGATTTGTAGGTCGTGGTGCGTCGTTGGGATGGTGGGAGCGGCGCCCGGACGAATAAATCCGCCTCAATCCCACTCCCACACCGGCGGTGTCCTTCATGGCGGCGTCTCGGAGTTGATGGCATCGGGTCTGTGTCGATCCCTCAGACCGACATCGTTAGGGTTCATGGATGGTGTTGACGAGGCGGCGGCGGCGACTTCATCAGGTGTGTCTCTCCTTCTGGTCTGTCCCCGTTGCTGTGGCGTTGTCTTCGACGTCATGGTGGAGCAGGGAGGTTTTGTCGTTCAGGAGTACGCGCAGGCGGTTGTCTACGCAAGTGACAGCTGGAAGATGGAGTATCTTGTGTTGGGTCTGTGGTCGAAGGCAGGCAGTTCTGGTTTCCTTCTCCGACGTCGTCGTCATGCGAGGGTGTCAGTTCTGAAGTTTGATGGCGTGTCCGGGGACATGTTGCCCCGGTCTGATTCTTTCAATGGCTAAGATTTTGCTTCTGGCAAACTACTTTGGAGGTCCGTAAAGCTGCTGATCAGTGATGGAGCCGCGTCGAGCTTGGGCGAAGAGGTGATCTATCTTTTTACCTTTTGGTGGCCGCTTCGGTGGTGTCGAAGGAAAGGGACAGGCGTTGGTATTTTGCATAGGATTTTCCTATCTTTTCAGTCATGTATGGTCGGTGCTTACGTGCCTTGTAACTTGATCTTTATTCTATATAAATGAGACACGTATTATTACCATGCAAAAAAAATACGCATACATAATTCTTTCGTTAGATGTTGTACAGGCAGATTTGAAACGAGATTAATTGGCTGATAGATAGATATTGCGCGGAGGTTGGGGCGTATTCATGCATACATGATGTCAGGTCAGGCCATGCCGATCAAGAACAGTTTCGGCGATTTGGCGAGCGTGGGCTCGATCGATTTTTTTAGTTGCATGCCGAACTAAGATGATTGCGTACACTTGCCGAGTCTCTCATGAGTGTGTCGCCACGCCTGCGAAACGAGTCGCACTACCGCCGCAACTTGAGGCGCGCCGCCTCCTTTGTGCCATGCCTGCAACCCGTAGCTACGCCGCGCTATAATTTTTATTTTATTTTGGTAATAACATGTTAATTTAAGTATCACAAACTTGATAACTTAGAGGGTGCTTAGATCTAAGGGACTATTTTTAGTCTGACTAAAAATAGTCTTTTTTAGAGGCTAAAGTTTCAAGCAACCCTGACTAAAGAGAGGCTACGACTAGTCTTGAGGCTAAAAATTTTTAGTCATAGGAAACCTACTAAAATATGTATTAGCCCTCTCTCTCCTCATTTAATTCCTCTCCTTTAACACATGCGAGTTATGTATTGGAGGGTTTGGAGAATAATAAATGATCAATAACTTGATTTTAGTCTCTTTAGTATTTGGATCCAAGCATGGGTGAGGCTAGCAAGTTTTAGTCCCACTACTTTTAGTCATGGGACTAAAACGTATCCAAGAACCCTCTTACCTAGATCACCTTTTCCTAAGGAGGGAGAGAAGACGGTTCTTCGGACGGAAGAGCAAAACACCGTGGTAACTTTGATCCGGTGAAAAAAAGTTGTTCAAAACATACCCTGGTAATTTTGTATGTAAATAACATTGTAATATACGCAAAACAGAGTTGATAACTCACATACAAACATTGCGGTAACTTTTTTTTTGCATAGGGTTAAAATTGTTGATTATACACCCCTGATAACTTTCTGTGTAGAACGCATGGTAATATATGCACAACAGAGCTAATAACTGACATACTGACTTGATGAAATATATCCCCGGTAACATTTTTGTGAATACCATGGTAACTCACATATTGCAGACCTGATAACTTATGTGCGTCGGTTCTGATAACTTTGGCATGTGGAGGGGGAGGGGTTGATGAAATAGCATGGTTATCGCTGACCTGATAACTTATGTACCCCGGTGCTGGTAACTTTGGTGCGCGATGGGGGGGTGTGGGCAGGGGTGGCTGATGAAATATCCCCTGGTAACTTTTCTGGGAGTAGCATGGTAACTCACACATCACAAACCTGATAACATATGTGCCTCGGTCCTAATAACTTTGGCATGGGGAGGGGGAGGGGTTGATACCCATACATACATATATACATTCATTCATCCATTCATTCATACATTCATGTATCCATACATCCATATATAAAAAAGCTACAAACAAAACTACTACAAAAAAAATCCATGCATCCATACATACACCCGCACCTCCGGCTGCCTCGGAGATCGACGTCATCCTCGTCGTCTGGTTGTGATTAGGTGGTCTATAAATCTCATGACTGAAGCTCTAAATGACAAGTATGTAGGCTTGCCTGCGCAAGTAGGTTTGGATAAAACTGATACTTTTCAGTATTTGATTGACCGTGTATGGCAAAGAGTGAATGGGTGGAAAGAAAGACAACTCTCGGCAGGGGGTAAAGAGGTGCTCCTTAAGGCAGTGGGCCAATCTATACCATCATATGCAATGTCGGTCTTCAAAATTCCGAAACAAACTTGCAAGGGAATAACTGACGTGATGTCGCACTACTGGTGGGGGGCTGGGGATGCTCAGAGGAGAATGCACTGGTTTGCGTAGTGGAAGATGTGTGTACCGAAAAGACAGGGAGGTATGGGATTTCGAGATATTCATTGTTTCCATTTAGCTCTCCTAGCTAAGTAGGCGTGGAGGCTTATTGAGAACCCGGATTCTTTGTGTGCCCGGATTCTGAGAGGAAAATACTTCCCGGATGGTGATTTATTAAATTGCATGTTAAAGAAGAATGCCTGATTTACATGGCAAAGCATAATGCAAGGTGTGAATACTTTGAGACATGGATATATTTGGAGAGTAGGAGATGGTGGAAACATTAATATCTGGAGGGATGCTTGGATCCCAAACTCTCCATCCAGAATGATTATCACACCTAGGGGAGGCTATTTGATTTCTAAGGTGAGTGACTTAATTGATCCATCAACTGGTCAGTGGGATGTCGACCTTGTTGAGCAATCTTTTTGGCCCATTGATGCGGTAAGGGTTCTTGCTATACCATTTTCGACAAACCATATGACTGATTTTATTGCTTGGAGTCTGAATAAGCATGGAAATTTTACTGTCAAATCGGCTTACCATACTGTCTGGGATTACCAACATGGACGTAAACTACAGAGAATTGATGGTTTGGGCGCCTCAAGTGCTAACCCAACATGGCAAAAAGTTTGGAAACATAACTGTCTAGCAAAGGTAAAAATCTTTCTCTGGCGAACACTACATGGAACTATGCCTTGTAATGTTGTTCTTGCAAATCGTCATATACCTGTTAGACCGGCGTGTCCAGCCTGTGGCCAAAGTGCGGAAGATGTTTTGCATGTGTTGTTCCGATGCAAAAAAGCCAAGGAAGCGTGGCGCCTCCTAGGACTGGAAGATGTTATAGCGCATGCATGCGAAGTGGATCGAGCGGGGGAAGCAATACTTGCTTGTTTGCTGAATTTTCCCGCACAGGAGGCGGTCGTTCTAGGCGTTAAAAATTTCTATGAGCTCATGTCTATCACTTGCTGGTACCTCTGGTGGGAAAGACGGAAACTAGTTCACAAGGAGCATGTGCAAGATGCGAAAAGAATTTCACAATCTGTGAGAGTGATGGCAGAAAATTTTGTTATTGCATGTGACCCAAAGGCAGTACTAAAGAAGGACGGATGGAGGAAACCACCTAATGGCTTTGTTAAGCTGAACGTAGATGCCGCCTTCTACTATGACGCGCTACATGGAGCTATGGGAGCAGTCATACGAGACGACAGAGGTCATTTTATTGTTTCTGGGAACAAACTAATAGAGTCATGTTATGATCCTCTTTCTGCAGAGGCATTGGCTCTTAAATTTGGTTTGCAACTCTCTTCTTCGGCAGGGTGTAATAGGCTTGTCGTTAATTCCGACAGCCTAGAACTAATGGAGATTATGACCAAGGACGGTCAGTATGCGGGGAATGCAGCAGCCATTATTGATGATTGTTACCATTTGGCATGTGAGTTTAGTTCAATTCGGTTTGAGTTCTGTCCTAGAGAAGCAAACGCTGTTGCTCATGAATTAGCTAGTGTAGCTAGATCTAAATTCTGCAGTGAGTGGATTGAAATGGCTCCTAATGAGTTTCTTCCTCTTTTACTTAAAGATGTAAGTGTTATCACCAATGAATAAAGAGGGAAATTTAGTTGTCAAAAAAAAGGTGGTCTATAAATCTCTAGCGTCACTCGATGTACGCAGTACGTACTAGTACGTTCGTGTGCAACCAGGAGTATGTATTATCGGAAAATTAGTGTCCGTTCCAACTTCCAAATCAACTGTGTCGGGTGGGTGTCCTGTCGTGGGCGATCGATGGATCTATTTTGACCTAGGTATATAAAGAAGGTAACGTCCTCACCGACCAGAATCCACGGCCTAACTAGGCATCATCAGAACCAATCGATCAATGACCGGAGATGACGGCATCGAGCAGGGGTGGGCCGACCTCCCCGGCGACCTCCTCGCTACGGTCTACCTCAGAGCCGCCTCCCCCTATGACCGCGCCCGCTTCGCCGCTGTCTGCAGGCCGTGGCGCGCCGCCGCGGCGTGGTACCCGGCCCTGCCGCAACGTCTACCTTTGCTGCTCCCCGCGACGGGCAACGGCAAGCGAGACCGGGAGGCGCGAGCGTACAGCCCCGAGGACTGCAGGGCCCTGCGCGTCCCGTGGTTTCCATGGGGCAAGCAGTTGGTTGGAGCTCACGGCGGTGGCTGGATCGCGCCGCCACTGGCTCCCTACTCCTGATCGTGAACGTCCTGTCCGGCGTGTGGGTGCCGCTCTCTCGAGAACAGAGGGTGATTGCATGTAGATGCACGACCAACTTCAATCTCATGGCATGTCGGCCTCGGGTCTCCTTCACTAAAATCGTCTTCTCAGAGGAGTTCGAGTGGTTGCATCCTCGCCGCGACAACCACATCGTGCAAGATAGCGCTTTGCAGGATCGGACACTGGTACCGAGGGTGGATTACGCACGGATGTGGCACCAACGCATATAAGAACCTCAAGGACATCTCGTTTTGCGACGGCAAGCTTTATGGCCTTGCGTGCAACGGTGACCTGTTCAAGTTCGACATCGGCGTCGACAAATGCGGTGCTCCGGTCTTCACCTCACCTGTTCAGTTAATCATCGAAAGGCCCAAGGACATCGTGTATGAGTTTAAGTACAGCTTCTATACTAAATACATCTTCGAATTGCATGGGAAGCTGGCAATAGCCATGGAGTGCTCGACTGGGACGTACTGCTGTAGTCCTACATTTTATAGGGTGTTTGAGCTCCATGATGGTGGCACAACATCATCATGCAGATACACATGGTTAGAACAGACAAGCTTGGGCGACCACGCCTTGTTCTTGGGGCCAGCGTGCTGCAAGGCGGTGCAGGTGCCAGCAATGGACGGGCTCCAAGGAGGAGTGGAGAGGAACCACATCTACTATACTATTAAACACTTTCATCACCCCGATGTTAACTACTATCACAATGACCTAGATTGTCTGGAGAGGTTGGAGAGGAGAGGAGAGGTATTCAATTTTGGATTTTATTTACGATTATGATCTGGCCAATGATTTTTCAAATCAATCAGCAACAACCAACCTATAAAAAAACATATCAACTGTGCGCACCCTTCCACACCTAGAAAGAAGAAGTGACATCAAGTGATACTATAGCAGCAGTATAGTACATGCATTCACCGATGCAGAAATTTTCCCACATAAATATGGGTTCATTAGTGCATAACATAAAATCACAGCACAAAGGCTCCAAATAACTGCAATATAAATAAACATAAAACAAACTCCATCATCTCCCCATCCGTCAAACTAAAACCATCAGTTTGAAAATATAATGGCTATTATTTTTTTTTGGCAAGTCATTTTTTAACTTTGACAAAGTTCAGAGAAACAAATATTGACATCCACAATATTAAAAAAAAGGAAATTCATTTCATGATGAATCTAATCACACCGATTTGATATTATCGATTTTGATGTATTTCTCTAAAAATTTGATCAAACTTAAACAAGTTTGACTTTTCAAAAAATTAATATAGCTAATATTTTGGAGCACAATGATTTTTTAAGAATCCTAACAACACCAAAAACACGGCAAAGCACGCTCAACTCTTATAGTCACCATACAATTACGCATGGGATAAACACACCTCCACATGCAACCATGCATGGGAAACACTAGTAGAAAACAGGGCTTCGTTCGGGCCAGATAAGCCTATTAGTCCCGGTTCAGTCACGAACCAGGAATAATGTGAGCATTGGTCCCGATTCGTGCGGCTAGAGGCATTAGTCCCGGTTCAAATGAGCCCTTTAGTCCCGGTTTGAGACACAAACCGGGACTAAAGGGCACACCCTTTAGTCCCGGTTCGTGTCTCAAACCGGGACTAAAGATTAGACCTTTAGTCCCGGTTTGAGGCATGAACCGGGACTAGGTGTTGCGCTCTTTAGTCCCGGTTCATGCCTCAAACTGGTACTAAAGGTCCCATTTTCAAACTCTACCCCCCCCCCCACCTTGTGGTTCGCCTTTTCAGTTTTGTAAAAAGCAAAAGAAAATGATAAAAACTTTAAAAATTAAAATCCTTTGAGATGTAGTTATGTTACTACATCTATTAGTTAGGAAAATTGAAAAACTTAAATTTGGACATGTTTTGCAAAAAAAGTGTTATGAAAAAGTAAACTGTGCATATCTTTTGCATATGATATCGAAAAAAACGCATAATATATAAAAAAACAGCACGAAAATCCGCATCCGATTTTGACGGCCATAGGCCTGTTTGCAATTTTTAGAATCCTCAAATTCTAAAAGGAAAAAAATACGCTCAAATTTCAGTTTTTTTTAATTTTGGTTAAATTTGGTCAAACTATTTATTGAAGAAGTGCTAGTGTTACTAAATAATTATTTCGGTACTTTGAATTTTGGTCAAATCTGGTCAAGCTCTGGTCAAACTGCGGTCAAACTATGGTCAAACTACTTATTCAAGTAATATTAGTGTTAATAAATAATTATTGTCTTTTAGAATAACAGTTTCAAATTCAAACAGTGAAACGTGTGACTTCATGCTCAAGATAAACTCATGAGGGTTAGTAGGATTGACATCTTACTATTGTGAGGAAAACAACAAGTGTAGACTCGGAAATGAGGGGGAATAGAACACGGAAGTTAAGCGTGCTCAGGCTGGAGCAGTGAGAGAATGGGTGACCGGCAGGGAAGTTAGATGATTTGGAATGATGAGGGGTGATTAGAGAGTAGAGGTTAAATAATTCAGAAATTTGAGAATCGAGAAAAAATTTCAATTTTTTTTAAAAATGTACCTTTAGTGTCGGTTTGTGTTACCAACCGGGACTAAAGGTGGAGCTCCAGACAGCGGCCACGTGGAGGGCCTTTAGTCCCGGTTCGTATGAGAACCTGGACTAACGGGAGGGGGGGGGCTTTAGTGACGACCCTTTAGTCCCGGTTCCAGAACCGGGACTAAAGGCCCTCTAGAACCGGTTCGAATGGCCCTTTTTCTACTAGTGAAAAGACCAACCACCAAATGCAACTATGCATGTAAAAATATTTTTCATTTTATTATTATACTTATATTCAATAAATATTTTAGAAACATACATAATCAAATATAATATTTCATACGTATCTTTCATTTTGGTTCATTTGTTACTAATCTAGGCATTATATTACGCACAATCAAATCTAACTAACATATGCTAGTAATCAAGATCTACAAAACTACTTCCTACATAATGCAAAGCCAATTCATAGGAAGTTAAACAGGTCGTTTGACTTAATTACAACTCTAGCCCAAATATTTTTCTAAGATAAAGTCACTGTTTGTAACATCTTGCTTATGTTCATGTGTTTCTTGCATTTATTATTTGTTCTGAAATTGGTTTTTTTAGCAAAAGAAGTATATGTGTACCTCCATCCATGAGTACCTTGGTGAACTTATTATTGCCCACTATTCAACTGCTTCGGGTGGCTCTGGTAACCCGACTGTTGCTGTTGCTGCTGACTCCCCTGATGATTATAACCACCTTGGTTGCCCTGATTGCCTTGATTTCCATGCCCGCTTTGATTACCGTGAAAACCTGAACCGGAATTGCCTCCACCGTAACCCGGCCTGTGAGATCCAGAGCCTCAACCGCCACCCGGTCCATGATCATACCGGAAGAAATCTGAATTCTTGAACTCCTGCATAATATAACAATCCTTCCAGAGATGCGTGGCCGGCTTATTCTTCGTCCCGTGCTTTTGGGCAAGGCTGGTTTAACAGGTGAGACAAACGCTCCGGATTTGGACCTGGTACCCCACCACGCGGGGGCGGTTTACCCCTTCGACGCTGGCCTTTGTCCTGCGCGTTGGTATTAGCCACGAAGTATAAAATGTTATCCGCTTTGCGCTTACCGCCGTTTCCATGACCTGCTGAGTTGTGTTGCTGCCCTTTGGTGCTGCCGCTCTTCTTTCCCTTCCCTGTCTTATCGTCGTCAGAATCGGGGTCCTTGGTACTATCAAAGTCGGCATACTTCACCAGAGCTGCCATAAGTGTTCCCATGTCATTGCAATGCCGCTTAAGCCGTCCCAATTTCAACTTCAGGGGTGCAAACCGGCAATTGCCTTCCAACGTTAAAACTGTAGTGTTAGCGTTGATGCGGTCTGACGAATGCAAAATCTTCGAAACCCGGCGCACCCAATGGGTTGTTGACTCTCGTTCCTCCTGGACACAGACAGCTAAGTCCACAATTGACATGGGCTGCTTGCACGTATCCTTAAAATTCTGGATAAACCGGGCCCTTAACTCAGCCCATGACCGAATGGAGTTAGCTGACAGATTTTTCAACCATGTGCGGGCTGTCCCTTCCAACATCATGGTAAAGTATTTAGCACATGCCGCATCATCCACATTCAACATCTCCATTGCCATAACTCTCGACCCATGACTCGGGGGATAAATTGGCGGTGTAATTTGGCACTTTTCGTGGTCCCTTGAAATCCTTAGGCAACCATACATTGCGCAGTGCCGGCACAAGACACGGTATCCCTAAAGAACTGGAGGTAACCCCTGGTTGCACCAACGATGTTGGGCGAACCGGAGTAAGTTGGCGGGCTTCATGCTGCGCCGCTAACTCGGACTCTCGACGTGCCCTAGCATGATCCTCCACATCCTGAGCATCACCACCACCACCCGCCAGGTTATGCCCACGGGGTGGATTACGGTTTCCCGCACTGCTTGACACATACGGTTCATCAATGTGCCTGTTGTAACTCCGGCTTGGGCGGGGAGTAGAATGAATCCTTTTGCGGCTGTATGCATAAGCCTGCTGCTGAGTCAAGGCCGTCTGGAGGAGCTCCCTAGCCTGCCGTGTCTCAACTGCCACCGGGAATTCGCCTTCGATCGGGAGAGCGGCCAATCGTGAAGCGGCAGCGATGATATTATCCAACGGGTTAGAGTAATGACCTGGTGGTGTTAGGACGTGCTGCGATAGGACATTATTATGACGAGGCGGGTCCCTTGGGTGCGGCTGAACCGGCGCTCCCGTTCCAGGTGCCTCCACCTGATTTACCACTGGCGGATTACTGGTTCCTGCTCCTGGTGTATTAAAGAGGTTCCTGGCCTCGTAAACCGGTGGTAAGTGAGACTGGTACCTTCTCCTCATGACCTCATTTGACGCGCTCTGATCCAACTCGATAAGCCTGCACCTCTAACTCGGACCTCTCTGCAGCCATGCTGGTATCCTCAGCTACCAGGTCTGCTTTGGCTTGAGTTATCTGATCCCGCACCTTCGTGATTTCCGCGTTATGCTCATCCTGATTCGCCGGGTTAACCTCCGCCAGCAGTGTTGCCAAAGCATCAAACAAGTCCGACAAAACCTGAGCCGGCGGTCGCACAGGGCCTCCTGCCCCGGCTGCTGTCGTCGCTACTGACCCGGAAATCATTGTCGCTGCTGTGGAAGAGTGCAGCGCAGGCTGCGTACCAGCCATGAAGATCGCTGGTGTCTACTACACAACCTTCTTCTTGTAGACGTTGTTGGGCCCGCAAGTGCATAGGTTTGTAGGACAGTAGCAAATTTCCCTCAAGTGGATGATCTAAGGTGTATCAATCCGTAGGAGGCATGAGGATGAAGATGGTCTCTCTCAAGCAACCCTGCAACCAAATAACAAAGAGTCTCTTGTGTCCCCAACACACCCAATACAATGGTAAATTGTATAGGTGCACTAGTTCGGCGAAGAGATGGTGATACAAGTGCAATATGGATAGAAGATATAGGTTTTTGTAAACTGAAAATATAAAAACAGCAAGGTAACAAGTGGTAAAAGTGAGCGTAAACGGTATTGCAATGATAGGAAACAAGGCCTAGGGTTCATACTTTCGCTAGTGCAAGTTCTCTCAACAATAATAACATAGATAGAACATATGACAAGCCCTCAACATGCAACAAAGAGTCACTCCAAAGCCACTAATAGCGGAGAACAAACGTAGAGATTATGGTCGGGTACGAAACCACCACAAAGTTATTCTTTCAAATCAATCTGTTGGACTATTCCTATAAGTGTCACAAACAACCCTAGAGTTTTTACTAGAATAACACCTTAAGATACAGATCAACCAAAACCCTAATGTCACCTAGATACTTCATTGTCACCTCAAGTATCCGTGGGCATGATTATACGATATGCATCACACAATCTCAGATTTATCCAACCAACATAAAAGTACTTCAAAGAGCGCCCCAAAGTTTCTACCGGAGAATCAAGAACGTGTGCCAACCCCTATGCATAGGTTCCCAATGTCACGAAACCCGCAAGTTAATCACCAAGACATACATCAAGTGTTCTCATAAAGACTCAATCCGATAAGATTACTTCAAGAGGGGAAACTCAATTCATCACAAAGGAGTAGAGGGGGAGAAACATCATAAGATCCAACTACAATAGCAAAGCTCGGGATACATCAAGATCGTGCCATAGAGGAACACGAGAGAGAACACGAGAGAGAGAGAGAGATCAAACACATAGCTACTGGTACATACCCTCAGCCCCGAGGGTGAACTACTCCCTCCTCGTCATGGAGAGCGCCGGGATGATGAATATGGCCACCGGAGATGGATCCCCCCTCCGGCAGGGTACCGGAAAGGGGTCCCGGTTTGTTTTTTGGTGGTTCTGGAGGCTTGCGGCGGCGGAACTCCCGGTCTATCTTCTGTTCTGGAAGTTTTAGGGTACGACGGTATATATGGGTGAAGGGGGAACGTCGGTGGAGCTACGGGGGCCCCACGAGGCAGGGGGCGCGCCCTCCACCCTTGTGACCGCCTCGTGGCTCTTCTGACGTGGGTTCCATGTTCATCAGGTGGGTTTCCTTCCAAAAATAACTTCTCCAGTTGATTTTGTTCCGTTTTGACTCCGTCTGATATTCCTTTTCCTCAAAATACTGAAATAGGCATAAAACAGCAAATCTGGGCTGGGCCTCCGGTTTATAGGTTGGTCGCAAAAATAATATAAAAGTGGATAATAAATCCCAATATTGCCTACAATAGTAGATAAAGTAGCATGGAGCAATCAAAAATTATAGATACGTTTGAGACGTATCAAGCATCCCCAAGCTTAATTCCTACTCGTCCTCGAGTAGGTAAATGATAAAAAAGATAATTTTTGGTGCGGAGTGATACTTTGGCATAATTTCAATGTAAATCTTCTTAATCATGGTATGAATATTCAGATCCGAAAGGTTCAAGACAAAAGTTCATATTGACATAAAAATGATAATACTTCAAGCATATTAATCAAACAATTATGTCATCTCAAAATAACATGGCCAAAGGAAGTTCATCCCTACAAAATCATATAGTTAGGCTATGCTTCTCATTTTCGTCACACAAAGATGTTCCCAACTTTTATACCCCCGATGACAAGCCAACCAATTGTTTCATACTCAAATAATCTCAAACTTTTTCAACCTTCACGCAATACATGAGCGCGAGCCATGGACATAGCACTATGGGTGGTATAGAATATGATGATGGGGATTGTGTGGAGAAGACAAAAAAAGATAAAGTCTCACATCAACGAGGCTAATCAATGAGCTATGGTGATGCCCATCAATTGATGTCAACGCGAGGAGTAGGGATTGCCATGCAACGGATGCACTAGAGCTATAAGTATATGAAAGCTCTACAAAAGAAAACTAGTGGGTGTGCATCCAACTTGCTTGCTCATGAAGACCTAGGGCATTTGAGGAAGCCCATCGTAGGAATATACAAGCCAAGTTCTATAATGAAAAATTCTCACTAGTATATGAAAGTGACAAAATGAGAAACTCTCTATCATGAAGATCTTAGTGCTACTTTGAAGCACAATATATGAGACTCACTACATGAAGAACAAGGTGCTACTTTGAAGCACAAGTGTGGTAAAAGGATAGTAGCATTATCCCTTCTCTCTTTTTCTCTCAATTTTTTTGGGCCTTTTTTTTGGCCTTTCTCTTTTTTTTTGTCCGGAGTCTCATCCCGACTTATGGGGGAATCATAGTCTCCATCATCCTTTCCTCACTGGGGACAATGCTCTAATAATGGTGATCATCACACTTTTATTTTTCTTACAACTCAACAATTACAACTCGTAGAACAAAATATGACTCTATATGAATGCCTCCGGCGGTGTACCGGGATGGTGCAATGACTCAAGAGTGACATGTATGGAAAATAATGCATGGTGGCTTTGCCACAAATACGATGTCAACTACATGATCATGCAATGGCAATATGACAGAAGTAAAGTATGTCATGATGATGAAGAACGGAACAATGGAAAGTTGATGGCAATATATCTCGGAATGGCTATGGAAATGCCATAATAGGTAGGTATGGTGGCTGTTTTGAGGAAGATATAAGGAGGTTTATGTGTGAAAGAGCGTATCGTATCACGGGGTTTGGATGCACCGGCAAAGTTTGCACCAACTCTCAAGGTGAGAAAGGGCAATGCACGGTACCGAAGAGGCTAGCAATGGCGGAAAGGTAAAAGTGTGTATAATCCATGGACTCACATTAGTCATAAAGAACCCATATACTTATTGCAAAAGTTTATTAGCCCTCGAAGCAAAGTACTACTACGCATGCTCCTAGGGGGATAGATTGGTAGGAAAAGACCATCGCTCGTCCCCGACCGCCACTCATAAGGATGCACAAGCTAGGTACACTTCATGTTTCAAATTAGTTGCACAACTTTACCCATATGTGCATGCTACGGGACTTGCAAACTTCAACACAAGTATTTCTCAAATTCACAATTATCAACTAGCACGACTTTGATATTATTACCTCCATATCTCAAAACAATTATCAAGCATCAAACTTATCTTAGTATTCAACCCACTAAAAAGAAAGTTTCACATATCTTGAAAACTAAGTATATTAACATTAAGCAAATTACCATGCTATTAACGACTCTCAAAATAATATAAGTGAAGCATGAAAGATCAAGTTTCTTTAAAACAAATCCACCACCGTGTTCTAAAAGATATAAGTGAAGCACTAGAGCACACAACAAGCTACTCCGAAAGATATAAGTGAAGATCAATGAGTAGCTAAATAATTATGTAACTATGCGAAGACTCTCCCATTTAGGAATTTCAGATCTTGATACTTTATTCAAACAGCAAGCAAAGCTAAAGAAAACTATATTGCAAGGATAGCACAACTCATGTGAAGAAGCAAAAAACTTAGGCTCAACCGATACTAACCGATAGTTGTTGAAGAAGAAAGGTGGGATGCCTACCGGGGAATCCCCAAGCTTAGATGCTTGAGACTTCTTGAAATATTATCTTGGGGTGCCTTGAGAATCCCCAAGCTTGAACTTTTGTGTCTCCTTAATTCCTCTCATATCATGGTTTCTCTTTTTATCAAAAGCTTCATTCACAACAAACTCAACAAGAACTCGTGAGATGGGTTAGTATAAACCAATGCAAAACCTTATCATATTATACTGTAACAAATCACTTAAATTATTATTCAACATTGAATACTAAATGCCTCTGCATATTTAATACTCCTATCATCAAATAGAATCATTAAACAAGCAAACATATGCAAACAACGCAAACATAACAGCAATCTGTCAAAACAGTACAGTCTGTAAAGAACGCAAGAGTATCAATACTTCCCTGACTCTAAAAATTATGAACTAAAATTCCCACTGTAATAAATTTATCAGAGCTCAGTATGCAAAAAGATTAAACGTTATACCATGCTCTGACTTTTCTAGGTAATTTTTGCAACAGCGGTAAACTTTCTGTTTTCAAACAGCAACATGCAAATTAGCAAAATAAGCATGGCAAAGGCTATCCTTGACTTTTTTATTGAAACTAAAGAGGCAAGACATTATTCTAACTACAGAAATAAAATACTAGCAAAAGAAAATGACGCTCCAAGCAAAACACATATCATGTGGTGAATAAAAATATAGCTCCAAGTAAAGTTACCGATGAACGTAGACGAAAGAGGGGATGCCTTCCGGGGCATCCCCAAGCTTAGGCTCTAGGTTGTCCTTGAATATTACCTTGGGGTGCCTTGGGCATCCCCGAGCTTAGGCTCTTGCCACTCCTTATTCCATAGTCCATCGAATATTTACCCAAAACTTGAAAACTTCAACCACACAAAACTCAAAACAAAACTCGTAAGCTCCGTTAGTATAAGAAAATAAAACCACCACTTAGGTACTGTAATGAACTCATTCTAAATTCATATTGGTGTAATATATACTGTATTCTAACTTCTCTATGGTTCATACCACTTAATACTAGCCATAGATGCATCAAAAGAAGCAAACAACACATAGAAAACAGAATCTGTCAAAAACAGAACAGTCTGTAGTAATCTGTATCAAACGTATACTTATTGAACCCCAGAAATTATGAAATAAATTGCTGGACCTGAGAAATTTGTCTATTAATCATTTGCAAAAATAATCAACCTAAAATCACTATCCAGTAAAAAATGGCAGCTATTCTCGTGAGCGCTAAAGTTTCTGTTTTTCACAGCAAGATCACATAAACTTCACCCAAGTTTTCCCAAAGGTTCTACTTGGCACTTTATTGAAACAAAATCTATAAAACATGATTAATACAGTAGCATAATCATGTGAACACACAAAAACAGTAAGGATAAGTATTGGGTTGTCTCCCAACAAGCACTTTTCTTTAATGCCTTTTAGCTAGGCATGATGATGACAATGATGCTCACATAAAAGATAAGAATTGAAACATAAAGAGAGCATCATGAAGAATATGACTAGCACATTTAAGTCTAACCCACTTCCTATGCATAGGGATTTTGTGAACAAACAACTTATGGGAACAATAATCAACTTGCATAGAAGGTAAAACAGGCATAACTTCAAAAATTTAAGCACATAGAGAGGAAACTTGATATTATTGCAATTCCTACAAGCATATGTTCCTCCCTCATAATAATTTTCAGTAGCATCATGAATGAATTCAACAATATAACCAGCACCTAAAAGCATTCTTTTCATGATCTACTTGCATAGAAATTTTATTACTCTCCACATAAGCAAAATTCTTTTCATTCGGGATAGTAGTGGGAGCAAACTCAACAAAATAACTATCATATGATTGAGAATTAAGATCAAGATGACAAGTTTCATGGTTATCATTATTCTTTAAAGCATACGTGTCATCACAATAATCATCATAGATAGGAGGCATGCTTTCATCATAGTAAATTTGCTCATCCAAGCTTGGGGGACAAAAAATATCATCTTCATCAAACATAGCTTCCCCAAGCTTGTGGCTTTGCATATCATTAGCATCATGGATATTCAAGGAATTCATACTAACAACATTGCAATCATGCTCATCATTCACATATTTAGTGCCAAACATTTTATAGATTTCTTCTTCTAGCACTTTCGCACAATCTTCCTTTCCATCATACTCATGAAAGATATTAAAAAGGTGAAGCGTATAAGACAAACTCAATTCCATTTTTTTTGCAGTTTTCTTTTATAAACTAAACTAGTGCTAAAACAAGAAACAAAAAGATTAGATTGCAAGATCTAAAGATATACCTTCACTTACCTAGCACGGCGCTAGAAAAGAGCTTGATGTCTACTACACAACCTTCTTCTTGTGCAAGTGCACAGGTTTGTAGGACAGTAGCAAATTTCCCTCAAGTGGATGACCTAAGGTTTATCAATCCGTAGGAGGCGTGAGGATGAAGATGGTCTCTCTCAAGCAACCCTGCAACCAAATAACAAAGAGTCTCTTGTGTCCCCAACACACCCAATACAATGGTAAATTGTATAGGTGCACTAGTTCGGCGAAGAGATGGTGATACAAGTGCAATATGGATAGAAGATATAGTAAACTGAAAAATATAAAAACAGCAAGGTAACAAGTGGTAAAAGTGAGCGTAAATGGTATTGCAATGATAGGAAACAAGGCCTAGGGTTCATACTTTCGCTAGTGCAAGTTCTCTCAACAATAATAACATAGATAGAACATATGACAAGCCCTCAACATGCAACAAAGAGTCACTCCAAAGCCACTAATAGCGGAGAACAAACGTAGAGATTATGGTCGGGTACGAAACCACCACAAAGTTATTCTTTCAAATCAATCCGTTGGGCTATTCCTATAAGTGTCACAAACAACCCTGGAGTTTTTACTAGAATAACACCTTAAGATACAAATCAACCAAAACCCTAATGTCACCTAGATACTCCATTGTCACCTCAAGTATCCGTGGGCATGATTATACGATATGCATCACACAATCTCAGATTTATCCAACCAACATAGAAGTACTTCAAAGAGTGCCCCAAAGTTTCTACCGGAGAATCAAGAACGTGTGCCAACCCCTATGCATAGGTTCCCAATGTCACGAAACCCGTAAGTTGATCGCCAAGACATACATCAAGTGTTCTCATAAAGATTCAATCCGATAAGATTACTTCAAAAGGGGAAACTCAATTCATCACGAAGGAGTAGAGGGGGAGAAACATCATAGGATCCAACTACAATAGCAAAGCTCGGGATACATCAAGATCGTGCCATAGAGGAACACGAGAGAGAACACGAGAGAGAGAGAGAGAGATCAAACACATAGCTACCGGTACATACCCTCAGTCCCGAGGGTGAACTACTCCCTCCTCGTCATGGAGAGCGCCGGGATGATGAAGATGGCCACCGGAGATGGATCCCTCCTCCGGCAGGGTACCGGAAAGGGGTCCCGATTGGTTTTTTCGTGGTTCTGTAGGCTTGCGGCAGCGGAACTCCCGATCTATCTTCTATTCTAGAAGTCTTAGGGTTCGACGGTATATATGGGTGAAGGGGGAACGTCGGTGGAGCTACGGGGGGGCCCACGAGGCAGGGGGGCGCGCCCTCCACCCTCTTGACCGCCTCATGGCTCTTATGACGTGGGGTCCAAGTCCATCAGGTGGGATTCCTTCCAAAAATAACTTCTCCAGTTGATTTCGTTCCGTTTTGACTCCGTCTGATATTCCTTTTCCTCGAAATAATGAAATAGGCATAAAACAAGAAATCTGGGCTGGGCCTCCGGTTAATAGGTTAGTCCCAAAAATAATATAAAAGTGGATAATAAAGCCCAATATTGCCTAAAACAGTAGATAAAGTAGCATGGAGCAATCAAAAATTATAGATACGTTGGAGACGTATCAGGAAGCACGTCCACTCGGACAAATACCCCTTTCACGCAAAATCTAATGGTCAATATAAGAAGTACTACTGGAACAATTACTCCCTGGAGTGTCCAGCTTTTTTCTACATTCGGCAGTTTCAAAGCCGAATTCATACACCGTGCCGAGAGCACGAGGATTCAGCTGCTTGACTGAGTTCCAGGCTGAATTTATTCCATGTCGAGTGCACGAAGATCAGTCCGACTGACTCAGCTCCAGGCTGAGCTTACTTACCATGTCAAGTGCCTGAAGATGCATCCGATTGACTCAATTACAGACTAAAAGATATTTACCGTGTCGACTGCATGGAGGTTTACCAGGAGTGTTAAACCCTCTGCCCGACTCATCTTATCCGACAGAGGCTCGGGGACTACACCCAGTGGGTGCACTCAGCGTGCCCCCACTGGAAAAGAACTCAGAAAGAAACATTTGGCTCGATGCAAGACCAGCTCCAGATCACTCAAGTGCTACTCGACTTCCGAGTCGAGGAAGGGCAAGCTAGACCAGTACCAGTCGAGGACTGGCAAGCTAGAACAGTACCAGATCCACTTGAAAAGTACTCAGAAAGAAACATTTGCCTCGGCCAGGGCTCGCTCTGCCAAATCCGGCAGTAGATAGGGTCCAAAGTAGCCAAATGATTGAGAAAGAACATTTACTGTCTATCTAACCCTGCCATCCAAACACCTTTTTAGTTAGAGTTAGTTCGGGATCGATTTAGAGTTAGAATCTAACTCTAACCTCTAACCGAGTTAGAGTATCCAAACAGGGCCAAAAGAAAGTTCAATTAATTTGGATTGGAGGGAGCCCCTCTTATTAACAAAAAATTGCCATTATGAGTGACTGTGATGAGATAAACTTCCAGGATAATAAAACTTCTAGATATCCAGGAATTTCGTTATATATACTCCCTCTGTCCGGTGAACGTGCCCCTTATATCGTTGTTAGCGCGACGTCACGTCCGCTCCACATGATGAAATCATTCGTGACATCATCCCGCTGACCAAAATAAGCACACCACCCGCTGACTCTGAAAGAAAGGAAGATTGGAAGCATATGCAATCGTGCAGGGACGCATGCGTGTTATATAGAGAGAACAAGTACATGGCGCAGGTTGTTGTGTGGCTTGACCCCTCGTCCAAGTCTATGCAAGATAAGGATCTCCTACTCCAACAACCTGCCAAGATTACAACTCACGCATACACACCATCGTGACATAAGTCACGTTGCACAAACTACAACTAAATCATTTAACATCCCCCCTCGATCTAAACGTGTCAAGGTTGAGATTGTTCTTGAAAGCTTGTAGTTGTCGAACCTGCAATGGTTTTGTAAATCCATCTGCCACTTGATCTCATGTTGGAATAAATTTGATTTCCAACAGTTTTCTAGCAACTCTTTCTCTGACAAAATGAAAATCAATTTCTATGTGTTTTGTCCTTGCATGAAACACTGAATTGGCAGAGAGATATGTTGCTTCAAGATTATCACACCATAAGTAAGAGGTGTGTGACATTTTTACTTCTAGCTCATCTAGTAAAGTTTCCATCCACATTACCTCAGCTGTTGCATTCGCTAGAGACTTATATTCAGCCTCAGTGCTGGAACGAGAGACTGTTGCTTGTTTCTTTGCATTCCATGATATAAGATTGGACTCAAAGAAAACAGCAAAACCTCCAGTAGACCTTCTGTCATCAGGACATCCTGCCCAATCTGCATCAGAAAAGGCACTTACAGTAGTTGATGGTGACTTAAATATTTTGAGTCCTGTACCAGCAGTTCCTTGGATATATCTCAATATCCTTTTGACGGCTGTCCAATGCAGAGAATTGGGTGAGTGCAAAAATTGACAGACCTTGTTAACTGAGAAAGAAATATCTGGTCTTGTCAAGGTTAAGTATTGGAGTGCACCAACAACACTCCTATATTTGGTTCATTCCTCTGTAATCAACACTTCTCCTTCATGCAGTGACAGTTTTTCTATTGTGGATAAAGGTGTACTGGAGGGTTTACAGTCTTTCATACCTACCCGTTTGAGTATATCCTTGGCATATTTTTCTTGGGTCAACAGTATACCATTATGTATCTTGTTTACTTCAGTGCCGAGGAAATAATGCAATTCTCCCAAGTCTTTGAGAGCAAAATCATTTTTCAAGTTTCTAAGCAAAGTTGCGGTAGCTTCTTGAGAGGAGCTAGCAACCATTATAACATCTACATAAACAAGCATATAAATGATCACCTTCCCTTTCTTGAAGAAGAACAAAGAAGTGTCTCCCTTTGAAGGTCTGAACCCAAGCTATTGCAGTTTTGTGCTTAGTCTTGAGTACTAAGCTCTGGGTGCCTGTTTCAGACCATACAATGCTTTGTCTAATTTGCACACATGTTGTGGCTTGGTGGCATTCACAAAACCAGGTGGTTGCTTCATATAGACCTCTTCCTCGAGAACGCCATGTAGGAACGCATTCTGTACATCCAATTGGCGAAGGCTCCAACCTCTAGAGACAGCAATAGACAAAACAAGTCTGATAGTAGCTGCTTTAACAACAGGACTAAACGTGTCCTCATAATCAATACCATAGGGTTGTTTAAATCCTTTAGCAACTAATCTAGCCTTGTATCTATCTATAGTGCCATCTGAGTTTCTTTTAATCTTGTACACCCACTTGCAATCTATTATATTTCTACCTTGTCTAGATGGAACTAAGTGCCAGGTTTGATTTTTCATAAGTGCATCATATTCAACCTCCACAACATGTTTCCAATTTTTATTGCATAGAGCTTCTGCTAGATCTCATGGTTTTGTAGCAGTAGAAGCAAAGTTCACAAATTTGAAATTCTTGTCATACCTGGTCGTGCCATCCTTTGGAACCAATGGTTTAAACACACCTCGCTGTGACCGTGTACTCGGACGCGCAGGAATAGTAGCCGCAGACGATCCTGGCGCTACAGAGGATCTTGCTCCTCGTACCGGCAGATCCATTAGGGGATCTCCCTTGGCTGCCGCGTGATCAGGCGTGGGATCACGCGCCGGATCGGTTTGTCGTGTGGGCGACACACGCCCTGGAGACCGTGGGCCAGCGCCATCAATACGCAGCGGGCCAGGCGCGGGCGATCCAGCCGAAGAGTGACAACTGGCGCTGGGGGACGCGCCACAGCCGGGTGCGCCCGACCGCTCAGCAGACGCGGGCCGCGTGTCGCACGTGGAGGGGCTGCCAGTGGGTGGAGGAGACAGATCCTCCTGGACATCTGCGCGCATGATTGGGGCGCCGGATCCTGCGCCTGGATCTCTCGGGATCAACAACTGCAGGCAGATCCGTCTCGTGTCCAGCGCCGGTTCCCTTTGGCGTGATATGAAGCATAAAATCACGCTGTGTAGCAGCATTTTTTTCATCATTTTTGCTGCATGTTTCTGCACCATGACGATCAGGGTCAGTAGCACTATTAATAACATGATCATTAACACATTCACCCCCTTGATCAGTAGGATTTAAGAGCTCTGGTGAAAGCAGGAGGATTTCGGCGCGAAGACGAGCACCCGCATTAGGATGCAAAGTAGAGAAGGGGAAACATGTTTCATCAAAAACTACATCACGAGATATGTAAACTCGTCCAGTGGAAATATCGAAGCATTTGTAGCCTTTATGAAGGTTACTATATCCAAGGAAGGCGCATTGTTTAGTACGAAACTGAAGCTTATGTGTGTTATATGGCCGAAGATTGGGCCAGCAAGCGCATCCAAAGATACGGAGAGATGAGTAGTTTGGGGTTTCACCAAATAACCTAGTGAGAGGTGTCTCAAAATTTATGACTTTGCTTGGCATCCTATTGATGAGATAGGTAGCTGCAATGAAGGCTTCATCCCAAAATTTTAAGGGCATGGAAGCTTGAGCAAGTAAGGACAAACCGACTTCAACTATGTGACGATGTTTTCGTTCGGCCGAGCCGTTCTGTTGATGAGCGTGAGGATAGGAAACGTGATGAGAGATACCAATTTTTGTGAAAAAGGAGTTCAACTTGACATACTCCCCTCCCCAGTCGGTTTGAAGGGCAAAGATCTTTCGATCAAACTGTCTTTCAACAAGTTTTTGAAAGTCATGAAATTTTTGAAAAACTTCAGACTTGTGTTTTATGAGATAGATCCATGTAAACTTACTGAAATCATCAATGAAACTAACGTAGTATTTCTTTCTTCCTACGGTTTCAACGGCAGGACCCCAAACATCAGAGAAAATAAGTTCCAAAGGAAATTTTGATTCACTCATAGATTGAGGATAAGGCAACCGGTCACTTTTGCCTTTTTGGCAGGCGTCACATACAAGTTTATTATCATCACTACTAGCACACGGGAGTTTATTTTCACTAATGATCTTCCGAACAAGGATGGAAGATGGATGACCAAAACGTCGGTGCCACCAATCCGAAGATGGTTTGGTGACACTTAGCACTTGCTTCTTGACGTTTGTCCTGACGTGCTTGACAGGATAGAGACCTTTCCTACCCCTGCCTCGAAGTAGAACCCTCTTCGTTTCCAGATCCTTGACAAGAAAAAAAATGAGGGTGAATTTCAACAAAGGTATCATTATCAAGGGCAAGTTTGCTTGTTGAGATTAGACTTTTTGTGGCCTGCTGAACGTGAAGAACATTATTGAGATATAGATCACGATCTGGGGTTGAAATAGTTGTGTGACCAATGTGATCAATAGCCATACCTGACCCATTGGCCGCGTGAATTTGGTCGTTGCCGGTGTACCTCTCACGGACGGTGAGCTTCTCCAGGTCACCGGTAATATGGTCAGTGGCACCACTGTCCATGTACCGGTGGGTGTCCACCCCATACTGCGGTGTAGTCATGTTCGCCGAGCGCTCTTCTCCACCCTGGTAGGCGGAGTCATAGCGCTTCCAGCACTTCCAGCTACTTTCTTTTACTTGGTTTACCTCGTTACCTTTTAATCTTAACAGTATGTGATTCCATCTATTGCACAGGGCTCCTCCTCCTTGGGAGTTTGTTGTACATTCTTCTGGCCTCCATTGTAGGACTCTCCATTCATACACAAAACATGTGAGAGGTATCTTCTCCCTGTACATAATTCTATCTGGTAAGTATGTCCAAAGTGGAACTTTACCCCCACAAAGAAATATTTTGAGGAAATCATGTAATCCTCGCAATAGAATTACAGAGTTTCTTTCTTCACCTCCTGAATGGATTCTCTGATGTATTCACCATTTATTTTGGATTTTTGTGCAGGTTCGTATGCTTGTATTGTACCCGTAGCCTTCTGTATATACACTCTGCGTTAACACTTCCGTCATGACTTCTCAAGACTTGGAGCTCTAGTTGTCAGGCTCGCATTCCAATTTCTGCCGATGTTACTGAAAGGTTCGCACTCCTGCTTAGTAACTTCCTGAATTGACCCTAACTTTGAGGTACTATGACAATGCATGGTTTTTAGCTTTCACATCCCATTTCCCATTTATCCTTTCAAATCTTACTGATTTAACTTTGCAGAAAATGTCATGCAGACTTCGGAATTCATACTTATACTAACGGATGTGAATACTAGTCTTTTGCCGCCTTACTGCTTAGCAAGTAACTGAACTTATCAGAACTTTCGGTAGTGCTAGTTGGCATCACTAGTTAGGAATCACCTTTGCTAATTTTGGCATCCACTGTCTCCAGGAAATATTGCCAGAAAATGTGTGTTGTTCCCAGTCAAAGGCAGTGTATATGAATACTCCAGATGATCTCCATTAAGGATCATCAGTGTGTGCAGCCCATGTAGTCAGCTGCCAAGTTCACTGAAAGAGTTAGACGTCAGTAATTGTGTCAACGAGTTCATACAGCAATACAGAAAGTTAATGGATCCATTCCAAAAGCCATACTATAGACCAATTAATCCAAGGTAACAAATAGATCTGTGTTTGTTTTCACCTCCTTGTTTTTATATATTTCTTTAAATTTGCTTCTTTTGTGCGGTACATAATTCATCTTGACTTTTTTCTGTCGTGGATTTAGTTACTTTTCTTCATGTGCTGATCCTGATTTTTAGGCTTCTTATCCAAGGTTGAAGCCATCTTAGGGACGAGCGATGGATAAGTCAGGAACGTTGAGATGGTAGATGACCTGCTATAGACTTGGGAATTCCTGCGAAAGAAATATATGTTAAAATCATTTTATGCTATGGTAATTAGTCCTAAACAAAATATATTCGCAGGCTTGGTTCGTGGCTATCTATTACTTTACAAATTCAAAATTGTATTTTTCGCTGCACGTGAAAGAATGAAAGTTACGGACCAGTCTTCAACAGATCTCAAGTTAGTCGACTGTCTCGACGACGCACAAGGTAAGCTTTCTGCAAAGGTTGTCTCATGATTTTACTTTGCATGCTTTTCGTCAATAATGTTGCCTTTGGCTTATTTGCAGTCAAAGGAGCTGTATAAATCTGCCATTTGTCTTGAAGCTGTATAAAATTTTCAGAGCTGCATTGTCACAAAAGACGCTTTCCCCATTGGTGTTTGTATAACCTAGATAATGGACAAAGAGTTAATAAAAAAGGCTTCCGTTTCCAGGCAAACAAAATTTTGGGCTTCCCACCGTCATTCTGCCCTAAGGTAATCCCTTGTTCCTATCTTGTTGATTTTAAACCAAACGGCACAAGGATAATGTGTAAGAATAATATTTAATTCTAGTTCCTGGAGTCAGATCTGGGTGTCATGTATACAAAATACACATTACTAGATCGTCGGAGGCCCTCATCATACTGAAACGTAAATTATGTTTGTACCAACGCAGGCTAGGAAATAACTGAAGGCCAGAATGCGGACATGAGGTTAATGAAAGAATGCTGGGACAAGGAATGGTATAAACTTTTCTTGCATAATTCAAATGCTAGTTTACCTTGGATCTTGCATATAATTTATTTGGTCACATTCTAGCCCTCACATAATCCCAAGATGACCTAGGTTGCTATTTTTCTGAATGAATCATAATCAAAATCCCAAGAGTTGAGTGCAATAAGTTGGTGTCACTTTGATTTGTTTAGATTGTTATTTTGTCCCACCAGAGCCATACACATAATAAAAACTGAACCATCGTTTGTGCAATCTAAATATTTGGTGAGCTTTGTTAACTCTGTATCCATACATCTAGTCTGAAGCTCTTGAAAGCCAGTCATTCTCTTCTGCTACCCTCTTCGACGCTTTTTAGTGCAATCTTGCATACTTGGTGTATCCATTCACCTTCTATAAGAAACTTCCTCCATTTGTGTATCATTTTTATCCTATCATGTAAGCTTTACACACTTGTTCTTCTCCAATAAAATCCAATGTGAAGGTTCATTTTTACACACTTGTCTGTCATTTTAAACCTATTATATGACACTCATCATACTGCTCTTTCATGTTGATTTACTCCGCACAATGCTTTGATTTACTCCGCACAATGCTTCGTAAACAGAGCCATCCATCTAGTCGGCAAGTCTTAAGAAAATACTTATTAAAAAGAGGGAAAAGGAGTGTCGGCATTATAGAGCCAAAAGAGAAAAAAATAAAAAAGGAAAAAGAGTGCTCACAATCAAGAGGTAAAAGAAAAAGAAAAAAGAGTGCTGGCAATCAAAATTTAAGAGGCTCTGACTTTTTGTGTGGGAGGAGTCAATTAGCGCATACTTCATATCCTTGTGCAATCATCAGCTGCTGCCCGCTATCCATGAGGTATATATCCATATCCGATAATGACGACATCACAATTTCTAGAGATCACCTTCTGCCGCTCAGATCATTCTTTTTTCGTTTTGACATATATTCCTCCCCTGTGACTGGAATGACAAGGCTTCATTGTACTAGTTTTGGATACTTAATTAGCTTTGCAATAACTGAAATTCAGGTTCGCTTACTCCATTTACCCCACCAAACCACACATAAGCCTCCACACATGCATATATATTTTAGGGGTAGGGAGAGATCTTGGCCAACGGCCAGTGAGGAGCCATATATAGGTATGTGTGACTGAGAGAGGTTCTAGATCATGACGAGTAACTCCACACTAAAAGCTCACTCTTGGGAAAACTTTTAACAATCGTGCTTATTAAAGGAGATTGAAACTGAACAGCAACCTAGTGACTTATTGTTGAACAACTTAACAAAAAAAACTTAAATGTTGGACGGCTGTGAGGGCATTAGGATGCGACCATGTAAATTTGTGCATTATCTGTTGTAAGCTTGCAGGTTTACGAAGCTCGAGAACAACCAAGTTAAATCAATCGCATCTTATCTCAGAACAGAGGAAGCCACACAACCAGGTTTCCAGAATCCTGAGACTCATATTGATGTGAATTCCTCTTCCACCACCAGTCAAGAGCAGGTTTAACCTAGGGATCTCGTGTCGACTGGAGATCCATCAAACTATTTGTAAAGAGAGGATTTTACTATTCACCTTCTGTACAAAGATTGCTATGTGTCTTCATATTTCCACAGGTGGTCTGCATAGACGAAGGGCATGTCAGCATGTGTTCCCAGGTGCCTGAAGAACCTCACATCCCTTGTCTCACTGACGCTGGAGGCATTTCCAGGCATAACATTCCTTCCAGGAGAAGTTCTCTCAAATCACTGGAGGAACTGTCAATTGCGAAATGTCCAGACCTACTGTCACTCGGTGGAGCAGGGGGCGCTGACTATTGATAAAATTGATATGGAGGACATGGAGCAGCCACAGGGGAGAGGCTTGTCAAGAAGGAAAATCGATAAGGTAATTATTCCGAACAAAAAACTTTTAATGTATCTTTCCAGATTGCACTATTCGTATTTTCATGCACTCTTCAGAAAAAAATCCAGTAAAATTTGCTGCAGGGCGACATGTTGATGATAACTGAAGGTGTACCCTGTTTCTTATTTTGATCATGTGATGTATGTAGATCATCCAACGGGAACAAATGGAGGAGAAAAGGCTAATCAAGATTCTAGCCAAATCAACGACTTTAACTTCATGGCAGATTCTCCGTGTTAATCATGGTGAACAACATGTATGGTATTTAAATATTCTATAATGGTGTATGTATGACATTAGACATTTGTTTCCGCTCAAATGATGTTGGCTTTTGAACGCTAGACGGCTGGGTTGCAAGACATAAAAAAAATAATGGATTGGCGATTTCTGTTATATTCTACTCCCTCCATCCCGTAATATAAGACCTTATTACATCTGATTTGTGCATAAGTAAGTGAGGATAAAAACATGTATGATATTTGAATATTCTATATGGTGTATGTATACCATTTGACATTTGTTTCTGCTCAAATGATTGTATTGCAACTGCAATTTTGATCTGAATGTCCGACTATATTTTTCCTCATGCAGTCTCAATTGTGAATGAATAATTCTTTCATAACCAAATTTGCAAAATATGTCAGGGGTGGAGCCAGGATTCCAAGATGGTCACGGAAGAAAAATATATCAATAGCTAATTGAAATAGTAGCAGAAATTGTGAGAACTTATCCAATTGAAATAGTAGCAGAATTCATAACTGAGAGGTGGACATCGAGGGGATGAGGGAGCACGAGTGGGACACGGGTGGTTGCTGGAGCTGGACCGCTCGCCGGAATCGAGGAGGGTGGCCGCGAGCCAGCATAGAGTGCATGACGGTGGTTACCACCACGGCGCCAGGCACATCACGGGCCGAGGGCAGCCGGACAAGGCTCACTCTGCCCCGCCGATGTTGTATTTCTTCCCATAGGATCGATTACATCAAACTAGACGGAAAAAAAATGCACACATAAATTTGTAGCCGAGGGTAGTCTCGTACCCCTAATTTTTCTCTTTATTTCTGTCTTCTTTTTCCTTTTCTCCACGTCCAGATTACAAATCTATGGCTCTAAAAAAAGATATGGATACATGTGGATATATAGGAGCTGGCCTACACGTAACAAAACGTCGAGAGCTGCACTCCTAAACCTACACGGCCCTAGCTACTAGTAACCCAACGTGACACGGACTAGCCTCAACCTAGTGCTACGTACACAAACTCTTGTTTGACTACTACTAGTACATGTGACCATGGACTCCTGATACTTGAACCTTTTAGATCACTATAATGTCTCAACTACTACAACTTAGACGCCAAAAATACTAAGAAGACTTGACACTATCAAGATTGTGCTATCAGCGGATCCGGTGCAGGGACGTGGGTAGTGGACGGGGTGTGGAGGCGGCACCCAGATCCGGCGACGATGAAGCCGAATAGGAAGCCGGCGTCCCTCACGGCTCAGCGAAGGGGGAGCTTGAGGTGTACACACAGAAGTGCATATAGTAGTATGTTCTAGGAGGGACCAGAAATACAATGAAGAAGACTAGCGCTATAGGTTAGGCCTTCCTGCAGTCCCACACACCAAGAAAACTTGAAAGTTCCATTGTCGAGAGCATCCTTTCAGCCGCAACAATGGGACGCTTGGATCGCTGCTGCACGCTCACCGTTCAAAACTTTCTTAAGCGGCGGTTTCTCTACTCCATCATCATCTTGTGTGTAGCCATCACCATCACAGGTATCATCTTACTGGTTCTACGCCTGGCCTTTAAACCCCGTGTTGAGGCCAGCATCGAGGACGCCCGGCTTACCAGCTTCGGCACCACAGAGACGCCGTCATCGTCTTTCTTGACGTACAACATCTCAGTCGCGCTCAGCATTCACAACCCGACTTGGGGGTTGGTCAAGCACACCAAGCCTCTCGTGGCCGCCATCGCCTTCCATGACAACCGCCTGCTGAACGTCTGGGTCGCCGGCGAGGGTCATAAGTACCGCCCAAGCAAGAAAGAGGCGTACCTCCTGCACGAAAGCGGGGAGGTCCCTTGGGATGTGCTTGGTAGCGCGGCCTTGGAGGACTTCAAGAGGCAGGACATGACTGGCGTGTTCGAGCTCGAGCTGCGCCTCTCTGGAGAGATCACCAACCTGGGGCTTGATAATGTTGTTATTGGAAACAAGCGTGGCCTTGGCTTTAGCTGCCCGCTCAGTCTGCAGCTCGCGCGGCCTGGCCATGGAGTCGTCCTCTTCCATGAGGTCAACTGCAAGTCGGAGCCCCAGGATATCTATTTCTGAAATTTGATCGATTAATTGTCTCTTTTCCTGTAAAATTAATTAATTATTTTTCTAGTAGGGAGTTTCCGTTATTGTAATTTGAGGGGCTATGTAGTACCATGTTTCTGTTGTTTCCACGCACAGGGCACAGTTTCTTCCCTCAAAAGGAGGTGAACCTGAACGTAACCATTTTCATCATTGCAAATTACCATGCATCACGCAAAGTAAAGAAAAATCATTATAAGGGCACGTAACCATTAAAATAAACAACTTTCAGTATTCTTGTCGCTGAAGAATAAGTTCGTGATCTATGCCATGTAGCCAGTTAATAAACCGCTAAATCCATGTATAACACATGTCAGACGAGATAGATGCGACCTGGATGACTGACCATGTATAACACATATGAGCTTAGAGTGGAAGAAAAGATCCCCTAAAAAAAGAGTGGAAGAAAAGATGTTTTATGGTCTCATCAGAGCAACAGAGACAACATTTCTTACTTTAGGGCATGTTGCACCGAGCAAGGTTGTTCTTTTATTATTTTCAGTTGGTGCATAGAGGGGGCATGCGTTCGGTACTTGGAGTTGACCGAAAAGCTGTCACTCCGATGCTCATTCCAGCAAATTTCGTCAGGCCCATGTGATAACTGGACATGTGCCAACTGCACTAATAGAGCATACCACGTCACAGAATAGGTCCTTACCGATTTCCACATGAATGACAGTTTAGGCGGGGACATGCTTAGTACTTCTGCAATCATGTTACATTTGTTACGAGCTATGTGGTACAAAGTTGGATATTGTTCTTGCAAGGATCCATTGCCCAGTCACTTGTCGTAGGATCTCAAATACGATTCACAAAAGATCTGAAGCGAAAGAATGTTTTTTTTTATCATTATCAGACCACCACAAAAGTGCGCGCCGTCGTTGGAGGAAGGGAGGTGTCATGGGAGGACGCAAGATGGGCGCTGAGGATGGAGGAAATAAGTTGTCGTTAGACAACCCCTGGTCATGTTTCTGCAATGGTTCTTCCGAAGATTTGACTACGATGAGTGGACAAACACAAATGACTCTTAGTGGATACCATTGCAAAAATAACGCGTACACAGTATAGTAAAGTACACCAGTAGCAAGCATTCTCCTATAGTATAATAAGGATACAACAATTGCAATCAATGTTCAACAATCTAATAAAGATACACCAATAGCAAGCATTATTTCAAAATATAATAAAAAAATATAAACAATTTAAAGCAAATGTTCCTCCCTCTATCTCAAACAAAAAAGGATACTAAAACAAGCACATGCACTCGAGTAGTTTGTGAAAGGTAAGGTGAACAACGTGGTAAACTTGATCATGAAAGACAAAAAGCAAGCAAGCACACATGGCGGGAGATATCCAAACTGAAGCATTCATCAACGCTGCCCCGATCCATGCAGCAAGCAAGCAAAAAGTGAATACAACGCTTTGCACTTCACATAATATCAAAGAGTATCGAGTTAACAATGGTTACAAATGAAGGCTGCATGCAAGAATATGCATGATTTACGAAGCAGGTAGCAGGAGATAAGCGAAACTGACCATGCTTTATGCATTGGGAGGGATCAACAGAACCGTGGGCCTGTTAGGATGTTCCTTTGCAGCTCTCTTCCAGGCTTGTTTAATTTGTGTTGTGACTCCAGAGTGGAGTGCGATTTCCTTTAGAGACTCCACAAATCCGAATTTGATCGAAGACTCAAGACCATGATCTAGAGCTATAGAGATCAGATGAAGTGACTCAAGACTGGGCAAAGCTTCAGGTTGGATCGTTATGCCGTGCAGGCTTGTCTCGCCCACAAGGCATAACCTCGTCAGCTTACGGAAAGTTCTTGATTGTATAGCGAGGGGCCCAAGCTCTCGTTCATCCAGCTTGAGATATTCCAGTGCAATAAAATCTTTCAGAAAGGAAAGGACAACATTCCCACTCAGGCGAGTGTGTGAAAGACACAACTTTGTAATACCAGATATCTCTGTGAAATGTGGATAAGACGGTGTCCAGTCGCCACGCAATTTGAGCGAGGTAAGACTGCCGGGGCCATTTAGACATTCCCGAACAATGGACATGCATTTATAGAAGTCTATTGATAGGGAATGACTGTGGCCACCATTAACATTATCCGTGCCTCTATGAATGAATTTCTTGATCGCCTTTGTAAGAACTGTCTTGTCCACGTCATCTGCTTCTTCAGTGCAAAAAATTTTCACCTTTCTCAACCGACTCATATGAAGCATCATTTCTGGAAATCCTTGCGCAGTTCGGCTGACAAATGCTGTAATCGTCTCAAGGACACTCTTATTTGACAAGAAATTCTTTAGGCGCTCATCCGGGCCATATTTGAGTTCAAACTTTCCAACGAGGTGTTTTAAGTTGGGTAGCTCGAAGACTTCCCTATACACCTCCACTGTCTCAGTTGTCCTCATCTCAAGCGTCTCTAGAAGTTTCAGCTCCCCTATGTCCCTTGGTATCTCCTCTATAGTGTCCCCGATGCTTAAATATTTCAGCAGTGACAGCTTGCATATATATTTGACATGGCTGTGTTTCAGATTAGTACATTTTTTCAGATCCAAAACTGACAGTAGCTCATACTTATCAAATTCCAGAATGTCATCGGATCCAACTCCTGAAATTACCAGAGTCAGGATTATACTTAAATCCATGCCCGAAATTCTTCTGCTATCTGCAGCGCTGCCATCATCAAAAGAAAGCCGGCGGATGCGATTGCTTCGCGTCTCTACTAGATCAGACACCAAAGCAGCAAAATTCTCGGACTTGGAAATCTCGGAAATGTACTCGGCCATCATTCCAGGAGGTCGGCATCTCTTTGTTGTTCCGTCTGTGTTTACTTCCATGGGCTGAATGATGTTGCGGTTGATGAGGGTCTTCAAATATTTGCATCCAGTTTTTCCATCAACAAATCCTTCAGCTTGCCATCGCCTTATCAGAGAATTCCTCTTGGGGAGTGCACCCATGTTTAGCTTGTACATGCAAAAATATAGCAAGCAAGATCTGATAGCATGTCCAGGCAGACCCGTGTATTTGTTCATAAGCACCCATTGCATTCCTTCCAACTTGCAGTCATCCTCTTTCGCCAGAAGAGCACCAAGTTCCTTGCAGGCAGCTATACAACCAGATCTTGTTGACCCTCCCTCACTCCGCAAATAATTGGCCACACTGACTATAGCTAGTGGTAGACCATCACATTTCTTCAATATTTCTGCCGCATGACCTGAATCCCCTTTATGACATTCTGCCTTGAACAGATCTAAAGACTCATGTTCATCAAGGGGTGACAGCTTGTACACATAACCGTTAATGCATTGGCTGCAAGTATTAGCTACTTCCTGAATGGTTGTCGTCACAAGGACTATGCCCTTCACAGTCTCGAAGGCATGTTTTATGTCATCCCACAGCTCACGCCTCTTCATGTCATCAATTACAATTAAGTACCTACATGACAAATTAATAGGCAAAATAAAGTTAATGTGTGTTATCTCCATGTCAAAATACTGGTGACTTCCTGAAAAACACGTGATTAACATTGGCAAACCTAGACTATCTGTTCCACAATAAAAGAAAAATAAATCTACACCGTCTAATGATGGACCCTAATTATAATGGATCAAATTTATTGTAGACATATTATTCGTTAAAGGAAAACAAAGCAACCAGTACGTTCACGTATTGGAATATGTTAGGATAAAGTACTCTGGTCCGTCCAGACTCACTTCGATTCATGGATTAGGAGCATGTAGTGGAACGACAGCAATGAAAAATATGACAATAATAGATGGAGATACTTAAAATATAAGTAACAATATGAAAATAAAAGCTAACTGATGCATAAACTTAAATATCAACAGACAATTCACTAACTAAAAATAAAATAGAATCAAAATTGATTCATTGATTCTAGTTATAACAATTGAGATTTAAAGATGAGTCTACCACAGATTATGCATAAAAAGAAGACTGCGTACATTTGAGAAAATGTATAGCCCTAAAACCCTAAACCAATAGAAATAAGTAAAGTGCTAGCTTGACATATAGCATCTGGACATGCAAGGAAAATTCTAGCCATTTACTTTGCATGTACATGAATCACATGCATACAGGTACAGAAACAACAGAGCCCTCCGGTAAATAGGAAGGCAATACTTTTGCATGAAGCATATATGCATAATAATTTTGCATCAGGTATATACAAGGATTCAGCAAGGCTAGACAGTAATAGGAAGATATCAAGACCAGGAAAAAGAGAACAAATGCCAACCGAGTGATGTAAACACAGTCACCAGCCGCAACCTAGCTAAACATGCCATGCACATCAATGATATTGTCGGAGAGGCACATGCCAAGATTGTCCAACCAATCATGAATATAAAAAAGGCACCAAATATGTCACTTAAGATAAAATTGATATATGTGTGGTTGATCACAACTGGTCGAGAATATCAACTACGTTATGCTTTTACAAAATACATAGTATAGATAAATCTTTTATGACGTGTATAAGAACATGACTAACTTTGAGTTTGTAAAACCAGTTGTTGCCAACAATAGTGCACTTAATACAAAGATTCTTACATGGTCTGTCTATGTTTTCTTGAACTGCACATTATAGCTACAATCTTCTTCCGTGATTTTTTTACATTTTGGTGCTACCATGAGATAAATATTAGATCGACTAACATTTGGCACCTAGGGAAGACGATGGTAGAGAAAGCTAAAATATGACAAGACACTGAAGCATATGGATCAAGAATGATGTGGTATTAACAAAAAATAACTGCAATGCGGACAATGGTGAGGTAGAGGATAGAATGAACAACAAGGTTCAGATATTAACCATCTTTAGTTTTTATCTAAAACTCCTAAATAAAAATTGTGGAAAAAATTAAGGGAAGAGATGGAGTATATAAGCACATCAAGGTCACATATACCCCGATGCTTTTTTTTTTGAAACAGAGGCAAAAGCTTTGCCTCATCTCATTAATAAAGAAGAAGAGAGTAACCAGGTCACAAGAGGGTCATTACTCCTCCACAAATGAAAGAAAACAGAGCTACTCTCGCGGCATCAATGATCCCAAGTGTTTAGCCCCGGCCAAGACCCAATTTTGGGCCTCTACTTTGATGCCCGCGAACACGGTTGTTGGCATAGAAGATTTCTTCTGGAACACCCTCGCATTTCTCTCTTTCCAAACCTCCCAGGATACAAGCGATATAAGTGAGGATACGGCCTTTCTCCGGTGCCCACGCTCGAGCACAGTCGTAGCCCACCACTCCTGGACCGTTGGGATCCCTGCCCAAGCGATAGTGTCCAGCTCAGGCGCATCCAACCAGCATCTCACCGCGTTCCATATGCGGATGGAGTATCTGCACTTGAACAGTAAATGTGCCGCCGTCTCAGGCTCCCTCTTGCATAGTTGGCATAAATTGCAATTCGGCCATCCTCGTCGCTGCAAACGGTCAGCCGTCCACACTCTATCCTTGATAACAAGCCACGCAAAGAACTTACACTTTGGAGGCGCCCAGTTCCCCCAAACCACCTTTGTCATGTTGGTTGCCACTGCTCCGGCAAACTGCGCCTTGTAAGCCGAGGCGGATGAGTATTTGCCATTTGCCGTGAGGTTCCATTTGATGTCATCAGGCCGATCAACCTGAAGGTGTACCGTACTTATCTTCTCCCAGAGTTGGCAAAATTCTCGAATATGCTGGACCGATAGTCCAGCCTCCATGTTAATCCATTGTATCCATATGTGATCTAGCATGGCCTCTTGCACGGACTTGCTCCTATTTGAAGATATCGCAAACATGGTGGGCGCAACATCCTTGGGCTTTTTTCCCTCGAGCCATGGGGAGTGCCAGAAGCGCGTCGTTCGCCCGTCTCCCATGGTGATAGTCGTAGCAGCTTCGAAAAGCTCTCTGTCTATGGAATCACATGGGTTTCCCATGCCCACCCATGCTCTACTAGGCTCCTTCCATTCATACCACAGCCATCTCAGTCGCAAAGCTCTCGCATACATGTGAAGGTCTAGAACACCCAATCCGCCTAGCCTCTTTGGTCTACAAACTGTCTTCCAATTAACCTTGCACTGCCCACCGGAGACCTTGTCCGCTCCAGCCCAAAGGAATGCCCTCTCAATCTTGTTGAGGGCACCCAATGTGCTCTCCGGAAGCCTAATTGCCGTAGCATGGAAGGTTGCCTGGGCGGTGCTCACCGATTTGACCAGCTCGGTGCGCCCAGCCACAGTAATGAAACGGCCCAACCAGGGTACCAGCTTCCCCGCGGCTTTATCCACTAGGTATTGTAAATCAATTTTCTTTAGCCGGTGAACTGTCAGAGGTAGGCCAAGGTAGCGCATGGGGAAGTTTGCACGAGTCGCCGGAAGGTACTCAAGGATGTCATCAAGGTCTATCCCGTTGCAGCTAATAGGTGTGACAGAGCTCTTCTCAAGGTTTGTAACTAGGCCCGTGACATTGCCGAATTCCACCAGTATCGAGGTTAGCTGCTGAATGTCCTCCTTGAAAGGCGCCATAGAAATTGCGGCGTCGTCGGCATATAAGGAGGAACGCATGCACGTGGCCCTGCCCCCAATGCGGTGAAGCTTGCCCTGTCTAGTGGAGGTCTCCAAGATGCTCTGAATAGGATCAATCGCCAAGATAAATAGCAGAGGAGAGAGCGGATCTCCCTGCCGGAGGCCCACGCCATGCCAGATAGGCTCGCCCGGAATCCCATTAAGAAGAACTCGGGATGATGACGAACGGATCAGGGCAGAGAGCATGTCTCTGAACCGGGCCGGGAACCCACGGTGGGCTAGAAGGCTCAGCAGGTAATCCCATCTAACAGAGTCAAAAGCCTTCTTGATGTCCAGCTTGAGGAGAAGGGTAGGCTTCTTTAACCGGTGCATCCGCCGAGCAAAGTTTCGCACATACATAAAGTTGTCATGGATGCTCCTGGATTTGATGAAGGCGCTCTGGGACCGGGATATCAGAGTGTGCATAAAAGGTGCTAATCGGGTTGCCATCATCTTTGCCACAATCTTGGCCACCGCATGAATAAGACTGATAGGCCTAAAGTCAGTGATGCTCTCAGCGCCATCTTTCTTAGGGATGAGTATAATGTTGGCGGTGTTCACCCAATGGAAGTGCTCTGATCGGAGGTCGGAGAAGCTATTGGCCACAGCCATGATGTCCGCTTTGATGACCTCCCAACATGTCTTGAAGAAGGCTCCAGTGAAACCATCCGGGCCCGGCGCCTTATCCTTAGGCATGTCTCCAATGGCGTCAAGCACCTCCTTCTCACTAAAGGGATCATCCAAGGTAGATAGATCACAATGGCTGAACTGCATGCTATCCTAGTTAAAATCTCTTTGCGGCCGAGGCTTTTTTCGCAACATGCCAGAGAAGTGCTCATGGGTCACCTTCTCCTTCTCTTCGTGTAAGCTTGCCCAATCAGACCCCATCTTGAGCCTATGGACGAAGTTCTTTCTCCTTCTTGAATTTATTTTTATGTGAAAAAATCTTGTGTTGGCGTCGCCCTCTTTCAGGTTTGCTATCCCCGAGGCCTGTCTCTTTCTTTCCCTTTCTAGAACTGCAAAACCATTCACTCTCCTCTTAAGCCTCGCCCTCAAGTCTCGCTCCTCCAAGGACAGAGGTCGCAAATCCATGGCCATGTCCAACCTGAGGATAACCTCCAAGGCCATTGTGAGTTGTAGCTTGGCAGTGGAGAAGAAACTATTGCTCCAACGTCTTAGCGCAACGCCGAGGCGGTGCAGCTTCTCAGCTAGTATACGACAAGGTTCGGTGTGCATGGTTGGCTTGGCCCACTCGTCCGCCACGACCCTACCAAATCCCGGTAGCTTGATCCAAAAGTTCTCAAACTTGAATTTCCGGGGCCTTTTAGGACCGCGATCGCTAGCCAGGATTAGTGGACAGTGTTCAGAAAGGGAAGTCGCCATGGCAGAGAGGACGTGAGAACCAAATTGGACGTCCCAATCAGAGTTGCAGAAAAAGCTATCAAGTTTGCAAAGGGTAGGATCAAGTCTTTCGTTGCTCCAAGTGAATTTTCGATTTTGCAGATGGATTTCCTTTAACTCACAGGCATGGAAGGTATTCCGGAAACGATTTATACGCGAGATGTTAGCATTCCTTTTGTTCTTGTCTCTAGCCCTATATATTTGATTGAAGTCCCCATTTGTGAGCCACAAGGTGCCGGCCGCCGGCTTCTGCGCTAGCAGCTCCGCGAAGAAGTCGTCCTTTCTGCTGCTGTTGGTTGGACCATAGACCGTGGTCAACTTGAAGGAGGTATTGGATTCCAAAATTGTGATTGTGGCGGACAGAGTGAATTCCCCCATGGAAATGTCAGAGGCACTGATGATGTCCTCGTTCCAGAGCAGGATGATTCCCCCTCTAGTGCCCACGGCTGGCAAGGTGGCGAAGCTTCTCAGTCGGTGGCCTCCGATATAAGAAGCAGTTTCGGCGTCCAAAGCAGCCAACTTGGACTCTCTCTCACACATCAATGTCTTTACCAACAACTTAATACCAATTGAACCTAGCCGTTTTAAATTTTTGACAGTTTTTTAAGAATCGGTCAAATTTCTCTTCAAAATTTGAAGTTTTCAAAAAATTCAATAAACAATTAGAGTAACTTGAAACCTCATAAATCTGTGGTATTTTCAGACAATTTAGCCCAACCATTTAAGATTTGGACAGTTTTTGTAAGATAAAGCTGGTTGATTTGTGTTTTTTTGTTACTGAGTAGTCCTGGAGTTGTGATTTGCTGTTAAAATCCCCTAGAGTTGTGGTTTTGTGATACCTCAACCCCAAAAGTTGTGTATTTTTGCAATTTCCTATTTTTATTAATATTAATGGAAAGACGAATAATATGAAATAAAACCGGTAAAGTAAGAAACATGATATAACAATATATATAGAAAATCTAGTAGATATGCAGATTTGAAGAGGAAAACAAAGAAAATTAATTAACATATTGAAGAAGTACGAGTGCTTACTCTTTGTCCTTTAGGAAATCCCGCAGTCTGTCACAGAGGTGATGGAGGTCCTCACCATGGCCATGGTTGCCTTCAGGGTCAATTTGCATGAGTATTTCCTTGACAAGCTCCTCATGGGTGCCAACTGCATTAACCCAGGCCCGATGATAGAATTTCTCAAGGGCTTGGGTGCTATTATAGAAATTTTTGGCAAGAATAGTCTTGCCTAGGCCATCGAAGCCAAGGATGGAGATCATCTTGGGTGCCTCCTGGCTGCCGGGTAGCTGTACAAGATCCTGTAGCTCAGTGAGGCGTTCAAGCCTGCCCACGACCTTGTGGGAAGGAACATACGGGTAAGAAGGCCTGGCCGAGGCTGAGGCAGCTCCTTCTTTTAATGAAGTGATGCGGTCTCGGGCTTCATCGTGTAGCCTGTGGACGCTGTTCTTGAATCCCTGGATCTTGGTTGCAAACTTGGTGCAGCTCTCCATTGACCCCTTCTGCAGGAACTGGTGTATGCAGTCATGCGTATCTTGACACAAGACTTTTAGCCGCCGGTCGATCCCCATCATCTTGGCTTTATCGATGCGGGTACCTTTATACCGGCAGTAGCCATCTTCAATTTGAGAATGGACTGCTTCAGCCTCACTCTTGAAATCCTGAATGTTTGCATAGATGGCAATTTTCTCTCGCTTGGAATCTTTAATCTTTTGCAAAAGCTTGGGCAAGATGGTATTGAAGAAGGCACCAAACGCAATGGCCTCCATCTGTGTGTGTTTCTCTCTCTCAGTGTGCTTCTGTCGATCAACGGATCAATGGCTTATCAGCTCCGTGGCTGGCTGGGAACTCTCAACTCTCATACTCGACCTCAACTTAAGCCTATGTTTATTTGTGGCTCAAATCTAAGAAGGGCCACTCTGTACGGAGTGGTGGGTGGGGGGGGGGGGCTGATTTATGATGTCGAGTTAAGAGTGTAATTTGTAGGAAAAAAGGGGCTGATACTGTAATAATAACCAAATAGAAATTTCATAAAGTTGTAGTGCATCTATGCATATTTCTTGTGATTTCACTGAAATTCAGTGGTTAGATTGTACTACCAGTGGGGGCCAGCCGGCCAGGTCGTGGTGCCAACAGCCAACACAAGCAGTCTCTCTCTCTCTCTCCCATCCCCCCCCAGGAAAACAAAAAGTGTGAAAAGGATTACTCCTCCTCGGCCTCTCAAAGTCTCAACCTATTTGCCGTTAACAAAGGCCAGTTCCATCGCCGTGCGTGCGCATTGATCATGAGAGCTGGCTGATCTCCCGCTCGGCCAGGTAATGTATTCACATCCGTCGTTGACACTAATTCGTCTGTCCCGTTCCTTCTTTTATCTTTCTCTCTGAAGCACAAGCACATTGAGAGATAGAGAGACAGAGAGAAGGTGATCGATCCAAGATGGATGATCCTACAGCTTCACTTGGGGTAGCGATGGTTTTTCCTGTTACTGCTTCACTGGGCCCTGTTGGTCCCCTCCTCCGACAACTCCGTGAGCTGACCAGTTGTCCTAACGGGGTTACCAATAATCAGATTCAGAGCCTCACAACGGATCTCATCGGTCTGTGCATCTCTCTCATGCATCACTCAGAGTTGGAGGCAGAGGAACCTCTAAGCTCCACGGCCAAGTGCTGGATGAGAGAGGTCCGCGAACTATGTTATGACACCAAGAACTACTTGGACGACGCTCAGTTTATTTCCAATCAAGACGATGATGATGACCAGCTCACTCCACAAGAGAAGCAAGAAAATGCCCAGTTCGAATTCCAGATGCTTGAGGCTCGGGCCAAGAATGCGAGTAAAAGACGTCAGAGGTATGAAATCGATCACAAGAGCATCAACAAGCCTACTATACTTCTGCCCACGGGACGTCGGCTTCCACCTCTGCATCCGGTACTCATTGATCGCCACCGAATAGATAAGCTTGCCAACATGCTGCTGCATTATGACAGTGAGAAGCAACTCAGAGTTGTATCTCTGGTTGGACCTGAGGGCGTCGGCAAGACCACACTTGCCAAGAAGATCTACCACAAGACCTGTGGGCAGTTCCACTGCAGGGCTTTTGTGCGGGTGTCTCGGAACCCGGACATGAGGAGGCTTCTAAACACCATTTTCACACAGATTCAATTGCCGCCGGGCTTATCCTCCTCTTGTTCTGAGGGTACTGTGTCTCAGCCTCCTTGTTGCTCCGATGCGCAGGGTCTCATCGCAAATATCAAAGATTATCTGCGAGGCAAAAGGTATATATGTATATGGTTTCTCACAAACAAGCGTTAAATTTAAGTTTTAGTTACCGATGGCTCACTAAGTACATCTCTAGATGGATATATCGCATCATTGAAAACACATTGCCTTGGTCAATAATGTGCACACGGTCTACAAAAAAGTGTTTGACGTGGTCTCATGTGTATACAGTTGATCCTTTCTGACCGCGTGCGATGTGGATATAAAATTTCTAAAAAGAAAAAAAACAACAGCGCCCGTGCATCTCTAGATGTAGGATTGCTACCCACGCCGCCCATGGTTGATTGCTACCTATGGACGAATCCTACCACAGCTAACACAAGTGTGTAATAGAACTAGTTAGGACGTGTGTCAGTAGAATAGGAAAGTATAATATGTGTCGGTTTAATTTTCTACTAATTGCACGTCTTGGTTTGCTATAGGTAACTATGTGCTGGTCATCATAAGTTCTGTATCCAAGTAGGTCTTAGGTTGAGTCCATGCTACGCCTATATAAGCAGAGGTTTGGGTCAGGTTATGAAACACTAGATAATTAAATGACACGAGGCACAATATGCATCTTTGGCTAATTTTGAGTTGCCGGAGAAGATGATTCAAAAGAACCTGGCACCTGGTTATTTTTCGTTTTATTTCCGTAAGCCAATCTTGTACGACAACAATGCTTAGCATTGCTTAATAATTAATAATGTATGGCTGTGTACATCAGAGGATATATCTGATGCATCCACACTTATGGTAACAAGTGCACGAGCAGATGAAAACACACTCTCAAAATTGTGAAAAATTCTGAAATAATTCGGTACTTAGAGCACAAAGTTTCATATTCAAATTAGACATACAACTCTAGAAACAAAAACAAAATGTCAAATCATGGTATGAATAGGTACTTATTCCAAATTGGTCCACAAAATTTGGTCCTTGACACAATCGATGCTGAATTTGTTATTTTTGTTTGTCAAGTTGTGTTTCAAATTTATGTTTGAATTTTTATGATATGTTAGATACATGCTAAATTATTTTTAGATTTTTTTACAAGTTGTAGTGAGATGATTTGGATTCCGCTGCACCGGTAGCACCACAAAGGTTGCACCGGATACATACTCGTGTGCACCAACAATTTGGATTTTGTTTCTTTTCAAAGAAAAACTCTCCAACTCGCGCCGGGTTGTTGAAGGAGCAGCACTTACGAAATCCCATATATCTTTATTTTCTGCTGCTATATTTTTGGTGTGAAAAAAATACAGTCCTAAGAAAAAATGTGTGACATTCGGCATTTTAAGTTTCTGAGATGACTAAATTCTCTGCATGATATGCTTAGTCCAATATGGAGTTTTGAAGTTGGAGGTGAGGTACAGATGTGGCGACTTGTTTCTCATAGGATTTAATCCTTCGTATTGTTGTACTACAAAAATACTACATATTTTAATATCAAATGATGAATGGTTCCTCATTATGGTTAAATTTATGTAGTGCATTGTTTTTCATTATTTTCTGTATATTAAGTTGTGAAGTTGGATGTGAGATACAGATGTAGAGACTTCTTTTCCAACGGATGTAATCCTTTCCAATGCTATACTACATAATTACTACAATTGTAACATCAAATGATGGATGTTTTTTTATGATGGTCATTAATTTTTATGAAGTGCATTGTCTTATTTCCTGAACTTTAGTATATGGTCACGAATCTTAGGCATGACACTACTTATTTGTAGTGTCATGAATAAGATGTATATTTACTATTACTATTACTTACTATTATTCAAGAGTTGTCTCTTGAATAAGATGTATATTTACTATTACTTTTTGTCTTATGGGAATTCATAAATTCTGGCCAGGTACTTCATCACAATTGATGATTTATGCACTACTTCAGTATGGGATATTATTAGGCGTGCTTTCCCTGATGATGATTGCCACAGTACAATAATAACAACCACCCAATTCAGGGATGTAGCATTGGCATGTTGTAGTTATCACTCAAAGTACATGTTTGAGATAAAATCTCTCAATGATGAGCAATCGCGGGAATTATTCTTTTGTATGGTGTTTGGCTCTGAACATGAAGTCAGTTTTCCTGAGGATTTCGGAGAAGTTCCATCTGAGATTATCGAGAAATGTGCTGGCTTACCGTTGTCAATTGTCAATATAGCCAGCTTGTTGCCAACACCAAGCAAACTAAACCTCAAGCAATGGACGGACATTCGAGATTCATTGCCTTCCACTCTGAGGGGGAATTCTACTTCTGGAGGGATGAAACAAGTTCTAAACCTTATATACAATAATCTTTCCCCTCAACTGAAGACATGCTTGTTGTATCTCGTTCTACATCCAGAGGGCTGCATGATAAATAAGGATGACTTGGTGAAGCAATGGGTTATTGAAGGTATTATAGAGGAAGGACAACACAAAGAGGAAGTTGCAGGGGGCTATTTTGATGATCTTGTCAGTAGAGGAATGATCCAAGTTGTAGACAATTACCATGGGGTGTTGTCATGTACACTTCACAACATGGTACACGATCTTATTGTGAAGAAATCCATTGAGGAAAATTTTATAGTTATCGTGGACTGTTTTCAGTCAGCTATAGGTCTTCCTGACAAGGTTCGTCGTCTGTCTGTCCAATTCGGAGGTGCAAGGAGTGCACGGATACCAGTGGGAATCAAACTGTCCGAAGTTCGATCACTTGCATTTTTTGGATTCTATGGATGCGCGGATATCACTGAGGAGTGTAAGCTTCTTCGAGTTTTAATTCTCCATGTGTGGGCTGATCAAGATGAAGTGCCTTTTGATCTGTCTGGAATTAGTAAACTACGTCCACTGAGATATGTGAAGATTGCATGTAATATCGCCGTCAAACTTCCATCCCAAATTCAAGATCTGCAATTCTTAGAGATACTGGAAGTAGATACACCAGTAGTTGCTATCCCATCAGATATTGGAGGACTCAGTAGACTGTCCAGTCTTAAGATAGCAGTTCCAGTGCTGTCGAGGCAAGATATTTGTATTCTCCAAGAACTGGGTGCCCTTGCTGCTCTTTCAGTGGACGTGAAGGAAGCACCCACTGAATCGATCGCCTTCTGCAAGGGAGGATTCTTAGTCCTCAAGTTCTTCACATTTAGGTGCAGTGCACCTCGTCTGCTAATTGAAGAGAGTGCAATGCCTAAAATCGAGAAGCTCAATCTATGTTTAAATGCTCATGAAGCACCTCCTAAGGATGGTAAGAAGCCTATCACCATTGAGCACTTGGCGAGCCTTAAAGAGATCTATGTGAAAATTTGGGGTGCAGTTACTGACAAGGGTTCCGCCTGGACGAATGTTGTTACCAACGATGCAAGAAATCCTATACCTATCGTGAAATTTATGGAGGAAGCAGATACCAGGTTTAAATATCTTCTCCTGTTATATTGCGGGGATTAAATATCTTCTCCTTTATATTGCATACCATGTTCAAAATACTCTCACATTTTTAGTTTTATTTTTCCAGATAAAATACTCCCACATAAGTATACACAAGCTAAAATCCGGGACTACCTGCATCACGGACGCTTGCAAATTCCTGAAAATGCAGTCAATTTCAAAAGTGTAATTACACCCAAAAAATGCAAGTACACAATAAAAACTACAATTGTGTCAAAAAGTGCATTTACCATGCAACCAAAAATTGCAACTCAACGACACAAAAAGTAATCTAAAAAATACACAAAAAGTGCAATTAGTCTTGTGGTAATTAAGATATTGAGGTGCCCAATGCGAGGGCGTGGGTTTGGATCCCATCTAGACAAATCTATGAAAACCTTTTCGGGGTGGAGATAATATTTCAAGAGTGATGGGTCTAGAAAAAATGTGTGCATGGTGAAAAGAAGTGTGCATTACAGATCTCTGTGAAAAAATGTTAAGGTTACTGGTTCCTGACTATATTTATTGCCCTGTCCATTCAACAGTGGTGTGCAGGATATGGCAGCTGGTATACAAGTGCACAAGACCTTTGACCTGGATGGTGGTGATTACGCCGAATTCATCCGCCTCCTTATTGATGTGCTCGTGAAGCACGACGACGCCAAACATGTCCAAGGGCATCCTGTTCTGGGCAAGCAACTGTTCCCAAAAGAGCCAAAGAGGTGGATGCACATCACGCTTGTGGCCGGCATGAATGAAACGACCCTTGCTGTTCGGGATGACAATCTCAACCTTATTGGGTTCCAGGCTAAAAACGGAAGGTGGTATGAGTTGGGCTTCATAGGGAGGAGCATGCAAATGCTTCCAGGATCCACCTTTTTAGAGTGTGATTGTGACTATGCAGACTTGCTACAAGTAGACCATGATGATCCCCAAGAAACAAACAAACTAGTCAGAGAAGAAATGATGAAGCTAGAGCTAGGAAAGACCTCCTCGATTGAAGCTGTGGGTCTTCTGTCGAGGTACAAACAAGAGGAGGGTGTATTCATTGACACACCCACCAGGCGGGCACCTGTCTCGGACTACAATAACATGAAAGCTCATGTTTTAGCAGCGGCTGACCAAGACACCAGGCAGGCATTGGTGCGCCTAAAGCTCATGTTGTGCGAGGCCACGCGGATGATTCCATCCTTCAACACCGTGCTGGCTAGCTGGGATGACCCGGCAGGTAGTTGCGGCATAAGAAAGGAGGATGCATTGTACATCTGGTACTGGGGAAAAATGTCGGCTGCGCTACTGCAGTGGGAAGCAACAGGCTATAAAAGTTGGGGACCCAAAGAAACTGCCACGATGCTGTCGAAGGAAATTGATGTCAAATCTGCACAAGAGGCACTCGCTGTCTTTCAGGTGCTTCTCAACACACCTGTCGCTGCCAACAACACCAACATCAGAGGAGGCCGACCTCTTGTGGAGGTGTTTGCCGTACACGCTGACTCCGGTGTTGTTCGCACAATCTCCGTTTTTGATGGGAGACGCGGCCAGATCATCTACAGCCACCATGCTAATCCAATCAACCACTCTCGGTTTGAGTCTCAGTCTCAGGTACTTAATTAATTAGGTTATTGGATATATGACTTTGTCATCCACTACCTATGTCCCATAATATAAGATGTTGTTGCATTCAGTATACTCACATGTTGGATGCATTGATTTTGATGTATGGTATTTCGCATACATGCAGGGTATGAAGGATTTGGCACTGAGTGGACCATACAGAGCCATCTCAGCTGATGGGAGCTTCGCCATCCAAGTCGACGGCATCATCCCCGGGACAGATGCCTCCGGCGAACCTGCTAGTAAAGTCAGTGCTGACATGTGCTGGGATTGCTATTCCAACAAAGCCGTGTACAACAAGGTCCTGACCAACCGCATCACCACAGAGAAAGGCCAACTCGCGGAGGTCACATATGCGGTGCTCAGTGACGCAGTGGAGGCCACCATACAGCTAACGTGGGCTGGAATTAAACCCGCCAACGTTTACGGTGAAATCATGGCGCACAACCAGCACTACAGCGGCAACAGCGTACTGCTCTTCAGCCGTACAGAAAGGGAGGCAATTGAGACTTGCCATGTACAAGACGAAGAAAGGAGAGGACGTGGAGAGGTGGATGGCTGGGTTCCACTGGCACGGTCGGTGGTTGCGGTGCCATTAGGCTCGCCGCTTGAGATAAGGGTCAATTTGAGTCACCTCGCTGGAATTGATTCCTTCAAGGAGGATATAGATTTTTCCCTGATAGATCAGCATGTGGGGCAAATCCAAAGGGACGGCGTGGTGGTTCAAGTCACCTACCTAGACATCTGCACTCTCCCGGAGCCAAGTGACACAACACTGCCTGCGTTGGCCACGACTTGGGTTCCAGAGTGAGTCCACCCTTACCAATTAATTACTTTATACTACGTTTTACATCTTCTAAGACTTTGTGTTATTAAGAAATAAAAACACCATTAACCACACAATTCATTGCAATTTATGAAATCAAAATGTTTTCAAGTGGTCAAAACAATTTATATTATGAGTCGCTTGACAACCAAAAAGTGCCGACGTGCCTCACTAAAGAACCCCCCCCCTCCCGTGTCGCCCCCACGAGGCAACGGGGAGGCGACTCCAAATCGCCACCGCCAGACCCTCCCTCTCCAGTCTCCACCTCTAGAGCACGTGAGATGGTGAACCCGGACGGTGTCGGCGCAGGCTGGCATGCCTGCTTCGAGATGCAGCGCTATTGTAGGGCGTAGTGGTGGCCTCACGATGTGCTCAATGCGGGGTTTTGGGCGGTAGCATGCTACGTCCGCCCTGGTCGGTTCTTTTCAATCTGGCCAGGGCTGATGGCTGGTTGCCTGAGGTTGTGGTGGCGACCTTGTTCGATCGCTGCCCTAGACATGCTCTACAATGGTGCGTCATGATAGTGTGGGGTTGGCAGGGGCTTCGACTAGATCTGGTCGGGTGCGCAGGGGTGGACGACAGAAGCTAGACGCGCGCGCGGGCAGCCGCCCGACGTCGGGCTTGGGGGCGACAGGTGACGGCGGTTTGCAAGTTGAGGCTGTGGTGGTGGTGTCACACGCCCCAGCGTGCTCGGGAAGGTTGCTCCAGCCTTTGGTGTGCGTGCTTCCTCGCCCCGAGACATCTTCGCACCATTGTACCGTCGTACGAATCGGTGCTGATGGCCATGGGTATACGTTGTTTTAGCTCCGCTCGGCGACGGCCATCGACAGTCACTGGGTAGTGCCTCCCCGGTCCACCAGGACTGGTTGGAGGTACCGGCGCGGACGCTTCCTGCCATGGAGGCGTCGATGCCGACTTGGTAGTTGATGCCAGGCTAAGAGTGGAAGTAGATATATTTTGCTCGTCCTACTGTGGTTGGTGTGTTGGGATGTGGACAGTTGGCGGAGCCTCGAGTTTTGGATTTCAGGGCGGTGGTCACGGTCACAGTCCACATCGTTGCTTCTCCGACGGTAATCTTGGTGGCGGCGGTGGCTATGCATCTTGGTCATGTGGGAGGCAATGGGTGTAGTGGTGGGTGGCTTGGGCTCGCTCTCTGTTCAAGGCAGTCGTGATGCCTAGATCCAGATGTAGAGGTATGTGCCCGTTCCGGGTGTCCTAGGTTCCTCGTGGTGGCACTGGTGAGTTGCTGAGAGAAAACTCTGCGCTTTGGCGCCGCTGGCGATGGTGCCCGTTTGTGCCGCTTTCCTCTTAAGGACATTGTTGTGGTTCTCCGCTTCGAACTAGGGTTTCGGTTATAGACCCTTGTCAATCTTAGAGTTGGAAACTGTGACGCTTTGCTCTGTTTCCCGTCCTAAGGGTGTTGTCTTGGAGCTTCGGTATCCTACTGTGCCTCGTGGCATTGTATTGGAACCTTCATGTGTTAGTTATCAGCATCGTAGTTCGGTTATCCCGGGATTTGCTTTGTAAGAGGGCTGCCTCACTACCTTGTACCATTCGGCCTTGTACTTTGATATGTGTCTTGTCTATAAAGCAGGGCCAGAATCTGTTTCAGGAAGGTATTCCTTTTAGAAAAACAACCCTATTGATATTTTCAGAGGGTTTTCTAACAAACTCTCTCGCCTTATTTATTACCACTCTTGGTCCCCTTTTCTTTTCTCCTGATGCCGTTCCCAATATCCCGCATCCTCGGTCTCCATTGGTACCGGCATGATGAAGGCATACCCATTCCTTTTTCTTCCTCACAACACCAAGGAGGTAGTAGATGGCGCTGCTAGCTTGTCGTCATTGGCCGAAGCAACCGAGAGTGTTGTTTGGAGACGCCTCCGCACCGGGAGGTGTCAACCGAGGGGCGAGGCATCAGGCGCCTCTACAGACATGCGGAGTCAAGAAGCATGCACCTCCGAGGGTGGTATGACCGTATCAGATGTGGTGCACCGTGATGACCATGGACTTGGTATGTGTGATATAGGAGGAGCACACACCAGATTATTAGCCACCGTCGGATGATATTGGGGGAGTGCGTAGCCAATATCGTCTTTACTTTAGCTGATGAATATAACTCATCATTTTGCAATGATGTACCCGTTGTAGGGTACACAAGCTCCGCAGGTTTGAAGGGATGTTAGCCATCTCGCACTAACCCTGTTAAGCCAGAAGATAGAGCATAGGGCTCTGATACCAACTAAAAAGATCGATATGAACCTAGAGGGGATGAGTAGAGACAACTGCAAATTTTATTTTCATTATTAGAGTTAAGGTTAGGGATAACCAAGACACTAGTGATAAGAAAATATCCAGATGTTCACTTCCTTGAAGGGAAACTAGCCATGGTTGAAGGGATGTGTGTTACCATAAAGGCTCAGCCTCCAAATCTTAAAAACAATGCAAAAAATCACAAATCGATTTCTCACCGAGGAATTCTACCGCCTAGGAGTCTTCAACCTAACAAGATCCACAAAGGGACAAAGGGGGAATAAACTTTTGATTTGGTGTAAGTATAGATTGGGTACTTCTGTTTCACTCGTCAAAAGATTAACACGTTTGAGTGGAAGGGAAGGGAATTCTCCAAGAAATTTACCACGTTTAAGGCCGGTGTTTTACCCTCCTTTTTGAAAAAAAATATAGCAGCCGTTTTGTATTTTAATTGCCGTACAACTCATCGTCAACCCACCGGAGAAAAATCATCATACAAACATTGTGTGTCTCCATATATATACTCCTTAGGGATATAGTTGAGTAATGCATATCTGTAATTAAATTTAGGTGATACCTGTACATTAATTAATTATTATTGTAGGATGACAAGTACAAGGTCAGAGTCAGAAATTCCCACCGAGCTGCGTTTAAGTCTGGATTTGAACATGACCTGTGATAGTGAGGAGTACAGTGCATTTGTGAACGATTTCCGTGTAAAGCTTGCGGACCACCCAGGCAAAGCTGTTGTCCATGGCCGCCCTGTCCTCGCCAGGCAGCAGTGTGGAAAGCCGGCGAGGTTGTTTATGATCAAGCTAGTGGGCAACAAACTATATGAAAGAGTGACTCTAGCAGTTCGGGACGACAACTTGTTCCTCGTTGGCTTCAAGAATAAGTACGAGAGTTGGTATGAGTTCGGCATGAAGCCTTGGCTTCAAGAGTCCGGAGTCGAGTTAGGGTCCGACGGTAGCTATGAGAGCTTATTAGGTAGAGCTGAAGATCGGTGGCAAAAGCTGAAGCTGGGCAGGATGCCTGCGATAGAAGCCATACGTACGCTCTCGGCATACCAGGACCGAGTGGGCGTAATAGTTGATCAAGACACCAAATTGGCATTGGCTTGCCTGATGGTCATGATATGCGAGGCCGCAAGGTTCGCAGAAATCCACGACAAGGTGAAAGAAGGATGGGAAGATGAAATCTGTATCACTGAGCGGCAGGTACAGTACATACATAATTGGGAGAACATATCACGCTTTCTGTTTGACAGAAGAGGGAGAGTGAGAAACATCGGTTTGAAGAACCAGGCAGACGCGGCAGATGTAGTGCACCTGGTGTTTAACGTTACCCGGCCCCTTGTGGAGGTGTTTGGTGTGCATGCTGACTCTCGTTTCAGTGGCATCATCTCCGTCGTGGACGTGGAAGGCCACAAGATCATCGTTTACAACAACCCTGGAGGCCAACGTGATGATGCTCTGTCTCAGGTAAGAATCAAAATGACTTTACCGTTTTTTGCATTTGTTGAAGCATAATGGACCTTACTCAACTTTGATTTTATGACTTCTTCGTTAATGAGATGAAGCAAAGTTTTTTCCCATTTAATTATTTTTTGGGAAGATAAACATAATCAATTTATTATGAACAGATTGTGGGATATAATGATTTTGTCAACAGTTTCTAACAACCTCGCGTAGATACAGATATATGATATTTCGAGTATATACAATTGCAGGAAATCAATTTTGATCTTAAAGAAATAGAGCAGGATTTGCCACCCACTGCAACGTACAGACCCATCCCAGCTAACGGGGAAATCTACATTCAAGTCCACGGCAACCCCACCACACATACCCGTCTCACCTTGGTATGGGATGGTCACTCTGACGAAGCTCACCGTCAGTACAACACTGTCAAGACATGCAGGGTCACCATAGCGGACTCAGCCGCGGTGCTAACCTATGCGGTGCTCTGTGATGCCGTGGAGACCACCGTGAAGGTCCAGCTGAATCTCAAGGAACACGAAGCCGGCACCGTCACCGGTGTCTACGGTGAAATCACCGCAACCAACCAGCACTACGACAGCGAGAGCATCCTGCTCTTCAGCCATCCAAAGGAGCAGGAAGTAAAACCCGAGGTCAATGCCTCAGACACTGCCATTTCAATTCCACTCAAGTTAATGAGGGATTTCATTGCGGCGTCACTCGAGTGCGAGCTGATGATTAAGGTCAGCTTGCGTGCTGTGTGTTCCAGCTATGAGGAACCCATATGCTTCGACCAAGAACTCCGCTTCAACCCCTATATGGGTAGTGAGCAAACGATGAAGATCGATGCGCCCACTATGGAGGCTCAAGTGATGTTCATCACCGGCGCCTAGACAGAAGATCCAGATGTGCGAGGCGCGTGGGGAACGGGCAGGTAAAATCACATGCCTGTGAACCTACTTCAATTTCGATCCACCTGCTTCAGTTTTCGAATCAAAAGCTGCCAATTTATTTGTTTTGCAGGGGAGGGTAAAGCATTGGCCGTCGGCGTTCATTCGACCACGCGCCGCTAGTGCATCAGAACTCCGCAACACTGCTGCTGCTGGATGAAGAATAAATAAACGACAGAGTGTTTAATTTGCTTGTTTGTGTGTTGTTGCTTTTAATTAATCAGGGATGTCTCTGAGACTCTGACACCCCTCCCCTCCTCCTCTGCTCACAACTATTATTGTTTTGAAACAGGCCCGTGGCTGTGTTAGTTTGTCATTAATGCTAGCCCATGTAAAACGCAGGGCTTAGTAGGTCATGATTCTAATCTATCCAGTATGACGCCCACCTTCCTCTTCTCCGCCCGCCACCGCCGCTCTCTCTTCTGCGCCCCCATTAAAAAACTACCACAAATGCAAGAAACCGCAGCCACAAATGCAAGAAACCTCATTATACTACCAGCTTTCATCGCCTCTCATTACCGCACCCTCCATTACCTTGCAAGTGTTGCGCAAGAAAGTGCAGATTTAATTGACCAGTGGCCTCCTTTGTCTTTAAAAGGATGATGTATTGTCATCATCGTCGACCTACTCGCGCTCTACTCTCGGAACCGGCCTGCACTCTGGTAGGTGACGCTCCCTATTTTCAGCCTCCCCTCAATTTTTTCTGTTACTGAATTTATGCTTTTTGAATCTGTCAGATTGAGCTCCAGATCCGAAGTTCTTCGATGTGACAGGTCTCTTGCTACTCCACTGGTGCGCAGTTTCTCCTCTCTTATATAAGTTCACTAGATCATTGATGGCGCGCGTTGCCGCGCCCGTCTATTTGTATAACAAGATGATAGAATTTTATAAATTTATTACACATGAATAACAAAGTCATGTATGAGTTACGAATTGAGTGGAATTTTACACACACATTAAAAGATCCCACACATACAAATTGACTTGAGACGAAGGTTTGCACAACAATCTTTTGAGTGAACCAAATATAAAATCAAATGCAACATGTATATGCTCTTCCAATGATGAACTTAATCATGTCCCACTATACTGTTGGCAACTTATCAAAGTGCAAACTAAAGTCGGTGATACTGAAAAAGATCATTGCCGCAGAAACGTCTGAAAGGGAGCAACAATTAAGGGGGCATACTTTATAATTTCACCAACACAAATATTATTCATCAATAATATATGGCCACATGAATTAAATGTCGCGCACCAGCACCTGTCTATTTGACCCCCCCCCCCCCCCCAAAAAAAAAAACTCATGCAAATTGGTGATAAACAGTACCACCATGTCCTTCAAGTGAAGTAGATTACATAGAATTTGCACCGAATCCAGCACAAACTCGAAGCAATCTGCGGTTATCTTCATGCAAGCATTACAGACTGCAACCCTTTGAACTTTGCAAAAACACATCCAATTAACAAATTCAGTAAATTCTGAACACAAAAGTTGAGGGAAGTCAACGGACAGCAGCATGGTGATATCTATACCTGCCTCCAAGCATTGTGTTGGCCGCCTCGACAATACCTCATATAACAAAACACGATCACATAAAGCATGAATGATCAATGTGATTGTTTTGTCAGGTCGCCGTGGTTATTATGTTACGTTCCCAGTAGGTACATTATCATGGTAATTGGTCCCAGCAAGCGGGGAGAAGAGGACAAGAAGCGAGCCATGGGGACAATGGCGTCAACAGCAAGTTGCATGGCACTGAAGAATTAAGTGATGGCGCATGCAAAGAGCAGCATCTCATCGGGGCTAGCCACAACGCCATCTCCACTATCAACCAGCCACACAGGCGCATGTTTTTCAAACAAGCGTCGAAGCTAAAGCACGAGCAATAGTCTAAACAGAGTGTTTTGAGGGAATAAATAAAAGACTAATCGGATTGTTAAATGAAGGATGTTTTTGAAACAAGTTAATTCAAGCCGCTTATTGAAACAAAAGATAAACTGTGATTCAATTTTTGTAGCAATAACAGAAGAAATAAAACTATTAACTCCTGTATACACACATCTAGTTGACACCTCAAGAATCCATACAGTATAAAGCAACTAATATTTTTCAAAAGAACAAAGAATCTTTGGTGTTGTATGGATATTCTTCTATACACCAATCCCATAACAAGAAACTGATGTTGATGTAGTAAATCGTAGAGTTTCAACCTTTGGTTAAATTCTGACAGTTTGGATTGTGCTGGTCAGAAACAAAACATATTGCAAGGCATAGGAAAGTTCAAATGGGGTAAAATATATAAAACAAAAAATGTGATGACCGCATACTTCCACATTACAACAACCTGAAAATATTTGTCTTATGAGTTCAGGCTCCATTCAAGAAACATGACAATAGTTTGACATCAAAATTAATGCATCTCTTGCTCCATGACACTGATGTGATTATGAGTCCAGATCGCAATAGCAAGTATCCGGATTGCTCTCCTATGGAATGTCTTTGTAGAGTAGAAATAAAAGTAACAGATAATGAGTAATAGTCTAAAAAAGCTAATGATATAATATTCTGCTGGGTCTCCTTCCAATTTCCAAGACAGGAACCATCTCTTAAAATGGAACAGCGGAGCTGACCTCTTGCTCAAACTGCCTTCATCGCCTCGGCCGTCTCTGGGTTCCGTGTTCCAGCACGAACTCCATTCCGCAAAACAATATACAGCAGGTTGATTTATTCCTATACTACCAACAACAATAACTCGCTTGCCTCCCCTCGTTAATAGTTTAACACATCAGTAAGGCCTTGATATAACTTTAGTTTAACATCAGCGAGCCAACAGACAATTCAACTGATACCAAAATATATTTTGAATAGCGTACCAATCATACGGACAGTCGAGAGGACCTCCCCTATGTGCAGCTTGTACAGGGATGATGGTCTTGCCCGCTGCATCCAGCCCAAGCATCACGACCTGAAAATCGAGTATCACCGAGCGAAAACAATTAAATGGCCCGAAGAAAAAGGACCAACATGATACATCACGGGCAGTTCTTAGAGGAGCATCAAAAGGAGAAGGTGCTCCCGGAACCAGGACAACAGCCGCGGCGTGGTGTCCTCGATGTGGCAGCGACCGGTCGATCTGGTTTTCTATGAGGGGTGGCGATCCGGCGGGATTCTCCTGTGTCTCACTATCTCTATTTCCTTGTTTGCGCTGCGGCGACGGCGGCGGCGGCGCACCTAGGTCGAAGGATCGAGATCGGGGAGCGGGTTGGCTGCGGGAAGGGAAGGGAAGGGAGCAGGTGGGGTTACGAGGATGCGAATCAGAATCAAGAACGCTCGTTTGGCATCGGACGTTCAGGAATGTCAATGAGTGAGATGCCTCCGATTCGGCCGCGGGAATAGCAGCCCCAGGACATTCGGCCCAGTACCAGCCCATGCGAGTGTAAAAGGTGTCTTGGACGGCCAAGGATAGCTGAGACACGCGATCCGACGGTGTAAAACGGTGGGGGTGCGAGAGGGCTCGGAAAGGGTTCAGTTTTACTGTTCTTAATTGCTTGATGAACCTCCGTTAGTCATACACGTACTTATTTGTTGGTTTTGGTACAGTTAGTCCTATCAAATGTCGTATTTTTCATTTAGTTCCTGACATAATACTGTATATATGGAGTGTAGAGAGCAAATCAATACATGGTAGAAAGTAAGGAAACTGCAAAGAAATTTGGCATTCCATGATAGAAACAGAACCCAAGATTATGGCCTCCAGGTAAAAAATATATTATGCCTTTGTGTTACTTCTCTAGGTTAATGTTTCATATACTCCTGCACTTGGTTCGTTAGTATTCTGCTCTACTTAGGAGTAGATGTTACTTAGGATAATGCAAAAAATGAGCAAACCTCTATATTTATTGTACCTACAAGGTTCACTGGTGGTACAGTACATGCAAATATCCTTTCAAGTACATGACAAAGGGATGTTATTGTACCAGATTGAAAATGGAATCTAATGTTGGATCATCTGCTTCGATAATCATCAAGAATGTTGCTATATTACACAAAATGAGGTTGTTTGGCGCTTATCAGAGTATGATATTCACCATACATACCCGTCCATATAAAGATTCGATGTTATACTTGCTGGAATGAAGATTAATTCGATGTCCAGGTTCCCCATAAGGTATGTCCCAAAGAAAAGCTTCTCGGTCGGCCATTCGCAAATGTTGCCCTCTACAAAGGTTAGACAGTTTCTATTCATTCAGAGGTTATATTTTTTTCCTAATTTCAACGTTATTAGGAAAAACTAACATGAACCATGAAATACTTCCAGCCATCTCCACGCAAAGAACTGATGGCCCAACAATGTTCAGCGATATTTATTGAGAGGTTTGCCATCAGCTACAAAATAGAAGTTACAAGCTCTATATAAACACAGAGATGACCAAACTTTTACTATTTCACAGTCCGATTATCCAAACACCAGAGAACTCAAACAATACTAAACCTACCTCTTACCAAGGCGCAATTATTAACACCGAGAATAACCAAAATAAGTAACAATTTTAGAACTCTGTATAAACCAAGAGATTCAGATTCAACATGAAATTCAAATGTTGATTTTTGTTCATAGGTGCCCTTTAGCTAAAAGGATCACTGAATTTACAGAAGATGAAACCACCGACAAAGAGAGGTAAGAGCATATAACAATATTCCTTTTTGCCATGGAATTTCTCATGAATGCAATATTTACATGCCAGTAAAAAAGAGGTAGAAACTGAGGTTACATAACTTCATCTTCAGGTTGTCAATAGGCATAGGCAAGAGTCTCATATCACCTTCATAATTCCAAATATAAGATCCAACATTCCTACTTTCTTCCTCAAACAGCATTGCAGACAACAATGTGGCAGTAAACAACTAAGAAGCATGAGGATAATTGTTTCTCTCTGCTAGCTGACTACATGAAGATAACTGGATCCATAGTGCTCTCTTTTTTACAGCGTGCAGGACATCGTCAAGCACATATCCAAGCATCAATCAACTGCAACTCCCTCTATTTTATTAGTTGTATGTGGCTTAAATTGTAATCCAGTCAAACTCTCATTACTACTACTCGATGATCCTATGCATGTACTGAGATATGGTTTCGTACTTTGCAAGTATATATGGCTGAACTACATTGCCATCTATCTATTTAAATTAGTTATATTATTACAATTTAAATTGTAATTCAGTCAAACTCTTATTCACTGTTACATGATGGATCATGTGCATGTAGTGAGATATGTATTTTCTTATGCAACTATTAAGTCTGAGTTGTGAAGTATATGGGACGTTGTGTACTTTATTGGGATGAATATATAATTGTTATCTATTTTCATGTTGCATATGCAAATGGTTTAAAAATAAGGATAGGGCATGCCAAAATTTCGGTGAAATTGCAGTCGACCTGGCAAGCATTCACTCGACTAACCTGCAGGGACTCGACCATGAAGATTCACTCGACCATCGGAAGAACGGGAGCCACTCCGCATCCAAACGGTCTGTAATTAACTAGTCTTAATGGTCATCAAAGCCTTTCATTAGGGGCGTTACTTGTAACGCCTCACTTCAATGTACTTTAAACCCTTGGCGACGTGGGCTGGCAGAGGTCTGAGCGCACTCTATATAAGCCACCTCCCCCCACTGGCACGAGGGTTCGCATCTTTGTAACACACACGCATATAATCCAGTCAACCGCCTCCGGGCTCCGAGACGTAGGGCTATTACTACCTCCGAGAAGGGCCTGAACTCGTTAACTTTTTGCGTGCACAACTACTCAAGAGCTAGGATCTTGCCTCTCCATTCCTACCCCCCATTCTACTGTCAGACTTAGAACCACGACAGTTGACGCCCACCGTGGGGCAGGTGTTCTAGCAAATTTCTGGAGAAGTTGGGATTCTTTTGACATCTCCCATCATGTCTTCGAGCGGAATCCTGGTCGAGGGGCGCGAGATCCGTCTCGGCGCCCTCACTTTCGTCGTCGATGATTCTGCTTGGCTCCAGCAGGCTCCACTCGACGTGGACGCGCTCCCCGCCCGCGGAGCGACGCACTTCCGCGCGTGCATTCGTGGCGTCCTCCTGCGATAACCATCGGCCCAGTACGGGTCGGTACCCGTTTCGTCCTCGCTCCCTGTTTCCCGCGGGCGCAAGCGCTCTGGTCGGTCGAGACTCCAGCGGTGGGTGAGGCATGCGTTGGCCCGCCAGTCGGCCATCCGCCAAGTCGCGGCGATTGAACCCGACGAATCACTTTACGGCCTGTTCGACCTGTCGACTGGCTCCGCAGAGACTGCGTCCGAGTGCGACAGCAGCGATCCAGCGGCAGAGGTACTCATGGTCGACGGATCGTGCAGTCCCCCCGGTTTTCCCCACACCGAAGAGGTTGCCGGGGGAGGAGTCCCGACGCGAGGCCATGAAGAGTACAGGCCCAAGCCTCTCACCTCACTGCAGAGGGAGGAACTTCGTCGCCGGAACATGGACGCGCTTCACACTCCTATCGTTGGAGAAACCCCCGAGGCACGCGCCTTGGAGGAGGCGCGCTTGGCCAACCTGGCTGAACATACTCGACTGGAGAATCTCCAGAGGGTACTCGACGAACGCGCTCGACCGCCAGTCGCCGAATCCATTCGACGCCGCCTCTTCCAGCCACCAACTCAGGTATAACGAACCCCGATTCAGAATTTGGCAGCTGCAGCTCGCATAGCAGAGTCGATCCAACCTTCTCAGTCAGAGGTGGGTAGAGGTCTGTTACAGATCAGAGATTTGCTCCGGGCAGCGGGGGACCAGAATTCAGTGGTATCTCAGTCGCGTAATAGGATTCACAGCCGATCCGTCGCTGCGAATTCTGTACAGTCGGCTCACAGCCCAGGATCGCCTCCGAGGCATGGGGTACGTAGAGATCGGCGCGATGATCAATATCAAGACGGTGAGCAGTACAAACACCGATTTGATCGCAACGATCGACGTCGAGTGCCCACTCCTCCCCCAAGGGGTGGATCATACGTTTCTCGGCAGCAAGATGATAGACGCCAGCTCAGTGCTGGGCGAAGGTTTCCAGTAGACCCCAGGGAACCAGGCTTTGATGCAAGATCCATTATTGTGCAAGGTCTAGTCGACAGGAATAGAGCTCATAGAGGAGGCCACGACAGAGACGCTCCGTCCAGCAGCAGGGCTCGTGTATCAGGACCAGTGTGTTTCAGCAGGGCGATCAGAGCCGCAGTAATTCCCCCCAATTTCAGGTTGGCGGCTGGAGTTAGCTAGTTCACCGGCGAGTCCAAGCCTGATACCTGGCTCGAGGATTACCGAGTGGCTGTTCAGATTGGGGGCGGCAACGACGAGGTAGCCATGAAGCATTTGCCTCTTATGTTGGAAGGGTCGGCCAGAGCATGGTTGAACCAGTTGGCACCCAGCAGTATTTACACTTGGGAGGATCTTGCCCGAGTGTTTGTCAGGACATTTGAAGGGACTTGCAAGCGACCAGCAGGGTTGACAGAATTGCAGTCATGTGTTCAGAAGTCGGGTGAAACTCTGAGGATTTATATCCAGAGGTGGATCACTTTACATCACACAGTCGAGAATGTATCTGATCACCAGGCAGTTTGTGCCTTCAAGGAAGGCGTCAGGAACAGAGAACTGAGTTTGAAATTCGGTCGAACCGGAGATATGACATTGAGTCGAATGATGGAAATTGCCACCAAGTATGCAAACGGTGAAGAAGAAGATAGGCTCCGAAGTGGCAAGTATAAAGCAGCCGCTAATGAGACCGGCGGAGGGAACTCCAGTCGGAAGCAAAAGCGCAAAGCCGAGCCAGCTGCACCCGGAGAGGCCTTGGTTGTGACCCCAGGAAAGTTTAAGGGGAAACCCAAGGGTCCCTGGAACCCCAAGAAAGTGAAAGACCAGGATGGGAACGATGTGATGGACTTACCGTGTCACATTCACACGAAGAAAGACGAGGAGGGTAAACTCATTTACCCAAAGCATACCACTCGACAATGTCGACTCCTGATGCAACAGTTTCAAGGGAAGCAGGCCAAAGACAAAGAGAAAGAGTCATACAAAGTTGAGGACAAGGAAGATAGCGGTGAGGAATACCCCCAGGTCAATTCCACCTTGATGATTTTTGCTGACGTCGAAAGCAAAAGTCGATTGAAGGTCATCAATCGAGAAGTGAACATGGTCGCTCCGGTGACGCCTAATTATCTGAAATGGTCTCAGACTGCCATCACCTTCGACCAGTCCGACCACCCGACTCATATTGCTACCCCAGGGAGGCAAGCGTTGGTGGTCGATCCAGTCATTGAAGGCACTCGACTAACCAAAGTTTTGATGGATGGTGGCAGTGGTTTGAACTTGTTGTACGTAGAGACACTGAAAGGGATGGGCATTCCGATGTCCAGACTCAGCACCAGTAACATGAGCTTCCACGGAGTCATTCCTGGAAAGAAGGCTGAGTCACTCGGCCAAATCGCTCTCGATGTAGTTTTTGGTGACGCGAAGAATTTCCGGAAGGAAAAGTTAACCTTTGAGGTCGTGGATTTTCAGAGCGCATACCACGCCATTCTTGGAAGGCCAGCATACGCTGGTTTCATGGCCCGACCATGCTGCGTGTACCTCAAATTGAAGATGCCCGGTCCCAAAGGTGTGATCACCATCACGGGTAATCGGAAGAAGGCAGAAGAGTGCTTCCAGAAAGGCTCCAAAATTGCTGACGCTCAGATGGCCGAAATGGAATTATAGGAGTACCAGAAGACTGCAGACCCGAGTGATTTGTTATGAGCCAAGAAGCCTGCCACAGAGTCGGCATTTCAGTCGTCCGGTGGGACAAAACAGGTTCACATCCACCCTACTGACCCCAATGCGGCTCCGACCAATATCTCCACTACACTCGACTCTAAATAGGAAGAAGCGCTCATCCAGTTCCTCCGTGAGAATTGGGACATCTTTGCATGGAAGCCTGCTGACATGCCGGGTGTTCCCAGAGGATTGGCTGAGCACCGCCTTCGAGTCGACCCAAACGTCAAACCGGTTAAAGAACATCTTCGACGGTCCACCGTACAGAAGAGAAAGGCCATTGGCGAAGAGGTGGCTCGACTCTTAGCGGCAGGTTTCATTCGCGAGATTTTCCACTCCGAGTGGCTCGCCAACGTTGTAATGGTCCCGAAGAAAGACAAGTCGTTGCGAATGTGCATCGATTTCAAACATGTCACTCAGGCCTGCCCGAAAGATCATTTCCCTCTTCCTCGCATCGACCAAATAGTCGACTCGACTGCAGGATGCGAGAGGTTGTCTTTTTTAGATGCTTACTCTGGATACCATCAGATCCGTCTGTATGGACCCGATGAAATAAAAACAGCTTTCATCACCCCGTTCGGGTGCTTCTGTTATGTTACCATGCCTTTCGGTCTCAAAAATGCTAGAGCTACATTCATGAGAATGATTCAGAAGTGCCTGATCACACAAATCAGTCGGAATGTAGAAGCATACATGGATGATATAGTGGTCAAGTCGCGAAAAGGTTCCGACCTGTTGACTGACCTTACTGAAACATTTGCTAATCTCAGGAGGTATGATATCAAGCTTAATCCGTCGAAATGCACGTTCGGGGTCCCAGGAGGAAAGTTACTCGGTTTTCTTGTTTCCGAACGAGGAATCGATGCTAACCCTGAAAAAGTTGGCACTATACTCCGAATGAAACGCCCTGTGCGTGTGCACGACGTCCAGAAACTTACTGGATGCTTGGCCGCTTTAAGTTGATTCATCTCCAGGCTCGGTGAAAAGGCACTGCCTCTTTACCGACTGATGAAGAAGTCAGACAAGTTCAAGACTCCAGAAGCTGATGCAGCGTTTGCAGAGCTAAAAGCCCTGCTCTCCACCCAGCCGGTGCTTGCTGCCCCTGTCAGCAAAGAGCCATTGTTGCTTTACATTGCAGCCACTGGACAAGTCTTTAGTACCGTTCTTACGGTCGAGCGGGAAGAGGAAGGGAAAGCCTTCAAAGTTCAGCGCCCAGTTTATTACCTTTCTGAAGTTCTGACCCCGTCAAAGCAAAGATGCCCTCACTATCAGAAGCTTGTCTACGGGATTTACATGACCACGAAGAAGGTTGCTCATTATTTCTCTGATCACTCCATTACAGTCGTCAGCGACGCCCCGTTATCAGAGATTCTTCATAACAGAGATGCAACCGGTCGAGTGGCAAAATGGGCAATTGAACTTCTTCCTCTTGATATCAAGTTCGAGGCGAAGAAAGCTATCAAGTCCCAAGCAATAGCTGATTTCCTCGCCGAATGGACTGAACAACAACTTCCGACTCAAGTTCACTCGGAACACTGGACTATGTTTTTTGATGGCTCCAGGATGCTGAATGGGTCCGGTGCGGGGGTTGTACTTGTTTCCCCCCGAGGAGATAAGCTCAAATATGTCCTCCAGATTCACTTTGATTTCTCCAACAATGAGGCAGAATACGAAGCACTCCTATATGGATTACGTATGGCCATTTCACTCGGCGTCCGTCGCCTTATGGTCTACGGCGACTCAGATCTGGTTGTTAATCAAGTGATGAAAGAGTGGGATGTCCGAAGCCCAGCCATGACGGGATATTGCAATGCGGTGAGAAAGTTGGAAAAGAGATTTGAGGGGTTAGAGCTCCATCATATACCCCGACTGAAAAACCAAGCTGCAGATGACTTGGCAAACATTGGGTCCAAGAGAGAAGCCATCCCCAGTTACGTGTGTTTAGAGCACATTCGTGTGCCATCGGTACAGGAAGATCCTTTCACAGAAGAACCTCCGCAGCCAAGGAGCGCCAACGATCCGACTGAAGTGGAGATTCCAGCCGTGGTCGATCTGATTATGGAAGTTGTAGTCATCACTCCCGACTGGACAACGCCTTATATCGCGTATATTATGAGGAAAGAGCTCCCAGAAGATGAAGAAGAGGCTCGACAGATCGTCCATCGATCCAAAGCCTTTACCGTAATCAAAGGGCAGTTGTACAGAGAAAGCGCGACTAGAGTTGGCCAGAAGTGCATCACGCCAGAAGAAGGTCAGATAATTCTTGAGGATATCCACTCGGGGACCTGTGGCCATCACGCGTCCTCTCGGACTATTGTGGCTAAAGCATACCGAGAGGGATTTTACTGGCCGAGGGCGAATGAAATGGCAAAAGACATAGTCGACAAGTGCGAAGGGTGTCAGTTTTATTCCAACATGTCGCACAAGCCTGCCTCTGCTTTGAAGACCATTCCACTTGTCTGGCCCTTCGCTGTTTGGGGGCTAGACATGATCGGACCGATGAGAACTGGTAGAAGCGGCTTCACTCACTTACTGTTCGCAGTCGACAAGTTCACCAAGTGGATAGAAGCTAAACCCATCAAGAACCTCGATGCAAGCACTGCTATCAGTTTCATCAGGGAGCTGATATTCAGATATGGGGTTCCTCATAGTATCATCACGGACAATGGATCAAACTTTGATAACGACAGATTCAAAGCCTTTTGCGCCTCCCAGGGCACGCGAGTCGACTATGCCTCAGTTGCCCATCCTCAGTCGAATGGGCAGGCAGAGCGTGCGAATGGCCTCATCCTCAAAGGTCTGAAACCTCGATTGATGCGTGATCTCAAGCACGCGGCAGGAGCTTGGGTCGACGAACTTCCGTCAGTTCTTTGGGGATTAAGGACCACTCCTAATCGGTCGACTGGAAGAACGCCATTCTTTCTGGTCTACGGGGCTGAAGCGGTTCTTCCGAGTGATCTGCTCCACAACGCACCTCGAGTTGAACTATACTCTGAAGCAGAAGCGGAACAAGCTCGGCAAGATGCAGTCGACCTCTTGGAAGAAGAGAGGGAGATGGCCCTAATCCGCTCGACTATCTACCAGCAGGACTTACGTCGGTTCCACGCGAGAAACGTGAAGAGTCGAGCCTTTCAGGAAGGAGACTTGGTCCTCCGAGTGGATCAGCAAAAACCTCACAAGCTCGCTCCAACTTGGGAAGGCCCCTTCATCGTCACCAAAGTCCTCCACAACGGAGCATATGACCTCTACAACGTTGATCGCCAGATCGACGAGCCTCGAGCTTGGAATGCGGAGTTGCTCCGTCCTTTTTACACTTGAAAAAAGAAACTCACTCGACTGAGATGTAATAAAAGTACCTCTGTAGTTCTTTTATCTAAAGCAAGAATGTTATAATTTTCATAGAAGATTGCTATTTCTTTTTCCCCCAGTGGGTGGCTTAGCCGCGAATCCATTTCGCCTAAGTTTGTAAAAATCCCACCGAGTGGAGAGCCAGCCTCCCACTCGGGGGCTTAGCCGCGAATCCGTTTCGCCTAAGTATTCAAAAATCCTACCGAGTGGGGAGCCAGCCTCCCACACGGGGGCTTAGCTGCAGTCCAAGTACTCTCCTAAGTATTCAAAAATCCTACCGAATGGAGAGCCAGCCTCCCACTCGGGGGCTTAGCTCCAGTCCAAGTACTCGCCTAAGTATTCAAAAATCCTACCGAGTGGAGAGCCAGCCTCCCACTCGGGGGCTTAGCTGCAGTCCAAGTACTCGCCTAAGTATTCAAAAATCCTACCAAGTGGAGAGCCAGCCTCCCACTCAGGGGCTTAGCTGCAGTCCAAGTACTCGCCTAAGTATTCAAAAATCCTACCGAGTGGAGAGCCAGCCTTCCACTCGGGGGCTTAGCTGCAGTCCATGTACTCGCCTAAGTATTCAAAAATCCTACCGAGTGGAGAGCCAGCCTCCCACTCGGGGGCTTAGCTGCAGTCCAAGTACTCGCCTAAGTATTCAAAAATCCTACCGAGTGGAGAGCCAGCCTCCCACTCGGGGGCTTAGCTGCAGTCCTAGTACTCGCCTAAGTATTCAAAAATCCTACCGAGTGGAGAACCAGCCTCCCACTCGGGGGCTTAGCTGCAGTCCAAGTACTCGCCTAAGTATTCAAAGATCCTACCGAGTGGCGAGCCAGCCTCCCACTCGGGGGCTTAGCTGCAACCCAGTGCTCGCCTAAGTATTTAAAATTCCTACCGACCGGAAAGCCAGCCTCCCGCGAAGTTAAACTCTCATTCTTATCCTTCAGAAGCTACATTCAAAAATCCTACCGAGTGGAGAGCAGACCTCCCACTCGGAGGCTTAGCTGCAGCCCAGCGTGCTCCTAAGTAATTCAAAATCCTACCAAGTGGAGAGCAGACCTCCCACTCGGAGGCTTAGCTGCAGCCTAGCGCTCGCCTAAGTAATTAAAAATCCTACCTAGTGGAGAGCAGACCTCCCACTCGGAGGCTTAGCTACAGCCCAGTGTTCGCCTAAGTAATTAAAAATCCTACCGAGTGGAGAGAGGACCTCCCACTCGGAGGCTTAGCTGCAGCCCAGCGCTCGCCTAAGTAATTAAAAATCCTACCGAGTGGAGAGCAGACCTCCCACTCGGAGGCTTAGCTGCAGCCCAGTGTTCGCCTAAGTAATTAAAAATCCTACCGAGTGGAGAGTGGACCTCCCACTCGGGGGCTTAGCTGCAGCCTAGTGTTCGCCTAAGTAATCAAAAATCCTACCAAGTGGAGAGCAGACCTCCCACTCGGAGGCTTAGCTGCAGCCCAGTGCTCGCCTAAGTAATTAAAATCCTCCCTCTCGGAGGCTTAGATGCAGCCCCGTGCTCGCCAAAGTCAGTTTGAGTGAAGATCAAGTCTCACTCAACGGACAAACCACGAAGGTATTCAACGATAAATCAAGTTCGGATAAGATCAAAAGGTCCTAGATCGCAAATAAAAAGTACTCGAGCCTCCAAGCTCGACAGAGTTTATCGGTTACATAAACCACTCGGCATTCCGAGGCAAATCTAAAGCGAGACACAGCAGTTTTTTACTCCTCCGGCGGAGGACTGGATGGTGCAACAAACTCGTCCAAATCAATCCCGTCTGAGATGCGAGTGGCAGCAGCAATGAAGGTCTCCATGAAGTCCTGGAAATTATGCTTCCTGGTATTGGCAACTTGGAGGGCGGCCAGCCTCTCTTCTCGCGCCTCCTTGCAGTGGACACGAACCAGCGACAGAGCAACGTCGTCACCACACCTGGCAGAAGACTTTTTCCATTCTTGCACTCGACTTGGAACTTCATTCAGTCGAGTGACCAAGGATTCAAGGTCATTCTGAAGCGTCTGTTTGGGCCAGAGTGCAGAGTCGATCCGCGACACTGCAACCTTCAGTCGAGCAAGATAGTCCACCACGCCAGCAACGCGAGACTCCAACCGGAGAACATTCATGGCAGCTTCGTCCTTCACAGGAGAGTTGATGGGGTCCAGACTGGTCTCCACTTGACCAGTTTCTTCCTCGAAGTTCTGACAGAATTCTGAAAGAAGTTTTGACGGTCCAAAATTATAATTGAATGATGAGTCGGCAACAACAAGTCAATCGAGTAAAGGGGATTACCTTCAAGCATGAGGAATAGTTTATTGGCGAGTCCTCCGAGATAAGCCTCCAGATCATTTCGCTTCCCCGCCATATGGCCGACCTTCTCAGTTAGAGCAATACTGTCATTTTTCAGTCGACTTGCTTCCTTGTTGGCCGCATCAAGGGCAGACTTCAGCCTGGCATTCTCATCTTCGAGCCGACCAACTGAGGCAAGCTTCTCCTCAGCAAGCTTCATCTTCTCCGAAGCCGCCTTCTGTGCTTCCGCAAGGTCAAGATCCTTCTTCCTCAGAGCCTCCTCCAGTTGGTCTACAAAACAATAATGAGGACAGGGTTGAGAATAGGCAGAAAAATAGAGGCAGCCGTCGAATCCTCACTAGCCATACCTTTCGCGTCATCCTTCGCCTTCTGCAAGTTTTCCTGGGCAAACTATAAGTCGAGGTTAAGCTGGACTTGTTTCTCCTTCAAATCAGCAAACTGAGCAACAAGCTCGCAAGACTTCTGCAAAGAGACAATCGACAAAAGACATCAAAGACAAGTTATTTCCGAGTGACTAAAGGAAAGGATGTGACATTTCTAAGACTACAGCCGAATTAAAACATTCGACAGTAGCCTCGGGGACTACACCCAGTGGGTGCACTCAGCGTGCCCCCACCGGTATTTTTCAAAGATTCTGCTCGATCAGTCGACCCAATATGATTCTAATGCCATGGCTAACAGTCAGCATTTCTAAGACTACAGCCGAATCAAAACATTCGACAACAGTCTCGGGGACTACACCCAGTGGGTGCACTCAGCGTGCCCCCACTGGTTCAAAGAAAAACGACTGCCCGCAGTCGACCGCATATAGGTCCATTCGACTTGGCCCGACCAGACCGAGTGAAGAAGTATAAATGCAGAAATGCAATATAAAGACTACAGTCGACTGCCAACAGTCCACCATAGTCTCGGGGACTACACCCAGTGGGTGCACTCAGCGTGCCCCCACTCGACCAAAGGCCGACAGACACATCCAGTGGGTGTACAGATATAAAGATCTTCGGGAAAGAGATTCTTCGAACAACACATTGCAACAGACCAAGTGTCAAGTCGACTGACCAGAACGTTACTCTGAAGAGCCGAACTCGCGTCATACGCCGCTTGGCTAGCATCCCGAACTACTTTCACCTACTCCATCATGATGCCCGCCTGGCGTATAGCCTCTTTTGCGGCACTCACTTGGTCCTCTGGGGCAGGATATGTAGTAAAAAGCGAAGGCGGATTTGCAGCCGACTCCGAAGGCCGCTCGCTCGTCAGAGGATCAGCAAAGGTCACGGAAGTCCGAGTGGCATCGCCACCATCCTGAACTACAGCCTCAGACACCGGAGCAGATTGGGGGGCCTGGCCAGTCGATGCCTTCCGGTTCCTTCTTGCTCTCAGCGGCTCATCATCTTCATCGTCCGGCAAGTTGATAACATGAGGGGGAGCTGCAAGAAAAGTCAATCGACCAGGGTTACAAGAAATATTCAGTCGACCAAAGACAGAACATCAGTAACTGTACCTGGATTGGAAGTAGCGGCATCTTCCATCTCTTGATCTCCGTCCTTGGCGGACGTTTAAGAAGTAGCAGCACTACAAATTTCGGATGTCAGTCGGTTGGTTTAATGAATCGACCAAGGATCCGCCCACAGTCGACAAAGGGAGATAAGTATTATTATTACCCAGAAATGGTGGGGACGGTCATCTTCATCTTGGGCAGAGCCTTGGGCGGCTTGGATGGCGTCGCGCGTTGGTGCTTGGGAGCCTTTTCAATCGGCGTAGGAGAAGAGGTCCGAGGGCGTTTCGACGACTGCCCAACAGGAGCAGTCGCCTTGCCACGCTCCCTTGCGGGGTCGTGTGCAGTTTTGGATCGCCTCTCTGTACGGGGGGGTTGAACTTCCTCCTCCTCCTCTTCGCTGGAGTAGACGTCGTCGTCTCCCTCCCCTTCGCCATCGGATTCCCACTCGCCGTGCTCATCTCCGCTTTCACCTCCGCTCGCCTCCCCTTCCTCAGTTGGCTCCTGTGCCCCGTTGGGCGTCGAGTACATCTCAGTAGTTTCCTGGGAAACAACAGACAAAATAGAAACCAGTCGACCAATTCAAAGAAGACCCATGAAGAAAACAAGATCTCAGCCAGGTGCATGAGGTCTTACCTGGTCCACCTCGTAGGTGCTGTCGAGTGGAGGAACTCTCCTGGCTCCTCGGGGATTGTCTTTGTTTCCTGTGATACTCGACAGCCACCCCTCTAGCATCTCGTCAGTAACCTCCTCCGGGTGGATCCGAGTGGTGTCATCAAGACCCGAATATAGCCACATCGGATGGTCGCGAGCCTGGAGTGGCTGGATGCGCCTCCTAAGAAAGACTTCCAGCAAGTCCATGCCAGTCATGCCGTCGCGGACAAGTTGAACCACTCGACCGACCAGCACTTTGACTTGGGCCTTTTCCTCCGGCGTCACTTTCAGAGAAGCAGGTTTTTGGGCTCGTTCCAAAGAGAAAGGAGGAAGTCCAGTCGACTGACCTGGAGTCGCCTGGTCTTTGCAGTAAAACCAGGTCGCCTACCAACCACCGATCGACTCAGGGAAAGTGATGGATGGGAAAGAACTCTTTCCCCTCGTCTGAATCGCCAGGCCTCCGCACAGTTGGATCACCTGCGTCTTCTCATCACTCGACTTGGCCTTTTTGACCGATTGGGAACGGCAGGTGAAGATATGCTTAAAGAGTCCCCAATGGGGACGACAGCCCAAGAAACCCTCACACAAGGAGATGAAGGCAGCCAGATACACGATAGAGTTGGGGGGTAAAATGGTGGAGCTGCGCTCCGAAGAAGTTCAGGAAACTCCGGAAAAAGGGGTGAGGAGGCAGAGAAAACCCGCGATCGATATGGGTGGCAAGGAGCACACACTCGCCATCGAGAGGTTGGGGCTCGACTTCTCTCCCGGGGAGACGCGCGGCTTCATGAGGAATGACCCCTCCCTCAACCATATCGTCGAGATCCTCCTGCCTCAGCACCGTCGGCATCCAGTCGCCCTGCATCCAGCCTCTGGGCAGAGAAGCCCTTGAGGAGGATCCGCCCTGAGCGGATTTCTTCCCTTTTCCCTGCGCCGCCGCCGCCTTCTTCGCACGCTCCAGGGCGGACGTCTTGTCCCTCACCATCGTCGTCGGAAAGCTCGAACGGACCTGTGGCGCACGGGCGAGAACGGAGGCGGCAGAGAACTTTGCGAGGGGAGAAGGGAAGAAGAGAACGCACTGTTGAAAACCCAGAGCTGGCGGCTTTTAAGGGGCCACTTCCGAGTGGCTGACGGGTAGACCCGGGCCGTCCCGTCAAATCCCGCAACAAGCGCGCGAGCGATACGTGGCAAAAAGGCGGCGCGAAGATCAAGGCGTCATCGTCTCGTCCCATCCAAGTGCCGCGGTTTTCTCCGCTTCGCGCGCTTACCAAAATTCGGATCCCGTGAAATCCGCTAACCGCAGAGCAACCAACCTGACAGCATATCTCCACCGATCTGTCACTCGGAGATCCTCAAGGCTACGAAGGTCACTCGACAAACGCAAAGAATGGATCAAGTCGACTGAAAGGGAATCTGAAGCCACCGTTGAAAGACCCTTGATCCAAGGCAAGACACGCTTTCAACACAAGAGATAAGCCGGAATATTTTCATCTCCTTCCTCACTCAAACCTCGATCCATTCGGGGGCTAATGATGAAGTCATATACCTAGGGTAGGGTCATGGGCCTGCCCAAGGGCACCCTCCCCAAGGTCTCTTACTAAAAGACGTTGCTTACCAGTCGACCTGGCAAGCATTCACTCGACTAACCTGCAGGGACTCGACCATGAAGATTCACTCGACCATCGGAAGAACGGGAGCCACTCCACATCCAAACGGTCTGTAATTAACTAGTCTTAATGGTCATCAAAGCCTTTCATTAGGGGCGTTACCTGTAACGCCTCACTTCAATGTACTTTAAACCCTTGGCGACATGGGCTGGCAGAGGTCTGAGCGCACTCTATATAAGCCACCTCCCCCCACTGGCACGAGGGTTCGCATCTTTGTAACACACATGCATATAATCCAGTCGACCGCCTCCGGGCTCCGAGACGTAGGGCTATTACTTCCTCCGAAAAGGGCCTGAACTCGTTAACTCTTTGCGTGCACAACTACTCCAGAGCTAGGACCTTGCCTCTCCATTCCTACCCCCCATTCTACTGTCAGACTTAGAACCACGACAGTGGCCATGCTTTGTCTTTGTGTGGTTTGTTTCTAAATCTTATTTTTATTCTTAGATGCTGTTAACATTTTCGATACATAGGGTCTATTCTCTAAATCTTAACTTTCAGGTTCTATTCTCCTTCGTTTTCGAGTCTGCACTTGTTGTTTTCCTGACAATAGTAAGATGTCAATCCTATTAACCCTCAGGAGTTTAGCTTGAGCATGAAGTCACACATTTCACCGTTTGAGTTTGAAACTATTATACTAAAAAACAGTAATTATTTAGTAACGCTAATATTTATTGAATAAGTTTGAGCATAGTTTGACCACAGTTTGACCAGATTTGACCAAAATTCAAAAAATTGAAATAATTATTTAGTAACACTAATATTCTTGAATAATTATGTAGCAACACTAATATTTCTTGAATAAGTAGTTTGACCATAGTTTGACCACAGTTTGACCAGATTTGACCAAAATTCAAAAAAACTGATATACTTATTTAGTAACACTAATATTATTGCGTAATTATTTAGTAACACTCTATATTTCTTGAATCAGTTGTTTGACCGGTTTGACAAGATTTAACCAAAATTCAGAAAAACATAAATTAGAGCATATCTTTTTTTCCTTTTACAATTTTGTCATTTCAAAAATTGTCCTGAACCATAAACCCGGGACTTAAAACGTCGGAACCTCTATGCTAAACAGTAAAAACTAAGGGTTTAAACCATAAAACCTAACCCTAAAAACTGAAATCTAAACCCTAGCACTAAACGCTAAAAACGTCTAAAAAACGGCTAAAACTCCATTTTGCCTTTGGAATTTTGTGATTTTAAAAAATTGTCGAAACGGAAAACTTGTGCGTACGACCATCAAATATTCTGGTTCTTTCGACGAAAAATGAGACGCGATACCAGCTTTTGGTTTGGTTCATCTACATTTTAATGTATGTCTACTAAGTAGACAAGCACGACTCATACTTACGCTGTTGCACATATATTGCATCATGTAATGCTTGATTAGGATTTCTTAGGAGTGAGATATCGGATTGATCTCTGAGCATCCCGAACCCAGAAGCTTGTTTACGGTAAGAGTCACACATATGTTGTGTATGCATGCATTCTTCATGTAAACAGAACGAGTAAACAATATAACGCATGAACGAATTGTATGCAGCTAGGTGTGCAGTGATATATAAATGACTAATATGCATATATATAGTCCATGGCAAGTGTACATCTTCTTTCCTCCAATAACAAATACGCCCTCTGTAAACTAATATAACACATTTTAGATCATTAAAGTAGCGATGTAAAAAGTTTTTTATTAGTTTATAAAGGGAGTACTAGTCGTAACAAGTTAGGTAGTTGTATCCTAAATTTAGATGGAAGCATGTAGTCTTGGAGTGGTAGATATTCCGATTAATTGCAATGAGATTTTGGAGTGAAACAAACAAGCCATGTGTTCTCCTATAGAAGCAGCATTTAACTGTCGGTCATAGCACTCCCGGATGTGACCGAGACTATAGCGTTCTTTATTAAGATCTCCCATTGTGAGAGAGAGAGAGAGACAGAGCCAGAAGTACTGCGGCCACCAAGTGTGCGAGTGGGACATGTGCTTTAGCAATGACAAAGCAAGCCACTGCTTCATCCTCTACAAGAACCACGGCGGTGACTTCATCATCTATAAGGACCTTAGCAATGGGGGCAGCTTCTTTGTCAACAAGAACCTTGATTGTGCCTAACAGGTATTGGCTCGGCTATTTCAATTTTTGCATTGCCCGTTGAAATGCGTTTACGGGAGCGGAGATATTCTTCCCAAATCCAATTGCACCGGGTTTTGACAGTAGGTATGGGACTCTGGTACGTGCCATTAGGGAAAATTGTGGCAGAGCAGTTAGTTTCAGTACTCTATTGGTCTGACATCGGAAGCAGGGCAACAAGGAAAGCTCTGAAGAGGTCAACAGCAGCAAACTGTACTGAGTACTGGCTACTGAGCCGTAATACTACCCCTTTCTCTATGTTCTTACTATCAAAAAAATAAGTAAGGTTAACTAGTGCAAGTTCCTCAGGGTTTAGACTTGGCTAGGACCGTGGAAAGGTTGTGGACAACATTACGGCAGGAAATCAAGAGAGAAAAGCAACGGGAGAATCATAAATGAAAGGAAAGTCAAACTTATAGAATTCTCCACGAAACGTCTTATATACTAAATTTGAAGGACCTTACTAGGGCGGCTTGGGTCTGTCGCGTGGCATGCGATGGCATTTCATATCAACATTACAATGAATGATCTGTCCTCGACCACGACCAACCTCGATGCGATCGACAATGTGTTTAAATTAATGAATTTTCTATACTATGAAGAGTTAACCAGCTTAATTTAGTTTTACATATTATCATTCTCTGCTTCCTTCCTCTATCATGAAAGTAAATGAGAATGATTAGGCAATGCGCCACACATGGGGCGGCCCTCCTGTTGCATATATATAGGAATACATGAGAGTTACATGCCTTGGAGGCCAAGGGAGATCACAACCATATCATACAAAATCAGGTAGGTTGGGATATTCCTATACATAAGCGATACATGGAGATATACTCTAACATCCCCCCTCAGTTTGTGCGTCAGCTGGCAAGAGGCGTAAACTGGAACGGAACTCCGAGAAGAGCTGCGAAGACATATATACTGTCGAGATGATGACACATGAAGCACGCGAACCTGACCAAGGGACGACACCTTCTCGCGAACAAAGTGAATGTCGATCTCGATGTGTTTGGTACGGCGGTGTTGCACCGGGTTGGAGGCAATGTACACTGTGCTGACATTATCACAAAAAACGACCGTGGCAGTAGTCAAGGGGTGATGAAGCTCAATAAGAAGCTGACGAATCCAGCAGCACACTGCAACAGCGTGAGCCACAGCACGATACTCCGCCTCAGCACTCGATCGGGAAACCCTGGTCTGGCGCTTGAAGGACCAAGAGACCAAGGTGTCACTGAGATAAACACAGTAACCTGAGGTAGACCGCCAATTATCAGGGCGACCGGCCCAGTCGGCGTCGGAGTAGGTCGTGAGAGTCAAAGATGACGACCAAGGAATGTGCAGGCGGAGGTCCAGGGTACCCTTGATGTATAGAAGAATATGCTTGATCAAGTGTAGATGCGGCTCGCGGGGAGCATGCATATAGAGGCAGGCCTGCTGCACAGCATAGAAGATGTCCAGACGGGTGAGAGTGAGATACTGCAATGCACCAGCATAACTCCGATAAGTAGTAGCATCATCAAGCAGAGCACCATCTGTGGCCGAGAGTTTGACCTTGACGTCAACTGGAGTGGGCGATGGATGACAGTCGGCCATGCCTCCACGCTGAAGAAGATCCAAGGCATACAGTCGCTGAGAGAGAACCATGCCATTGGTGTCTCAGGTAACCGAGATGCCGAGGAAAAATAAGAGGTCTCCAAGATCTGTCATGGAAAACTCCGATGTAGCTATTGTATCAGGTGCTGAAGGAGCGTGGATGTAGAAGCGGTGATCACAATATCATCAACGTACAAGAGGATGTACGCGAGCTGGTGTTCGTGGTGGTAGATGAACAGGGTGTAACACCCCGGATGTAATTTACCTAATATGTACTCCAACTCTTGCCGTTTCCGGCGTTAAGTTATTTTATTTCCTCGGGTTTGGGTTTTTGTCTCCGTGTGTTGTTGTCATTGTCATGCATCTCATATCATGTCATCATGTGCATTGCATTTGCATACGTGTCCGTCTCTTGCATCCGAGCATTTTCCCCGTTGTCCGTTTTGCATTCCGGCGCTTCTCCTCCTCCAGTGGTCCTTTCTACCTTCTTTTCGTGTGTGGGGGTTAAACATTTCCGGATTGGACAGAGACTTGCCAAGCGGCCTTGGTTTACTACCGGTAGCCCGCCTGTCAAGTTTCGTACCATTTGGACTTCGTTTGATGCTCCAACGGTTAACCGAGGGACCGAGAAGGCCTCGTTTGTGTTGCAGCCCAACACCCTTCCAATTTGGCCCAAATCCCACAAAAACCCTCTCCATCTTCTAGAGCGTTCCATCACGATCGCGTGGCCGAAAACCGCACCTCATTTGGACATTCCTAGCTCCCTCTATGCCTATTTAAAGGCCCCCCTCCGAAATTCATGGTTCCTCTCCCCGAAACCCTAGTTCCACTCCTCTCCGCGCGGTCGGACACGTCCGCCGGCCGCCGGACAGGTCCGCCGCTCGCCTGGGCCAATCGCTGATTGCCACGTGTCCCACGTGCCCACATCGCTGCCCTCTCCGCCACCGGCCCGCCAGGCCCGCGCGGGGCCCTCCCCGGCCCGCGCGCCCGCCGCCGCCTGGCTCCCGCGCCCGGCTACGCGCCCCGCCGCCGCCACATCGCCGTTCCCCGCCGCCTTTTCCTCGCCATCGGCCAGGAGCTCATCGAAGCTGCGAGCATCGCCGCCCCGCGCCCCCTCATCGTCCCCGGTGGCCGAAAACCGCCACCCGCCGCCGGATCCGGACGGGGAGAGGCCGGATCCGCCTCTCCCTCGCCTCCCCGCCGCTTCTTTGCTCGCCGGAGCCGCCAAGAGTCGCTGGAGTTTGTCTCAGTTCGCGCGCCGGCGTAGAACCCTAGATCTGAGAGAGGTTGACTTCATTTTTTTCCTAAGTCTGTAGATTATTCTGCCATGTTCATCATGCTATATCTCCGTATCCGTAGATCCGTTTTGGGAGTGTAGTATATCAAAGTGTTCATCTCAGAGAGTACATCATTTCATCTCATTGCATCATTTTCATTTGATCTCATCATGATGCCCGAAATGCTGTCGGAAGAGTGCTATTTGAGTTAATTGTCAGATCTGCTGCTCCAAATAGCTATTTGTCTTTTTTGCCATGATTAATGTGTGCATGATATGCTCCTGAGCTCTACATGTGTTTTGTTATATGCTTTGCCATCTTTACAGAGGTGCTATACATGTATTTTTGTGATATGTGTGGTGACTAGCACAAGCTTGCAAAGTGGTGCATTCGTTAATGCTGATTTCAGGGACTTGGCAATTCCACCAAGTCCTTGATCTGTTTTCATCAATATGCCATATGTTCATATTGTTTCCTAGTGATAAGTGCCTCTTTTGAGGATGATCTGTAAGGATGATTTGTTAATCTTGTGGTGCTCTATCCATTCATGCCTTTTTTTTGCAATTATGGAGCACCCTAGCTTGAGTCAGTCGAGCTCTACTTTTGCTATTTCGTGAATCTGGGCAGATTGTCTACGTGTTAGCAATTTTGCCGAGGATGTTGTAGTTGATCCGTGCATGCTATGTTGTTGCTCTTGCCATGTCTAGCTTGTATATTGTGCATTCTTGATGGGTGTATGCTTAGTTTGTCACGCCTTGCTATGTAGTGAGTGCATCGAGCTCGTGAACATGCCTACTCACTAAGATATTTGCATGCTCTAGTTTTTCTCCAAGTCTGAGATCTGATTATGTTTTTGCCATGTTCACATGCTTTCAATTGCATTTTCTGATCCCTTTTGGATCAAGGTCACTAAGTTCCTGTAGCATCTAGTTTTATTGTTCCAAAGTGTGCTACCTGATCTGAAATTCCAGGCTTGTGTTAATTTCAGTCTAAAACCTGTTTACCAATTGCACTTTTGCCATGCTTGTTTGAACCTGTTAATGGATGAATTGGCCGTAGCTCAGTGTTCATCTTTTGTTAAGCATCATGAGTGGATCCCTGCCATGTTTGGGTGCTATAGCATAACTATCTTGATGCATTTAGATGGCTACTTGCTGTTTATCGCAGACCGGTGCCATATTTGTTTTGCTTGCCATTTCCAAACCATGCATCCGAATCCGGTGTTCTTTATATTGATTTCAACCGAAATCGCCTCACCTTTCCAGTGGCACAGTTGGATTTCCAAGTTGAGGCCAGGTTCTATCATTCCTTGTCAAATCTTGCATATGCATCACATATCGCATCCCGCATAGCATACCATGTTTGCATCATGTTGTTCGAGCATTTGCACGTGGTTGATTGCGTTCCTTTTGCTTGTTTGTCTTGTTTGGTTAGAGCCGAGAGACGAGTTCGCTAACGAGGAGCCCGTTGAGTTTGCTTTCGAGGATCCAGTCAACTCTGACAACTTTGCAGGCAAGATGATCATACCCTCGAAATCACTTCTATCTTTGCTTTGCTAGATGCTCGCTCTTTTGCTATGCCTATGCTATGATGCCTACCACTTGCTTATCATGCCTCCCAAATTGCCATGTCAAACTTCTAACCCAGCATGTCCTAGCAAACCGTTGTTTGTCTATAGTTGCAGGTGAAGATTGGAGATCGTTCCTTGTTGGAACATTATTTTCTTGTTGGGATATCATTATATTATCTTGTTATCTTAATGCATCTATATACTTGGTAAAGGGTGGAAGGCTCGGCCTTTTGCCTAGTGTTTTGTTCCACTCTTGCCGCCCTAGTTTCCGTCATATCGGTGTTATGTTTCCGGATTTTGCATTCCTTACGCGGTTGGGTGATAATGGGAACCCCTTGACAGTTCGCCTTGAATAAGACTCTTCCAGCAATGACCAACCTTGGTTTTACCATTTGCCACCTAGCCTCTTTTTCCCTTGGGTTTCCGGAGCCCAAGGGTCATCTTACTTAAACCCCCCTGGGCCAGTGCTCCTCTGAGTGTTGGTCCGACTGAGCTGCGTGCAGGGCCACCTCGGGGCAACTTGAGGTTTGGTTTTACTCGTAGCTAGTCTCATCTGAGTGTGCCCTGAGAACGAGATATGTGCAGCTCCTATCAGGATTTGTCGGCACATTCGGGCGGTGTTGCTGGATTTGTTTTAACTTGTCGAAGTTGTCTTGTAGAACCGGGATACCGAGTCTGATCGGAATGTCTCGGGAGAAGGTATATCCTTCGTTGACCGTGAGAGCTTGTCATGGGCTAAGTTGGGACCCCCTGCAGGGATTTGAAATTTCGAAAGTCGTGCCCACGGTTATGGGCAGATGGGTATTTGTTAATGTCTGGTTGTAGATAACTTGAACCTTAACTTAATTAAAATAAATCAACTGTGTGTGTTACCGTGATCGTCTCTTCTCGACGGAGTCCGGGAAGTGAACACGGTGTTGGAGTAATGTTTGCCGCAGGATGTTCTATGGTTATTCGTTCGTGCTTTGCCTTCTCTTCTCGCTCCCTTTTGCGAATAGGTTAGCCACCATATATGCTAGTCGCTTGCTGCAGCTCCACATTTTTACCTTGCCTTACCTATAAGCTTAAATAGTCTTGATCGCGAGGGTGCGAGATTGCTGAGTCCCTGTGGCTCACAGATTACTTCCAAACCAGATGCAGGGCCCGATGACTCCGTTCCAGATGATGCGCTTGAGCTCAAGTGGGAGTTCGACGAAGACTCACTCCGTTACTATATGTCTTTCCCTGATGATCAGTAGTGGTGCCCAGTTGGGGCGATCGGGACCGTGTCGCTTGTTGGGTTGATCTTTTATTTTGGTGCCGTAGTCGGACCATGATTGTATTGGTTGATGTAATGCTATTTATGTACTTTGTGTGACGTGGCGAGTGTAAGCCAACTATGTACCTTTACCTTTATTATCTATATTACATGGGATCTTGTGAAGATTACCTTACTTGCGACATTGCTTTCAATGCGGTTATGCCTCTAAGTCGTGCTTCGACACGTAGGAGATATAGCCGCATTGAGGGCGTTACAAGTTGGTAATCAGAGCCTTCCCCGACCTTAGGAGCCCCCACTGCTTGATCGTATTTAGCAGCTGTTGTTGAGTCTAGAAAAATGTTTTGAGTCATCTAGGAATTATATATCGGACACTTTAGGAATTCTTTTTACTCCTCAGTCCCTTCATCGCTCTGGTAAGGCATCCTGACGTAGAGTTTTGACTCTTCTCTTCTCAAATTTCACTAAAAAAATTAGGATCACCCGGGTATCTTGGAATCGTTCCGATGGATTTGTGACGAGAACATTGTTCTTGGTGCCTCCTGTCATTTAGGGGTTGTGGCAGTGTCTCGGGGAGTTGAGCTATGAGGTGTTGTCGTCACAATTTTATCGTTGCAGTTCTGGAATACCTGAGTTTAGTACGCCGACATCGAAAATCTCTTTTATGCAGTTGTTGGTGAGATAACCTCGACGACACCCAGTACTGGGGCGGGAGTTCGGGAGTATTGCCATAACTTGTACAACGGATGCTTTTCGAAGGTTGAGGTAGACGATTTCCGAAGTTTTTCTCGGTTATGTGTTGAAGGATGGATACAACTGGATGTAGGATTTGCTAGATTTGGGTGAGATATTTTGCTTCCCCTATATCCTCAACACCTGATTGCATAACCGGAAAGGTTTGGGAGTTTCATAGGTGGGAATTCTTGTAGCTCTAGTTCTTCTTCCACGGATAATTGGTTTGAGATTGGGATTTCTTATCGAGTATTCGTTCTTGCTCCGTACCTTGTTGATTTATTTCTCTACCTAAATTCTAGCGGCTTCTCAATTTATGGATATGTGACCATTTCTAGTGGAATGCATTCGTTCTTTTGTTCGGATGTGAAGACTTAAGTTGCAAATTTCAACTCTATTGATTCAGCTTCAATCTTACCTATCAATGTGCTAATGGATGTCAACCTCTTCAGGATGGCTCCTGTTGGGGAACGTAGTAATTTCAAAAAAATTCCTACGCACACGCAAGATCATGGTGATGCATAGCAACGAGAGGGAGAGTGTTGTCTACGTACCCTCGTAGACCGATAGCGGAAGCGTTATGACAACGCGGTTGATGTAGTCGTACGTCTTCACGGCCCGACCGATCAAGCACCGAAACTACGGCACCTCCGAGTTTTAGCACACGTTCAGCTCGATGAAGATCCCCGGACTCCGATCCAGCAAAGTGTCGGGGATGAGTTCCGTCAGCACGACGGTGTGGTGACGATCTTGATGTTCTACCGTCGCAGGGCTTCGCCTAAGCACCGCTACAATATTACCGAGGATTATCGTGGAGGGGGGCACCGCACACGGCTAAGAGAACGATCACGAAGATCAACTTGTGTGTATAGAGGTGCCCCCCTGCCCCCGTATACAAAGGAGCAAGGGGGGAGGCCGGCCGGCCCTAGCAGGGTGCGCCAGGAGGAGGAGTCCTCCTCCTAGTAGGAGTAGGACGACTCCCCTCTTTCCTACTCCTACTAGGAGGGGGAAAGGAAGGGGGAGAGGGAGAAGGAAAGGGGGCGCCCCCCCCCCCTCTCCTAGTCCAATTCGGACCAGAGGGGGAGGGGCGCGCGGCCCACCCTGGCCACCCCTCTCTCTCTCCACTAAGGCCCATTAGGCCCATACTTCTCCCGGGGGGGTTCTGGTAACCCTCCGGCACTCCGGTTTTCTCCGAAATCACCCAGAACACTTCCGGTGTCCGAATATAGCTGTCCAATATATCGATCTTTATGTCTCGACCATTTCGAGACTCCTCGTCATGTCCGTGATCACATCCGGGACTTCGAACAACCTTCGGTACATCAAAACTTATAAACTCATAATATAGAAGTCATCGAAACCTTAAGCGTGCGGACCCAACGGATTCGAGAACAATGTAGACATGACCGAGACACGTCTGCGGTCAATAACCAATAGCGGAACCTTGATGCTCATATTGGCTCCTACATTTTCTACGAAGATCTTTATCGGTCAGACCGCATAACAACATATGTTGTTCCCTTTGTCATCGGTATGTTCCTTGCCCGATATTCGATCGTAGGTATCTCAATACCTAGTTCAATCTTGTTACCGGCAAGTCTCTTTACTCATTCTGTAATACATCATCCCGCAACTAACTCATTAGTTGCAATGCTTGCAAGGCTTGTAGTGATGTGCATTACTGAGTGGGCCCAGAGATACCTCTCCAACAATCGGAGTGACAAATCCTAATCTCGAAATACGCCAACCCAACAAGTACCTTCGGAGACACCTGTAGAGCACCTTTATAATCACCCAGTTACGTTGTGACGTTTGGTAGCACACAAAGTGTTTCTCCGGTAAACGGGAGTTGCAAAATCTCATAGTCATAGGAACATGTATAAGTCATGACGAAAGCAATAGCAACATACTAAACGATCGGGTGCTAAGCTAACGGAATGGGTCATCATGTCAATCACATCATTCTCCTAATGATGTGATCCCGTTAATCAAATGACAACTCATGTCTATGGCTAGGAAACCTAACCATCTTTGATCAACGAGCTAGTCAAGTAGAGGCATACTAGTGACACTCTGTTTGTCTATGTATTCACACATGTATTATGTTTCCGGTTAATACAATTCTAGCATGAATAATAAACATTTATCATGATATAAGGAAATAAATAATAACTTTATTATTGCCTCTAGGGCATATTTCCTTCAGCTCCTCCAACGCGCACGACTCCGAATCCTGATCCGCCACAACCACCTCCTCCTCCGGAGGCATGGCAAGCTGTGATGGCCACTACCAATGCAAACACGCAGTTGATCATGCAAATTCTTCAAGAGCGCAACCAAGCGAACCAAGGCAACCATGGCAACTAGGGCAACAATCAGAATCACTTTGCTACACTCAACCAGTTCCTTGCTAACCAGCCAAAGACCTTCAGCAATTGTGTTGAGGCAACTGATGCTGACGATTGGCTTGTGGACTTGTGCAAGCATTTCGAGTGCAGTAACGTCAGGCCTGAGGACTTTGTCAAGTTCGCTTCCACTACAAGAAATATGTCAACTTATGACCTTCTGTCAGTGACCCTCGAAGAATTGGTCATAAATTAATGACCATTTTAGACCAATTGGTCAAAAGCTGTCTAGGGAGCTCCAAACCCTAAACCATTGCGACCATTTTGGTCAGAAAGGTCATAATTTCCTTACATGAAATGGTCATAAAGCAAACAGCGCTAGTCTACTGCCTTATTTCTAGTTGTTAACGAACAATTTAGATGGTCATAGCCTTGTAAATTGTGGTGGGTTGCGATGACTAGGCGCCATCTCATCAGTTTTGCCTATGTGTCATGTCCATGTGGCAGTTTTTACCCTAGGTTGTGAAGCAACCTATATTTCTGTCATTCCCAAAATTCCCAAAAAAATCTCATAAATTCTTTGGGTCATATCTTCGTCAAATATGTAAAAACCTTCCTTTCCTAGTTCAAAAATAATTCAAAAATATTCATTTCCATATTCTATTTAGAACAACAGTTTGTGAAGGAAGTACAACTTTGGCATGTCCAAATAGTATCCATTTTCTACAGTGCTTTCCTATGCCCAAATAACCATCCTCCACCAACTGCTAGCTCAATACATTCATTATTGTGAGACGAGCTTCAACATTCGTAGTTATGTCCAGTGTGGTAGTTTGCAAAGCAAGTACAACCTAGGCTCCTCCTTTTGAGCTGAAAATTTGTGAACACGGTCTTCTTAGTAACTGATCATCCTCAGCCAAAACTCACGCCCATTAGCCATGTACATTTCCCGTACCGCTAATCAAACACTTGGCTGCTAATTCATGTTTGAGCATCGATCGGTCTCCTCGTGAGAATCTTATGTTGTAATTTTCTTCCTAGCACCAACCTGGGGAGTGCCCAACCCACTAGACATGCCTAGGCTGTGCAGAACACATGGCAACGTCCCGATCGCGCGGTGACCAGGCGACGGGCATGCGAGTTTACGCGCTCTAGAGTTGGGGCCCTCGGCCACCGCCCGAACCTCGATGTATCCCCACCAAACCATGTATTTATGATTAAATAGGTACTTATGTAGCTATAGATGATTTTGGAAAAAACAAATTTGACCCGCTTCCTGCTGAATCGACGAGAATTTGTCTTTATCACCAGAGGTGGATCAAAACTTTTGACACCTAACCATTTTGTCAATTGTGCATTAAATATGGCCTAGTATTTTAGAAAATTGATTTGGTCCAATTTTGCAACAAATATATGGTAGGTCCTTCACCAAAAAACTCATTTCGGGCACTCGAAAAATGGAAAATGTATTTTCCGTGCAAAGAAAATGAACACTCCCTTAGGCAACATTGTTTGGAATTCCAAGATTCACCCTTGTGCACAATATGAGATCATTTGAACAAACTATGCCAAGAATGTGGCCATAAGATTGATTATTTGGCTTGAAAGCCATGAATCTTCACGCATGATAGCTCATATCTGAGAACACTTTTTTAAAATAATTGCCGTATTACAAGTTTATTATTTTTCCTGCAAACATGGTCACATATAATGACACAATGCGAAGGTTTTCCAATTTTTTGTTTTTTTTTGAATTTTTTATGCCCGTTCCAAAATGCGGTTAAAACGGCGGGCTTGACCGTTCCTAGCTAGTGGTTGAATCTTGGAATTTTTTTGGTGTTTCTCTGATTAAATAGGTACCTATGTAACTAGAAATGATTTTTGAAAAAAATAAATAGCAAACTATGTGGCAGCTGTAGTTCAAATTTGACCCGCATCCAACTGAATTGGCGGAAATTTGTCTTTTTCACCAGAGGTGGATCCAAACTTTTTGCACCCAACCATTTTGTCAATTGTGCATTAAATATGGCCTAATATTTTAGAAAATTGATTTGGTCCAATTTTGCAACAATTATTTGGGAGGTCCTTCACAAAAAAACCTCCTTTTGGGCACTCGAAAAATGAAAATGGTTTTTTCGTCCAAAGAAAATGAAAACTTCCTTAGGCAACATTATTTGCCATTCCAATATACACCCTTGTGCACAATATGAGATCATTTGAACAAACTATGCCATGAATGTGGCCATAAGATTGATCATTTGGATTGAAAGCCATTGATCTCCATACGTGATAGCTCGTTTCTGATAACGCTTTTTTAAAATAATTGCCGTATTACAAGTTTATTATTTTTCCTGGGAACTTGGCCACATATAACGACACAATGCGAAGGTTTCCCAATTTTTGATTTTTTTTTGAATTTTTTATGCCCGTTCCAAAATGCGGTCAAAACGGCGGGCTTGACCGTTCCTAGCTAGTGGTTGAATCTTGGAATTTTTTTGGTGTTTCTCTGATTAAATAGGTACTTATGTAATTAGAAATGATTTTTGGAAAAATTAAATAGCAAACTATGTGGCAGCTGCAATTCAAATTTTACCCGCTTCCATCTGAATCGGCGGAAATTTGTCTTTTTCACCAGAGGTGGATCCAAACTTTTTGCACCCAACCATTTTGTAAATTGTGCATTAAATATGGCCTAATATTTTATAAAATTGATTTGGTCCAATTTTGCAACAATTATTTGGGAGGTCCTTCACAAAAAAAACCTCCTTTTGGGCACTTGAAAAATGGAAAATGGTTTTTTCGTCCAAAGAAAATGAAAACTTCCTTAGGCAACATTATTTGCAATTCCAATATGCACACTTGTGCACAATATGAGATCATTTGAACAAACTATCCCATGAATGTGGCCATAAGATTGATCATTTGGCTTGAAAGCCATTAATATCCATACGTGATAACTCGTTTGTGATAACGCTTTTTTAAAATAATTATCGTATTACAAGTTTATTATTTTTTCTGGGAACTTGGCCACACATAATGACACAATGCGAAGGTTTCCCAATTTTTTGATTTTTTTGATTTTTTTGAATTTTTTATGCCCGTTTCAAAACGCTTTCAAAACGGCGGGAATGACCGTTCCTAGCTAGTGGTTGAATATTGGATTTTTTGGGTATTTCTATGATTAAATAGATACTTATGTACCTATAAATGATTTTTGGAAAAAATAAATAGCAAACTACAAGGCAGCTACAGTTCTAATTTGACCCGCTACCAGCTGAATCGGTGGGAATTTGTCTTTTTCACGAGAGGTGGATCAAAACTTTTTACACCCAACCATTTGGTCAATTGTGCACTAAATATGTCCTAGTATTTTATAAAAATGATTTGTTCCAATTTTGTAACAATTATTTGGTAGGTCCTTCACAAAAAACCTCCGTTTGGGCACTCGAAAAATGGAAAATGGTTTTTCCGTGCAAAGAAAATGAAAACTTCCTTAGGAAATATTGTTTGCCATTCCAATATGCACCCTTGTGCACAATTTTGCAACAAATATTTGGCAGGTCCTTCACAAAAAAGCCTCTTTTCGGGCACTCAAAAAATGAAAAATGAATTTTCCGGGCAAAGAAAATGAAAACTTCCTTAGGTAACATTGTTTGCCATTTCAAGATGCACCATTGTGCATAATATGAGATCATTTAATTGAATTTTTCATGTGAAAAAGTAGAAGAAAAACAAAAGAATGCCGAGGTAGATGCTTTTTTGAAACATGATTTGTCTTTTTAATAAGAGGTGGATCGAAAGCATTTTACATCTAAAGATTTGGTCAACTGTACATAAAATGCAGTCTTATAGATTTGGAAAATGGAGTGGTGATTTAAAAAATTTTGGCACTCCGAAAATAGAAAATGACCCCCCCCCCCTAAAAACTCATTTCTCATAACAATTTTAAAAAGATATTTGTCTTATTAAAATTACAAGTTTGTTAGTTTTCCTAAAAACTATGTCACATTTGGTGACACAATGAGAATGTTTCTTTTTGAATTTCTCATATATTAAAATTGTTTATATGATTCAACACATTTTTTGAAAAAATATGGTTTAACACCTTATTTTTAGTCAATTACGACCAATTTAGAAGGTCATAACGTGTACTGGATTCTGATTGGTCCAGGGACATGTCAGGCGGATCGTGCTCAAACACCGTCGGATGCTCTCGGATCGGACGGCATCCCTTTCTCCCTCACCCCGCTCCCCCTATTTGTCTCCAAAAAAACTCCCTCACCCTCTCACCCCACGAACCCTAGCGCTCCCTCTCCCACATCGCCGCCGCCACCCCGCCGATTCAGACCCGACACCGCCGCCCGCGCCCGCGAACCACCACCCGCTCCTCCGCCCGTCCCGCATGGCCGCCGCGCTCGTCCCGTCCTCGGCACCGCCCCTCTACCGCCATCTCTGCTGGCTCCTCGCCGATGCCTTCGCCCCTTCCTCGTCCAGCGCGCCTCTGCTCAGGCTCACATCGGGCTCCTCATCATCCTCCTCGACCTGCTCCTCCCGCCCGCGCTCCTCTCCAACTTCCTCCTCGCCGGCGTCCACCACGCCTCCGCGCAGAGCCTCCTCGACCAGGCCAGGGGCTTCCACTTCCGCTCCTCCCTCGTCGACCTCCCCGCCATCTCCACCGCCCGCTCTCTCCTCATCCTCTGTAAACACCCCGCCCTGTCCCCTCCATGTTAAGCGTGTGCTCTCAATTTCCTGATCTCGAATCGCCATCTGATTTCCTTCCTGGTTACTAATCGATCGTTGTTTTTTCGTGTGTGCAGGCGCGTACATGACATGCGGGGGCGGCGCGGCCTACCTGTGGGTGGCGGCGGCCTGCAGCATCGGCTCCCTCTTCTACGTCCTCGCCAAGGCCGTCACGGTCTTTGGCATGGCCGCCGACGGCGCCGCCGGCCTCGAGCTGCATGGCAAGGGCCAGCTCCTCGCCTTGGCCTACCGGGCCAGCAGCCGGGAGAAGCGCCGGCTGCACGTCGTCTACAGGATCAACATCGAAGTAGTAAGTCCCTGCCCCTCGTCCCCTCCATGCCCATCTTCGTTCGCATTAACCACCATTGCCATGGCCAGTTTTTCGTTCGTAGCAGTCAGTGTCACACACGCCAAACCCAAAATCAATTTCACATTATAATATCAGCTATAATTCAGATTTGACTGCTCCCTGATGCGATGTTGGTACGTGCAGTGCAATAGTTGCATGTGTACCAATCTGGGACAATGATTCTACCCTATAAAACGATTCAATGCCACTAGTCTCATGGGTTTTAATTGGCCTTAGCATGTACGAATGGAAGTGATGCATACATACAGATACAGGTTTTGTCCTTTACATGTTCCTTACCCACACACAATGTTCAGTTGCCAGCCTGCAAGAATGCTATTCATTTTCTAGTATGAGTGTACATTCTCCCTTAGGTCTGGTGTTAGTTTCGTCCTTCCCTGTGTGTGTTCTCTCCTAATGCTACAAGTTTCCACGCAGGCGACCTCCATGGACGACATCGACGATGAAGACAATGACGAGGGGCCTGTAACAAGAACGAGAGCCCTCTTGTTCACAGGGGCGTTGACCCGGACCACCGAATGAATCCTCCTCCTTTTGTTTTAGCTCTTGATTGACGCCTTGGGAAGTCCTAGTGCAAATTTGGTTTGCATAATGCTCTGGTCTGGCAAATGATTTTAGATATGCACTAGTGGTGGAAATTTAGGCATTCGTCGGTAGAAAAAGCTGATCATTGATCTGGAGATACAAAAGTGGAGCTTTTGGCATTTGTTGCTGATGTAATTCATGCCATGATTACTTGACAGAGGGAAACCCTTGGGCTGATAAACTTCGACTAGGAGTAGGAATTATGAGGAGAAATTGTTTAATTTGAATGCAAACAACAGTTATCGGTTTCAAAATGCCATACTTTTAACCGGAATGAATTTCTTCTTTTGCTGCTTCTCTATCAAATTACTTGCATATGCATTGTTGACCTGTTAAGGAAAATCAGCTCAAGTGGTTTTTTCTCTGAAAACAAGAAAAACGAACATATGTGTTTATTAGTCTGTTTGTAAAATTTCAATAGAAACAGTTCTGTTGCCTACGACTGTAGTTATAGTCACTTGTTACGCTGATTTCAAGCACACTGCTTAGTGTTGACTGCTTAGTGTTGACCGTGCCATGCAGAGTTTTGGAAGGGGCTGCTGGTGTTGTAATTGTTTAGCCTGATTTATCGCATCATCTTATCAGGGACATGAGTATTATTTTTTCTTTTAATTTACATTAGATGTATACACCTTTTATGGATATGTTGTTAAGTCTCAAGGCACATTCTTTCCTGTACACAGATGATTTTGTTGTAATTTATTTTATATCTGACACAGAGCTGAGCGACTTGTTTGTTTTACATCTGACGGAGGTGTAAAAGTTTTATGAAAATGGACTATTCATTTGATTAAACATGCAGTGTAGAGCTACTCATTTGATTCATTTGAAAATATGAGTAATTCTTTTTCATTAACAGAAACTTCTTATCTCTTTTCTTCTATTTTCCTCTCTTCTCTTCTTCTCTTTGCTGCTGTTAAGTTAGGACTTGCTGATGATGATTGCTGTTGTTAGACATCATGATTGCTTAGTTTAGTGTAGGACTTGTTGCTGCTGCTACAGTCATATTCATACTGTATGTTTCCAAAGTTGTTGATCAAAGAAATGGACTAAATTAAAGCATTCCCAGGAATTGATGTTGTTGTTATTGACCTGCTGCTGTTGTCAAACTGCTGTTGTCATTAACCTGATGTTGCTGCTGTTGTAGGAGAAGGAGCACCCCCAGGAGAAGGAGCAAGCCCAGGAGAAAAAGAACGAGCAGGAGAAGAAGGCCCTGGATTGCTGCTGCTGGAGTGTCGAGGATCTAGAATCTGTGACGACCCTGCACTGGCTCCTGCCCGCGGACGTCGCGCGAGCGGCGTGCGTCTGCCGCCTCTGGCGCGCCGTCTTCTCCGACCACGCCGTGCTGGAGGCCGCCTTCCGCGCGCCCTGGGGCGTGCGCCACGTCCTTGGCGACCCGGCCACCAGGGCCTTCTGGTGTGCTGCCTCCCTCGCCCGATTCGTGCTCTCTCGTGCCGTCCGTCATGGAGACACCGTCCCCGGCATCGTGCTCAAGTATTTTGTCCAGGTATCATCTGCCTAATCCTTCCTCCCCGTTTGAAGCTCATTCTTCGGGTGTTGTTGTTAGCTGAATCTTATCCGAGGCAACACCAACCGGTTATTACTGAACTTGGCAGATTCCGTAGTATTATCAAAGCCCACAATATTGATGCGATGTATAAACATGTGAATTCAAAACATTCTCTATTTTCTTGCTGAATATTCATGGCAGTGACCTATGTATATCAGTTCAATTGGCTTGATTTAGGCTGCTGATAGTCAGTGTCTTAGTGACAGAAATAACTCAAAAGCTATACCTTTAGCTGTGCTGGCAATCAAATGTATAGAATCGTAAAAATAGTTATTATCGTAGCCAGCAGATCTCTCTAGTAAGCAGTAACTGGTAGTTCTCATAATCCATCCCATGGATTACTGCCCCAACGTGTGTTCCAAGGGCTTTACCTGTTAGAATTGATGCTTGTTTCTACTAAGTTTTAGCTGTGAATCTGTTGTGTCACCTGAATCATGTTCTGCAATTGTGCAGCCAAATCTGGCTCGGGCCCGAAAGGAGCACGAAGCTGCTGTATTGGTGCTATAGGAGAGAGATGGGCCTCCTAGCAAAGCTTGCTGGGGGCATTTTTAGGGTTAGTTGCAAAGCTCCTTATAGCAATGCTTGCAGTATTTGTTTTTGGTTAGGAGCAAGAAGCTGCTGTATTGGTGTTGTAACACCCTTTTTCACATATACTAGATACGATTGATGCCGTGAAGAAGTCAGCTCCCCTTGGATGGTGCAGTGTAGCAAATCAATGGCGATTCATTCATTCTTTGGTGAGTGCGCTCTACTAGCACATTCTTTGCTGTGATCAAGTGCGACTCATATCCAATTATTTGCTCACATTATTATTTGCTCTAGTGTTGTTTGCTCACATTATTATTTGATTATGCCATGCCGCTGCCATTGTTTTCTTAATCATGATTTGCTCCAACCTGGCATTGTGTTGTACAACTACTAGTACGTACTTCAATTGCATGCATGCATGTTTGCTGTTCCCTGAACTGTTTGACTGTTTGCTGTTCCCTGAACTGTTTGACTGCTTGTAATGCATATGGCTTGTGTCTTGTTGCTCCCTGACCTGTTGTACTATCCATCTGTTCTGTTAACTTGCACTGTGCTCGTACTTATCGTTTGCAAAATATATCTCAGTTTTCGCTGTTATGAGAATGTTATATGCATGGTTTCCTGTTAAATCTAAAGTTCTGCAACAAATTTTTTACTTGATTATGTTTCTAACTATTCATATTATTTTCAGGTGCTGGCCTTCATTCTTCAAAAGTTGGGTGTACAGGAGCTGTAGGAAGAAGAATCCTGAAAAAAAAACCAGACCCAGAATGCATTTTGGCTCACTGGACCTAGTTATGTGTATATTTAGTTGTATTTTATAGCTGAATACCAGATTTTTACTATGTACTTTGCTTGGTTGTTGTAATATACTATCTCAGTTTTGGGTGTACAGGATTGTAATGTACTTTATTTGGTTGTTGTATGGAATATTATGCCTTATTGGCTCTTATTGAATCAAATTATCTAATTGCAAAAATATAGAAAAGTGGGACCCACTTACCACAACATGACAAATGGGAACCTATTACTAGAACCTGACAACTGGGACCCATCTGACTAGTGGACCCTTCTTTTGAAAAAAAACTAAATTCGTTTAGACAAAAAGGCCACAACCCAACAATAAAAAGGCTGCAATATTGGGCTTGGTCCATGAACCCAACCAAAAATTGACAGACAGAAAAAACACAAATAGGCAGAATTGTTGGGCTAGGCCCATGTAGAAAATCGAATTGGACCGGGCTGAATCTTGTGCCACGTCAGATTGCCACGCTGGATGCCTACGTGGCCTGGGGAGGTTGCTAGTGACCAAAACGCCATAGTAGACGTATTTTGGTGGTAAACGTCTTCGACCATTCCAGAAGAAAGGTCGCTATAGTCAGTTTATGACCGCCAGCTTTTGACCTTCTGTTTTTGGTCACAAAAAGGTCGCAAATGGAAATTTGCGACCTTTCTGTGACCAATAGTGGTGGTCACAAGTTGACATATTTCTTGTAGTGTTTCGTCCAACTCAAAGACCAAGCTGCGGAATCGTTTCAGCAGTACAAAGATTCCAGAGGAGGCCGTGTGATTACCTGGGATGAATTCCGTCAAGACTTCAAAGCTCATCATATTCCTCGGAGCGTGGTTGAAAGCAAGCGTGAGGAATTCCGCAACCTGAAGCAAGGCTCTTTGTCTGTCTATGACTACAACAAGTTGTTTCAGAAGCTCGCCCGCTTTGCTAAGCAGGACGTTCCTGACGAGAAGAGCATGATATACCAGTTCAGGGGTGGTCTCAGAGAAGAAATCTAGCTAGCTCTCGTTCTCTTTGAGCCCAGGATTTACGATGAGTTCTACATCATGGCATTGAAGCAAGAGGCCGCTCAACTGAAGTGTGATGCTTCCAAGAAGCAAGTTAGAGATGCCACTCTTTCTTCCTCTACTCAAGTGGCCAAACAGCAGAAGTATTGGCTTCCTCCTCCTCCGTTCCGTCAGCCTTTTCAACAGAAGAGCAAAGGTGGTAGTGGATCATCCCACCCACACAACCCTGGCTTTCAGAACAAGACTTCGTCTCAAGCCCCAAGATCGAGTGCTCCGTATGACCGTCCGCTTTCAGAGGTCACGTGCAACAAGTGCCAACAGAAGGGTCACTATGCCAACAAATGCTTCAATCAGAGGCGTCTCCCTCCTCCTCCTCCTATGAGATCGGCAAGTACAGCTGTGGTCAAGCATAACCCCAAGCACGCCAAGGTCAACATGGTGAATGCAGCTCAGGCAGAGGACTCTTCAGATGTCATCATGGGTAACCTTCCTGTTAACGATGTTCCTGCAAAAGTACTTTTTGACTCTGGTGCATCGCATTCCTTCATGCCATTCCCATTTGCATTGGAGAACAATTTTAGTACTAAGGCATTACCTGGAGCTATGCAAGTCGTCTCTCCGGCTAAGCGTCTGAGTTCTAGTATGATGGTTCCGGATATTTCTATCATGATCGGTGATTTCAAGTTTCTGGCTTCTCCAATGGTCCTTGGCAACTCAGATATTGATCTTATTCTCGGAATGGACTGGCTTTCTAAGCACAAGGCTCAGCTTGATTGTGCAGCCAGGAAGATTTAATTGACTCATTCGTCTGAGGATGTAATTGTCTTTGCTGCTCGGGATAATACCATCCGTCTGTTTTCTCTCAATGAGAAGGGTGAACTGGATGCTCTCTCTCAAATTCCAGTCATTTGCGAATATCAAGACGTCTTTCCAGAAGAGCTTCCAGGAATGCCTCCGCACCGGCCAGTTGAATTCGTCATCGATCTTGAGCCTGGCACGGAACCGGTTTGCAAACGTCCTTACAAGCTCAGACCTGAAGAGTTGAAGGAGCTGAAGAAGCAACTCGATATTCAAGAGCGAATGGGTCTCATCCGACCTAGTTCTTCTCCGTGGGGTTGTGGAGTTCTTTTTGTGAAGAAGAAGGATGGAACGGACCGACTTTGTGTTGACTACCGTCCATTGAACAAGAAGACTATCAAGAACAAGTACCCACTTCCCAACATCAACGAGCTATTCGAACAACTCAAAGGTCCCCAAGTATTCTCCAAGCTTGATCTCCGTATGGGTTATCACCAGATTCGAATCCGTGAGCAAGATATTCCCAAGACAGCTTTCAGGACAAGCTATGGTTCATATGAATACACTGTCATGTCTTTTGGCCTCGTCAATGCTCCTCCGACTTTCTCTTGCATGATGAACTTCATCTTCAACGCCTACACAAATGACTTCGTTTTGGTCTATCTCGACGACATTCTAGTCATTTCGAAGAACAAGGAAGATCATGCCAAACACTTGTGTTTGGTGCTCGATAAGCTCAGGGAACATCAGTTCTACGCCAAGTTCTCAAAGTGCGAGTTTTGGCTCGATGAGGTTCTTTATCTTGGGCATATCATCTCTGCCAAGGGCATTGCGGTCAATCCTGAGAAGGTGTCTGCAATTGTGAATTGGGAACCACCTCAGAACGTGAAGCAACTCCGTAGCTTCCTCGGTCTCGCAAGCTATTGTCGAAGGTTCGTTGAGAACTTTTCTAAGATCGTGAAGCCTCTCTCAAACCTTCTCCAGAAGCACGTCAAGTACGTTTGGTCTCCGGAATGTGACATGGCTTTCAACACTTTGAAAGAGAAATTGGTCACTGCTCCAGTTCTGACTCCTCCTGATGAATCCAAACCGTTCGAGGTCTTCTGCGATGCCTCCCTTCAAGGTCTTGGTGCAGTGTTGATGCAAGAGAATAAAGTTGTGGCTTATACCTCTCGCCAGTTGAAGCCCAACGAGAAGAACTACCCCACTCATGACCTCGAGTCGGCGGCAGTTGTGCATGCTCTTTTGACTTGGAGACATCTCTTATTTGGAAGACAAGTGGACATCTTCACTGACCACAAGAGTCTCAAGTACATCTTCACTCAGCCTAATCTCAACCTCAGGCAGACTCATTGGGTCGAAATGATTCAAGAGTATAATCCGAGTATCGAGTATACTCCAGGCAAGGCCAATGTGATTGCTTACGCTTTGAGCAGGAAGGCTTACTCCAATAGTCTGATTCTCAAGTCGTACCAACCCGAGCTTTGTGAAGCTTTCCACAAACTTAATCTGCAAGTTGTTCCTCAAGGTTTCCTCGCCAACCTTCAAGTCTCTCCTACTTTTGAAGATCAGATTCGCCAGGCTCAACTTCTTGATGCTATGGTGAAGAAGGTGAAGATTGGGATTGCCAAAAGCCAACCCAAGTACAAGTGTTATCGCCTTGATGACAAGGATACTCTCTTCTTTGAGGATCGTATTGTTGTGCCCAAAGGTGACCTTCGTAAAGTGATCATGAATGAGGCTCACAATTCACTCCTCTCCATCCACCCTGGGAGTACGAAGATGTATCAGAACCTCAAGCAGGCTTATTGGTGGACTCGAATGAAGCGCGAGATTGCTCAGTTCGTGAATGAATGTGATGTCTGCAGAAGAGTGAAGGCAGAACACCAAAGGCCAGCTGGTCTCCTCCAACCTCTTGCCATTCCAGAATGGAAGTTTGACCACATTGAGATGGACTTCGTGACTGGGTTTCCAAAGTCCAAGCGTGGCAATGATGCTATATTCGTTGTCATTGACAAACTCACTAAAGTGGCTCACTTTCTGCCTATCAAAGAGTCTATCACTGCAGCTCAATTGGCGGAGTTGTATACCTCTCGGATTGTCTCGCTGCACGGTATTCCACAGGTGATCTCTTCAGACCGTGGCAGCATCTTTACCTCCAAGTTTTGGGAGTCTTTTCAGAAGGCCATGGGCACCAACATCCGCTTCAGCACAGCTTTCCATCCTCAAACTAGCGGTCAAGTCGAGTGTGTCAATTAGATTCTTGAAGATATGCTCAGGGCTTGTGTGATATCCTTCGACTAGAGAGAGAGCGCGGCTAGCTGAGCTGGGAGCTAGGGCTCGACCCCGACAAATCCTGGTAAGCTTTGCCGGCTTGTTTCGGCGACTAGGTTTGTGTTGCTTTTTCGGCGGCCCACCGGCCGGCTGGTCTGGCTGGTCCCAGCTGCTTCTCATGCTCACTTTGGTGGTCGTCGTAGTCATCCTCACAAGGGTGTTCGTGCCCATCAGATTCTGGTGGTCCCCGTACTCATTCTCACTCATGTGATCCCGCCCATCCGTCGAATAATCACCATGGCTGTGTCGAGACCCACAGGATGGGAGGATGGTTCAAAGGCATGACTGCCTGAACGTTCCGGACCGGTTAATGCCGGTGGGATTGCTCCTGATCCAGCGACATAGTCATACTCCCCGTTGTACGGGATGCCTAGGTAGGTGAGTCTCAGAGCAAAAATGCTAGACGTACAGGCTTTTACAGGTTTCTACAGGCTCCTTCCAAACTTTCAAAACACACCCCCCTATTTCAACGGGGATGGGCCCATGTGCCTCTACTAATGACCAATTAAAAACCGCCACAGCATCCTGTAAACCCCTCACCCCCGTAACATCCTGTACGTGTAGCAAAGCTCGTCTCAGAGTCGTGAGCGTGAGGGGGGCGGCCGTGCCATCGAGGGGATCAATGATGGCCAGGTTCTTGAGCGTGTGTGAGTCGACAGTGTGCATGTAGATGCTGGACCTTTAGACATGGGGCTCCTCAAGCACTGCGCAATAGGTTCCAAGACCCTCCATGAAGCCGAGCATCGTCAAGCGGCATGTCTCATGGGCGGCCAAGTCCGGCTCAGTGTAACGGCACAAGGACGACACATGCGGTTCCCAATAATTTTGGTGCCGTCGTAGGCGGCGTGAATCTCCACGGCGGCCGGGGTGTGGGGGACGCCCCAGCGGATCCACGGCGGTCGGCGTCGACGTACCGGCGCTTGTTCGAGTCCATCCCGAAGGCAAGATAACTGTTTTTTTAATGTCAAGAAAACTGTTTTTTTTTCAAGGGATCGTGTCGTCCCATAAGCTCACAAGAAATTCGTCCAATAGCAAGCACGTGGGTTTCTTTTGTATACAGACCTCATAGCAGAGGAAACCGATGGGCCGGGGTAGGTACATATATACCCTTTTTTTTAGGTAGGTACATATATACCCTTACTAGAGCCAACCAATATTTTTATATCTAACCGATTCGATTCTGGCCGATCCGCATCAACCGTTCGGGGGTCCATCTCGACCTCGAACCTGTCAGCGCCAACATGAACAAAACGCGGTGGCTGGACCTCCCGGCGGATCTGCTCGGCGAGATCTCCTCCCGATGGCCGCCGGCGTGCCTGGGGTCCCATGTCGAGGCTGATGGCCGCGGGCCTGCCAAAGGGGATGGCTGCGCCGTGCGCGCCGGCTCCTCTATGCTCGTACACGGACTTCCTCTCCGCCGGCGCTGCTAATCTTATCGTGGCCTAATCGCTCTTGGTTAGGGCAAAGTGCTGATAACGTGTTTAGAGAAAAGAGAGAGAGAGAGAGAGGAGCAAATGATGGAACAGTTATCTCGTTGATTGAAGATTGGGGTATATATACCCCCAGTGCAAAGGCGGTTTACAAGAGGCAGTTGCTAAACTAGAGCAACCGACATAGCAGGGATTATTCCCTAATTAATCTAATTAATTAATTTCTAACACAAACCTGAGCATCACATGTGGTTGCCAGTGCTGACAGTTTCTAGCGTGGGTGGCTTGCGCCGTGATGGAGCTTCCACGTTTGGTCGCCCATGCAGGCTCTGCAATGACATCGTGCTGCCATGAATGCCATGATGGGGCTGCCTAGGCATTCCAACTCCGTTGATTTTACGCGGCCGCCAATGCTACGATTGAGGATCATCAGCTCTCCAACCACAGTAGTGTTGCAAGCTGCAAGGTCAGCGACCGTCGCCGTACATGTCACGGAGGGTCGACACTGTACTGTTGTCGCTAGCACGCATGGCGCGACTCCTTGTCGGAGTCAAGCGTATGCTGCGTCGCGGCATGCTTGGTCGTGGCGAGCCTGCCGGTGGAACTATTTCGGGTGGGTGCTACGGCCGGCGACCAAGTCGATTCACGCGAGTAATCTTCGATGACCATGATGACGAGACATGTCGTCACATTGTCAACGAGGCCATGTCTAAATTATGGAATCAACACCAAACCGAACCAGCATTCACACATGACCACACGAGGACTACATGGGACTATACCAGGGACGCATAAGTGGCACGCCAAGCCACACAGTGGCGACCGCGGAAAGCCAGTATAAGAGGTCGAGTAAGAGCTTCCATGAAAAATATGTAGGTGGTCGGGATGACTGGCACATGAAGCGTCCACACTCATAAGGTTAGCCGCATGCCGCATGCCAACACAAAAGGGCAAGGCGGTGCTGGCGAACAGAATACTTGGAGCGGAAAACATCCGATATTGAGGATAAAACAACCGCAGAGGGTACACACAAAACATAGTCTCCGGTGAATTTTGTTCCACGCAATATAACCATCCTCTTCCATGGCCTCGTATTTTCTCCCCTCAGACGCCACGTTGTGAAGCAGGAAGAAACAAATAAATTGAACTCAATTGGAGCTACAGCCCTGCACATTAGAATGGACATTTGTGCGTTGCACGTTTTCAGGAGAAGATAGCACGGCTGATTATTATTTTGAAGAGGAGAGATAACGTTAATTTGTGTTTCTTCTTCTACATGTACGAGGATGGATTACTTTTTACATTTTTAACCTGTGTGGAAAGAAAGTTCATTTCTTGTACGTTATCTAATTGCACAAAAATAAGAGTTGCATGATTTTATTTTATCTGAGTCGTAATAGCCTAGGCCAAACCAATGGTCTATATTTTTCAATTCAATGTTATGGGCCTTTTTGACTGTTTTTTTTTACCGAGAAGTTTATAGATTGATCTAGAACGTAATGTTTATCGGTCTGACCAATAAATGGTTCATTAGTTTTGATTAACATGATAATTTCTTGGGAGTCTATAGTTAGTATAAGTAAGTATATAGCTATAGAAATAGAAGTATAGATATTGATATAGATAGATAGATATGTAGATAACTAGATATAGATAGATGATATGGCCAAATCTTTTTTTATTATATTTGAGTGAATGGGGAGTAAATGTTCTCTAGCGACAACTCTATAAGATAACATCATGTATGCTTCTGGAACCCCAAACAGAAACGAGAATCAGATATGGACCGGAAAACTATTCTTCTTTGCGTTACGGTGCTTGTGTTGATAGGAAATTCAAGCCATGCTCGTAAGAAATCAATCTCCATGTCCCTATATACGTGTTTCCATTATCCCTCCAAGCGGAGTAGAACTGCACAAGTTTCTTTGTTTGGATAACTCTTACTGACTTATTTTCTTGTAAACAGGGAATTGCCATACCTATCGTGCTTTCTGGGAACCTTTTATTTGTTTTCCTGTTACTTGCCAGGCAACATGCGAGCAGAAGTGGCGGAATCTCCTTGATCACTCATATTGTCATGCTGATAATATTTTGGTAAACTCTTGTATGTGTGTTGTCTGTGATAAGTGACTACATCGAATTGCACTTCTCCATCATGTCAAACAATGGAAAATGATGTACAGTAATAAAATATTATGTTGACATGCATGTGATATTCTATTTGTTTTTATTCTTCTGTTCATAATCTTATACTATGTATGTTCCCAACTGTAACTGTATTTTGATTCGAAAAACAATGACGGGAGGCATATCTCCATTAGCTAGGTTTCGTTGATAAAGATGTCTTTTGTATTGCTTCTAGGTACACACACTTTTTTCTCTGTAGCCGTCTAAAGAAACAAGCATTCAACAACTTCAATCAATTGAGGCTCGCTAAATAATCATTCAAATCCCACAGATAATAGGCGTCACATCCAGGTAACTAATCAAGGACACAACTAGACTGTCGAAAATTTGCACCTGGTAATTGTATATTGCAATGATTTGTTACCAACTACCTCCATTCCTAAATACAGGACGTTCTTTTTCTTGGTGGGGAAAATACAGGACGTTTGGTTAGTTTAGTTTAAACTGCCCCAACGTCTTATAACAATGGAGGTACTATATCCAAGCAGTAAGACTTCCTGTAGAAGTATAGTGGGCTATGCTAATAAAGAAATGAGAAATGCATGGTAGGATTTGAACGGAAGAATTTTGTTGTGGTGGTGTACGTTTGACCCTGAGGCAACAGCATGTAACGATGTCGACACTGAGGGCTCTACCCCACTGCTGCTTGGTGGCAGAAGCGCTGAGCGCCTAGTTATAGCCGTATAGGAGGGTTGGCATGGGCCTTTTTTTGGTTTTTGCTAGCGTGTATTCTTTATTTTACTCTTTTTTTAGCAAATTTCTTTAGTTTACTCAAAACCCATAAAAAAGTACCATGAGATCCTGGCCTCGCGCTTCGCCCAATTGCAGATACCAGACCGAATACCAAGTCGACAGGTTGTTGAGCGGACCAGATGTCAAGGGACGAGTTAGAGATTATGAATTCTTCAACGGACCAGATTTCATTGGACGAGTTAGAGATTATGATGTGCTGGACGATATCATCCATGAAGAATTCTCGAGAGCATATAAAGTGCTCAAGTCTCGCACACCTAAAATTGCCACCGAGACTCAATTGGATGAAGAGGAGGTGGACAGGCCCCGTTGAAATCACACACGTTATCGCATCAAAGCTTGCCTAGTTAGTCACATAGCAATGCTAGCTCCTATTTGTCTATCTATCTATCTACCAGTCATAGCCTCATAGTACAAATGAAAAAAAATAGGGTAGCCCTTAAAATCCGCCATATCGAACAATAGCGAACGATTGTACATTGATTTCATTTATCTAGATATTGCTCAGAATATTTAAATCAGTGACCATTCAGCTTAATGATTTGTCTTTCTGTGCAGTTATTGAAAGGAAAGCGCATATACCCCCCCCCCCCCCGAGGTTACCTTGGAGAATTCTTTCCTCTGTCGATACATCAAAGATGAAGCCTTGGACTAGTATGGGCCTCTGTTTACTTGCGTCCTTGAGCGACTATCAGCGGCTTCTCCTTCCTAATGAAGTAAGCATGTGTATCCATTACTTCTAACTTAGGATGTGTTTTGTTTGAGGGGTAGAATGGGGTGGTTGTGGGTACCCCCTACCACCTGGCTAGGGATAGCCTTTTTTTGGTTCGGTGGGTGAGGTTAATTAGGCCTTCTTTTGTTTGGTTCGAACGATGAAATATGGTTAAGGATAGCTATTGCAATATTTAGTTTGTGTGATATGCCGAAGGTATACTCAAGGTGGCCTTCAAATCTGCTGCATGAGAAAAGAATACCCATGAACATAGAGCAGCATATAACTTTGTTCTGGATAAATTCATGAATAAATTGCCGGCTTACAAAGATAATATGCTTTCTCATGCTGTTAGGCTTGAATTGATTCGTTCTGTTTTCTCTGCTATTCCTGTTTATTATATGGCTAACATATTGTTCACTAAGAAGTTTATTGCAAAACTAACTGTTGTTATTAGGAATTTCTGGTAGACAAGTGTCAGGGAAAATGATTCCAGAAGAAGCCTTTGCCTTCAAGCATGGAAAGACATATGTGATCCTAAGAAAGAAGGTGGCTGGGCATAAGGAATTTGCAGGCTCTTAATGAGAGTCTCAGTATTGCAACAGCTTGGAGAACTGCTAAATCACCTTCTTCTCAGTTGTACCTCATTCTCAAAGTTAGATACTTTCATGACTCTTCTATTTGGACAGCAATTTCTTCTCTGCCTAAATCAGCTTTCTAGACTTCTGTTTTGAAAATGCTTCCCAAGTTGAAAGATCATTCTTTTTATCAATTAACCCAAGGTAATATCTCTATTTAGAGCACACCATGGTGCAGTCTTTGGGCCTCTATCCATGATCATCTTATTATTCAAGAGCCTGGCTTCAGATATCCTTCTTTAGTTAGGGACCTTTGGCTTGCTGGTCAAAAAGCTTGGAATTCTGCTCTTGTTAATTCTCTTTTTCAGCATCCATTGGCCTCTGTGATTCTCCAAACTGACATTATCTATGATGATGTTCTAGATCTGCTTTGTTGGGATCTTTCTTCTAATGGCATTTGTTCTTCTAAATCTGCTTATAAGTTTTGTTTGCAAGAAATTCATGAAAATCCCATGGCTGCTCCTTCAGTGTCTTCGGAGGTGAAGGACCTACTTAAGTTGATCTGGAAATAAAAGCAAATGTTACCCAGAGTTAATACTTTTGCGTGGAGGCTCTTGCGGAAAGCTTTGCCTACAGGTTTAAGGGCGGGTCGTTTTTCCGCTCATATTTCTCAGGCTTGCTGTAGGTGTGGTAAACAAGAGGATGAATTCCATCTGTTCTTTTTGTGTTTTTGCTCGCGCGGCATGGTTCTCCTCTCCTTGGTTCATTAGATCAGATGTTTTAATTCAAGGTCATACTAGTTTGCATTCTTCTATTTCTACCTTTCTTCGCATGTCTCATCCACATGTCTCTATCAAAAATATTCTTCATTTCTTGTGGTGTCTTTGGAAGGCTAGAAATGATTTTCTCTTTGATCGGAAAAAAGCCCTCCCTCATCATGTGCACATTGTTGCAAAAGCCTTGTCTTATGATTTATATGATATTTCTAATCATATGTCTAGCTTGCAGAAGGTGCCTCAATTCAACTTTCTCCTGATCAACTTCCTCTGCAGGGAAAGACTCTTAAATCTGATTTGCTCGTTGTCGGTCCTAAAATATACTCTGATGCAGCTTTCAGATGTAAGAAAGTTCCAGTATTGGTGCAAGGTTCTGTTGCTACTGGAGTAGGAGTCTATCTTTCGTGGCCTCAGGATCAATTTGAAGTAAATGTGCAAATTCAGGCTTCAGCTCCAGCTAAATCCTCTCCAATACAGGCAGAAGCACTTGCACTTTCTTTTGCGGCTCATCTGGCTAACAGGCTTAACATTATTCACCCAACTTTTCTTATGGATTGTCTATCCCTGGCCTCATTAGTTGCATCGAGTGAGATTGTGGAAGACAATACCCCATGGAGCATCTGGAAACTTTTGGGTGATTTCTTCAAGCAAGTGTCCAATTTGCAACCTCAAGTGTTTCATATTTTGAGGGAATTAAGTGGAATCGCTCATAATGCAGCTCATCAGCATCTACGTTCTAATGTTGAACCTGAAATATGTTGCTTTGCTTCAGCACATAGACATATATCTTGCCCTGTTGTTTCTCTCCTAGATACATTTCAGGTTCAGGGCTTTATAATTCATGTTGTGAGATGCTAGCGAGCTGAATGAATTTGGCGCCTTTTTGTTGTAAAAAAATTAGAGCAGCAATAGATGAGTGAACACACAAGCACCCATCCAATCAACATCACGCACGCAAGCACACAACACATAAAGCACGCCTCAACAGCACGCAAGCACACCCATGCATAGAGCAGCAGGAAATAGAGCATCTGCATCAACAGTCTTCACCCAGCCGAATCTGCACCAGCTGGGCGCATCGATCACCGCTGCAACTGCATCGGCATCTACACCACCGATCGACATCTCTGCATTGACCCTGTGCTACTTCATCAACCTGTACGACTAGCCCGGCTACGAGCCAACATACTTCATTGAGCACACCTATGAGAAGCGACCTCAACATGCACTGTCCACACGGCAGGCCGGTTGGCACGAGATGCAATCTTCATCGACTTCTCCGGCATGACACGGCATCGACACTTTGTCGCCATGAGGGACGCCTTCAAGCGATACATTATCGTCGACACGCCGCTATGACGCCATTGACGACACTTCATCACCAAGGTATTCATCAACATCTTAGTCAACACATCGCCGCTGCCTCGTCAACAAGATGGACACCTAGCGTCCTTTGACAAACTTTTCTGCAAAGGCATGACATGGACAACTGCAATGGCCGGTTTATCATGACGCCATCAACCGCGTCATCCACGACGACATGACTGCATCGACAGATCATCACATTAATGACTACCCTTACATGGCAACATGGTTCTGGCGAAACCGATGTGTGCTCGATGGGCTTCCTCCGCTCCTAGCAAAACCGGTGGGCTCATCACCGATGGCACCCTCTCACATCCGCAAGGTGCATTGTCCACGACTGCAGCTCTGTCATCTACAACACAACACATTTATCATCCACGAGGACTACATCGTCGATCACGACTACCTCGAACACGGCTATATCGACATCGAAATAGAAGGTTATGCCTCCAGCAATATCGGCAACAACTCCAGTCAACAGCGTCCGCGTTGTCACCGCCCCTCAGGCCACTCCTGCTGTGACTTTGGGAGGGAAGAGAGGAGAGAGAAGGAAGACACCAGAAGGGGACACAGTCACCGCCCTAGGTGTCGACCCATCAGAGACGCAATTCATGATGACGCAACGGAAAATACAATGGAAGCACAATACTTCAAGTTCACTCGTTATTATCTGCTTCACTCCCGCTACGACCGAGGGGGAATGTTAGAAGTATAATTATATAGAGTTAAGAAGATAGATATATAATTGTTTAATCAAACTACGTCTTGTCTTGTACTCCACGTCTCACCCCATGTTGTACTCTATATATACCCCTAAGAGGGTCTGAGCAACATAGTACAACAATATTAACCATCCTACAATTTCTACAGCAGACACCACATACTGTTCGGTATCAATAATCTTTATACCTACGGTCCATCTACAAAAGCTTTACGTAACTTTCTGAACTAAATATCCTCCCCCACCACCGCCGCCCTAAAATCTTTAGGGTGGGCCACTTCATTCTCTCATTTCCTATACTAATCATCCGTATCAGTTGGCCCAAAATATCTATATGTAATCTTTTGTAGCTCCATTAACGCTTGGGTACTTGACCTAGCCAGCCGCCATCTTCCAAAAACCTAAGGTTCTCTGCCTCCCGCCGGTGCTGTTGCAGGTCCGTCCCATCTCCGGTGGCCTTAAGGCCATGGAGGCGGAGTGGATCCCGGCCTTTGCCGGTGGAAGGGCTCTGTTTTTATATCTTTTTCGAGCTTTGTTAGAATTTGTGTCCTGCTCAGAAAGGCGAGACGGCGCGGCTCCCTGAAGATGGAATAAAGGTCTCCTTGACTAGCCCCAGTTCCGGTAATGCGTCTAGCATCATTGGTGGGCGTGTGGAGGTGTGTCTCCTGCGGATCTGTCCTTGGTGTATTTGCTCGGATCTGTTCGTCGTTCGTCTTCACCTGCGGTGGTTTTTGTTCTGGTGCTTCCCGAATGTCTACTGAAACAACGTTTGCCCGGCTCCGGTGAGGGAGGGGCGATGATAGTGGCGCGTCTTAGGCTCGCTTCAGTGTTTATAATCGTCGCTAGGTGGTCTATGGATCTGGATGTACATTTTTCTATTTCTAGTGTTTGGTGTACTACCATGATTGAACATGAATAGATTAGAAGTTTTTGCCACAAAAAAGCACAACGGTTTATTCTTCCCGCAAAAAAGAACAAATGGTTTATTCCGTGTCAAAAATACTATTACCACTTCTTTTGATTATCCTTATTTAAAGCATGTTGTCTCCGGATATACTAGATAAAATTTAGTATTTCGAATTATGTGCAAAGTGTTTCACAAGAAATAAAAAAAAATGTATTGTTGCCATCGACTATTTCAAAAATCAATCTTTTATCTCTATACTTTACGCCTAATATTATTCATCTATAGAATAGCAAAGCATTTTAGGCGTACATACATAGAAAATGGCTACCCAAGCCGAGAAACAAATAACGCCGGCCAATTCAACTCCAAGGGTATAGCCTCCACCGGGAGAGCCTTGGGAGGCGAATCCACCACCTCCTCCATGGCCCCGGTTAAGAGGTTGGCAATATACATGTCATCATTCTCGTCACTGATGAGCAATATACCACACTTCTCTCCGAACATGTACATCTTGCTTCCTTCACTCCTAGTCTGTGTTAACGTGATAGTCCGAGTGCAGACCCATTTTGAAGTAATATCCACGCTCTGTTGATCCTCTTGTTGTCTCCATATCACTAGTTTGTGGGGACTTGTCTCTTGCATCCAGAGCAGCGATAGCACACCATCAAGAGCCGAAGTAAGGCACGGGAGACTCTTGACATAGTAAGGCAATGAGGAATGATGCAATGTGAAAGGTAGCTTGGTCAAGTAGATGTAGCCGGTCTGGGCTTGAAGCTCAATGATGTAAAAGCACAAGTCTTCCCAGTTAAAAAATATCCAGTGTGTCATGCTACAGTGAGCAACAGCATCACTGAAAGATCCATAGGCTGCAATGCCGTTGAAGCAGTTGGTTCGCATGCTCCAAATTGCTTCATCGGATAAGAAGGTGTAGAGATTGTACCTGAGCTCAGTCTGGTTGGATCTGATGATTACAACTTTGAAGAAGGAAGAAGAGTCGCTCAGCGGCGGGTGCTGCTCGTCCTCTTCATTGGAGAGGCAGTCTAAGTCAGTTAGAACGGCATAACCATTGCTATAGTACTTGGAGATAGGTCCCAAATCTAAAGGAGGAAGAACGTGGCATGTGCCAGCATGGAGGTTGTACACCGCAAGTTGCACAATGCTCTCATCCGGATAGTCAGGAGACGCCGGGAGACGCACGAGTAGAAGACCATGGCCGGAGGTGAGCGGCACCGCGCAGCCAGTGGAGGCACAAGGGACGAAAGATCTAAAGGAACGACGACCAATACCCAGGGCTGACCGCGGCGCCAGTACAAGCTCGCCGGTCGGTTGACTGGGTTCGTTGGTGGTGAAGCCGATGAAGGAGTTCTCTGGCCAGCAGTTCCGTAGGAAGGAGGGATCGACGATGAGACCGCGCCACCGCTTGCACGCCGTGGCACATCGCAAGAGTGCGGCAACGTCGTCCTTAAGGTTGGCAAGAATCTCAAGGAGAAGGTCATCCGGGAGGAACATTATCATGGCCGGCCGCGATCGCTTGGGAGCCATGTTGGACGAACGGGCTCGATTCCGTGTGTTGTGCGTACTGCTAGATTGATTCCTTGCACTGCAGAGCTTATATATATAGTAATCTAGGGAAATTACTCGATGTCCGAACCCAATGCACGCACAGGCGACATAGTACGACACGTTTTCCTATCCGTAGTTAACACGTACGTCTACGTGTTGAATTTTTTCCTTTTTGGATCTGAACATGGACGACATACTACACGTCTTCCTTTCCTTAATTTACTACTTCTACATGTTGGATTTGAACTCAGGCAGAAGCAGTTTCAGAAGGGTGTTCTTTTTTTAATGATTCATATTTATTATCAAAGTTCATTGAAATACAAAACAGCTCAAACATAATAGAAATGATCAAGTCTACCGAGCGGCCGACTGCTCGCTTAACCTACTCGAGCAGCGGGCCTAAACTGGGAATTTTGTGTCCCTTTCCTAACTAACCATCCTAATTAAGAAAGTTTTTTACCTGGTCCTTAAATGTCTCCTTGGTGTATTTTATTCGTGGTTTTAAAAACTAAAAAAGCATAACTTTTAATCCGAATGTCGGAATTAAGATCCGTTTTCACCGCTGGAATCCTCGCGGCGTGCTCTTTGAAATTAGATCCCGCATGAGTATGTTTCGACGAACTAGTCTTCCTGCCAACTAAACATCAATGTGTGTGCAACTAGACTAGATTGCCGCGCCAACTGAGCACATGTGTGTGCCAAAAAAGTCATGCTAACTAAACATCAATGTGTGTGCAACTAGACTAGATTGCCGCGCCAACTGAGCACATGTGTGTGCCAAAAGTCATGCTAACTAAACATCAATGTGTGTGCAACTAGACTAGATTGCCGCGCCAACTGAGCACATGTGTGTGCCAAAAAAGTCATGCTAACTAAACATCAATGTGTGTGCAACTAGACTAGATTGCCGCGCCAACTGAGCACATGTGTGTGCCAAAAAAGTCATGCTAACTAAACATCAATGTGTGTGCAACTAGACTAGATTGCCGCGCCAACTGAGCACATGTGTGTGCCAAAAAAGTCATGCTAACTAAACATCAATGTGTGTGCAACTAGACTAGATTGCCGCGCCAACTGAGCATATGTGTGGGCAACTAGTGTCCTGCCAACTAAACATCAATGTGTGTGCAACTAGACTAAATTACAAGCCAACTGAGCATATGTGTGTGCAACTAGTCTTCCTACCAACTAAACATCAATGTGTGTACAACTAGACTACATTACAAGCCAACTAAACATCAATGTGTGTGCAACTAGACTACATTACAAGTTGCACGATGTAGTAATAAAGTTGCACAATACAGTAATAGAGTTGCACAATATAGCATCAAAGTTGGCATAAAAAAAATTCGAAAAAACATACCCATGCGGGATCTAGTTTTAAAGATCTCGTCGCGAGGATTCCAATAGTGAAAACGGATCAAAATTCCGAAGCACGGTTTAAAAGATATGGCTTTTAAAAAATTTGAAAACCCGAATAAATGGACATGCGCATCCATGGAATAATGCGGTGTCTTGCCCATGTGACCATCCTAGTAGTACATGCCACGTCACGAATAAAGACAAAATTTAGACCATAAAACTACATGCATGCGTGTGTAAGACCGGCCGCTCGTTTCCTCTAATTAGTGCGTATGCACTTTTTAGAATTTAGGAATAGAAATTACATCAAGTTTCAAGACCATCGAAAGACCACTACCGTTGTCAGGACGAGCCGTTGTTGCGCTGCTCCCCTTCCGAAGCCAGCTTAACCTTATCGATGATGGCTGGGAAGTTCGTGCACGCGCCCCTAAGGACAGCACCCTGGACCCATAGTCGTCGTCATTGACCCTTGAGTAGATCAGAAGCACCTTTTTTTAGCGGGGTAAAGGAAGATTTCATTTGCTAAAGGAGGCTTCTCGACCTCTCAATAATTTACAATGCAGTCCCGATCGCAACCAGACGTCCGCACTCAGCGAGCGCATGACTGACATTATTTCATGATCTATTATGCACACACGCGTCACACATCATGCTGGCCGGACGCATCCACCGCATGCACGCACGCACAACTGCCGCCAACCCTACACAGCCGCTGCCAAATACACGCCAACGACCATGACATGGAGCCTCGTATGGGATGTCGCTATCTGCTACTCGGTCCTCCCTTGCCACCAGCCTCTAAGCATGCCTCCAAGTCCGATGGCTCAATTTGCTGCTTTCTTGTTTGCCGCTGGATTCATCTCTTTCTTTGTTCTCTCAAACCGATATGTATTGGAGGGTTAGAGAAGAAGATCACAGATGTGGAGTTTGAATCCATCTGACGATTGGCAACACACGTACATGAAACAAACATAAGCAAGGAGGCAGGGACGTGCGTGCATGCGAACCAAAAAACTATAGAGACCGATTTGTTTCCTTTCCTTTTTGTGCGTACGTGGAGCAGCTGATGTACTTTTAAATCTCAGCCATTAATTTTTAAGGTAAACATAAAATTAACGGATATAAAGGCGTGACGTATGAAGAATTATGAAAGCCTCAATCCTTTAATATTAGGTGTAGATATAGATATAGATCTGTTTCGTGATTTTTTTGTCGTTTTTGGTCACACCGACACCCTTTTCCTGCCGATTGGACCGTGTCCTGCCCATCCATCGTCCAACTCTCCATTTCGTTTCCTTCTTCACGAATCTCCACCTTCCCAGTTTCAAAAAAAAAAAAAATCTCTGCCTTCCCATTCGTTTCCGGTTTTCTCTCACACATACCAACTCCCCCTCTCCTTGTTTTCTTTTTCTCTCTGGATCTCTCTCCCCAAGTTTCCCGAATAACCCCAATGCGCCCTCCCACGACCGGCCGCCCGGAGGCTCCTCTCTCTCTCTCTCTCTCTCTCTCTCTCTCTCTCTCTCTCTCCCTCCCTCCCTCCCTCCCTCCCTCTCTCTCTCTCGGCCACCGCAGTGCCACCTCTCCGGCGATACTCAACTCACCAACTCCCTTTTGAGAAGGTGGCGCTCGATGCCGCAGAGAGCGGCCACCTCTGCGCCCTCGTCGCCTGTTGTGCGCGGCGCCTCGCCCTCGTCCGCTCGAGACACCACACCTACCAGCAGACGTGCCTCCGTCTCGGCATCTCGAACCTCATGAGGACGTGATTACTATCCGAAGCTCCGCTGGTACGATGGGGACTAGTACTATGATGACCGACAGAAAGGGATCGAGGAGGATGCCGCGGGCATGGATCTGGAGCACCGGATCCGTCTCTCCAACTGTATGCAAATGAGGCATAGCCCGACCTAGGGGCAGAAAAGAAGCGGATCTCTGCTGATTGGGCGCTGCAGATACTGGGGTCAGAGAAGATGAGAAGACAACACTCAGGGCGTGTTCTGATCTGAACCCCTCCCAACTCCACCGAATCCACAATTTCAACTTCTGCAGCGAGCTCCTCACTTCAACTGGCGATCGAAAAGCGTTCGGGAGCGAGGCTGGCTTCTCCCAGCGCTGCAGCCCAGCTGGGAGGCCAGAAGCCTGTTGGGCGCTCCTTTTGGGCTGGCTGGATGCAGCAGATTTCTTTTTTGTACAAAGTTGTGATGACTTGGGCTGGCTGGATGCAGCAGATTTCTTTTTTGTACAAAGTTGTGATGACTTGGGCTGGTTTGGGCAAGGGTTCTCGGCCTTCGGGCTGCTGCTCTTGGCTCCGGCGGTTGTCTCGGGCATCAACGACGTCCTGGAGAGGTCGCCATTGCCATGGGGTCGCTGCTCCAAACTGGTGGCGGGACGAGCGCTGCTGAGCACGGGATCCAGCAGGAACGAGGCCGGGATCGCCGGATATGTAGGCGGAGTTGGGGGCGGCGGCGAGGGTTCGCGTGGGAGAGTGGTGGGCGTGAACGAGGGAGGAGAGGAGGAAAAACGGTTCGAGAGAAAGGGCTGCTGGCTTGGTTCTGTTCGCGAGACGAGACGAGGGTGAGCGCCAATCGTTTTCCTTGGCGGTGGCAAATGTTGTAAATAGGTGGAACTCCAGCTTCCATGAATTTGTGAAGCTCGGCTTTCGTTGCTCCACAAAAATAAAAAACGGCCCAAGGCAGCTTCATGATTTCAGCTTCGTGGAGCTAATCCGTTCGGCTGCGTTTTCTATCTGGAGTTCGTGAAGCTGGGAGCGGGAGAGGTTCAGAACCGGCCCTCAGTTCGAGCTGGTTTTTCGTATAGGGTTTGACTATCTCTCATCAGATAATATCTCGCATCCAAAATTGTGACATCAGCAGCCAGCATACCATGTCGTTCTATTATTTGTTTTTTTAACAGGCGTTTATTTGTTTATTTGGACCGGCGTACCGCACAGGCATTGTCATACGACTCCAGCAGCTGAATTGACCGCGACAGAAAATTACAACGCTTTGCGCGCCTATGAATCGAACTCCCGACCAAACAGTTCTTACCACTATAGCCACGAGTTTTTTTTTTTTGAGAGAGATACTACAGCCACGAGCTACCGTTGCTGATTAGGACGCGGGAAAATTTGATAACAGCATAGTACAGCGCGAGATTATATGACATTCTTGATGTTTTTTTTGCGAATTGTAAAAAAAATGGAATATCAAATACTTTTTTAAAACACAACCATTTAAAAATTTAAAACAGTCTTTTTAAAACGTGAATAAACTTTGTAATTTTGATCATTTTTAAAAAATATGAACAATACAGGCCCCAGACAGTTTTAAAGTGTGGCCACTTTTGAATATAACAAACAATTTATGAAAACACGAGCAAATTTAGTTTATTTTTAATGTTAATCATAAATTTTTAATAAAACTATATGTTGGTACCATTTAAAAAAATATTGACATTTGAACAAATTCATGCATTTCAAAAGAATGTTTGTGATGTTTAAAAAATGTATTATACAATGGAAAAAAAGGTGTTGTAACATTCGGAGGAATGTTCACGATTTTTAAAGCAAACTTCACATTTTAAAAAATCACAAAATTTTATACAAAATGTTTATGCAACAGAATTTCTTCGGTTATCTTAGATTATCTTGGTTTCTAGGACGGTTTTACGCATTCTAAAAAAAGACCATTCTTTAGAGGAAAAATTATGAAGACCACTTTATTAAATGAACATTTTAAAAACTAAGTGCACATTTATATTTCTCTGAAGAAAACATTTGTAAAAGTAAATCAATGTGTAAAAATGTTCATCAAACACTAAAAAAGTCCACCGTATTAAAAATAATCTGATTAGGAACCTGGTTGATGTTGAAGATCCTCCCCGGCAACGGCGCCAGAAATTCCTCTTGATGTCTGTTAGAACTACGCCGGTATTTCTCCAAAGAGGAAGGGATGATGCAATATAGCGATGGTACACTAGTAGAAAACAGGGCTTTGGTCACAGCTCCCTGTACACATTAGTCCCGGTTGCATCACGAACCGGGACTAATGTGATCATTAGTCCCGGTTCGAGCGGCTAAGGCGCCGGGAAGGCGTCCCGGTTTGAGACACGAACCGAGACTAAAGGGCACCGCACCCTTTAGTCCCAGTTCGTGTCTCAAACCGGGACTGAAGGTCCCATTTACAAACTCTCCCCCTCCCCCCCCCCCCCCAGATCGCCTTTTCAGTTTTGTAAAAAGCAAAAGAAAATGATAATGACTTGAAAAATTAAAATACTTCGAGATGTAGTTATGTTACTACATCTATTAGTTAGGAAAATTAAATAACTTAAATTGGACATGTTTTGCAAAAAGTGTTATGAAAAAGTAACAACCATATCTTTTGCATACGATGTCGAAAAAAACGCATAATATATCAAAAAAATTAGCACGAAAATCCGCATCCGATTTTGACCGCCCTATGCCTGTTTTCGAATTTTTAGAATCCTCAAATTCTAAAAGGAAAAAAGATATGCTCAAACTTTAGTTTTTTTGACTTTTCGTTAAATCTGGTCAAACTGTGGTCAAACTATGGTCAAACTACTTATTCAAGAAATATTAGTGTTAATAAATAATTATTTTTATTTTTTTGACATTTGGTCAAACCGTGGTCAAACTATGGTCAAATCTGATCAAACTATGGTCAAACTACTTATTCAAGAAATATTAGTGTTACTAAATAATTATTGTTTTGTAGAATAATAGTTTCAAACTCAAACGGTGCTGAGGGTTAATAGGATTGACATGTTAGTATTGTCAGAAAAACAACAAGTGCAGACTTGGAAACTAGGGGGAATAGAACTTGAAAGTTAAGCGTGCTCAGGCTGGAGTAGTTACACGATTTGGAATGAAGAGGGGTGATTAGAGATTAAATTGAGCAGTGATGAGGGGTGATTAGAGATTAAATACAAATAATTAAGATATTTGAAAATCGAGAAAAAAAATCAATTTTTTTTCAAAAAAAGTTCAAGAAAATTACCAACCGGGACTAAAGGTCGGGCTTCAGACAGCAGCCACGTGGAGGGCTTTTAGTCCCGGTTCGTAACACAACCGGGACTAAAGGGGGGCCTTTACTACCGACCCTTTAGTCCCGGTTCCGGAACTGGGACAAATGAGCCCTTTTCTACTAGTGGTAGGTATTTCCCCAGTGATGAGACTAAGGTTATTGAACCAGTAGGAAAACCTCCTCACACCACGTAAAATAGACTGACGGCATAAGAGACTTTCTTTTCTGCAAAGAAAATACAGACGACAAAGTGAGCTATTTGCCATCTGCATTTTTGTTGGCAAACGGTAAAGAGAAAACACACCACGCGGATCGCTGGCGTGGCAAGATCTAAAACGTACATCCCACCCACCGTGGCCGCCAGACACACGCACGCCCCCCGCCCACCCACAATCACACCACGCACGCGCCCCCATGACCCGCCCCCACCCCCACGCGCATGTCTCCTCTTCTTCTCCCCCCGAACTCAATCCTCTCTCTTCTTCTCCCTAGCAGCAGCTCGCCAGCGGGCTGCACCCTCCTCTCTCCTCCCCCGAGCAGCCGACCACCATCGGCCATTGCCCGCCCACCCGTCTGGCAACCCCGAGCTGCCGCGCGCTGCTGGCCAGCACTCGCCCGTCCATCAGGTGCCCTCAAGCAGCCGCGCGCCGCTGGTCAGCGCCCGCCCGCCCGTCCGGTGACCCCGAGCTGCCGAGCGCCGCTGGCCAGCGCTCACCCGTCCGGCACCCTCGAGCAGCCGCGCGGCACTGGCCTGCGCCGACCCGCTCGCCCGTCCGGCGTCCCCGAGCCGTTGTGCGCCGTTGGCCAGAGCCCGCCTGCCAGCTCGTCCAGCGCCCCCGAGCGGCTAGACTCCGTGCCACTCGCTGTCCGTCCGGTGCCGCGCCCGCCTGTCCCCAAGCTACCGGACTCCGCACCCCTTGTCCGTCCGTCCGGCGCCATGGCCCTCGCGCGCGTGTAGATCTGCCGTCGTCACCGCATTAAGATCCGCCAACTCGCCAGCGCCGCGTGAAGCTCCTCCCCAACTCTCTTCGGAGGCTCCTCCCTCCGGCATGGCCACCAAACAACAGCAGGGAACTGCCGACCGTCGATGATGACTACGCGTGATGCGCCCCTCTTGGCGCGGGCGGCGAGCAGCTCTGCTCCGGCGAGCTCGGTCTTGGTCCGATTTGGATCGACATCTGTTGGGCGAGATTCTCTACTCCGACGTCAGGAGGCAATTAGTTTTTTTGTTAGCTAATGCATGCATAGTGTACCATTCACAGATGTTGCATTCTGTGTTGTGTGTGAAAATATTTATTTTTAAATAAAAAATTGCTTTGCCGTCTGTACTTTAGTCCGTTTGATAGCAAAGAGCACATTTTGACTGACGACAAAGACACGACGTCTGTTACTGCTTTGGCTGACGGCGAAGTCATAGTTTGCCTGACGGCAAAGACTTTGCCGTCTTCCCTGATAAAAAGCAGACCACAAAGTACTCTTTGCCGACTTTCTCTTTGCCATCACACTTTGCCGTCAGTAGCTGACGGCAAAATCTTTGCCGTCTATATTTCTGCCTTTGCCGTCTGTACTTGCAAGACGGCAAACTGTCTGATTTCTATAGTGATCGGAGAAGAAATACGAGGATATAAGCAATCATGCATATAAGGGATCAAAGAAGACTCAAACAACTTTCATGGATGAAAACATAGATCTGATCGTAAACTCAAAGTTCATTGGATCCAAACAAACACAATGCAAAAAGACTTACATCATATGGATCTCTAAGAGACCATTGTATTGATAATCAAGAAAGAGAGGAAGCCATCTAGCCACTAACTACGGACCTGTAGGTCTACAAAGAACTACTCACGCATCATCGGAGAGGCACCAATGGAAGTGGTGAACCCCTCCATGATGGTGTCTACATTAGATCTGGTGATTCTGGACTCTGCGGCAGCTGGAATTGATTTTTCGTTGACTCCCCTTGGGTTTCTAGAATATTGAGGTATTTATAGGGCAAAGAGGCAGTTTAGGGGGCACCCGAGGTGAGCACAACAAATTAAGGCGCGCCTGGGCTTCCTCGTGCGCCCTGGTGGGTGCTGCCCTCCTCGAGGAACCCCCCAGGTGCAGCCTTGGCCCACTGGATGTCTTGTGGCCCAAAAAAATCCGCAAAAAGTTTCACTGTATTTGGAATCCGTTTGGTATTGATTTCATGTGATGTAGAAAAGATGCAGAAAACAGCAACTGGCACTGGCCTATGTCAATAGATTAGTATCAAAAAATGATGTAAATTGATTGTAAAACATCCAAGAATTATAATATAACAACATGGAAAAATTAAAAAATTTAGATACATTGGAGACGTATCAACCTTCCTCCAGGATCACCCAAGAAATTGGAGAAGGATTTGAGACGAGCTTTAGTTTGTTGCGGATCGATCGGTGGGCCGGGGCGTATCTCTACTGCATAAAAAAAATGTAAGGTTCCCATTTCACCTTTCTTCCGGCCACCCCTTCGTCCAACCTTCTATGTATATGATAATCAAGCACCTTAATTATCTTAACTTCTGAACCAATTCCATTTTAATTTAATTACCAAACTTCTCATGAAAATATAAGATAATTCACGGGCAGAATTTGATGGACATTAATTTACACAATCGCATTATTATTGACATGTAAATCACAAGCTAACCTATTAGAATATTTATATCTCATTGCAACGCACAACCATTGTTCTAGTATATACTATATTATGTTAACGTATGTGTCCAATAAGAGACGAAGCATGTTCCTAGCGGAAATCTCTACTATTTGAGATGAACGTAAGGTTTCCATTTCGCCTTTCATCCCACCACCCCTTCGTCCAACCTTTCATATATATGATAATCAAGAACCATAATTTACTTACCTTCGAAACCAATTCCACTTTAATTTACTTAACAAACTACTAATCAAAATATAAGATAATTCACGGGCAGGCATGTCCTTCTATTGAGTCACACATATATTCTCTATGCATGCATTCTTCATGTGAAGAGAAAGATAAGATATTATACAATATAAAAAATTTACAGGCAGCTTGGCATGCGGTGATATACTGATGACTACATACATAGGTTTGGGATGATCTTATTAGGCATTTCGTTGGTACTGTGTAAATATATAGTCCATCACAACGTGGGCATCTTCCTTGCCCCAACTAAAACATAGCATTAGTAACAAGTTAGCCAACCATAGCTTCAATTGAGATGGAACATATAGTCCTACTCATAAAACAAGAAATTGTGATGAGATATTGGAGTGAAACAAAGAAGTTAGGTGTTTTCCTACTTGAGCAATGTCGAATAGTCTATCCAGCTAGGCATGTGGTGACATACTGATGGTAATTTGCCGGCAGGCTGATCGACATTCACTACTGTGATATGAAGAACAAAATCAATCGCAACGAAGACCATACTTTGTGCGGGTTTTGCCCGTTGCCAGACAAGCTTATCAAGTATGCAGCAATAGATGCATTCGCCACCTACGAGTCATGGAGAATCATCTACGATGTCATAATGGGGCTAGACAGAGCAAAAAGAGAAAAGGAAGCGAAGAACAAGAATGTAACACCTTGGTTTTTGGCCCTTTATTTTTCTTTTATGATTTATTTGACTTTTGCTCTGACTTTCCTTTTGAAGTGGTTCTATGGACTTGAAACCTGGGAGATCATCATTTCTTCTCCTCCCTAGTGACTCATCATCCCCAAAACTCTCCCAAAGTCATGTCATTTCTATTATAGCTCAACATCAAGATTTCTTTTCTTGGAATATTCCTTTTTCTATTAAAGGAATAACCCTGTCTGACCTAGGTTGTGAAGCAACCTATATTTCTGTCTCTCACAAAATTTCCAAATAATTATCATAAATTGTTTGGATCATATATGCCCCAAATATGTCCAAACCATCCTTATCCATCTCAAAAATAATTCCCCACTATGGTTTCTTCATTTCTGTCGAGAGTGGTCTTCTGTGAAGGAAGTGCCACGTATCCTCTTTTGTTTGCTCCCAAACTTTTTGGGCATGATTTTATATCCAAATCATTGCCTCATGCGAAAATTCAGCTCCATTTGCCTAGTGAATCTTCCTCAGCTATTTTTCTAGTGAGGAGAAGTCGACTGACGCGGTGCCGGACTTGGAGGAGGAGGAGGAGGCTCACGCGGTGGCGGACTTGGAGGAGCAGGAGTCTGCTGACGCGGTGGCGGACTTGGAGGAGCGGAAATCTGCTGACACGGTGGTGGACTTGGAAGAGGAGCGGGCTGACGCTGTGTCGGTGGCCTTAGAAAGACGATGCAATCCTTTATCCATAGAATGATATGATGTATGGCCTCTCCCAGTGTGCACTCATCGTCACCTCCAGGAATATCAAGATCTAGCTCCGAATATCCTTCCACCACCACATCAACCCCGACACGAGCATGGCCAGTTGGAATCAGATTGCAATGGGAGGTTGCTTCAGGGGGATTTGTATAAGCATAGTCATCCGCCATCTTCATGGATATGTTCTTCAATTTTATGCGTAGCTCACAAGTTGTCGTATCTATGATATCATCCATACGGTATCTATCCAGTTTATCATCACCCGGGGCAGAACACATGCTGCTTCTCAGCATGGATGGGACGGTACCATCCAATGCTAGATCCGCTAGTTGCTGCCGCTGCTAAGACTCCCTTTCCTGGCTATGTGAGTCGATTTGCTGCTGCCGCCGCTTGAAAGCGAGTACCAACTCTGTGTGCTTTGATTCTAGGATACGAAGGTGGTCTACTTCCTGCTTCCTCTTCTCCCCCCTCCAGCTTCCTGTTCTGCTCCTTCTGCTGCTTCTTTCTCACACGGCTTCTGTAGTCGATGTTCCAGTCCGCAAACCCCTCAAACAACGGAACAATGCCTTTCCCTCGTGTTCTTCCAGGGAGTTCAAGATTCTTCAGGGCGCGCGTAAACTTGTCGTTCTCTCTATTGGGATTGAACAACCCCGTCCGACCCTCTTCTATGTCAACAAGTAAACTTTCATCAGCTCCTTTAAGACATGCCCGCTCCAAAACCTCGACTTTCTTTGGGTCCAACTCCCACCAATGCGCATAGAACCAGGTCCTAAACCTGGTGGGCCAACTCAATGTAACTGGAGTGACCCCTGCATCCATCATCTCTTGCTCATCGAGATCCCACTTAGGCCGGGACACCTCATAGCCACCTGCCCCAACTTATGGTGCTACTGCTTTTTCTCGGCATTAATCTTGTTTTTTCTCGACCGTTCCTGAGCTACTTCCTATTCCTTAAAGTTCACGAAAGCTTCCAAGTGTTCTCTTGCCTTCACCAGTGTTCCCTTGAATTCTGGAGTTTGGTTTCCTGCATTGACATACACGGCCCGTATAGTTTTCTTGTGTTGGTTGAATGCTATCACCATCTTCTTAAGAGAACCGTGCTAGACTTTCTCCAGATATGCATCTGTCAAATGATCTGGTAGGGTGAAATGTGACATGAGTGATTTCCAAAGCAGATTGTTTGCTCTTTGCTCGACAAAACTAACATTTGGATCTCCCTTTGCTGGCTTTTTCGATTCTTGAACGTAGAGCGGGATTTGGAGCCTGACAATAACTACGGATCAACAAATGGACTTCTTAGCATTCTTCTTAGGTTCAACAGGTTCGCCATTAGGTTTGATGGCAATGATGTTGTACTTTATGCTAGCCGACAACATTTTGGTCTGGCCTCGAACTGCCCTACTGTTTGTAGAAGATTTGCTCGATCCGGAGGTTTAAAAGAAGAATGATTGATTCGGTAATGTATATACAAATCAATTAAAACATATGATGATCACTAGATGCATTATAAATATACCACGCCGGTCTTTCTTATTTGAAGAACAACATTTCCTTGATCATCATTGTTCTGGACTACATCTATTCGTTTCGTCTTCATTGAACATCATACTATCACCGGTATTGCTCAGATATTGCGAGCCGTCATCTTCTTCATTCTCATTTGTTCTCAGGGAGGGTATGATCTCGAAGAGGGCCTCTTCTCCTTCTCTGCCGGTATTGTCAATAGCTTTTATTTAACTAATCCAGAAGAAAGATAAAACAATCTAGTATTCAAATTAGAATACATGCAATCAATAAGGAAATACAGAATCATAGTAGATAATATTCATCTCGAATAATATTACTAATATACCATCTTGAATAATCTAGCTAATATGCATCATCGAATATAATCTCGAATACATCGTTTCAAATATTATCGAATAATATAATCTCGAATACATCATTTTGAATATTGTCGAATGATATAATCTCGATTACATCATCTCAAATTTTATCAAATATAATCTCGAGTATTATCAGTAATACATCTCGAATATGGGCACATATATAACATCACTTGCGGTGGACACCCAAAGAGACAGAATGATCACGGGTTCATAGCTCGGGTAAGATACCCGAAGAACCTGCCAGGTATTGGAGAACCTAACATCCAACGCAAGCACGTAGCGACGGACGTTCTCGTCCTCCTTCGTGACACGGTGACGTACCACCTCCATTAATAACGCAGACAAAAAGGAGAAGAAGAAAAAGTACCCCCTCCGTTTCAGTTAACAAGTCCTACGTGTATACCTAGGTGGCCAATTTTATCACCCTAATATAAATTATATAACACAAAAGTTATACGATATGAAAATAGAATATCTAAATTTTATATTGGTATATTTTTGTAATATATGACTTGTATTAGGTTGGTCAAATTGACGACCTAGAGGTACGCACACTCCCAATAAACTAAAAGAAAGGGAGTATAACACATAAAAATGAAGCATGTCGCAGCCTACTAGCACCTACTCCTCGAGCGACCTGGTCGCCTCGTCCTTGAGAGTCCATGTGCTGCATCCTTATGGAGCCGCCTAAAACGCTCGATCTGGCCTGCCCAAAGCCTCATGCGTGAGCTCCTCCTCCATCACGGCCATATGTATCTCTCACAAGATGCCGATATGACGCCATTTTTTGTCCACGGTCATTACCAACCTCACGATGCACCAATGCCAGTTTGCTGAATTTTTTTTGCGAGAAAACTTTTGATCTATTCATAAATAATCATGGCAGTACAACAAACACTAGAAATCATAAAAATTACATCCAGATCTGCAGACCACATAGAGAATTTCCTAGTTAACCAATACAGTATAAATGATGTAGTAGGCGTGTTATTCTTAATCATGATTACTTATCGGATGAGAAAAATTCTTATTTCTATTGATTCACACATATTTTTTCTATGCATGCATTCTTCATGTAAAGAGAAAGATAAGATATCATACAATATACAAAAATTACCTGCAGCTTGGCATGCGGTGATATACTGATGACTACATACATAGGTTTGGGATGATCTTATTAGGCATTTCGTTGGTACTGTGTATATATATAGTCCATCACAACGTGGGCATCTTCCTTGCCCCAACTAAAACATAGCATTAGTAACAAGTTAGCCAGCCATACCTTCAATTGAGATGGAATCATATAGTCTTGGAATAGTAGCCGCAACGAGTGAGCTAATTGTATCTTCAATTTAGATGGAAGCATGTTGTCCTACACATAAAACAAGAAATTGCGATGAGATATTGGAGTGAAACAAACAAGTTAGGTGTTTTCCTACTTGAGCAATGTGGATTAGTCTATCCAGCTAGGCATGCCGTGACATACTGATGTTAATTTGCCGGCAGGCTGATCGACATTCACTACTGTGATGTGAAGAACAAAATCAACCGCAATGAAGACCATACTTTGGGGGGGGGGGGGTTTCCCGTTGCCAGACAAGCTTGTCAAGTATGCAGCAATAGATGCATTCGCCGCCTACGAGTCATGGAGAATCATCTACGATGTCATAATGGGGCTAGACAGAGCAAAAAGAGAAAAAGAAGAGAAGAAGAAGAATGTAACACCCTGGTTTTTGGCCCTTTCTTTTTCTTTTATGATTTATTTGATTTTTGGTCAGATTTTCCTTTTGAAGTGGTGCTATGGACTTGAAACCTCGGAGATCATCATTTCTTCTCCTCCCTAGTGACTAATCATCCCCAAAACTCTCCCAAAGTCATGTCATTTCTATTATAGCTCAACATCAAGATTTCTTTTCTTGGAATAATCCTTTTTCTATTAAAGGAATAACCCTGTCTGACCTAGGTTGTGAAGCAACCTATATTTCTATCTCTCACAAAATTTCCAAATAATTCTCATAAATTGTTTGGATCATATATGCCCCAAATATGTCCAAACCATCCTTATCCATCTCAAAAATAATTCCCCACTATGGTTTCTTTATTTCTGTCCAGAGTGGTCTTCTGTGAAGGAAGTGCCACCTATCCTCTCTTGTTTGCTCCCAAACTTTTTGGGCATGATTTTATATCCAAATCATTGCCTCATGCGAAAATTCAGCTCCATTTGCCTAGTGAATCTTAATCAGCTATTTTTCTAGTGAGGAGGAGTCGGTTGACGCGGTGCCGGACTTGGAGGAGGAGGAGTCGGCTCACGCGGTGGCGGACTTAGAGGAGCAGGAGTCTGCTGACGCGGTGGCGGATTTGGAGGAGCGGGAATCTGCTGACGCGGTGGTGGACTTGGAGGAGGAGCGGGCTGACGCTGTGTCGGTGGCCTTGGAAAGACGATGCAATCCTTTCCCCATAGAGTGATATGATATATGGCCTCTCCCGATGTGCACTCGTCGTCACCTCCAGGAATGTCAAGCTCTAGCCCCGAATATCCTTCCACCACCACATCAACCCCGACACGAGCATTGCCAGTTGGAATCGGATTGCAATGGAAGGTTGCTTCAGGGGGATTTGTATAAGCATAGTCATCCGCCATCTTCATGGATATGTTCTTCACTTTTATGCATAGCTCACAAGTTGTTGTATCTATGATATCATCCATACGGTATCTATCCAGTGCATCATCACCCGGGGCAGAACCCATGCTGCTTCTCAGCATGGATGGGATGGTGCCATCCAATGCTGGATCCGCTAGTTGCTGCCGCTGCTGAGACCCCCTTTCCTAGTTAAGTGAGTTAATTTGCTGCTGCCGCCGCTTGAAAGCGAGTTCCAACTCTGCGTGCTTTGATTCTCGATACGAAGGTGGTCTACTTCCTGATTCCTCTTCTCACCCTCCAGCTTCTTGTTCTACTCCTTCTGCTTCTTCTTTCTCACACGGCTTTTGTAGTCCGTGTTCCATTCCGCAAACCCCTCAAACAACAGAACAACGCCTTTCCCTTGTGTTCTTCCAGGGTGTTCAAGATTCTTCAGGGTGCGCGTGAGCTCGTCATTCTCTCTGTTGGGATTGAACAACCCCGTCTGAGCCTCTTCTATTGCAACAAGTAAACTTTCATCAGCTCCTTTAAGACATGCCCGCTCCAAAACCTCGAATCTCTTTGGGTCCAACTTCCCCCCATGCGCATAGAACCAGGTCCTACACCTGGTGGCTCAGCTCAATGTAACTGGAGTGACCCCTGCATCCATCATCTCTTGCTCATCGAGATCCCACCTAGGTCGGGCCACCTCATAGCCACCTGCCCCAACTTATGGTGCTACTGCTTTTTCTCGGCATTAATCTTGTTTTTTCTCGACCGTTCCTGAGCTACTTCCGATTCTTTGAAGTTCATGAAAGCGTCCCAGTGTTCTCTTGCCTTCACTAGTGTTCCCTTGAATTCTGGAGTCTGGTTTGCTGCAGTGACATACGCGGCCCGTATAGTTTTCTTGTGTTTGTTGAATTCTATCACCATCTTCTTAAGAGCACCGTGCTAGACTTTCTCCAGATATGCATCTGTCAAATGATCTGGTAGGGTGAAATGTGATATGAGTGATTTCCAAAGCAGATTGTTTGCTCTTTGGTCGATAAAACTAACATTTGGATCTCCCTTTGCTGGCTTTTTTGATTCTTGAACGGAGAGCGGGATTTGGTGCCTGACAATAACTCCGGATCAACAAATGGACTTCTTAGCATTCTTCTTAGGTTCAACAGGTTCGCCATTAGGTTTGATGGCATTGATGTTGTACTTTACGCCAGGCGGCAACATTTTGGCCGGGCCTCGAACTGCCCTACTGTTTGTAGAAGATTTGCTTGATCCGGAGGGTTAAAAGAAGAATGATTGATTCGGTAATGTATATACAAATCAATTAAAACATATGATGATCACCAGATGCCTTATAAATATACCTCGCCGGTCTTTCTTATTTGAAGAACAACATTTCCTTCATCATCATTGTTCTGGACTTCATCTATTTGTCCGTCTTCATCGAACATCATACCATCAACGGTATTGCTCAGATATTCCGAGCCGTCATCTTCTTCATTCTCATTTGGTCTCAGGGAGGGAATGATCTCGAAGAGGGCCTCTTCTCCTCCTCTGCCGGTATTGTCAATAGCTTTTATTTAACTAATCTAGAAGAAAGATAAAACAATCTAGTATTCAAATTAGAATACATGCAATCAATAAGGAAACACGGAATCATAGTCGATAATATTCATCTCGAATAATATTACTAATATATCATCTTGAATAATCTAGATAATATGCATCATCGAATATAATCTCGAATGCATCGTTTCAAATATTATCGAATAATATAATGTCGAATACATCATTTTTAATATTGTCGAATGATATAATCTCGAATACATCGTCTCAAATTTTATCGAATATAATCTCGAGTATTATCAGTAATACATCTCGAATATGAGCATATATATAACATCACTCGCAGTGGACACCCAGAAGAGAAAGAATGATCACCGGATCATAGCTCGGGTGAGATACCTGAAGAACCTGCCAGGTATTGGAGAACCTAACATCCAACGCATGCATGTAGCAATGGACGTTCTCGTCCTCTTTCCTGACACGGTGACGTACCACCTCCATTAATAACGCAGACAGAAAGGAGAAGAAGAAAAAGTACCCCCTCCGTTTCAGTTAACAAGTCCTACGTGTATACCTACGTTGCCAATTTTATCACCCTAATATAAATTATATAACACAAAAATTGTACGATATGAAAATAGAACATCTAAATTTTATATTGGTATATTTTTTGTAATATATGACTTATATTAGGTTGGTTAAATTGATGACTTAGGGGTACGCACACTGCCAATAAACTAAAAGAAAGGGAGTATAACACATAAAAATGAAGCATGTCGCAGCCTACTAGCGCCTCCTCCTCGAGCGACCTGGTCGCCTCGTCCTCGAGAGTTCATGTGCTGCATCCTTATGGAGCCACCAGAAACGCTCGATCTGGCCTGCCCAAAGCCTCATGCGTGAGCTCCTCCTCCATCACGGCCATATGTATCTCTCACAAGATGCCGATATGACGCCATTTTTTGTCCACGGTCATTACCAACCTCACGTTGCACCAATGCCAGTTTGCTGGGTTTTATTTTTGCGAGAAAACTTTTGATCTATTCATAAATAATCATGGCAGTACAACAAACACTAGAAATCATAAAGATTACATCCAGATCCGCAGACCACATAGAGAATTTCCTAGTTAACCAATACAGAGTAAATGATGTAGTAGGCATGTTATTCTTAATCATGATTACTTATCGGATGAGAAAGATTCTTATTTCTATTGAGTCACACATATATTCTCTATGCATGCATTCTTCATGTGAAGAGAAAGATAAGATATTATACAATAAAAAAAATTTACAGGCAGCTTGGCATGCGGTGATATACTGATGACTACATGTATAGGTTTGGGATGATCTTATTAGGCATTTCGTTGGTACTGTGTATATATATAGTCCATCACAACGTGGGCATCTTCCTTGCCCCAACTAAAACATAGCATTAGTAACAAGTTAGCCAACCATAGCTTCAATTGAGATGGAACATATAGTCTTGGAATAGTAGCAGCAACGAGTGAGCTAATCGTCTCTTCAATTAAGATGGAAGCATGTTGTCCTACTCGTAAAACAAGAAATTGTGATGAGATATTGGAGTGAAACAAAGAAGTTAGGTGTTTTCCTACTTGTGCAATGTGGAATAGTCTATCCAGCTAGGCATGTGGTGACATACTGATGGTAATTTGCCGGCAGGCTGATCGACATTCACTTTGTGCGGGTTTTGCCCGTTGCCAGACAAGCTTATCAAGTATGCAACAATAGATGCATTCGCCACCTACGAGTCATGGAGAATCATCTACGATGTCATAATGGGGCTAGACAGAGCAAAAAGAGAAAAAGAAGCGAATAAGAAGAATGTAACACCCTGGTTTTTGGCCCTTTCTTTTTCTTTTATGATTTATTTGACTTTTGCTCTGATTTTCCTTTTGAAGTGGTTCTATGGACTTGAAACCTGGGAGATCATCATTTCTTCTCCTCCCTAGTGACTCATCATCCCCAAAACTCTCCCAAAGTCATGTCATTTCTATTATTGCTCAACATCAAGATTTCTTTTCTTGGAATATTCCTTTTCTATTAAAGGAATAACCCTGCCTGACCTAGGTTGTCAAGCAACCTATATTTCTGTCTCTCACAAAATTTCCAAATAATTCTCATAAATTGTTTGGATCATATATGCCCCAAATATGTCCAAACCATCCTTATCCATCTCAAAAATAATTCCCCACTATAGTTTCTTCATTTCTGTCGAGAGTGGTCTTATGTGAAGGAAGTTCCACCTATCCTCTCTTGTTTGCTCCCATACTTTTTGGGCATGATTTTATATTCAAATCATTGCCTCATGCGAAAATTCAGCTCCATTTGCCTAGTGAATCTTCCTTGGCTATTTTTCTAGTGAGGAGAAGTCGGCTGACGCGGTGCCGGACTTGGAGGAGGAGGAGTCGGCTCACACGTTGGCGGACTTGGAGGAGCAGGAGTCTGCTGACGCGGTGGCGGACTTGGAGGAGCGGGAATCTGCTGACGCGGTGGTGGACTTGGAGGAGGAGCGTGCTGACGCTGTGTCGGTGGCCTTGGAAAGACGATGCAATCCTTTCTCCATAGAATGATATGATGTATGGCCTCTCCCAGTGTGCTCTCATCGTCACCTCCAGGAATGTCAAGATCTAGCTCCGAATATCCTTCCACCACCACATCAACCCCGACACGAGCATGGCCAGTTGGAAGCAGATTGCAATGGAAGGTTGCTTCACGGGGATTTGTATAAGCATAGTCATCCGCCATCTTCATGGATATGTTCTTCACTTTTATGCGTAGCTCACAAGTTGTCGTATCTATGATATCATCCATACGGTATCTATCCAGTGCATCCTCACCCGGGGCAGAACACATGCTGCTTCTCAGCATGGATGGGATGGTGCCATGCAATGCTGGATCCGCTAGTTGCTGCCGTTGCTGAGACCCCCTTTCCTGGCTAAGTGAGTCCATTTGCTGCTGCCGCCGCTTGAAAGCGAGGTCCAACTCTGCGTGCTTTGATTCTATGATACAAAGGTGGTCTACTTCCTCATTCCTCTTCTCCCCCTCCAGCTTCTTGTTCTGCTCCTTCTGCTGCTTCTTTCTCACACGGCTTTTGTAGTCCGTGTTCCAGTCCGCAAACCCCTCAAACAACGGAACAACGCCTTTCCCTCGTGTTCTTCCACGGTGTTCAAGATTCTTCAGGGCGCGCGTAAGCTCGTCGTTCTCTCTGTTGGGATTGAACAACCCCGTCTGAGCCTCTTCTATTGCAACAAGTAAACTTTCATCAGCTCCTTTAAGACATGCCCGCTCCAAAACCTCGAATCTCTTTGGGTCCAACTTCCCCCCATGCGCATAGAACCAGGTCCTACACCTGGTGGCTCAGCTCAATGTAACTGGAATGACCCCTGCATCCATCATCTCTTGCTCATCGAGATCCCACCTAGGTCGGGCCACCTCATAGCCACCTGCCCCAACTTATGGTGCTACTGCTTTTTCTCGGCATTAATCTTGTTTTTTCTCGACCGTTCCTGAGCTACTTCCGATTCTTTGAAGTTCATGAAAGCGTCCCAGTGTTCTCTTGCCTTCACTAGTGTTCCCTTGAATTCTGGAGTCTGGTTTGCTGCAGTGACATACGCGGCCCGTATAGTTTTCTTGTGGTTGTTGAATTCTATCACCATCTTCTTAAGAGCACCGTGCTAGACTTTCTCCAGATATGCATCTGTCAAATGATCTGGTAGGGTGAAATGTGATATGAGTGATTTCCAAAGCAGATTGTTTGCTCTTTGGTCGATAAAACTAACATTTGGATCTCCCTTTGCTGGCTTTTTTGATTCTTGAACGGAGAGCGGGATTTGGTGCCTGACAATAACTCCGGATCAACAAATGGACTTCTTAGCATTCTTCTTAGGTTCAACAGGTTCGCCATTAGGTTTGATGGCATTGATGTTGTACTTTACGCCAGCCGGCAACATTTTGGCCGGGCCTCGAACTGCCCTACTGTTTGTAGAAGATTTGCTTGATCCGGAGGGTTAAAAGAAGAATGATTGATTCGGTAATGTATATACAAATCAATTAAAACATATGATGATCACCAGATGCCTTATAAATATACATGCAATCAATAAGGAAACACTGAATCTAGAAGAAAGACAAAACAATCTAGTATTCAAATTAGAATACATGCAATCAATAAGGAAACACTGAATCATAGTAGATAATATTCATCTCGAATAATATTACTAATATATCATCTTGAATAATCTAGATAATATGCATCATTTAATATAATCTCGAATACATCGTTTCAAATATTATCGAATAATATAATCTCGAATACATCATTTTGAATATTGTCGAATGATATAATCTCGTATACATCGTCTCAAATTTTATCGAATATAATCTCGAGTATTATCAGTAATACATCTCGAATATGAGCATATATATAACATCACTCGCGGTGGATACCCAAAGAGATAGAATGATCACGGGATCATAGCTCGGGTGAGATACCTGAAGAACGTGCCAGGTATTGGAGAACCTAACATCCAACGCAAGCATGTAGCGACGAACGTTCTCGTCCTCCTTCCTGACATGGTGACGTACCACCTCCGCGGGGGACGCCAGCCTCCGCACCGAATGCTGCCCACGCGCCCGCCACCATAGAAGCTCCGGATCGATGATGGGACCCGGGTTCCTCACCAAGCTGCGTGCCCCTGAAGGTAGCACCTCCCAAGTGATAGATACATCCATTTGACCTACAAGCTTGGGACCAGTTTTTTCGGATAGAGGGAGTACATCACTATTGAACCCCTCCACCCAAGCCTATAGGATCCTCTCACGGGAGCAATCACTCGCCTGCCTCTCTTGCCGCCTACTTACTTTGTCGATGGGCAGTGGGAAGAGAATATCCTCAAAGGCATCCTCTCTCTCTCTCTCTCTCTCTCTCTCTCTCTCTCTCTAATCCATTATCCCTGCATAAAAATGTCGAGATAATGGCTCTAACACTCATGCCCCCAGTTTGAAAATTGTTGGACTATCCTTTACCCATTTATAAGTGACAAACCGCCCCACCACCCTACACATATAACAATAATTCATTATTTAACTACATTGCAATTTTAGTCATGCAAACTGGTACTTGTACCTTAGTGAAGACGATCATCCCACACTATGTGTTGCCAAGTTAGCACTTATCATCGACGCCGCTGGGCTGAAGCCCTCCTTGTTCGACAAGCTGGTGCCCATGAATACAACCCTTAGTCTCACCTCATAGTGGCTGTAGACATGTGAGGGTCTTGTATCATCTTTAGAACATCTTTTTTTTGTCCCGTTGCAACACACAAGTATTTTTGCAATAATTTTTTAATAAATCATAAATTGTTTGTAGATTAAAAAATGTTTGTGATTTGGTAAAAAAACGTTTTCTTAATAAAAAAATGTTTGAAATTTTGGAAATAAATGTTCGGGAAATCAAAAAAAGTCCATGATATCTTGTATTAGAAAATGTTAATGAAATTAAAAAAAGCCAATTCCAAAACATTAATGAATAGAAAAATATCTTAAAATTTTAAGTATGTTCGTGACTTACATATTTATTGATTCATAAAATTTTCGCTGATTTAAAAATGAGAATCCATTTCAAAAAAATATTCGTTAAATACAAATGTTTATTAATTTCAAAATTATTCCACCAATTTCCTGAAAAATGCTCGTCGATCATAGAAATGTTCGCCGATTCAAGAAAATTGTTTAAACACATGTTCACATTTTTTTTGCTAATAGCATAAAATCTTCATGAATTCAAAAAATGTTATTTATTTTAAAAAACTTCAAAATTTGTAAAATTGCTCATAAATTTGAAAAATGTTCATGATTTGAAATATGTTCACGAGACTAAAAAAATGTTCATGATTTCAGAGTGATAGTGTAACTCAAAGATGCAGCAAAATGTGGTCATGGCCATTGGAGACTGTAACCTTTTTTCCCGTTGCGACGCACCGACCATTTTGCTAGTAATTATTAGAAGAAAAAATGACACACGAAGAAAAAACTTTGTCGTTCGATCTCCCGCAGCCCCGCACGATGAAAAAGCGCAGCCTCACCGTATCATAGATTGAGCCGTAGTACTGGAAATTTTCCCGGGTATCAGGTGGAACATTTAGAAAAAAATAATACGCTATATATGTGGCCCGTAATTACTGCATTCTTGCTTGCTGCTCCCTTTCTCTCAGTTTACAAGGCGTGCGTGTATCCCTAGATCATCAATTTGACCAACCTAATACAAGTCATATATTACAAAAAATATACCAATATAAACTTTAGATGTTCTATTTTCAAAAGGTATAACTTTTGTGTTATATAGTTTATATTAGGGTGATAAAATTAGCAACCTAGGTATACGCGTATGACTTGTAAACTGAAACGGAGGGAGTACTTCAAAGGACTAGACAATGCTACAGCCCCACGCAGAACATTCAGTGTTCTGCTAGGACCCTGTGCGTGCACAGTACCTCGAGATAGTGCCTTCACATATAGTGTAAACTTTTGGCGACCGAATATAAATAAAACACATATTTAAAAGTTTTAGAAAAATCTGAAAAAACTTCATGGAAACTTATATGTGTTCCACAGGCGAGTGAAATTTCGTTCAAAATAATTGTGATTTGTGGCCCAACAATAAATAAAAGGGCCAATTTTGAAAATATGTATTCATCTTTTTTTCTGTACGTCACGTGTTATAGTTTAATGCTATTAAATTTTGCACGTACATAGTATACATGTGCATATGTGTTCACAATTTTTTTTAAAGATCACGTTGTGGAATTCTGAATTTTGAAAACGAGCTCTCCGTAGCTCGAGCTCCGTTGGCATTTTCAGCTTGGGCTATCGCTTGTTTTGGTCAGTGTTTCTTAAACTCTCCGCAGGAAAAAAAAAGGGTCAGTGTTCTTGAAAACTAGAGGTCAACTAAAGGTCACGTTGGTATGTGTGTGAAACCGAAGGTGATTCACACGAAAAGAAAACGCTGTCGTTCGACCTTCCGCATACCAGCACGATGAAAACGCCCAGCCGACCCGCTTCCCGGATCTCCTCTCGACCTCTCCTTAAATCCACCAGATCGCAACCCCTTTCCCATCCTTCGCCTCACCTCAGGGCGGCCGATAGACTGCCGCCGCTACCCTCCCACTCGCACGCAGCCGCCACCACCCTCCCGATCGCTCGCCGCCGCCGACCACACCAGTCCCGGCCATGGCGCCGCCGCTGCCCTCTTTCCCCTGAAGACCTATTCATCTTGCCTGAAGCTGATCCTGTGGTCACATCCTGTATGATACCTCATCACTACAACACGTCATCGGCGGTGTACCAGGCGTGCATGGCCCTCTTGGCTGCTTCAAGGGAGGACGGATGATCTGCATCGCACAGGAGCAAACTTGGTAGCGGCTCACAAGGGAGATAATCAGGCGGCGGGGGCGGCTTGTTCATCCAGGTTTGACGATTGATCTTTTCATTATGTAATGTCTCGGGAATGTCAAATCTAAACCTGAACAACTAACCTAAGCATTTATATTGTTCTGAAGTGAACCCCCTAGATGAATGCATGCGCTTGGCCCTGGCTAGAGAAAAGTCCACCTATCCACAGCCCGTTAACCAACTAGATAAGTAGCAGCTTTGATATGGAGGTATTTTTCTTCACTGCGTGTTTTTTCTTATATTGTACTGTACTGTAGTAGCATTTGCTCAATTGCATTGAGAGAATTCATGCTGCTGTGACGTCTGGAGGAGGGCACAACAAGCTAAGGCTACAAGGGATCCTACCAAATTGCTTTAATAGCACCATTTGCAAGCCCTAGAAGGGATCCACACATGACAACCGTGGCTTCTCGTCCGCCTACTATTTGCCGTTGTGACACTGTTGACGGATTAGAGTTCCAGCCGCTAGGCTCGAATGGTAGATGTTACGAGCAACTGTATACGAGTCCCACCCCAATGGATGGCCCTTCTCTATCCTTCTTAGTCGTCCTATTGCACCCGCACAAGCACCATCGAGGTATAGGGTTCTTTTAGATCGATCTATGGTTGAAGTCTAACTTTGACGCAGTCCTACATTCCGACAACTTGTGAGGTTGAGCTCGTACTAAATGGAAAGGCCCGCATCCGCTTCGTGCATCGATTCACCAACCACGGACAAGTTGTCTGCCGTGCAGTCAACATCGTGGCTTGGCTTCGCTTATGCCACTACCACTGCTATCACCATGCTCGTGCCTACCACAACTACCGGCGTCCCTCTAATGCCGCGTGACGACGATATAATGGTGTGTCTCAACCAACAAAAAGGATAGTACCCCACCACGTAAGAACAATGCACTGCTGATCCCTCGCTGCTTCCGCCACCGCAATAGATCACCACGACCCCTCCTCTCTCGCAGCCTGAGCATGCCTACAATTTCGGTGAGACAGACAACATGTTGACGAATTTTTCTACTGTTGATACCTGTTGATGTTTAATTTGTTCATATTTATATTGTAGTGCATAAAAGGACCTAAAAGTTAAATTAGTGTTCAATGGTGACTTAATTAGAATTGATGACTTTGCCTCACCTTTGCGAAATGAGAGTGCAGAAGTGGAGGAAGATGAGGTTGACATCAAGACTACAACAACAAAGAATAATCATCAAATAGTTGCCAATTATAAAATAGGGGGGATGATGCACTAGATAAGTTTTTCTCTTTATGTGGCTATTGGAGGTGTATAATGGAATACTAAAGCCACCATGTGAAGATTGATACGAATCGAACACAAGTTTCACTATCATGCTACTATTGTATAATTCGGATTGTTGCGGTCCAACCACTGGGACACGGACGTCGTGCCTCCAAGTGGAGTGCCACCTAATGACCATGAGACCAATATCCAGACACTATACAAGTAAGAGAAAAGATGAATGGCACAGCTGTTTGGGCCTATTAGCTTGCTTACATAATATCTGAGGAGATTTTAGGGGTCCAAGTCTGGCCCATTTGGTTCCCCTGGTTTTCAAGAAAAAAGTGGACCGCACACTACTAAACACTCATCAACCTATTCCTCAGCGAACACCCGGCCATTTCAATCAAGCCATGCCCAGCCCAACACAGAAACAGCACGGTATTCCTACCTTGACCATGCCACTTGTACGTAGTGGTTTGTACGTGGTCTATTATCCTCAATTTCCCGAATCTCCGTCAAATAGTACCTACTAATTTACAGAATAGTGCTCCAGTTTGAGATAAGATCTACATCAAAAAGATGCACCGCGACGTTGTGATTCCATTCCCTTTACCGGTTCGTAGTTTCATTGAGTAATAATCTTTGATTTCTGGCTTATGTTTGGAGTTTGTTTTACGTTTTATTAAATTGATCACACACAGTTGACCCTTTGAATTTCCTTTAACAATTGAATTCATTTCAGTATTCCACACAATTTTCATGTTGTAATTTTCTCGTTTGGGCGACCATAGATGGACAAAGAAAATTTAATGTTTTCAAGTTTGAATTTATTTTAGATGAATTTCATAAAATTCATGGCACATGGTTGACCATTTGAAATTTCCTTTAACTTGAGCCGATGACCAACTTGCGCCTTCAACACTAGGGGTTCAGGTTTGGAAGTGAATTTCCAAGGTTCACAAACTAGGGTTTGAATGCAAAAATCCTAGGTTAACAAGCCCATAAGAAACTCTGGAGCGATGTCCATGGAGTGAACCTGAATCTCGTCGGGGCGCTAGTGACTTCAATGAATGATTGCTTCATCCGTTGATGCATTCATCGTGGTTTCGTGTGCGCCTCTCCAAACGCCAAAGTTAGAAGTTCACCTATCTCCGGATTCTCTCTCTATCGCTCCAAACTCTATTTGCTCCATCAGATCGATACCTTTGATGTCACATGCTCCGGAGGCTCCGAGGAATGTTATACTAATACGAGTGAGTACTATTATAGCTATTTCATAACCTATTTAGGTGTTGATATTCGAATTACGCTCGGTCCAAAAAGATTACAACTGAGAAAAAGATTCAGGCATTCCTGCCATCATATTTAGATATCATCAGCACCCAAAAAGGACATTTACATCTGCAAGGCTCAAGCTTCTAGCATTACATTACAAGTTACAAAAAGGTAGAAGCATATTTGCCTGCCATGGTACTATGGCATATTTTTCATCAGCGGGTCCTCCTAGTACATTATCATTAACTCGCTTCAACAGAATATTCAGTTCACCGACAATTCATTATGTTCTGAAGTGAACCCCCTGGATAAATGCATGCGTGTGGCCCTGGCTAGAGAAAAGTCCACCTATCTACATCCTGTTAACCAACAAGATAAGTAGCAGCTTTGATATGCAGGTATTTTCCTTCACTGCGTGTTTTTTCTTATATTGTACTGTACTGTGGTAGCATTTGCTCAATTGCACTCAGAGAATTCATGCTGCTGTGACGTCTGGAGGAGGGCACAACAAGCTAGGGCTACAAGGGAACCTACAAAATTCCTGTAATAGCACGATCCGCAAGGACTAGAAGGGATCTCCACATGACATCCGCAGCTTCTCCTCCGCCTGTTATTTGCCGTTGTGACACTGTTGACGAATTTGAGTTCCACCCGCTAGGCTCGAACGGTAGATCTTACGAGCAACTGTTTGCAAGTCCCACACCAACGGATGGCCCTTCTCTATCCTTCTTAGTCGTCCTATTGCACCCGCACAAGCACCACCGAGGTATAGGTTTTGGTTCGATCTATGGTTGAAGTCTAACTTCGATGCAATCCTACCTTCCAAGGACCTGTGAGATTGAGCTCGTGCTGTAAATGGAAAGGCCCGCATCCGCTTTGTGCCTCGATTCTCCAACCACAGACAAATGGTGCGCCGCTGCAGTCAACATTGTGGCTTCGCCTCGCTTATGCCACTACCACTGCTAGCACCATGCTCGTGCCTACCACAACTACCGGCATCCCTCTAATGCCGCCTGACGATGATATAATGGTGTCTCTTGACAAACAAGAAGGATAGTACCCCACCACGTAAGAAGAACAATGTACTGCTGACCCCTCCTCCCCTCTCGCAGCCTTAGCAGGCCTACAATTTTGGTGAGACAGACAACATGTTAGACGAAATTTTCTACTGTAGATATGTGTTGATGTTTAATTTGTGCATATTGGCATTTTAGTGCGTAAAAGGACCTAAACGTTGACTAGTTCATGGCAATGTTCAATGGTGACTTAATTGGAATTGATGACTTGGCCTTCCCTAGTGGAAATGAGAGTGCAGAAGTGGAGAAAGATGAGGTTGACATCGACACTACAACAACAAAGAATAATCATCAAATATTTGCCAATTATAAAATAGGGTGGGGGGGCGCTGATGATGCATTAGATGAGTGTTTCTCGTTATGTGGCTATTGGCACCAATGAACTAAAAGACACATTTTTTAGGTGGATAATGGAATACCAAAGCAGTTTGGGCATATTAGCTTGCTCACGTAATATCTAAGGAGGCTTTAGGGGTCCAAGTCAGGCCCATTTGGTTGCCTGGTTTTCAAGAAAAAAGTGGACCACACACTACTAAAAACACTCATCAAGCTATTCCTCAGCGAACACCCGGCCATTTTAATCATGCCATGCCCAGCCTAACACAAAAGGGGCACGGTATTCCTACCTTGACCATGCCACTTGTACGTAGCGGTAGCGGTTTGTACGTGGTCTATTATCCTCATTTCCCTGAATCACCATCAAAGAATACCTCCTAATCTATAAAGTGGTGCATCAGTTTGAGATAAGATCTACATGAAAAAGATGCACTGCGATGTTGTGATTTCGTTCCCTTGACCGGTTCATAGTTCCATTGAGTAATAAATTTTGATTTATGGCGTATGTTTGGAGTTCGTTTTACATTTTTTTTTCAAATTGATCATGCACAGTTGACCATTTCAATTTCCTTTAACAACTAAATTCATTTCGCTGTTCCACACAATTTTCATCTTGTAATTTTCTCATTTCGACGACCTGAGATGGACAAATAAAATCTAGTGTTCAACTTCGAATTTATTTTAGATGAATTTTATAAAATTCATCACACCTGGCTGACCATTTGAAATTTCCCTTAATTGGGCCGATGACCAACTTGTCCCTTTGAGACTAGGGGTTCAGGTTTGCAAGCTAACTTCCAAGATTCACAAACTAGGGTTTCGATGCGAATATCCTAGGTTAACAAGCCCATAACATACTTTGGAGCGATGTCCATGGAGTGAACCCATAGCTCGCCGGGGTGCTAGTGATTTCAATGAATGATTGCTTCATCCGTCGATGCATCAACCGTGGTTTCGTGTGCGCCTCTCCAAACGCCAAAGTTAGAAGTTCACCTATCTATGGATTCTCTCTCCATCGCTCCACACTCTGTTTGCTCCATCAGATCGACAACTTTGATTTCACATTCTCCCGTGGCTCCAAAGGAATGCTATACTAATACGAGTGAGTACTATAGCTATTTCATAACCTATTTAAGTGTTGATATTTGAATTACGCTCGGTCCATCGCCAGTGCTTTAGATTCTAACCTGTAAATTCCCGGAGATCTTGAACATTCATTCTAGTCAACCTTGATCACATAACATCTAATTCGAATCCTGGTTACGACCTTTTTTGATTTGTGAACAAGCATATTTCAACATCATATTTCGTCCCAACAGGCAAAACAATAAGTGCAAAGCTATTTTGTTTTCACCTTGAGAATATGCAAATGTACAAATGGAAAATGGCGGCAAAGAATATGCAATGTATGGCTATCAGTCCATGAATAAGGCAGCAACACGACAACTAGATGACATATGTTTGTTGCTTTTATTTCACTGTGTGCATGGTGAGCGGGCAAATCACTATATCAATGAGCACACTCATTTCTCAACATCATTCTATTTTTTTTTTGAAAACAGCTTGAACTTTATTAATTAGAAATAATAGTTACATCATCTATCAGAAGAGTTACAAGATTTTCCATGGGCTCCTGTCTCCAATCCCTAGTCATGGAACATTTTGCTAATATAGCAAGCTCATGAGCTACTTTGTTCACTTCTCTATTACAATGTTCAAAATTAGTTTGTGGAAAATCACAGGCCATAAAAAAACAATCCTCAAAAATTGCCGCCGTTGCTCCCGCAGACTCTCCACCGTCTCTTCATTGTGTCAATGACATCCATATTATCAGAATTGATAATGAGACGATTGCAGCCCGTTTTTTGTGCCAACAGTAAACCAAACCTGAGTGATAATGCCTCCGCTGTTTGAGCATCCGCACAATATTGAATCTTCCAATTACCACCTACTATGAAATTTCCTTTGTCATCTCTGATAATAGCACCCGTTGTGCCCCGTAGCTGATCAGGATCAAAAGAAGCATCCACATTCAATTTAACAAACCCCATGGGAGGTCTTCGCCATCCTTCATTCTTTCTCTTTGCTTTAGGTGAGTGGGCATTTACATATATAGTTCGCTGTTATAGCCCTAATCCCCATGGAAGTTTGAGACGCCTCTTGAGACTTACCCTCATGGACTAGTTTCCGTCTATTCCACCATAAATACCAAGCAGCTATAGCGATTAGTTCCCCTGCATTCCGGGAGCCCAAGATAGGTAATTCATGATCAGGCATAAGGAGTAAGAATTCAAGGACTGCGTCTCCTGCACGGTCAATGACACAGGCTTTTTTTACCACTTCGTACAGCCCAAATATTCCCATACTTCTTTTGCCTTCTGGCACAGAAATAATATATGTTTTGTGTCCTCTTGCCCATCCAAACATGCTGGGCATATTGGCTGAGTTTTTATATGTCCGTTGGCCAGTGTAACGCGACACGGTAGAGTCCCGTGGAGCGTCCGACAAATAAATTTTTTAACCTTCGCCGGACAAGCTAATTTCCAGATCTTACCCCAAATAGGATTGACCTTACTTCTACCCATGCCATCTGAGTATTCCAATTTCCTCCCATGCTGCTTTTTCCATTCCTCCACATACGCTGATCGTACAGTGTATAAACCATTTTTTGTATAGCTCCATGCAATAAAGTCTGACATATTGTGCATAGGGATCGGGATCGCTAGGACTCTACGGGCATCAATTGGCCACAAAGTTTGTCTCACCAAATCTTCATCCCAACAATTCGTGATTGGGTCAATAAGATCAGAAACTTTCGTGATTGGATCAAGATCATTCTTGTTGATCAAGCTACTTGCCCATATATTTTCACTAGTGCAGTAAAGCGGCGACTTGGTCCACTAGATCCTTGTGAAACTATATTAGCATAATGTGGTTTTCTCCACGAAGTTTCAACTGAACTGTGGATGCCTGGATGGATGATTTCAAAGTGGTTGAATCGATGGAACTTTAATTCCAACCAGTTTAGTTATTTTCGTCGGTTGTGCATGCTTTGCAGTTATGTTTTTGCTGATATATTGGCGAATTTTTGGTGCGCTCATTGCAAAGTTTTGTTCAGTTACAGTTTATTGTTTGTGTTTCTATGATTAACCGTATCTATTTTTTTATGGAAATTGAGAAGGTAATTTCATCAGTGTTCTGTAAATTATTGATGTTTGATTGTTCCTGTTTCTATTCTTTGCCTTGAGTAGAAATTATCAACTTCAAGTTTATAGGTAAGTTGGAGAAAACCAAGACTACAAATCTATCTCATCAGGAAGATAAATGAAAAATGCTGGGGGCCTTTCTGCCCACGGCCCGGGCAAGAGGGAAGGGATTTCCTTCTTAATTCTTGCTTGATTAGATTGATACATCTCCTCTCTTTATATAGAGAGGTTTACCTGACTCCCAAGTAAGGCTTACTTGACCCCTAAGCAAGCGACTCTTATCTATAATTAACTGGCTATACCGCCAGCCCAGACCCATTAGGCCCATTACGTACTCTAACACTACACCCCACCTGGACATGCAACTTGTCCTCGAGCTGTAGCCTAACCAACTTATAGCCATGACCCGACGCAACACAAACCTAACATCTAAAAACAAGCCTTTTACCTCTCGGCTTATTTTATTACTCTCAACCTGAAATGGGCTGGGACGCTTTATTTTGGACCCCTCAACAAAAAGTGGAAACCATCCGTACGCCGGACGTGCACATGTACAGCCACCTGGATCCCATGGACACCACCGACCAAAGGAGTGCATGTGTATGGCCACCTGGAAGTGGTCGCAAGAGCGACCAGCAGAGGTGCCCTTGCGGCAGCCGATGACGGAAAGCAGTGGTGCCACGCGGTGTGCTCGGTGACACCCTGCCTTCTCCCCGTCGGTCGACTTTTGGTCCACACCGCACAGGGAAGATAGGAGGGCTTGCGATGGAGAATGACGAGGAGGGGTGCGCCCGCCCAACCACCGATGTCGCAGACTTTGAGGTCACTGCCCGCGGGGAAAATAGCATGTCCGCCGACCGTGGGGGAAACCGCATGCCCAAGATCCCCGACGGAGCGGACGAGATCAAGGTCCTTTGTGCAGCGAAGGGCAACTTGAAGGAGTGGTAGCTGCTGACCACGCATCTCCTGCACATGGTGACGCACTAGGAGGCCGCGCACAGTAGCCTGCAGCCTCACCGCCGCTGACATGTGGCGGGTAGCAATCCAAGACGGAAGCGATGACGGCGACGGCGGGAACTTGATCTACTAGATGTGGACGCCTTGGGATGGCGGCGCTGATGGGAACGAGGTCGTCGCAGTCCATCGTAGGGCATCCTATACTGGGCGGCGGAGCTGACCGGCGGTGGCTGCTGCAGCTGCAGAAGTTGCTGCGATGTCGCGCCGGGCAGCAGCAGCAGCTGCTGCGGCGGAGGCCGCCAGGAGCGGCAGCTGCCCCTGCAGCCAGGACTGGCCGGGTGCGGCCCGTAGGACCCGACCAAGAACTGGTGGATCTCCTGGATAGCCTGGGTTAGGTCCCGCAGCACCCTGGACACCGCCTCCAGGGTGAGGACACTAGTAGAAAAAGGGCCTATTGTCCCGGCTCGTAAGGGCCATTTGTCCCGGATGTTGAACCGGGACTAAAGTGTCGTTACTAATGCCCTAGGCCTATAGTCCCGCTTCTTATACAAACCAGGAGAGATGGGCCTCCACGTGACCGGTGCGGCAAGCCCATGCAGGAGGCCCTTTGGTCCCGGTTGGTGGCACCAACTGGGACCAATAGGCATCCACGCGTCAGCATTTCAGGGGCTGGGGCAGGGGGGGGGGTAGGGAGTTTTGCGGGGTTAATTTAGATGTTTCCTATATTGTGTTAGCTAGCTAATTGATAGAGAGAAGTGTCCTCTCTTATCTCGGTGCTTGGTCGACGCTACGTACTATACGTATAGAGAGGATATGCACGCTAGCTAGTTAGCAAATGAAGAAAACAGAAGATCGTCATGAACATATGCATATAGAGAGAAGTGATATCGACCATGTCTCCTTCTCTGAGAGATTTGTCGAACAACAAGTTCTCGTATATCTATCCGACGCTACAGGCTACATATATAAAATATAATTATCTCTTACAATATAATATCCTAATTATATATGAACTCAGGGTCAACATGGTATTCCCTGTCTTTATCAATCACTTGGTCAAGAAACAATGCCGCCAATTCCTCTTGAATTGCTCCCATACGATCTGGTGGTAGGAGTTCATGCCGCATCCGAAATATCTAATTTGAAGAAGGGGGTCAATACATATATATGAATAAATGAAACTCAACACAAAGGATGGTAATAAAATAAAATTGTGAATATTATTATTTGTGCACTTCATATTGTTTGTCAGAGTAGCCCCGCTCACAGGTCGTGTGGCGGATGTACTCACAAACGTAGTATCCATAGTAATCATTCCCTTGTTCCTGCCACAACCACTTTACAAGAAATAGAGGTCAATCAAATTGATAAGCAAGCATGCTAAATGGTATTGATGAAACTAGCGCTTGAATCACTAGGAGATGCGTGGAACATGCTACTATAATATTTACTTTCGGGTGTTTAAATTGTAACTTCTTCAGCAGTTCCGGAGTTTTTGAGGTGAAATTTTCCCAAACCCTGCCAGACAAAGAAAACAATTACTTGATATGAGGAAATGAACAAAGTTGTCGATATGGTGCGATAATGTTCAATTTAACTTACTTCTCTAGAATTTCAGTCATGTCCGCATACTCCTTGGGTTCTTTTCGTCTCGAGTCTAAGACGGTTACTAGTCCCAGCTCAAGCTTAATCTCTAGGAGGATATAGTGGAAGCTGTGCATGCATGCCGAACTCATCAATTACATTACTATAACCTCGACTAATAAGGGAATCCGAATATGCACAAGACACTAACACTCACTTGAAGTTGTAAGGAAAGAGTATTATAGCTTTGTTTTGATTTAATACAAACGATTGTAGCAACTTGGCCTCGGTATCTCTGGCCTGAAATTCAACCATATATGCATCTATGAGATTTGTGTTCATGAACCAAATATCACCAATTTGTCTTTTCTTCAATTCGGCGATCTTCAATCTGTATAATATAGTGAGGATAATTAAAAATACATGCAATGAAAGAGCTGACCTATATATAGAGACTTAATGACAGAAGTAGTACTACTTACAGACAGTAGCAAGTGACCGTTAATTTATCGAGGGCCTTTTGATTGAAAAACTAGAAGAACTCAAATGGAACATGTAATAGATCAATTCCAACGAGGTCATGCTCCTCTTTAACTCTCAACGTCAAAATATTCGTCCGCCCAGACTCTCTGCAGGTTTTCATGTACCAGTCATGGAATCATCGCATCATCGTTGTTAGAGATCTTTCATCTTTGATGAGAGGCTTCCCGTACTCGTATTTGTGTTCGTCCACCTCCAAGAAATCATAATGTACATGGGCAGGTAATCTCCAAGATTGTTATAACCGGGCACCATCCCCGGGTCATTAGCGACGATATTGCTAGACACCTAGAGCGGGGGGAGTGATTGGTTCGCTTGTTCGCCGAGCTGGGCAATTTTTTCCTAGCTCGTCGTTCTTCTAACCTTTGATCACTGTGCCTCCTGAAACTAGTTGTGTTTAGTTACACGAGAGCGGTTGATGATCTCTAAGTTCTAAACAATTTCCTCTCCAGGGACGGAAGCAGCATTGTCTTTTGTTACAGTCAATCTCCACACCGTTATTTCCCTCCTCCGTCCGCTGACGACGGCGCTTTCCTCATGATCAATTTCCTCGACATCGAGAAGTGGGTAATGGAGGGTTGTATGGGCGTCACGCTCGAGGAGATTGGAAGTGTCAACACCTCTGGGTGGGCGCGACACAACTTGAGCACCCGCGCCACCGCCCATCCCCACGTCGGGCCCGTGTTGGGGGAGTCATCTCACTACAAGAAATCTGTTAATACGTGACAGTTCCGTTCCGTCATGGATCGATGAAAAACTGTCAAGGGTGCCCGTCCATGACGGTTTTGAAATCCATCATGTATATCGCGTCATAATTTGACACCGTGCCTTACATGACGGCTCTTGTCCGTCATGGATCTGCCCCAGGCCTGCCCAAGCCCAATCCATTGTGACGGAACAAGCCGTCATGGACCAACGCCACGTAGGATTTTTGATTGCCCAATTCGAATGACGTGGCCATCTATGTGCATATTATTTTCCGTCACAAAATTCATCATGATTGAGCACATTAGCCTATTTCTTTCAACCCAATATTTACCCAAAACGTGTATAGAATAATGCATTTCACAAATACCAATGCTAATTTTTCCCAAGAGAAAGTATTTGCAAAGTGTATAACATTACAGAGTTCAACACAGTATGCTACAATCTGTATGTATCTATAACATAGCAGTTTACAAAATCCTCTACAAAATGATAACTTAGAATATAGATTGACAAAGATATACCACACATCACACATAGGAATGAGTACAATTCATTTTACATCAACAGAACATACAAACTATCAAAGCTGTTATTTAGATTATTGCTGTCGGCCCTCTTGATGGCAACCATCATGTCTTGGCTGATTGTGATGAGCAACACCAAGTATCCCACTTCCCAATCTTACCTGCATATCATACCTAGCATATTTACGACATTTGATACTTGTGATATTAATAGATAGTTGAAACAAGATAGTTAGAACACACGAAAAAAAAGGAATTGCGTACTGTCCAAAGTTCTTAAATCTTACAATTCGTACAAATGATAATAACAAAGTATCTATGCCAAAAACATGGCATCACTAACAAACAGTATGCACGACGCGAAGCCTCTGATCCTCGAACCGGTCGGCGTAAACTTCAAATGTTCGTATGTCAACAAGTTTACACATGAAACTCAAATGTTTATGCTGCAAGTTCATCTGAAAGCACCGACAACAGTAAACAATGCGTAACATATTGTAGTGGTATAGAATCATCAAGAAAATTTAAGAAAATGTCAAAGGAGTGCCATGTAATAAACAATGTATTTACATGGTTACAGGAAACAGACTAGCAGCAATCTGTGAGCACATGTCTCTGTTACATGTGCAACTCTGGCACATACATATAGTTTGACATTTTCTTTCTTTATTAATATACAAGGCAAAGGTTTTCCCTCTTTCGAAATCACATGTCTGGAATAACTACTTACAGCTATCATTGCTAGTGTAATGATAACGACATCCTAATTGTTCTTATATTCAGCTAAGCATAACAGGTGGACACGAGGTATATTAAACTAGCTAAAATCTTAGCAGAGATACTCCAAGCAGAGCCGTAGGTATAACAAGAGGTGTACATATGCTTTAAGCTAGATATATCCTTGATACTTATGAAATCTGTAACTCATACAAGTATAGCATGCTGAGAAAAATCTCTCTTGTTATTTAGCTTCCATTGTTAAAACAGCATGGCAGATATTTAAAATTAAAATATTATCTATAATTTGTTGGGATTACAGTTTTATATTGCTGCTAACAAACAAGTTAGGCAATGGCAGAAGAGTTCGGAATATGTATTTACCTACTGTATTCTGTCACCATGGATTGCCGTTGCAAGGAATCCTCTTTTGTATAGCCAATATCTCAATGAATCAGCTTCTCATTTTGTCTCCATGAAAACCAATGTTAGAGGTTGTTCAGGCTAGACAAACCAGGATACTAGCATTAGAAAAATCTTACAGAATAATACTCCCTCCGTTTCGATTTACTTGTCGTGGTTTTAGTTCAAATTTGAACTAAAACCACGACAAGTAAATCGGAACGGAGGGAGTAGTAAATAAACCCAATTGTTACAATCCAAGATGGCAGCAAATAATGCCTTGCCTGTGAGTACGACAAGGTGCGATGAACAAAATTTGTAATATTTGCTGCAAACGAATGATGTTAGTAAGTACATTTCACGGATCTGACACTAAACTTGTATATGTAATTAGTGCGAGAGCGACAGTAGGCGAGGAGTAGACGAGGAGGACTGATCAACCAAATGATGATAACAAATATAAACTTTGTACATAATATATAACAGAGCAGCAGTGTAATAGCAGCTCTAGTTAACGATCTTACTCTTGGTCAATCGATTGAGTGAGATTACTCAATTACTTTTATTCCACAAACAAGAAAAATTGAAGGAACCAACAAGAGCATCTCATGGGCATTTAATTATTAAATTAGTAGTTGCTTAACTAAGTAGCAGATCTCACAAATTCTACATTGGTAGTGCTCGCACGGTGAGAAAGGAAAAGGAAATAGCCAACAGAACTAGTCTATCGTTGGCTGTAACTTGTGAGTATCAGGAAAACGAAGTTGGCCATATTTTCTGCATCAGATTCAGTCCAAGAGAAATGGATAGCCCCTGGAGAAATACTCAACAGCAGAGCAGCAATCACTTCGAAAGAAAAATAAACAGGGTGAGGGGGTCGACCTTCTTATTCGCTGGGGAATCATGGTCGTCGGGACAGAGGACCTCGTCATCGAGCACGAGCGAGGGCGCCGGTCATCAACGCCCGTCGAACCAGAGAGGCAGGGAGGTCCTTCTGATCTGAATCGAAGAAAAAAAACTTCGATTGAGGATGGGGGAGAAAAGGAAGTGATGAAGGAGACATGAGACGATGGGGGAAGCAGGGAGGGACCTTGTGTGGGGCGTAGACGTCGCCGGCGAAGTCGAGGTCAGGCCTCCCGTAGGTCACGGTCGTCGTCCTCTCCTTGTCCGGCGATTGCTGGTCCAAATCTCCGGAGAGGAGGCAGGTACGCAGCCTGGGAGATAGAGAAGGGAGGCCTCTGCCGGAGATCCATGGTGTGAGCCGTTGTTGTGAGTAGCAGAGGCGCGCCATGGCGGCTAGGGTTGGTCGCCGCTTCCATCAAGCCGCAGCAGCCGTTGTCGCCATGTAGATCTCGGGACGTCATCATCGCTTGGAGGCGGGGAGGGGGAGGTGGAGGCGAAGGACAGGATCAAGGAGAGGCGAGGCGTGGTGGCAGCGGATGGGGAAAGGGGTTGGGGACGGGAGTGACTTAGGGCTAGCTTTTATATGGGGAAAGGTTTAGGGCTTTAGGCGGGCTTTGGCGGGCTTGCGGGTCTATACGACGGGGTTTATGACAGATTTTAAAATTGTCACTGGAAATCCGTCATGGATTAACAGGTTTCTTGTAGTGATCGCAGGAGGGCCCTTAGTCTCCCAGTCCGGGACCATATTTGGTGGTTCAGTGGTTGCCGGTCAGATGCGTTGTAGAGTTTTTCGTTAACAATGGGAGTGCGAAAGAACTAGAAGGGGCGCAAACTAGAAACTAGACGCGCCAGCGCGGACAAGTCCGCAAAGGCATTTATAACTTAAAAACATTCAAAAATATGAAAACCTTCAAATTCAAAATTTAAATTTGAATTTTGATTATTTTTTAAAACAACAAAGGGCAAAACCATGCACATGGGTACATTTGTAAAAACGTTTTGGGATCTTTGACCTTGAGCCGACACAGGTGGAGCGTCAAGCCGCCCTTGCAGTGCTAGAAGCTAGCTAACAGCTAATTGGTTCTCATGAGCTAGCTCACGACGAGGATCTTCAACGAGGTTCTCACAAGCTTACCTGCAGTTAATTGGTTCTCGCTGCATTCGTCCTCCCTCCCTCCGTCCCCTCAACACTCGCAAGCTCCAATCCAATCATCGATGGCCACGCCATCTCCCTCCAGGAACTAACTAATCTAACGGTGAAGCAGGACAAAAGAAAACACAAAGAAAAAAGAACGAGAGAACATGCGGCGGACTAAGCTATACGTAGTCGCGCTTACCGCCTGGCGTCAATGTCGCCTGGGAAGTCGGAAATAGATACCCATTTTGAGGTGGCGGGCAGTTGCGCGAGAACCTGCCCACCCCATCTTTAAATGCCTTTGCGTCCAACTTGCCCAATACCCCAACAAGAGAACTTCTAATCTTGTACGACCCGAGATTCAACGAGACACTATAAATTCAAACAAATTGGCGAACAGAACCACTTGCTAAAAGTTGCAATTTGGACTGAGCTTTCACTATTCAAGTACTTTTAGTAGTATATTCAACGATACTAGAGGACAAGTAAACTAGTTACAAATATGGCATAAAGGTCAAACAAAGGATTACAAAACAATTTTCAAGAAATGTGAAGTTTTGACCCGAGATTCAATTCCCTCCGGGGCCCCATGTCTCCGCCCACTTTTGTCTATCTATCTACCTCGGCCAGAAGCTCTACTCCAGGACGGTTCTACTCGCGCAACCACTCTCGGGAGAAGTGCACGCCCCTGGAGTAGATCTCCTGGCCGAGGTAGTTCACCGCGGCAAGTGCAGATGATCAGACGGGACCACTACTACATTGGCCGCGTCGAACAGAACCCGCTGGCCAAGGACATGCACCAGGCGGTGAACTACCCCGGCCATCGGGAGAAGTGCACGTCCCTGGAGTAGAGCTCTGGCTGAGGTAGTTCACTCCAGCTCGTGAAGAGGATTATACGGGACCGCTACTACATTGGCCGCGTCGAACAGAACCCGCTGGCCAAGGACATGCACCAGGAGGTGCTATACCTCCTACCGGCGAAATGATCAAATTCTTACGGTTGAACCTGCGTTGACCTTCCTGGGTTTTTTCCCATTCCGAAAAAAGTGCCGGTGCGAGACATATCAATGAGCATATTCTATCGACGAAGCAATATTCAGGACATATTCACATCGGGCATTATGAAAGTAACATAAATTCAAAAAAATGTAAAATATGTAAAACTTTCATACTCTCTCCACTCTTGTGTAAGAGATTATGCGTACAAAATTTGAGTTGATTTAGAGGAGATCAAAAAGATCGTTTGGTTACAAAAACTGGTTGAAGTAGGACCAAACAGTCCATTTGTAAATTTGTGATTTTCTCGACCTTCTTAAAATTAGCCCAAATTTGTTTTACATGGTGACCTGTAGGTCAAACAAAGGATTACAAAACAATTTTCAATAAATGTGAAGTTTTGACCCAAGATTCAACGAGACACTATAAATTCAAAACAAATTGACGAGCAGAACCCACTGGCCAGGGCAAAGACGAGCATCACAACTCTGCTGGTGGGAGCACAGAGGCAAGGGTTTTTCCCCATTTTGAAAAAAGTGCCGGTGCGAGTCGAATCTATGAGGGCCGCGGCGAGCAAAACCCACTGGCCGAGGACATGCACCATGAAGTGAATTACCTCGGCCAAGAGCTCTACAGCGGGACAAACATCGCGACCTATAGCGCGTGGGCATACACATAGACACCTCCGCAACGCGGGAATCGTCCTGAGGCACCGCGTCCGGGAAGCAGCTCCGACCATGAGTGACATCTCCTCGATATCGTTCCATGGCCGGAGGAACGGATACAGTAGCCGTAGCGCCGTGTACTTCTCCACATTTTGAATTGCTAAGATTTTACCTAAGAGGCAACGTTTTTACCTTAGATCACCACATCCGGGGAAGCGGCTCTGACCATGAGTGCCATCTCCTCGACATCGTACTGTGGGCGGAGGAACGAATCAAGTAGATGTAGCGCCTGGTGAGCCAATGCCCTAGCTCGCCCCCTGCGTAGAACCACTAGCGCTAGCCACCGCCCCGCCCGCCTTCAGTTCAAGTACTAGTGTACGGCGGCGCCGTGGGACAAGGAGGAGGCCTGCAGAAAATCCATTCTCATGTTCATTGTCCAGTCTCCGCGCTCCCTCGGGGGTGGCGAGCTGGCAGCGGAAAATTGCAGAGCCACTGACTAGGAGGGTTCTCGCGACACTGCTCGCTGGTCATCAACAGTTGTAGGATTACAAAACAATTTTCAAGAAATGTGAAGTTTTGACCCGAGATTCAACAAGACACTGTAAATTCAAAACAAATTGGCGAGCAGAACCCACTGGCCAGGGCAAAGATGAGCATCACAGCTCTCCTCCGCCCACCGACGATGACGCTTTCCTCCTAAGCATTTTCCTCGCCAGGGATGGAAGCAGAATTGTCTTTGGCATTTCCACAATCAAATTTCTGTGTTTTTACAACTGGACTCTCCTGCAAGAAAGCTGCCACCTTGGAACCCTCAGGCTTACTGACCATCTTTCCAGTTGTTATGCAAGCTCAGTAGCACCCCCCCCCCCCCCCCCGCCGAACAAATGCACACCTCTTTGAGCATCGAAAGATAGTACTAATAAACATCACGACCTAAAAACACCGGGGAGGAACTCCGTACAAAACTACAAAGTAGGGACATATGTCTTGCATAACTGACTTCAGACAATGTTTCTCGAAGGTGTTAGGTATGTTCAGGCAGAACATAAAAAAAATAAAAACAACAAAATTGGTAGACATACGTTTCGGCAAGCGATCTGCAAGGTCTACTAGGAATCTCCCAACATTGTCAGCACACCAGCACCATCTCTCACATAATCTTTTGGGTAAGTGCGACCAATTTCCGGGAAATTGCCAAGCTTCCGTCACCAAACTTTTCTCTGCAGCAGCAACTACTTCCGCAAGATAGACGACAATGAACTAGATCGGCCAGGAGATCTACTCCAGGGACGTGCACTTCTCCCGGGAGCGGCTGCGTGAGTAGAACCGTCCTGGAGTAGAGCTTCTGGCCGAGGTAGTTCACCGCCTGGTGCATGTCCTTGGCCAGCTGGTTCTGTTCGACGCGGCCAATGTAGTAGCGGTCCCACCTGATCCTCGGCACAAGCTGCGGTGAACTACCTCGGCCAAGAGCTCTACTCGAGGGACGTGCACTTCTCTCGAGAGCGGCTGCGCGAGCAGAGCCGTCCGGGAGTGGAGCTTTTGATCGAGGTAGATAGAGAAAGTTAGGCAAAAGTGGGCGTAGACGTGGAGACCCCAGAGGGATAGGCCTCCGAAATGTCATGCTTTCTGCATTGCTCGTCGACCTTGCATCGCCCACGGAGAGACGCGGAGGAGGCCACCGACTACCGCCGTGTCAGGGAACTGGTCATCTGCCCGGCTCCGTTCCTCCTCAAGGTACATATCCTAGACTCAAAAGACCTTGCATATCTCCGACATCGACCTCCCCCGGAACACAAGGCATGCTGAACCTGTTGTACAGGATATGGAGGAGCCCAAGGGAGATCGTAGAGATGTTCTCTTCCAGGAGGTGGTGGACCTTCCTTCTCACCAAACTTTTTCTCTATAGCAACAACTGCTTCCGAAAGATAGACGACAGTGAACTACCTCGGCCAGGAGCTCTACTCCAGGGACGTGCACTTCTCCCGAGAGCGGCTGACACAATTACACCATGAGCACTTGTCCTAACTAGTTTTTTTCCTAGCTTCCATAGCACAACCAACAAACACAGCGAAACACAAAGAAATGAACGATAAAAACACGATAAAACAACCGATAAAACAACAGGTTCCTCTTGTGTTCGCCTTATCCAGTGCATCCTCCAGTTCCTTAAGTCTTTTTTCATTCTGGAGTGTGTTCACCAGCTCCTGGAGTCTTCTTTCCCTCAGCTCTCCTTCATGTTCAATCACCTCTGAGCCATGGCCACTGTTCATCATTGGCTCTTGGTTCACCTCGCCCTCCAGCAGATTGGCTACTTTATTCCTACCTCATATCGCTGATTTTAATGGTTGTGTGCTGATTTAATAAAGGTGTGGTGTCCAATGGTTGTGTGCTGATTTAATAAAGGTGTGGTATTATCCATAAAAAAAATTCAAGGACCACACATGCAGCCATCGGCCCATGGGCCATAGCACGGCACGCTGGAGCGCATCTGCTTCGCTTAATGCACGTACGATTTGTACCACCTCGGCTAGCTAGCGAGGAGGAACGAACCTGCGATGCTATAAGTATAGCCGGTCGCTCCAATGGATGCAAAAACTCGTACGCCCTCGGTCGCCCGATAAGTTTCGGCATGGGTCTGCTCTTACATTACACAAATTTACTCGGATGTTATGGTTAAGGGTTTAGGGTTTAGTGTTACTAAATGACTAAACCCTAAACCCTAAACCCTTAATCATGAACCTCCGCGAAACTAATTCAAATTTGTTCAACACTGTGGGGCTGGTAAAGAAATAGAAGTGGGACCTATACCTATAATTTCTTTTAAAAAAAATCTAAGGGTGAATTTGCTGGGCCCATCCGTTGGACGTAATCTGACATGATGCAAGGACAGGTATGTCGTTTGAGCGTGAGATATTTCATTTTTCCATTTTTTTTAAATGGAATCTGGCGTGATATTTTGTTTTTCCATTTTTTCGAAATGGGATCTGGCGTGGTCTAGTAACAGTAATATTCTTCCGAGGTGAGAAATTAAGATGAAACAGAGTAGAGGTGATTACGTGGGTCGGCGGGGTTGAAGCAGAGGAGCACCTGCGCTCGTGCCAGCAACAACATATGAGGTGTGGGATTGCTCCGGAGCGCGGACACATGAAGTACCCAAGTTCAGGGCCCTCCCGGAGGAGGTAACACCATGTTCGATGAATTCACAATCGAATTCGATGAATAAGAAACGATTTCGGTGAAAAAGAATCAAATTCGATAAATATCCAAAATAGTCGCTGCATTCAAAAATAAATGTTTGATCCGATGAATATTTCAACAGAATGCAAATTCATTTGCTTTTAATAAATACAAATAACTTTGAAAAATCAGAAACACTTTGCTTACTTACATTTCCAAATCAAATGAGACCAAATTCCACAGATTTGTAAAAAAACAAAAAAGTCATTGCATTAAAAAACAAAAAAATGGATTCGACGAAAATTTCAACAAAATGCAAATTCATTTGCTCTAAGTGTACCTGGCTTCTCAATTGAATTTAATAAATGCGAATAACTTCCAAATTTCCCAATTTTGGCATTCAAACAACTTAATAACGTAACCTTTCCTTCAAATTGAACATATTAGAAACCAAAAAACTTTTAAATATGCATGTTTCCATAATTAATTATATACACCACGGTACACACAAATATGACAAAAAAAACATACCGCAAAATAGCTAACCGAAAGGCATACGGTTAATTCGGTTTTAAACCAAAATATTCGCCCAAGTCGTAGTGAGATGAGCCAACATCATTGTGACCATTTCATCATCTTCTTGGAGCAGCTGCGTGTCGCACCATGAGGGGGCGGGAGGAGGAGAAGAACGAAGAGGGAGGGGCAAAGGCTCAAACTTATGGAGGGAGCTCCTCCTCCGGTGATGTGGTGGTGCGGTGTGGGTGGAGTGGCATTGAAGATCCCCGGCTACCAAATGAGTAAAGACATGCTGCAACATTAATGGAATCATGCTCTCCACTCTCTGGGCAGTGGGCCAAACCAGATGCGCGACATCGGCAAGCGGACAGACACTCAAAAAGGCAACATCAGTCATTAGCGGCGGTCCAGGATGCCGTGCGTTCCCGGGTCCGTGGAGCACCGCCGCCTCGCTGCTTCTTGTACGTGACCGGACGCAATGCGGGACAGCTGAGGTGCGGCCGTGCTCGATGACCTACCAAACGACATCGTCATCGACAAGATCCTTCTCCTGCCGCCGCCCAGGGAAGTCAGCCGATGTCGCGTCATCCGCAAGTCATGGCGCAGCGCCACCTCCACGTCGGAGTTCATGCTGAAACCCTGCCACCGCCAGCCATCCCTCCCCATCATGAGCGGGAAAAGACGGCTCGCCAGTTCTGTCGTCCCTTTTTTGTATGCCACCGTCATTGTCGCGTGACTGGGTGGTGTGAGGAGCACACCAAGTTTTTGAAATTTGAATTCACCTTCCCCGTCTTTTTGTGCCACCGCCTCCGCCTTGACTGGCGCGGGTAGGGAATTAAGCTGGGCTGCTCGATCGCCCCCCACTATGCAATACCTGCGCCAGTCAAGAAGGGGAAGGTGAATTTGAATTTCTAAAACTTGTTATGCTCCTCACACCACCCAGTCATGCCGTCGGCAATTCATGTTTGCATATTGGGGAGCAATCGAGCAGCCCAGCTTAATTCCCTACCCGTGCCAGTCAAGGCGGAGGCGGCGGCGCAAAAAGACGGGGAAGGTGAACTCGAATTTCAAAAACTTGGTGTGGAATTTCCGGAGGAGATGTTGATTGGGTCCAGTCTTAGAAGCAAGTTCAGTATGATGCGCCACCCGTTGGGCGCAAGCTGGGTCGGAGCGATGCTGAAATGGGCAAGCCCGTCGCAGAAGAATGGGTGAGTTCACAGGCATTAGCAGATGCATCCCATCCAGATCCAAGTACTAGCTTATGTTGTTCCTTGCCAACCTGAAAACCATATGTTTGGCCATATGAATGATGTCTCGCCAGTCAAGGCGGAGGCGGCGGCGCGAGAAGACGGGGAAGGTGAATTTGAATTTCAAAAACGTGGTGTGCTCCTCACACCACCCAGTCATGCCGTTGGCAATTCATGTTTGCATATTGGGGGCGATCGAGCCAGAATACCCCAAACGTCTTCTTCGTGTAAAGCATGATTTGGTTGCCACGGACGAAACTCCGGTCGTGGGTAAAACTGTAGTTGGTGATGAGCTCGGTGATGAGGTTAGGGCATGGGGCGTCGGAGGAGGTGAGGTAAAGGCAGACGAAGTCAAGGTGGCCGAGGGCGTGGAGGCCAGCGTCATGGACGCCGTTCGCCGCCCACAACGCTGGCCTCCGCGCCCTCGGCCTCCTTGACTTCATCCGCGAGACTTATCTCGTGAACTCTAGAGGTCGGGGGACTGAACACCGAACATGCGGAGTTGCCGATTCCGCAAGGATGGAGGTTGCCGCTGATGGTGAAGTGCAGCACAGCCGTTCTCGTGGAAGAACTGTTTTTGTTGAAACCTTTCGCCACTGTTTTTGATGAGAAAGAGACATTTATCCAGTCCAAATCGAAATATTGTGAAGCTGCTGCAGATAGAATGAATAACCATTTTGGAACTGTTGGTTGGTCGAGATGGGTTCCAACATCTTTTTCCAGCGACGAGGGAACGCAGTACACAGCGCGAGGCAATCAATGTTATATGTATCTAGACCATAGCATACCCCATCGAACTGGATGACTTTGATCTCAAACAAGTAGCACACAGTTCCATAGCAAATAACGTAAAAGCAGCACAAGGAACCAAGAAATTGAACCAAAGCAAGACTACTGCTACACAGAAAGAGGCTCAGCTGTTAGTACATCACAGTATTATCACAACCAGGAGACATCTGTTGTCCCATCACAACTACTTCTTCCTTTGTCTCTTTTGTCCAATTCCTGATGCGTCGGCACCTCCCTTCCTTGTCTTCTGTTTCTGAAGTGCGGCTTTTGCAGCGGCGGCTACGGCTTTTGCGGCGCGTGTATGCTTTGATTGATATGATGATTTATTTACTGGTATTTGCAGGCGGGAAGACCTCCTAAGAGGAGCTTGCATGCCGGAAGGAGCATTATCTACAAAAAATAACAAAAACAATAGATTGTTTGATTAGTTAACACAAGAAACATCAACATGACATTTAGATCACCCAAACTATCCGAATACGGAAAGGAGTTACATACCTCTATGTACATTTTCCAAATTTTCACTCCCTTCTCCCTTCATCTCTGCATTCTCCAAATGTTCACAACGGGAAGACCTCCTGAGAGGAGCTTGCATGCGGGAAGGAGCATTATCTACAAAAAATAACAAAAACAATAGATTGTTTGATTAGTTAACACAAGAAACATCAACAGTACACGTAGATCACCCAAACTATCCGAATACGGAAAGGAGTTACATACCTCTGTATATTCTCCAAATTTATTTTCACTCCCTTCTCCCTGCATCTCTGCATTCTCCAAATGTTCACTCTTCTCTTCTCCGTCCAAATGATCACTCGTGCCTGAATCACTCTCTGGAGTATGCAACTGGTCTGGGGGGCATAGATCAGTAAGAGAATCAGTGATTAAAACATCAACAGGACATGTAGATCACCCAAACTACCCGAATACGGAAAGGAGTTACATACCTCTCTCATCTTCTCCCTCCAACTGTTCACTAGTGTCTGAATCTGCATTTGAGAGAAGCAACACAAATTATAACTCATTCAAGGATTTCCAAATAGGTAACTTCTTCGCATCAGGTTTGACGGATCTAATGGATTTTCTTAGGTCTAAAGGTGGAGTAAATAACAAGTATTGTTGTGCGAGCTTAAAATAAGGAGTGGATAAACAAATAAATGAAATGTTGTGGAGAATACCTGTGGCTCTCAGCTGAGGGATTGGTGCTGGTGTAGGCATTGCATCATGATCTATTGCCATTTTGCACTTCTTGCTAAGGTAATCAAATACCGTCTTGAACTCCTGTTTGGTGATTTCGGGCTCATTCTTGTAATAGTCCACGTGTGATATGACCTCCATGAGAATATCAACCTGCCAAAACAAGAATAAGTTAATTTATTGAAGTGACTATTATGGAAAGCCTTACATATAGTGACTAGTATGAAAAGCCTTACACATGCTCTCCGTGTTCGGTCTCTATGCATGGGGTACATGTTGCTGCCAATAGGATCCCCCTCCTATTTGGAAACCAAATATGCCCTTGTGTTAGACAAAAACCACTTCTTTTAGATCTGGAATGCCTCTGTACAATGTTGTCGATGCTCATCAATTTTCTCCATTCGAGCATTTTTCCATGCACGTGCCCACTTGGATACTTCTCTTAGAATTTTATCAATGTTGGTATTACCCTTCCGTGAGTACCTAGTAGACCAAACGTTAATTTGTTGAATATGATAAACTATGATATTAAATAAAGAAATATGAAAATGTTTGATTAACATGAATTACTTGGGGAAGGAAGAGATCTGATTGGACAATGGCAAGGGGGAAGATTGGTAAAGACCAAACTGGCGCATCACTCGATGAGGACAATATTCCTCAATGATGACATCGCAAACAAGTGACGTTTTGGTCAACAAAAGTTCACTATCCCTTGTACACAACGAGGAGAAGGTCTCAGATCGCACAAGATCAAACACCGTAGTGACTTCTGAATCATGGATGGCGTCCCATGCACGCACAAATTCAGGATATGATCGATGAGTATTTTTAATCCATGTCAACTGCAAAAAATATAGCCCTTAGAACAATAGGATATTTACCCTAATGCTCCTATATACAGACAACAAGTACTGATGATTATAAACTATCAGATGGCAGGACCAATAAAGGGTTTGAACAGTAGTAAATGCCTAGTTGGAAAATATGTACCTTACTGAGCCACTTTGTGCCCAAAGTTGGACCATCGGTTTCATCATCCTCGTTCCGATGGTACCGTACATCTCCTTTGGGACGAGGGCATCCAACCTTGAATCGCTCGTACGACCATAACTGGACCAGCATTGGGCATCCAGTTAGTAGAGGGCTCTTGGCTTTAGAAGTGCAGACATTGGACAACCCACGATATGTTGCTACCAACACCGCGGACCCCCAGGTAAACTTTGGAATGCTGCCAATAGGAGAATTAGCCAACAAGAAGGCATATGGCAATATCCAAGTCTGGACTTTGCTGCAATGATTGGCGAACATTACGCTTCCAAAAAGCCACAAAAGGTAGGCTACCAAGTAAATATTCACGGTCTCCTCCTTTGCATCATCGGGCATGAATTTAACCTGCGCTGAACAATTATAAAAAGAACTACTGGAAAAAATGTTTATGTGCCTAAAGGTAAATAAAGCCAACCATACCGAGAAGCGCCCCACCAGCCAGCTTAGCGGTATGCACTTCTCATCCTTGAAACTGACGAAAGGTGGCACGTCCTCTTTCCGCTCAGCTGTGGAAAAACGATCCAGCAATGTGCTCTTCCAGTTATTCCAGTTATTAACTTCATTATCCGCTACCGCATCACCATCCAAAGGGAGGGCAAAGAATTTCTCCACATCCTCGGTGATAGTCATCTCACCAACAGGTAATTGAAAGGTGTTCGTACACTGCCACCTATCAGCTAAAGAACTAAGGAGTGGATGGTCAAAAGGGAAGCGGCACCCATACAAATCCATCATTCGGGCTATTGGTAGAAGACCAGCCGCACTTAACCTACATTAGCAATAGGTTTGAAACAAACTTATATAGACCGGACTCACTTAACCTACATTAGCAATTAATTTGAAACAAACTTAGGGCCAGTTCTTTTGGCGGCTTATTTTTTAAGCCGCCTCCTCCTCGGCTTATCCCATAAGCCGCCTCGCTCATTCATTGGGGATTCTGAACTAATTATGAGATTACTAATCTAGAAGTCTCAACAAATTTTGGGAGTGGCTTATTTTTTAAGCTGGGGAAAGGCAGCTTATTTTTTAAGCTGCCTAAAAGAACTGGCCCTTATTTGTAAATGAAATTCCTTTAAACATACCTCAGTATCCACTTATCACTTATTCCTAGTTTCATTGTCGATCTGCGTGTATGCAGAACGGGAGGATTCTTATGTCTTTCCGCGTACATGTAAGACATGTGTTTCATGTCGGTTCTGTAGCTAAGCAGTTGATGATTAGCATAGAAAGTCTGACCCATAGCACCCATGCCTGCCAACAAAGTAATTATCAAAAACACAAGGAAAGGAGTTAAATGGTACATCAACCAAAATATTTTGCATATCTAAGATTCTAAGCAAAATAATTATCAACAAACACAGGAAAGGAGTTAAATGGAACCCTCATTATCTTCCCCTTCTGAACACTCATTATCTTCTTCATTTTCTTCATGAATATGCCTCCGAGCTATTGAGTGAACAATGCAGTCAACCAAAATATTTATAAATACTAGTTTAATTACTAGTCAAAATTGAATTTACAGAGTAGCTAGTCAAAAGAGATTCCACTCACAACTACTCAAACAAATCTGTGGAATTTAGTGTTAGTTGGTTTGGAAATACTTTTGAAAAGTTCAAAAAGTTTTGGATGGAACATTTTTTTAATTTGCTAGGCTTGTTAAGCAACTGGCGCCGCGGGGCGTTGGATTGACGCGCCGGGTCAGAGCGAAGCGGACGCGCGATAGCGCCCCCCGAACCCTACCTCCCATTTCCCCTCCCCTTCCTTTCTCTCTGCCCGACGCGAGCGACGGGCGCGACGGCGACAAGAGCACGAGGAGGCTCGGCCAGCCAGTGCAGCGGACGGGGAGATCGCTCGGTGCGAGCCTGAGCAGGCCTACCCAACTTAGGTGGCGATCGCGACGCCGCCATGGCCAACGACGACGCCAGGACCCTTAGGTAAGTGTCCACTGCCTCTTTATCTCATTAGATTAGGATAGGGTTTCTCAAATTTAGGAATTTAGGAAATTAGGGTCAGGGTTCCTGAGAATTGGGAAATTTAGGGTTGGGGTTCTTTGATTGAAGGAACTAGGGTTAGGGTTCATCAGTAAATCGAGGATTTAGGGTTAGGGTTTGCACCAGAAACATAAATCCCCACATTCGAATTGCATAATTGAAACCCTAGCTCAATTACTTCATAGTGAGGGCTCAAACTTAGTGATTTCAAGGGCTAAAACATCATCTTTATGCAGTTCTTAAGCAAGAATTTGATCAAAATCATAGCTCCAGCAACAAGAACTTGATCTTGAACATAAATAGGGCTCAAACTTAGGATCATCTAGCTCAAGAATTGAGCCACAGAATAAGAAGATCGGAGATTTGCGCAGAAGTAGAATGGAAGGGCGGCCAAGGTCGTCGAACCCGAGCGCCGCCGCCCTACTGCGCACTGCGCCTCCCTCATGGCCTCTGCCCTGCCTCCACGCCGACGAGGGCACCATCGCACACGGAAACGAGTTACATACCTCTCTCTTCTGCATTCCCCTCCTCCGTATGCATCTGGCTCGATGTCGCCTCCTCCATATTCATCTGGCTCGATGTCGCTCCTCCATATTCATCTGGCTTGGCTTGCCGATGGTCAGCGTGGCGGCGCAGCGGTGGGGGAGGCTAGTGGCGGCGCACTGGTGTTTGAACGGGAGGAGAGAGATAGGAGCGGTGGTGTTTGAATGGGGGAGGCTAGGGTTAAAGAACCAAAACCAAGAGGTGCTTGACAGATAGGGTTAAAGCACCAAAACAAAGAGGTGCTTGACAGATAGGAGCGGAGATATTTCTCAAATTTCGTGTTTTTTGCTGGGTGATGCACGGCATGCATGAATTTAATGCATGGTTTTTTGCTGCTTACCAAATAGTTTTTTACTGCCGTCTCGAAATACTGAATGCGTTGTTTCAAAAATGACTCGTCATAGATTTTTGGCAAAATAGAGTTAACATAATCCAGCACCCCGCCCGTTGTCATGGAGGAGCCTGTTGGCGAGGCGGCGGCCGGAGCTGTTGCCAAAGGCACCGCATGGCCAAAGCGTGCACGAAGGATGATGGCGGGGCGTGACCGGAGTATCAAGGGAGGACCGGTCTGAACAGTTTCTAAAGGCAGCGCACGATCAGAGCGGTTTACCCTAATTACAATGTCTTGATCAGTTCAGTAAGAAAAATGAACTCAGTCCGTTCGGATGGATGTAGCCGTAACAGAATCCTGAAATTCGTTGCCGGCGAGTTCCTCTCCACCGGGGTACTCGCGCGCGCTGATCCGCGCCCGACGCGAGCAACTGTGGGGGAGAGTGGGAAGGGGAGGCGACGCGACGACGGCAGGGTTAGGAGGTTGAAGTGTTGAGTTTGGGCCTCGGATTGGAAGGGAAGAGGGTGGTGGGCTCGACGCAGTCATACATGTCAAAACCACTTGAAATGGTGCTTGGCTTCTCCCAATCAAAGACCATGTGAAATGGTACTTGACCCCTCCCAGGCAAACACCAGTTGAAATGGTGTTGACCCCTCCTAGGCTTGAAATGGTGCTTGGCTTCTCCCAGTCAAAGACCACGTGAAATGGTACTTGACCCCTCCCAAGCAAATACCAGTTGAAATGGATTCTGACAGGTAGCTGGTCGTTACCTGTAGGGAAAGGAAGAAAGGAGCGGTTGACATAAGTAATTGCATAGCATGGCTACTAACAAATACCTAGACATCAACAGAGCATGGTTAAATCAATAGTAACATCATGACATCAACAGAGAATATGTGTGGATTTCTTTCTTAAGTGATTTCTTGCTTATTCAGCAAGAAAATGAGGAAGATAATGAGGGTTCAGAAGAGGAGGGTTCAGAAGAGGAAGATAATGAGGGTTCCATTTAACTCCTTTACTGTGTTTGTTGATAATTATTTTTCTTAGAATCTTATATATGCAAAATATTTTTGTTGATGTACCATTTAATTCCTTTCCTTGTGTTTTTGATAATTATTTTGCTGGCTGGCATGAGTTCTACAGGTCAGACTTTCTATGCTAATAATCAACTGCTTAGCTACCGAACCGACATGACACAGGTCTTACATGTACGTGGTAAGACATAAGAATCCTCCCATTCTGCGCACACGCGGATCGACAATGAAACTAGGAATAAGTGATAAGTGGATACCGAGGTATGTTTAAAGGAATTTCATTTACGAATAAGTTTGTTTCAAATTAATTGTTAATGTAGGTTAAGTGAGTCCGGTCTAAATAAGTTCGTTTCAAACCTATTGCTAATGTAGGTTAAGTGCGGCTGGTCTTCTACCAATAGCCCGAATGATGGATTTGTATGGGTGCCGCTTCCCTTTTGACCATCCACTCCTTAGTTCTTTAGCTGATAAGTGGCAGCGTCTGAACACCTTTCATTTACCTGTTGGTGAGACGACTATCACCCTTGAGGATGTGGAGAAATTATTTGCCTTCCCTTTGGATGGAGATGCAGTGGCGGATACTGAAGTTAATAACTAGAATAACTGCAAGAGCACATTGCTGGATCATTTTTCCACAGCTGAGCGGAAAGAGGACGCTCCACCTTTCATCAGTTTCAAGGATGAGAAGTGCATACCGCTAAGCTGGCTGGTGGAGCGCTTCTCGGTATGGTTGGCTTTATTTACCTTTAGGTACATAAATATTTTTTCCAGTAGTTCTTTTTATAATTGTTCGGCGCAGGTTAAATTCATGTGCAATGATGCAAAGGTGGAGACCGTGAATATTTACTTGGAGGCCTACCTTTTGTGGCTTTTTGGAAGCGTAATGTTCGCCAATCATTGTAGCAAAGTCCAGACTTGGATATTGCCATATGCCTTCTTGTTGGCTAATTCTCCTATTGGCAGCATTCCAAAGTTTACCTGGGGGTCCGCGGTGTTGGTAGCAACATATCGTGGGTTGTCCAATGTCTGCACTTCTAAAGCCAAGAGCCCTCTACTAACTGGATGCCCAATGCTGGTCCAGTTATGGTCGTACGAGCGATTCAAGGTTGGATGCCCTCGTCCCAAAGGAGATGTACGGTACCATCGGAATGAGGATGATGAAACCGCTGGTCCAACTTTGGGCACAAAGTGGCTCAGTAAGGTACATATTCTCCAACTAGGTATTTAATACTATTCAAACCCCTTTATTGGTCCTGCCATCTGATAGTTTATAATCCTCAGTACTTGCTGTCTGTATATAGGAGAATTAGGCTCCATATCCTATTGTACTAAGGGCTATATTTTTTGCAGCTGACATGGGTTAAAAATACTCGTCGATCATATCCTGAATTTGTGCGTGCATGGGACGCCATCCATGATTCAGAAGTCACTTGGGTTGTTGATCTTGTGTGGCCTGAGACCTTCTCCTCGTTGTGTACAAGGGATAGTGAACTTTGGTTGACCAAAACGTCACTTGTTTGTGATGTCATCATTGAGGAATATTGTCCTCATCGAGTGATGCGCCAGTTTGGTCTTTACCAATCTTCACCCTTGCCATTGTCTAATCAGATCTCTTCCTTCCCCAAGTAATTCATGTTAATCAAACATTTTCATATTTCTTTATTTAATATCATAGTTTATCATATTCAACAAATTAACGTTTGGTCTACTAGGTACTCACGGAAGGGTAATACCAACATTGATAAAATGCTAAGAGAAGTATCCAAGTGGGCGCGTGCATGGAAAAATGCTCGAATGGAGAAAATTGATGAGCATCGACAACATTGTACAGAGGCATTCCAGATCTAAAAGAAGTGGTTTTTGTCTAACACAAGGGCATATTTGGTTTCCAAATAGGAGGGGGATCCTATTGGCAGCAACATGTACCCCATGCATAGATACCGATCACGGAGAGCATGTGTAAGGCTTTTCATACTAGTCACTATATGTAAGGCTTTCCATAATAGTCACTTCAATAAATTAACTTATTCTTGTTTTGGCAGGTTGATATTCTCACGGAGGTCATATCACACGTGGACTATTACAAGAATGAGCCCGAAATCACCGTACAGGAGTTCAAGACGGTATTTGATTACCTTAGCAAGAAGTGCAAAATGGCAATAGATCATGATGCAATGCCTACACCAGCACCAATCCCTCAGCTGAGAGCCACAGGTATTCTCCACAACATTTGATTTATTTGTTCTCCACTCCTTGTTTTAAGCTCGCACAACAACACTTGTTATTTGCTCCACCTTTAGACCATAGAAAATCCATTAGATTCGTCAAACATGATGCGAAGAAGTTACCTATTTGGAAATCCTTGAATGAGTTATAATTTGTGTTGCTTCTCTCAAATGGAGATTCAGACACTAGTGAACATTTGGAGGGAGAAGATAAGAGAGGTATGTAACTCCTTTCCGTATTCGGATAGTTTGGGTGATCTACATGTCCTGTTGATGTTTTAATCACTGATTCTCTTACTGATGTATGCCCCCAGATTAGTTGCATACTCCAGAGAGTGATTCAGGCACCAATGATCATTTGGAGGGAGAAGATAAGAGTGAACATTTGGAGAATGCAGAGATGCGGTGAGAAGGGACTGAAAATTTGGAGAATGTACAGAGAGGTATGTAACTCCTTTCCGTATTCGGATAGTTTGGGTGATCTACATGTCCTGTTGATGTTTCTTGTGTTAACTAATCAAACAATTTATTGTTTTTGTTATATTTTTGAAGATAATGCTCGTTCCCACATGCAAGCTCCTCTCAGGAGGTCTTCCCGCCTGCAAATACCGGTAAATGAATCATCATATCAATCAAATCATACACGCGCCGCAAAAGCCAAAGCCGCCGCCGCAAAAGTCGCACTTCAGAAACAGAAACAGAAGACAAGGAAGGGAGGTTGTGATGGGACAACAGATGTCTCCTGGTTGTGATAATACTGTGATGTACTAACAGCTGAGCCTCTTTCTGTGTAGCAGTAGTCTTGCTTTGGTTCAATTTCTTGGTTCCTTGTGCTAATTTTACGTTATTTGCTATGGAACTGTGTGCTACTTGTTTGAGATCATAGTCAACCAGTTCGATGGGTATGCTATGGTCTAGATACATATAACGTTGATTGCCTCGCACTGTGTACTGCGTTCCCTCGTCACTGGAAAAAGATGTTGGAACCCAGCTCGACCAACCAACAGTTCCAAAATGGTTATTAATTCTATCTGTAGTAGCTTCACAATATTTCGATTTGGACTGGATAAATGTCTCTTTCTCATCAAAAACAGTGGCGAAAGGTTTCAACAAAAATAGTTCTTCCGCGAGAACGGCCATGCCGCACTTCATCATCGGCGGCAACCTCCATCCTTGCGGAATCGGCAACTCTGCATGTTCGGTGTTAAGTCCCCTGACCTCTAGAGTTCACGGGAGAAGTCTCGCAGACGAAGTCGAGGAGGCCGAGGGCGCGGAGGCCAGCGTTGTGGGAGGAGGACGGCGCCCACGACGCTGGTCTCCACACCCTCGGCATCTTCGACTACGTCTGCCTTGACCTCACCTCCTCCGACGCCCCATGCCCCGACATCATCACCGAGCTCATCACCAACTACAGTTTTCCACACGACCGGATTTTCGTCCATGGCAACCAAATCATGCTTTACATGGAGAAGACGTCTGGGGTATTCTGGCTCGATCGCCCCCCAATATGCAAACATGAATTGCCGACGGCTTGACTGGTGGTGTGAGGAGCACACCAAGTTTGTGAAATTCAAATTCCCGCCTTTTCGCGCCGCCGCCTCTGCCTTGACTGGCGAGACATCATTCAGATGGCCAAACATATGGTTTTCAGGTTGGCAAGGAACAACATAAGCTAGTACTTGGATCTGGATGAGGTGCATTTGCTAATGCCTGTGAACTCACCCATTCTTCTGCGACGGGCTTGCCCAGCATCGCTCCGACCCAGCTTGCGCCCAATGGGTGGCTCATCATACTGAACTTGTTCTAAGACTGGACCCAGTCAATATCTCCTCCGGAAATTCCACACCAAGTTTTTGAAATTCGAATTCACCTTCCCCGTCTTTTTGCGCCGCCGCCGCTGCCTTGACTGGCGTGGGTAGGGAATTAAGCTGGGCTACTCGATCGCCCCCCCAATATGCAAACATGAATTGCCGACGGCATGACTGTGTGGTGTGAGGAGCACACCAAGTTTTTGAAATTCAAATTCACCTTCCCTGTCTTTTCGCGCCGCCGCCTCCACCTTGACTGGCGTAGGTAATGCATATTGGGGGGCGATCGAGCAGCCCAGCTTAACTCCCTACCCTCGCCAGTCAAGGCTGAGGCGGCGGCGCAAAAAGACGGGGAAGGTGAATTCAAATTTCAAAAACTTGTTGTGCTCCTCACACCACCCAATCACGCGACAATGACGGTGCCATACCAAAGAGGGACGAGCAAACTGGCGAGCCGTCTTTTCCCGTCGATGATTTGGAGGGATGGCTGGCGGTGGCGGCGTTTCAGCATGAACTCCGGCGTGGAGGTGGCGCTGCACCATGACTTGCGGATGACGCGACATCGGCCAACGTCCTTGGGCGGCAGCAGGAGACGGATCTTGTCGATGACGACGTCGTTCGGCAGGTCATCGAGCACGGCCGCACCTCAGCTGTCCTGCATTGCGTCTGGTCACCTACAAGAAGCAGTGAGGCGGCGGTGCTCCACGGACCCGAGAACGCACGACATCCTTGACCGCCGCTAATGACCGATGTTGTCTTTTCGAGTGTCTGTCCGCGAGCCGATGTCGCGCATCTGGGTAAGCCCACTGCCCAGAGAGCAGAGAGCGTGTTTCCATTAATGTTGCAGCCTATCTTTACTCGTTTGGTAGCGGGGGCTCTTCAGTGCCACTCCACCAACACCGCACCACCACTGCACCGGAGGAGGAGCTCCCTCCATAAGTTCGAGCCTTTGCCCCCCCCTCTTCATTCTTCTCCTCCTCCCGCCCCCTCGTGGTGCGACCAGCAGCTGCTCCAAGAAGATGATCAAATGGTCACTATGATGTTGGCTCATCTCACTACGACTTCGGCGAATATTTTGGTTTAAAACCGAATTAACCGTATGCCTTTCGGTTAGCTATTTTGTGGTATGTTTTTTTGTCATATTTGTTTGTGCCGTGGTGTAAATAATTAATTACGGAAACATGCATATTTAAAAGTTTTTTGGTTTCTAATATGTTCAATTTGAAGGAAAGGTTACATTACTAAGTTGTTTGAATGCCAAAATTGGGAAATTTGGAAGTTATTCGCATTTATTAAATTGAATTTAGAAGCAAAGTACACTTAAAGCAAATGAATTTGCATTTTGTTGAAATTTTCGTTGAATCAATTTGTTTTTTTAATGCAATAACTATTTTGTTTTTTTACAAATATGTGGAATTTGGTCTCATTTGATTTGGAAATGTAAGTAAGCAAAGTGTTTTTGATTTTTCAAAGTTATTTGTATTTGTTAAAAGCAAATGAATTTGCATTCTGATGAAATATTCATCGGATCAAACATTTATTTTTGAATGCAGCGACTATTTTGCATATTTATCGAATTTGATTCTTTCTCACCGAATTTGTTTCTTATTCATCGAATTCGATTGTGAATCAACGAACAAGGTGTTACCTCCTCCGAGAGGGCCCTGAACCTGGGTACTTCGCGTCACCGCGCTCCGGCGCAATCCCACACCTCATATGTTGTTGCTGGCACGAGCGCATGTGCTCCTCTGCTTCAACCCCGCCGACCCACCTAATCTCCTCTATTCTGTTTCATCTTAATTTCTCACCTCTGACGATATTACTGTTACTAGACCATGCCGGATCCCATTTCAAAAAATAAATGGAAAAACGAAATATCACGCCAGATCCCATTTTGAAAAAAATGGAAAAACGAAATATCTCGCGCTCAAACGACATACCTATCCTTGCATCATGTCAGATTACATCCGACGGATGGGCGTAGCAAATTCACCCTTAGATATTTTTAAAAGAAATTATAGGTATAGGTCCCACTTTTATTTATTTACCGGCCCCACAGTTTTGAACAAATTTGAATTAGTTTCGCAGAGGTTCATGATTAAGAGTTTAGGGTTTAGAGTTTAGTCATTTAGTAACAGTAAACCCTAAACCCTTAACCATAACATCCGAGTAAATTTGTGTAATGTAAGAGCAGACCCATGCCGAAACTTATCGGGCGACCGAGGGCGTACGAGTTTTTGCATCCATTGGAGCGACCGGCTATACTTATAGCATCGCAGGTTCGTTCCTCCTCGCTAGCTAGCCGAGGTGGTACTAATCGTACGTGCATGAAGCGAAGCAGATGCGCTCCAGCGTGCCGTGCTATGGCCCATGGGCCGATGGCTGCATGTGTGGGCCTTGAACTTTTTTAATGGATACCACCTCACCTTTATTAAAACAGCACACAACCATTAGACACCACACCTTTATTAAATCAGCACACAACCATTAAAATCAGCGATATGAGGTAGGAATAAAGTAGCCAATCTGCTGGAGGGCAGGGTGAACGAAGAACCAATGATGAACAGTGGCCATCGCTTAGAGGTGATTGAACTTGAAGGAGAGCTGAGGGAAAGAAGACTTCAGGAGTACGTGAACACACTCCAGAATGAAAAAAGACTAAAGGAACTGGACGATGCACTGAAGAAGGCGAACGCAAGAGGAACGCGTTGTTTTATCAGTTGTTTTATCGTGTTTTTATGGTTGATTTATTTGTGTTTCGCTGTGTTTGTTGGTTGTGCTATGGAAGCTGGGAAGAAAACTAGTTAGGACAAGTGCTCATGGTGTAATTGTGTCAGCCGCTCTCGGGAGAAGTGCACGTCCCTGGAGTAGAGCTCTTGGCCAAGGTAGTTCACTGTCGTCTATCTTTCAGAAGCAGTTGTTGCTATAGAGAAAAAGTTTGGTGAGAAGGAAGGTCCACCACCTCCTGGAAGAGAACATCTCTACGATCTCCCCTGGGCTCCTCCATATCCTGTACAACAGGTTCAGCATGCCTTGGGTTCCGGTGGAGGTCGATGTCGGAGATATGCAAGGTCTTTTGAGTCTAGGATATGTACCTTGAGGAGGAACGGATCCGGGCAGATGACCAGTTCCATGACACGGCGGTAGTCGGTGGTCTCCTCCGCGTCTCTCCGTGGGCGATGCAAGGTCGACGAGCAATGCAGAAAGCATGACATTTCGGAGGCCTATCCCTCTGGGGTCTCCACGTCTCCGCCCACTTTTGCCTATCTTTCTCTGTCTACCTCGGTCAAAAGCTCTACTCCGGGACGGCTCTGCTCGCGCAGCCGCTGTCGAGAGAAGTGCACGTCCCTCGAGTAGAGCTCCTGGCCGAGGTAGTTCACCGCAGCTCGTGCCGAGGATCAGGTGGGACCGCTACTACATAGGCCACGTCGAACAGAACCAGCTGGCCAAGGACATGCACCAGGCAGTGAACTACCTCGGCCAGAAGCTCTACTCCAGGATGGTTCTACTCACCCAGCCGCTCTCGGGAGAAGTGCACGTCCCTGGAGTAGAGCTCCTGGCTGAGGTAGTTCATTGTCGTCTATCTTGCGGAAGCACTTGCTGCCGCAGAGAAAAGTTTGGTGATGGAAGCTTGGCAATTTCCCGGAAATTGGTCGCACTTACCCAAAAGATTATGTGAGAGATGGTGCTAGTGTGCTGACAATGTTGGCAGATTCCTAGTAGACCTTGCAGATCGCTTGCCGAAACTTATGTCTACCAATTTTGTTGTTTTTATTTTTTTATGTTCTGCCTAAACATACCTACCAGCTTCGAGAGATATTATCTCAAGTCAGTTATGCAAGACATATGTCCCTACTTTGTAGTTTTGTACGGAGTTCCTCCCGGTGTTTTTAGGTCGTGATGTTTATTAGTACTATCTTTCGATGCTCAAGGAGGTGTGCATTTGTTCGGGGGTGGTGCAACTGAGCTTGCATAACAACTGGAAAGATGGTCAGTAAGCATGAGGGTTCCAAGGTGGCAGCTTTCCTGCAGGAGAGTCCAGTTGTAAAAACACGGAAATTTGATTGTGGAAATGCCAAAGACAATGTTGCTTCCATCCCTGGCAAGGAAATTGTTCAAGAGGAAAGCGTCGTCGTCGGTGGGCGGAAGAGAGCTGTGATGCTCATCTTTGCCCTAGCCAGTGGGTTCTGCTCGCCAATTTGTTTTGAATTTATAGTGTCTCGTTGAATCTCGGGTCAAAACTTCACATTTCTTGAAAGTTGTTTTGTAATCCTACAACTGTTGATGACCAGCAAGCAGTGTCGCAAGAACCCTCCTAGTAGTGAGGAGTTGGTGGTTCTGCCATTGTCCGCTGCCAGCTCGCCACCCCTGAGGGAGCGGGGAGACTGGACACTGAACATGAGAATGGATTTGCTGAGGCCTCCTCCTTGTCCCGCGGCGCCGCCGTCAGTCAGTTTGGTTGTCTGTGTGGTAGTACACTAGTACTTGAACTGAAAGGCGGGCGGGGCGGTGGCTAGCACTAGTGGTTCTATGCTGGGGGCGAGCTAGGGCATTGGCTCACCAGGCTCTACATCTACTTGATTCGTTCCTCCGCCCACAGTACGATGTCGAGGAGATGGCACTCATGGTCGGAGCCGCTTCCCCGGATGCGGTGATCTAAGGTAAAAACGTTGCCTCTTAGGTAAAATCTTAGCAATTCAGAAACGTGGAGAAGTACACGGCGCTACGGCTACTGTATCCGTTCCTCCGGCCATGGTACGATATCGAGGAGATGTCACTCATGGTCGGAGCTGCTTCCCCGGACGCGTTGCCTCAGGACGAGTCCCGCGTTGCGGAGGCGTCTATGTGTATGCCCACGCGCTAGAGGTCGCGATGTGTGTTCCGTTGTAGAGCACCTGGCCGAGGTAGTTCACTTCATGGAGCATGTCCTCGGCCAGCGGGTTTTGCTCGCCGCGGCCCTCATAGATTCGACTCGCACCGGCACTATTTTCAAAATGGGGAAAACTCCTTGCCTCTGCGCTCCCACCAGCAGAGTTGTGATGCTCGTCTTTGCCCTGGCCAGTGGGTTCTGCTCGTCAATTTGTTTTGAATTTATAGTGTCTCGTTGAATCTTTGGTCAAAACTTCACATTTCTCGAAAATTGTTTTGTAATCCTTTGTTTGACCGACATGTCACCATGTAAAACAAATTTGGGCTAATTTTAAGAAGGTTGAGAAAATCACAAATTTACAAATGGACCAAACAATTTTTCTGACCTCCTCTAAATCAACTCAAATTTTGTACACATAATCTCTTACACAAGAGTGGAGAGAATATGAAAGTTTTACATATTTTACATTTTTTTGAATTTATGTTACTTTCATAATGCCCGATGTGAATTAGTCCTGGATATTGCTTCTCGATAGAATATGCTCATTGATTTGTCTCGCACCGGCACCTTTTTCGGAATGGGAAAAAACCTAAGAAGGTCGACGCATGTTCAACCGTAAGAATTTGATCATTTCGCCGGTAGGAGGTATAGCACCTCCTGGTGCATGTCCTTGGCCAGCGGGTTCTGTTCGACGCGGCCAATGTAGTAGTGGTCCCGTCTAATCCACTTCACGGGCTGGAGTGAACTACCTCAGCCAGAGCTCTACTCCAGGGACGTGCACTTCTCCCGATGGCCGGGGTAGTTCACCGCCTGGTGCATGTCCTTGGCCAGCGGGTTCTGTTCGACGCGGCCAATGTAGTACCGGTACCGTCTGATCCTCTGAACTACCTCGGCCAGGAGCTCTACTCCAGGGGCGTGCACTTCTCCCGAGAGTGGTTGCGCGAGTAGAACCGTCCTGGAGTAGAGCTTTTGGCCGAGGTAGATAGATAGACAAAAGTGGGCGTAGACATGGGGACCCCGGAGGGAATTGAATCTCGGGTCAAAACTTCACATTTCTTGAAAATTGTTTTGTAATCCTTTGTTTGACCTTTATGCCATATTTGTAACTAGGTTACTTGTCCTCTAGTATCGTTGAGTATACTACTGAAAGTACTTGAACAGTGAAAGCTTAGTCCAAATTGCAACTTTTAGCAAGTGGGTTCTGTTCGCCAATTTGTTTGAATTTATAGTGTCTCGTTGAATCTCGGGTCATACAAGATTAGAAGTTCTCTTGTTGGGGTATTGGGCAAGGTGGCTGCAAAGGCATTTAAAGATGGGGTGGGCTGGTTCTCGCGCAACTGCCCGCCACCTCAAAATGGGTATCTATTTCTGACTTCCCAGGCGACATTGACGCCAGGCGGTAAGCGCGACTACGCATAGCATATTCCGCCGCATGTTCTCTTGTTCTTTTTTCTTTGTGTTTTCTTTTGTCCTGGTTCACCGATAGATTAGTTAGTTCCTGGAGGGAGATGGCGTGGCCATGGATGATTGGATTGGAGCTTGCGAGTGTTGAGGGGACAGAGGGAGGGAGGACGAATGCAGCGAGAACCAATTAACTGCAGGTAAGCTCATGAGAACCTCGTTGAAGATCCTCGTTGTGAGCTAGCTCATGAGAACCAATTAAATGTTAGCTAGCTTCTATCTCCCCGGCCGCCGCCAGGAGCTCGTCCAAGTGATAATCAGCCAGTCAACCCTACGCTGGGTCTGCTAGCCGGTGCTTGATCCCTCCAAGTCAAACACCAGGCGAAATGGTGCTTGACCCCTCGCAGACAAAGATCTCGCGAAATGGTCGTTGACATCAGCCAGTCAACCCTAACTCTGGGTCCGCAAGCGTGCATAAATAAGTAGTTTTTTTTCCAGGAGACCTCGATTTGGTTGCCACAGACGGAGCTTGGGTTGTAGGGAAAACTGAAGTCGGCAATGAGCTCGGCGACGAGGTCGAGGCGCGGTGCACCGGAGGAGGTGAGGTCGAGGCGGATGAAGTCGAGCAGGCCGAGGCGCGGAGGCCAGCGTCGTGGGCGGCGGGCCGCGGGCGGTTCAAGGAGGCGAAGGTTGGCGCGGACCAGTCGGAGCCGCGGCTATGACGTGTGGCGTCTAGCACTGCTATTTTCCCTGTAGACTGGGCTGCGGGATTCACGGCCTCGGCCACCGGGGAGCGCCACAATTGGACGGTGCAGGGAAGTACTTGGTTGAGGGAGTGAATCTGGGTAAGTGTTGTGCTTGGTGTTAGGTGTTAGTTGTCTCCGACACGCTATCTTATCCCTCTCCAGTAGACGGAAGTTATAGAGTGTCTCTATAGGTTGTTTAGTGCTGCTGCTGCCGCTCAGTCCACCTTCCCTTCATTTTGGTAGTCTTTGTGTTGGTATCTTTTGAGCATTGCTTGCCAGGCGGTTGTTCCTGACCCATCTTTGGGCTGTACTACCAGATGAAATGGTGCTTGATCCCTCCCAGGCAAAAACCAAGTGAAATGGTGCTTGGTTTCTCCTAGTCAAAGACCACGTGAAATGGTGCTTGGCTTCTCCTAGTCAAACACCTGTTGAAATGGTGGATTACCCCTTCCAGGCAAAAACCACGTGAAATGGTCGTTGACATCAGCCAGTCAACCCTAACGCTGGTTCTGCTGACCTGCAACAAGTAGGGGGGTCTTTTCGGGAGGCAGAGCGCCTTGCGGAATGTTCTCTAGGAGACCTCGATTTGGTTGCCACGGACGAAGCTCCGGTGGTGGGGAAAACTGTAGTCGGTGATGAGGTCGGGGCGCGGTGCACTGGAGGAGGTGAGGTCGAGGCGGACGAAGTCGAGCAGGCCGAGGGCGTGGAGGCCAGTGTCATGGGCGGCGGATGGTGCCGCGGGCGGTTCAAGGAGGCGAAGGTTGGCGCGGACCCGTCGGAGCCGCGGCTATGACGTGTGACGTCCAGCCCTGCTATTTTCCCCGTAGACTGGGCTACGGGATTTATGGCCTCGGCCACCGGGGAGCGCCACAATCGGACGGTGCTGGGAAGAGAGATGTTATATACAGCTTGTGAGCACAAAGGCGATGGATGCCTCGGGGAAAAATGAAATGGTTCTTGGCTTCTTCATGTCAAAGGCCACGTGAACTGGTGCTTGACCCCTCTACGTCAACCACCAGATGAAATGGTTCCTGGATTCTCCAAGTCAACCACCAGATGAAATGGTTCTTGGATTCTCCAAGTCAAAGACCACGTGAAACGGTGCTTGATCCCTCCAAGTCAAACACCAGGCGAAATGGTGCTTGGCCCCTCCCTACCAAAACTGGCTTAAGTGAGACCAAACAGTCCGCAATTGATTTTTTCGACTATCTCCAAATCATCCCAAATTTGTTTTTGGGATGATTTGGAAATGGTCGAAAAAATCACTTGCTTAGGAACGGACCGTGTGGCCTCACTTAAGCCAGTTTTTGTAAGCAAGTGATTTTTTCGACCTTCTCCATATCAACTCAAATTTTGTACATGATCTCTTACACAAGCATAGAGAGAATATGAAGGTTTTACAATTTTTTGATTTTTTTAAATTTACCGCAGATCAGGCAGCCGCGAGCTGGTTGAAGTTGGTTCTAGCCGCCGCGGCGTGCATCGTGACGGCCGTGATGTCGTATGCCGTGGTCGTGTCCTCGGCGGTGTCGAAGATGCCCAACCATCTCTGCATTTGGCCGCAGCGTCAAGGATCTTGGCCCGGAACTTGCCGCTGTGTCGGTGGGACACGCTGAAGAACTCGGTCCCGACGTCCGCCCTCGGCTTCCTCCTCCCCTTGCTGGCGCGCAGTGTTAAATTGTGATCCAAATTCTACCGTATTGGACTAGACATAGTACATACGGTGTGGGCCTTTGCGTTGGTACCGACGCGTATGAGTACAACTCGTTTACTTGTCCTCTAAGGACTCTCATGTATTGCTCTCATATATACCCCATGTAGTCGCACCTCAGACTGTCTGTCGTCTCGTGCTTGTAATACTCCTCCTTATAGTGATTGCGCCTTCGTGCGTCCGTGGTTTTTCTCCCGCAAGGGTTTCCACGTAAAAATCTTTATCTCTCTGTCTCGTTTATTTCTCGTTATTATCTAACAAATGGTATACAGAGCCAAGTCTACAGATACGAGATTTGAGACGAGAGAGGTTTAGGTTACGTGTGCCGCCGCACACGTCTCTGGCGATCAGAGGAATCCAAAGTCGGATCGAGATCTGCTGGTGAGCCGAGACCGACAGGAGTTTCATCACGGCCACATATTCCCGTCTACGTACAGGCTTTAAGTTCCGAGGCAGCCGCTAGTACTTTTCACCGCGAAGCCATATCGTGGAGCAACTATCATCCGAGTTGCTGCTGGTGCTAATCATAGCAACCAGCTTCAAGTCCCGAGGAGATTATGCGTTGCTGCTACCACTACTCATGCGATTTTAATTGATCGCTAGTGCTACTAGTGCTTCCCACGATCGAAGCCAATTTCATCTACAGAGTACTAGTTGGGTCCTGTTCACGTGAAGACAAGAGTGTGCTAGTTCTGGCTCCTGTGTTTTCAACTCCAGTCGCTACATCTACTCCAGAAAGCTACCAGGTGCTATTTATCCATTATTTTTTATTATGCTCCGCAAACTAATTCTGTCAAGAATTTTCCTATCGTCTTGTACTACTTTGTGTACACAGATTTAACCGACTCATGGCATCCATGAAGTACGATCTTCCGCTGCTGGATCGTGAGACAAGGTTTACCCTATGGCAAGTCAAGATGCGGGCGTTGTTGGCACAGTCCGACTATGATGAAGCACTGGATAGTTTTAGGAAGAATAGAATTAAGGACTGGACTGATGAGGAGAAAAAAATTGGTTGTAAGGCTTTGTCACAAATTCAACTCCATTTGCATAATAATATTTTGCAGGAAGTTTTGGGCGAGAAAACTGCTGCCGCTCTATGGTTAAAGCTGGAAGGATTTGCATGACTAAAGATTTCACCAGCAAGATGCATCTGAAGCAAAAATTATTCCTGCACAGGTTACCCGAGGGAGGTAATGTTTTGAATCATATTTCAGAATTTAAAGAGATCATATCTGATCTAGCTGCAATGGAGGTTAAGTATGAAGAGGAAGATACTGCTTTAATGTTACTTTGATAATTGCCAAGTTCTTACACGAATTTTCGAGACACCATATTATACAGTAGCGATACTCTCACACTTAATGAAGTTTATGAAGCTTTGAACTCTAAGGAGAAGATGAAATTAATGGTGCCTCATGATGGTTCGAGTTCATCCCAAGCCGAGGGATTATCTGTTCGTGGCAGGACAAAGGAGAAGAACTCCAATAATGGAAACGGAGGCAAAAGTAAAAACGGCTACAGGGGCCGATCGCAATCCAGAGACAAGAAGTATTGCAGATATTGCAAGAGAGATGGGCATGACATCTCAGAGTGTTTCAAGTTGCAGAATAAAGAAAAGAGGAAAGATAACAAACATGGTGACAATTCTGCTAACGTTGCTCGTGATGATTGTTCCGATGATGCTCTTGTCGTTATTGCTGGATGTGCTGAGACCAATGATGAGTGGGTACTTGATACTGCATGCACTTTTCATATGTGTCCACATAGAGATTGGTTTAATACTTTTAATTCCACTACTTCTGCTGGTTCCGTTTGGGTTTTTGATAATTCACCATGCAAGATTGAAGGCATAGGTTCCGTTCGAATCAAGATGTTTGATGGTACAATCAGAACTTTAACAGATGTTCGGTATATTCCGAAGATGAAGAGAAATCTTATCTCTGTTAGTGCCCATGATGCAAAGGGGTACACGTATTCAGGTGGAGATAGTGTTTTGAAGGTCACCAAAGGCTCCCTTGTTGTGATGAAAGGTGACTTAAGTTCGACCAATGGTCTTTATTACCTTCGAGGTTCTACCGTTTCAGGTAACGCTACTCCAGCTATTTCAAAGAATTCTGACTGTGATGTTGCTAACCTTTGGCATATGCGTCTTGGACATATGAGTGAACTTGGTTTGGTAGAGTTAAATAAGAGAGGTCTTCTTGATGGATATGAACCTGGTAAATTGAAATTTCGTGAGCATTGTATCTTCGGCAAGCACAAGAGGGTGAAGTTCAATACTTTGACTTATACAACTAAAGGTATTCTTGATTATGTGCATTCTGATTTATGGGGACCATCTCGCAAGAAGTCATTAGGTGTTGCAAGTTACATGCTGACTATTATTGATGATTATTCGAGAAAAGTTTGGCCTTATTTCTTGAAGCATAAATATGAAGCATTCTTAGCTTTTAAGGAGTGGAAGATTGTGATTGAAAGACAAACTGAAAAGAAGGAAAAGATACTTCGCACTGATAATGGTATGCAATTCTGTTCTAAGCAATTTAAAAATTATTGCAAGTCTGAAGGCATTGTCAGACACTACACCTTTCCTTATACTCCTCAACAGAACGATGTTGCTGAGCGTATGAACAGGAACATTATTTCCAGAGCCCGTTGCATGTTGTCCAATGCAGGTATGCATAGGCGTTTTTGGGCTAAGGCCGCTTCCACTGCTTGTTATCTCATTAACCGTTCACCATATTGCTCTTAATAAGAAAACTCCAATTGAGGTATAGTCTGGTTCACCTACTGATTATTCACAGTTGAGAGTTTTTGGTTGCACTGCTTGTGCTCATGTTGATAATGGAAAATTGGAGCCTAGGGCTGTTAAGTGCATCTTTCTTGGTTATAAGTTTGGTGTTAAAGGTTTTAAATTGTGGAATCCTGAAACCCAGAAGGTTGTTATTAACAGAAATGTTATCTTTAACGAATCTGCTATGTTACATGATGTTTCATCTACTAATGTTCCTGTTGAGAGTGAACAGCAGCCTATTGTTCAGGAGCCTACTGTTCAGGTGGAGCATGTTATTGATTCAGGTGATACATCTGGTAATGAAATTGTTGATGCACATGATGAACCCGTCGTTAATGATGATCATGTCACTCCCACTGCAAATCAGCCTATTGTTCCACCCAGTTGGAATCTTGCACGTGACAGAGTTAGGCGGGGTATTAATAAACCTGACAGGTTAATTGAAGAGTGTAATATTGTTTCTTTTGCTTTATCTGTTGCTGAATAAATTGAAGGTAATGCTGAGCCTTCTTTATATTCCGAGGCTATTATTTCTGGTGATAGTAATAAGTGGATGACCGCTATGCATGATGAGATGGAATCACTTGAAAAGAATGGCACTCGGGATTTAGTAAAATTGCCTAGAGATAAGAATCCTATTCATTGCAAGTGGGTTTTCAAGAGGAAAGAAGGTGTTTCTCCTAATGATGAGACAAGATATAAAGCAAGGTTAGTTGCTAAAGGTTATAGCCAGATTCCAGGTATTGACTATAACGATGTCTTTTCTCCTGTTGTGAACCATAGCTCTATTCGCACTTTACTCAGTATTGTTGCCATGCATGATCTTGAGCTTGAACAATTGGATGTTAAAACTGCATTCTTACAAGGAGAATTAGAAGAGGGTATTTATATGGAACAACCTGAAGGTTTTGTTATTTCTGGAAAAGAAAAGCCTGTCTGTAAGTTAAAGAAATCTATTTATGGATTGAAGCAATCCCCTAGACAGTGGTACAAGAGATTTGACACCTTTATGCTCTCTCAAGGTTTCAAAAGGTCTAATTATGATAGTTGTGTTTATTTCAAAACTGTCAAAGATTCAACTATTTATTTGCTCCTTTATGTTGATCATATGCTTATTGCTGCAAAGAGTATGTCAGAGATTAATGAACTAAAGAAGCAATGGAGTAATGAATTTGAGATGAAGGATTTGTGTGCGGCAAAGATAATACTTGGCATGGAAATATTCAGAGATAGACCGTCTGGAAAAGTATATCTAAGTCAGAGAGGATATATTGATAAAGTTCTTCGTCATTTTAATATGCATAATGCCAAGCCGGTGAGTACACCGTTAGCTGCACACTTTAATTTATCATCAGCTTTATGTCCTAAGTCAGATGCAGATATTGAGTACATGTCTAGAGTTCCCTATTCAAGTGCAGTTGGTTCACTTAGGTATGCCATGGTTTGTTCTCGTCCTGACTTATCATATGCATTGAGTGTTGTCAGTAGATACATGGCTAATCCTGGAAAAGAGCATTGGAAAGCAGTTCAGTGGATTTTCAGATACCTGCGTGGTACTTCTAATGCTTATTTATAGTTTGGGAAAACTGGAGATGGACTTGTTGGTTTTGTTGATTCTGATTTTGCTGGTGATTTGGATAAGAGAAGATCACTCACAGGTTATGTTTTCACCATTGGTGGTTGTGCTGTGAGTTGGAGAGCAACTTTGCAGTCTATTGTGGCTTGTTCCACTACTGATGCCGAGTATATGGCTATTTCTGAGGCATGCAAAGAAGCTATCTGGTTGAGAGGATTGTACACTGAGCTTTGTGGAGATTCATCTTGCCCTACCATATTTTCTGATAGTTAAAGTGCCATATATCTTACAAAGAATCCAATGTATCATGAGAGGACAAAGCACATTGATGTCAGATTTCATTATATTCGAGATGTTGTTGCTGATGGCGATTTGAAGGTATGCAAGATAAGTATTCATGATAATCCTGCTGATATGATGACAAAGCCAGTTCCGACAAATAAGTTTGAGCTTTGCTCACTAGTAGAAAAAGGGTCAAACGTGAAGCACATTAGTGCCGGTTTGTATTAGAGCCGGCACTAATGTATACATTAGTGCCGGTTCCAACGGCTAGCCGGGCCGCTCTCATTAGTACCGGTTCGTGGCTAACCTTTAGCACCGGTTCGTGCCACGAACCGGTACTAATGAGGGTGGTGGCAGGATGTTGTCAGTCTGGGCCCCCTCCAGCACCTTTAGTACCGGTTCGTGGCACGAACCGGTACTAGAGGTCCTCCTGCATATAAACCCTTCGTCCAGCTCGCTCTGTTCTTCCCCATTTCCCCTCTCCTCTCCTCTCTGTTCTTCCTCTTCTCCCCTCGAGCTCATCACACATTTTGCCCAAAATTTGTCAAGATTTGGAGGCCCCGATCCATGCAAGTCATCACAAAGGTTAGCAACTTTGTCCTTTCATCTCTCATTGCTAGATTAGCTCTTGCAATGCTTTATATAGTTACTAATTTGTCAGTTTAGTAATTTGGGAGGAAATATATATATGTGCTAGTATTTTGATTTATATGCAATTTGAGGTCAAAAATAACACTTAGTTTGCATATGTAGGTGTGGTTTACTTAGTGCGTTCTAAATCTCCGTCGTAACCACCGTCGATCGCCCGCACCGTCCCGTCGCCGGCACCACCTTGTGGTGAGCCTCTTGCTCATGAAATTTTATATAAAAAATTGATGTTTGTGTGATTTGGATATATAGTTAATCATGTAATAATTATCTTACCCGTACGTTGTTTGTTATACATAGTGCCATGGTTTTGATATCCGTCCGCGTCGGCCCTCGTCCTTGTTATGACTCGGATGTGGTATATTCTCTTTTAAAACTATTTGTTGCATTTCGTGTTTATGACAAATTATGCCCATCAAGTTGACATAGATATTTTTATCTAGGAGGTATGTGAATCGGAAATTCCAACCGACCCTATTGTCGAGAGGTTAAATTTAGTTGAAAGAGAAAACGAATACTTGAAAGAAAAATTGAAAAGAATTGAGGGGGAGAAGATGGAATTGGAGTTGCATGTTGCCGATGTCGTCGATGATCACAAGATCAAGATGGAGAAAATGTGCTTGAAGAATAGAAAGATTAGAAAATATGCCATCGATAGTGAGGCTTGGTATCATTATGCTGTTGGATCAATTGTTACCTTAGTTGCGATCTTGATCGCATTTGTTGTTGCATTTAAATGCTTTAGCTAGAGAGTTATTTGTTTGTTGCATTTAAGTGTTGTATGAACTTTATGTATGAACTTGTATTAATTTGGTCTATTCGGTGTTGTGTAATGAAGATGAGCCGGCAATGGATGTACGATGACCGATGCTCTCCCCAGTTCATTGAGCGCGTGCATACTTTTCTGCTTGCGGCTGAGGCAAACAAGCGGGCGGATGGTTTTATGCCTTGTCCATGTGCTGGCTGTAAGAATGGTCACAATTACTCTACGTCAAGAACCATTCACATCCACCTGTTTGAGTCCTGTTTCATGCCCCACTATAATGTTTGGACCAAGCACGGAGAAAGAGGGGTTATGATGGAGGACAATGAAGAAGAAGAGGACGACGACATCTATCCTGGCCATGGGTTCCCTGAATACGATGATACAACAATGGGGGAAGAAGCTGAGCCGGTAATGCGGGAAGAAGCTGAGCCGACAATGCGGGAAGAAGCTGAAGAAGAGGCATCAGATGAGCCCGTTGATGATCTAGGTTGGGCCATTGCCGATGCAAAGAGAAACTGCGCAAGTGATTTGGAGAAGAAGAAGTTGCAGCGCATGTTAGAGGATCACAAAAAATTGTTGTACCCGAATTGCGTAGGTGACAAGAAAAAGCTGGGCACCACACTAGAATTACTGCAATGGAAGGCAGAGAATGGTGTATCTGACAAGTGATTTGGAAAGTTGCTGGTAATGATAAAGGATATGCTTCCAAAGGACAACGAATTGCCCGAGAGTACGTACGAAGCAAAGAAGGATGTCTACCCTCTAGGGTTAGAGGTGCAGAAGATACATGCATGCCCTAATGATTGCATCCTCTACCGCGGTGAGTACGAGGATTTGAACGCTTGCCCGGTATGTGGTGCATTGCGCTATAAGATCAGCCGCGATGAGCCTGGTGATGTCGAGGGCGAGCGCCCCAGGAAGAAGATTCCTTCCAAGGTGATGTGGTATTCTCCTATAATACCACAGTTGAAACGTTTGTTCCAAAACAAAGAGCATGCCAAGGCGATGCGATGGCACAGAGAAGACCGTAAGAAAGACGGAAAGTTGAGAGTACCCGCTGACGGGTCGCAGTGGAGAAAAATTGAAAGAAAGTACAGGAAGGAGTTTGCGGATGACGCAAGGAGCGTATGGTTTGGTCTAAGCGCAGATGGCATTAATCCTTTTGGGGAGCAGAGCAGCAACCATAGCACCTGGCCTGTGACTCTATGTTTGTATAACCTTCCTCCTTGGTTGTGCATGAAGCGGAAGTTCATTATGATGCAAGTGCTCATCCAAGGCCCTAAGCAACCCGGCAACGACATTGATGTGTACCTAAGGCCATTAGTTGAAGAACTCTTACAACTGTGGAATGGAACAGGTGTAAGTGCGTGGGATGAGCACATGGGGGAAGAATTTGACCTAAAGGCGTTGCTGTTCGTGACCATCAATGATTGGCATGCTCTCACTAACCTTTCAGGACAGACAAACAAGGGATACCGCAGATGCACGCACTGTTTGGATGATACCGACACTATATATTTGAATAGTTGTAAGAAGAATGTGTACCTGGGACATCGTCGATTTCTTCCGAGCAGGCATCCCGTAAGAAAGAAAAGCAAGCATTTCAAAGGTGAGGTGGATCACCGGACGAAGCCTCGCTACCGTACTGGTGCTGTTGTACATGATATGGTCAAGGATTTGAAGGTGATATTTGGAAAGGGTCCTGGCGGACAACCTATTAGGAAGGACGCGGACGGACGCGCACCCATGTGGAAGAAGATATCTATATTTTGGGACCTGCCATATTGGACAGACCTAGAGGTCCGCTCCGCAATCGACGTGACGCACGTGACGAAGAATCTTTGCGTGACCCTGCTTGGCTTCTTGGGCGTGTATGGGAAGACAAAAGATACACCTGAGGCACGGGAGGACCAGCAACGTATGCACAGAGAAGACGACATACATCAGGGTCATGCAAGCTACGTTCTTACCAAAGAAGAGAAGGAAATCTTCTTTGAATGCCTGCTCAGTATTAAGGTACCGTCTGGCTTCTCGTCGAATATAAAGGGAATAATAAACATGGCAGAGAAAAAGTTCCAGAACCTAAAGTATCATGACTGCCACGTGATTATGACGCAACTGCTTCCGGTTGCATTGAGGGGGCTTCTACCGGAAAACGTTCGATTAGCCATTGCGAAGCTATGTGCATTTCTCAATGCAATCTCTCAGAAGGTAATCGATCCAGAAATCATACCAAGGTTACAGAATGATTTGGTGCAATGTCTTGTCAGTTTCGAGTTGGTGTTCCCACCATCCTTCTTCAACATCATGACGCACGTCCTAGTTCACCTATGCGAAGAGATTAACGTTTTGGGTCCTGTATTTCTACACAATATGTTCCCCTTTGAGAGGCTCATGGGAGTCTTAAAGAAATATGTTCATAACCGTGCTAGGCCAGAAGGAAGCATCTCCAAGGGCCATCAAAATGAGGAGGTCATTGAGTTTTGTATTTACTTTATTCCTGACCTTAAGCCGATTGGTGTTCCTGAATCGCGGCATAAGGGCAGACTGGATGGAAAAGGCACGCTAGGAGGGGAACAAATAATATGTATGGACGGACATTCTCTCACTGAAGTACACTACACAATTATACATAATTCCACCTTGGTGGCTCCGTCTATGGATGAACACAAGAATTTGCTACGCTCCAAACACCCGGAGCAGTCTGATGACTGGATTACACGTGAACAAACCAGGAGTTTCGCCAACTGGTTGCAGACACGTACCATGCATGACACCTCTATTGAAGATGACCTGTACTTGCTGTCCCAGTTACCATCTTCGAATATAATGACTTTCAAAGGGTACGAGATAAATGGTAATACATTTTACACGATCGCCCAAGATAAGAAGAGCACCAACCAAAACAGTGGTGTCCGCTTTCATGCAGAAACCAAGACGGGAAAGGAAACATATTATGATTATATACAGGACATATGGGAACTTGACTATCGACGTGGTTTAAAGGTCCCTTTGTTTCAGTGCAAATGGGTCAATATGACACGAGGCGGGGTAACGGAAGACCCGCAGTACGGAATGACAACAGTGGATCTCAACAATCTTGCGTATGCAGATGAACCATTCGTCCTAGCCAATGATGTGGACAAATTTTCTATGTGAAGGACATGTCTACCAAGCCAAGAAAAAGAAAAGATAAGGAAGCGAATGCATGGTACGATGAGCCAAAGCGGCACATAGTTCTTTCTGGGAAGAGAAACATCATGGGAGTCGATGACAAGACAGACAAGTCAGAAGATTATGAAAAGTTTGATGAAATTGCTCCATTCACAGTGAATATTGACCCGAGCATCCCGTTAAATGATGAAGATTTTCCATGGTTACGGCGCAAAGGGACACACGCGAAGAAAAAGTTTCACACCCAAAGATCTGGGATGTGACCGGCTTCACTATCATCACTTTCTTCTGTGTTTCACACCCAGGAGGGAATGTCTGTAATAGTTAGGGTAGTTATGTGTTTTGGCATTTGAAACGCGAAGAAATTTTATGTGCAAACAAATTCTTTTCATGCATTTACTGATTTTTTTCCAGCTAAATGACCCTGAAATTGAAAAGCAATTCAAATGAACTCAGAAAAGGTTGAAAGTTGGCATGGTATCATAATTTCATACAAATAGCATGTGCAAGAAAGTAGAGAGGGTTACGGAAAAAACTGGATGCACTTTGTGTACAAAATGGACAATCTCTTTTGAAGTATCAGGGTTTCCGACGAAAACTGAACTGTTACAAAGGCATTTCATTTTTTAAATAACCTAAGCATTACTAAATTGAATATAATGATAAAACACACTAATATTAAACATAAGAAAAAAGAATCACTGAAAAAACTTTTTTCAAAGTTAAGTTATTCACAAACTAGTGATTCACACAAATTTCAAATAATTCAAAATTTAAACTATTCAAATTTGAAATCTACCGACACTAACAGAAAGTTTGTAATTTTTTGTACCTAAAGCAAAAATATTCACAAAGAAACTCTAAATACAGCAAAAAAGAACTCAAAAATAAATAAAACAAAAAAAATAAAGCAAAAAAATTTAAGAAAAAAAAGCCCGCCTACTGGGCCAAAGCGGCCTGCATACGACTAGCGACACAACCTTTCGTTGGGCCAGGATGCAGGCCCGCGAAGGCCCAGTAGGCCCACTAGGCGAGGAGGACAGGTAGGCCCAGTAGGCCTGATTAGGAGAGGAGCTCGAGAGAGCTACCGCACTGGGGCTTATAAACTAGTGCGGTAGCCCCTCGACTAGCGAGGTGGGACTAAACTTCCGCACCGCACCTGCGCCAGCGCACCCCCTTTAGTACCGGGTCATGGCACAAACCGGTACTAAAGGGGGGCCTTTAGTACCGGTTTGTGCCACCACCCGGTACTAAAGGGGGTCGCTTCCCGCCGCTTGGCCTGGCCAAAACAGACCTTTAGTACCGGTTGGTGGCCCCAACCGGTACTAAAGGTGCCTTCTATATATACAACTGCTATGAAAATTTCAGTTTCCCTCTGTTTTCGTTCCTCTGTTCCGTCGTCTTCGTCGCCGTCGCCGCCGCCCTCGATCGTCTCCGACGTCGCCACTCGTCTCCGTCGCCGCACTACTAGGGAAAAGGCTAGCAGCAGCGCGGGTTTTAGATGTATCAGTAGCGCGGGTACCCGCGCTACTAATACGGCGCTACAGCTAAGTCATAGCAGTAGCGCGTGCCCACCCGCGCTACTGCTATACAAGTCTAGCAGCAGCGCGGTTGTGGGAAGCTCGCTACCGCTAGTAGCGCTAGCGCTCTTTGGCAGGACGCGCTACTGCTATTGCGGCGCTGCTGCTAACTTTTGTACACTCGCTACTGCTAATTTAAGTAGTTTTTTTTGGCATATTTGTTTTGTATTTGAACCGGCTTTGTAGAAGAATCTTTAGCACATAGAAATTTCATCATGATACACATACAAATGCCTGCGAGACCACAAATGTAATCATAGCATGTACATACAAATAGTCTCTTCATAATCATCATCCAACACAAAGTGATATCTTGTTATCATCTCGAAAATAGCAATACATGCAAGTCTCGAATACTTGCAACTACAACAACGTCATCCATCTAAACAAAGGCATACGCAAGAAGTGCTATCACTATGAGTGAGAGCGGAACCATGCAGTACATGAGGTGGCGGTTACGAGTCCTCTCTCACGCTAGCGTGAACCTCAAGTAACTAGCTTCTCCTTCTTGTCTGCTTTTGAAGCCTTTATGGCTGGCGCCCGTGAACCCATTCACTTGCGCCTGACACTCATGCCACTCGTTGTACACCCCCGGAACCTTCCCTTTGTACACGACATAGCATTTCCATCTCGCCATCAAGAAACTAGGTACCTGTTAGAGATGCATGTTCATGAAGAGGATGTACAATCATATATATGCAAAAAAATATACTAGAGCAACACCAAAAAAGAAAGGTTAGCAACTAGATGCAACATATACAGTACGCAAATTAATTAACTAGAGGTACGCAGGTCATCGTACGCCAACTAACAAAGTAGCGTTACGCAAGTTCGGCAGGGACCGTGGACATCACAAAGTTTCATCGCTACAAAAAGTATACAAGTTCAACCGACACATATCATCATCATCGGCATCATAAATCACTAGAAGTTCCATCCTTCCATATCATCGAGGACGAACCCTAGCTGCTTGAACGGCGTGAGGTCTAGACGTTGCATGCCAATGCGAGTTCGGACGTCAGCTCGCGATATAGGGCCGTGGTGGAACATCCCCTTCTCATCGACGACTTCTTTCATGATGATCATCGCAATGTCGCTTTGGATGTGAAAGAAGTCATCTCTAAGTTTATAATTCGCTTCTCCATGAGATTCTAGCCACTTGTGGATATGATCATCATTTCTACTGTTAATGCGAAGCTTTTGGTGATCCGTGTTGAACTGAATCATGAGATGGACGATGTATAATCCATCCTTCTTGCTTGGTTTTGGGACATGGATGCAGGAGAAGTTAGTTTTATGCGCGAAACCCATCTTCTTGTTCCTTTGTTTCCTGATATGCACGTGGCCACCTCTATAGCTGAAGCCTTGGAGAGCATCATCTAGAATATTCATTATGTGGGTGTAGTCCTTTTTCTCGTAGTCTCTCGAAGGGTCAAAATACACGGTGTGGGAGACTTGCTGGTAAAGAACGATAAGAACGGCGCGCCCGTTGCTGCGGGGAAAAGACACCTCAAATTATTCCCCATATGAGAGAGAAGGAATGATTGAAATGTACGAAAGGGTTGTTCGGAACTGACTTACTTTGGATGATAAGGCACGAGGACAATTTCCCGGTCCTTATTCTGTACCATGAAGTTTTGGAGGTACTCCCTAGCAGTTTCACGCTCAAAGTCGCCGAGACTCAAGAAAGACTCGTGCATGTAGTACCGATCCGCCACACAGATTTGCGACACTTCTTCACTCTTCACGACGGAGCTCATATGTAGCGCAAAAAGGCGGACGATAGTAAAATCAAGCCGCCTTGTTAGAAACATCTCAAAGATATGGTCAAACCGCAGGAAGAACACCTCCGCGGGCCGTGTGTCGACGTAGCACTTCCCCTCAGGCACACGAGCTGCGTATGTCGGATATCCTGGATCCTTTGAGGCTAGTAGGCTTTTCTCAGTCGACAGCACATGGTCGTGCAGTCTCCTGAGATCCCCTGATAGTGCCTCCAGCGGTTTCGGCGGTAGAATTGGCTCGCCCGTGAGATGGAACATGACCGCACCTTTCACGGGTACACGCTCTTCAGAATGCATCGTCTGGCTGTTGTGTGCTCTGGCTTGTTTGGAGGCAGTTACCTTCCCCGATCTCTTCCTCTCCTTTTTCTTGGGCACACCTTCCAGACCCTTCCTTAACCCCTGCGCAAGTGTTCCCAGGCTAAGTACTGTACGACCCTCGCGCCCGGCTAGTTGAGCCTGTGTTGAGGCGGCATCTTCAGGCGTGTCCCGTGAGGATTTCATGAAGAGAGACTTTTTGCATTCCATGGTACGGCCCTGCCCGGGCATATCATCCATATCCTCATTAGCAAGCTGATAGCCCGATTCGTCATATGGTTGACTCATCATATCTATGTCACAGTCATACGCGTTTGTATTGAGGTAATCCATAGGGTCGACCTCCGTCTCATCATCCATTCTCTGTTCTACAGGTACATCAGCCAGTACTATTGCACCCCCTTCATCATGTCGTCCGCCGCTCTCACCCGGCACTACTACAGGAGCTGGTAATTGCGTAGGTGGGGTGGTGGTCTCCGCACATGCTTGTTGATGTGTGGTAGTTATTGGTGTGCTCTCGGCCGGCTCCAGGCGAATAAGATTCTTCGGCCATAGCAGCACCCAACCCTTGCATCGTCCAATCCGCGGCGGGGTCTCGTCGTCCGCTCCCACATGCTGTACTAGAGGAGGCAAATCCTCGTGCCCCGATTTCACACTGGTCAAGCTAACCCTGAAGTGCCCAGCGGGGATCGGGTGGTTGTGGAATGTGCGTTGAGACGGGTCCATTATCATCCCCTTTCCCACGTCCACCTTCTGGGCTTTGATCAAGTAGAGTATGGTGCATGGGGTTTCTTTCGCCTGCAAACACATATGTCTGTGGTGTAAAACAACCGAAAGGCAACAAAAATGGAATATTATCTATATATATATATATATATATATATATATATATATATATATATATATATATATATATATATATATATATATGTTGGTGCGACATGTAATTACCGTGACGGCGTCGATCTCAGCCAAAGACGAAGGCCCACCTAGCGCGCCTGAGACTGAGGACGGGCTGCTATGAGCGGGAGCGGCTGCGAGAGGAGGCCCGGTTGCTTGAGCAAGTGATGGTGCGATGGTGTTGTTGTTCATGGAGTTGCTCGCGACGAAACTGGGCATCGGGAAATCATGTACCGTCTTGTCTGGATTTTCCTTCGCCCAGTTGATGATAACTGGAGCCAAGTTAGTAGCAAAATCATTTCTGCAGGCAGTTATAGCTGCATTGACTGCCTGCTGTAGCAACTCATATTTGTCCTCGGCTGCTTTTTTCGCGTCCTCAGCTGCTTTTTTCTCGACCGCAAGCTTCACCTTTGCGTCGATGTCTGCCTGACTACACTTCTTTTTCTGCTTCTTGGCCTCTGGGCCATCGTTGTAAAACACCTTCCACGTGGCGCCATCTCCAGCGCCATGCACACGACCATATTGCGGCCGCTGGTCCAACGGGAGTCCCTTAAGTTCGTTCAAGGCCCGATTGAGAGGGGTGTCCCACTTGGGCCTCATCGGAGAAGTAGGGCTTTCGGCTGCAAGCCGGTGTTGCTTCTCCAGTAGTCTAATCAATTTCCTCGTGATCTTGTCCGTGTAAAAAACCTTTTTCTCCTTGTCCCACTTGTAGCGGGCCCTGATGAAGTCATGCTCCAAGGGGTTGGTGAACTTCGCGAAGGGGTCTGGGAGACCCGCGGCTTCACGTTCCGCGTCCTCCTTATCCCATATGGGCCTTTTACCGAGGTAGCCACGGCTTCCGAGGCGATGCTTCCCCGTGTTCCGGAGCTGAAGGCTTTTGAATTTCGCAGCCTTAGCCTTGGCTGCCTCGGTAGCGCAAGTGTCCTTGAACTTTTCGAACTCCTCTTCCGTAAGTGTCGGATTTTCCTCCAGAATCTTGGACAGGGGTTCATCAGCCTCAATAGCTCGTTTCACCCTCCCTTTCCAGGAGGCCAAATCATTGCTGAACATGCCCATGGCGTGATTGTTAATCTTTTTCATCTTCGGATCATCCCACGGTTGTTCTATGTTATCATCCCGGTCGGGGAACTTGAATCTCTTGTGCAACTTCGTTAGGAGCAACTGCGTCAAATGTTCTTTACTCCTTAAGTCATCGTCGTTGATGCTCGCGCATTCCCGTAGGATGCATCCTACTTGGTTCCCATAGCACTTGCGAGGTTCTTCCGGCTCTAACGGCTCAAACTTGCCAGGTGCCATCTTTGTGATCACAAGTCGTCCAATCCCTAGTTTGTTAGGTTTTCGTACCCTCTGCTTCTTATGCTTCCTCTTTTCGGTATCGGCATCGGGGCCGGTACCTTCCCCGCCGGTACCTTCCCCGCCGGTACCTTCCCCACCGGTCTCGGCGCCGCCATCGGTGTCGGCGCCGTCGGTGCCGGCGCCGTCGGTGTCGATGTCGGCGTCAGTACCATCATCGAGGCCGACCTGCAAACCTTGCTTAGGAGTCAAATAGTCGAGGTACTCTTGTTCACCATCATAATCCATCTCGTCTGCATCTTGGTCAGAAGGCCCAGTTTCTTCGTTGTTCGACATGTTTCCTATGATTAAGTGGCCTCATTTATTTCTAAAAGTATGAATAAATGAGAAATGACGTAAAAAGTAATCTATGTGCCAGCACTCGATATGCCAACTATGTAGCACAAATCATGCCTTTATTCACGGGAAATTTCGGCATGACCTTTGCTAAAAAATGGACATATCGAGCGCCTGAAATTCACCGAAACGGAAATGAATCAACATTTCGGCGTAACATAGGCCACTCGGATCATTTTCCAAACATGACATGTCCAAAACATGACATATGCACATATCACATGTCCAGTTCAAATTTCCATATAAATTCAGCTAATTTTGAAACCTAGCTAAATTCATAACTAAATAGATAACCTAATTAATTAACATGAAGAACCCTAGCAGAGAGGGGGGGTTTACAGAGAGTGCAGGGGCGAGGAGGGAGGCGAGGGCCGACGGGTCGGGGGCGAGCGCGCCGGGGTCGGGGGTGAGCGCCGGCGCCGGAGTCGGGGGCGAGCGGCGTGGTCGGGGGCGAGCGCCGGCGCCGGAGTCGGGGGCGAGCGGCTGGGTCGGGGGCGAGCGGCGTGGTCGGGGGCGAGCGCGCCGGAGTCGGGGTCGAGGGCCGGGACGGGGGCGAGCGCCGGGGCTAGCACCGGCGCCGGCGGAGTCGGGGGCGAGCGCCGGGGCCGGGTCGGGCGCGGCGGAGCGACGGGGGCCGGAGAGAGAGTGGGGATTTGGGGGGAAATGGCGGGATGAAGCTGGGCGAGTGAGAATTTTGGGTTAAGTGGACGTAGCAGTAGCGCGTTATGTCAAAACGCGCTACTACTATGATCTGTAGCTGCAGCGCTTTACGGGAAACACGCTACTACTATGGTGCGTAGCGGCAGCGGTTTATAAGAAACGCGCTACTACTATGGTCTGTAGCAGCAGCGGTTTTGTGGAAACACGCTGCTACTGCCGTCGCTACTGCCAGTTTTCATTTTTCTTTTCCTTTATTTTATCCCACTTTTATTTCTCGAGGGCAGTGAACGAAGGGAGGGCGATATATATTGCATCATTTGACGGTTAAATATGTATGCAAAATAGGAACGTATATATTACACATCATATGGCTAAGTGTGTATACAAAATAGGAACATATATATATTACACATCATTGGACCCATAACATACGTTTCCTCAGTGCTGACATTTTCGTTTTTGAGTCAGCTTCTTTCCCTTCTTGTTCGTCGAAGAATAATTGAGCCCCTCATTGTGACTTTGCCTTTTCCATGGAGTACGATTTTTCTTAGGTAATGTAGTATTGATTCTTCTTTTGACGTATACTTCATCATCATTGTCATCTTCCCTCATTGGGTTGCCGTACTGATCATAGTCTTCCTCGTTGACGACTCCATCCATTCCAATGATGTTCCTTTTGCCTCTCCTCACGACAACACGACTAGGATTGCGCGGGTCAGTTATGAAGAAGCATTGTGTCATGTGCTTAGCGTGTACCCATGGCTCGTTTTTTGCGATAGCATTCACGGTAGCGCTCTTGGCGTCGGGTATAGTCATTGTAGTGAACATCCGGCTTTCTCTTTCGACATTCTTAGCCCATCTGACACGGAACATCGTCGTGTTGTGCAGTCCAGAGTAGTCAAGCTCCCAGATCTCCTCGACCCTTCAATAAAATCGTTCAGTTGTGCCATTGTCGCTGCCGGTCATGCATTCCATCGTCACCCCTGAGTTCTAATCATCATTGTCCATATCTTTTGCCTCCGTGTAGAACGTGTATCCGTTGATATCATATGCCTGATAGGTTACGAGGTTGGGAGAGGGGCCATGTGCTAAGGCGTATATGAGCAATCCGTCCTTAGAGCCCTCCTCCGGGGGATTAGCAATAATATGCTCTTTGAACCAATGCAGGAAAGTGGAGTTGTGCTCTCTAGTAACTTCAGCGTCCGTCCTGCATACCCCCCGGTCACGATACTTCTTTGCGATAATTTCTTTGTGCAGTGCCACGAAAGGATCTACCTCGTCTAGGTGTTGTAGCACTACCAAGTTTGCTTTGTCAAAATCGCTGTGTCGATCTAAGTATGCCACGTGCAGTTCCCTGCGACCATTACAGTGACCATCTCCTTCGAGCCTCCCATCGTGCTTGTTAACGGGCAAACCAACACTAACACCAGGCGGCTGGTCTGCGCCATATAGAAAATTCTCACAGAAAGAGATGCACTCTTGTGCCAAATAGCCCTGGACGATGCTTCCATCCAGACGGGACATGTTACGAACGAATCCTTTGATGATCCCATTCATCCTCTCAAACGGCATCATGTTGTGCAGGAATGACGGCCCCAGGTCTATTATGTCATCCACAATATGGACGCACAGATGCACCATCACGTCGAAGAACGCGGGCGGGAAGTTCATCTCAAGCTCATTCAGTATCACAATGATCTCTTCCTGTAGCCTTTGGAGCTGCTTCACACTGATCGACTTTCGAGAGATGACGTCAAAAAAGTTGCAGAGACCAATAAGCGTGTCACGGACGTGCTTGTCCATTATCCCTCTAAGGGCAACAGGTAGTATCTGCGTCATCATCACATGACAGTCATGAGACTTCATCCCGTTGAACCTTTTCTTGTCCGTGTCTAGATATCTGCTTATCTTTCCACAGTAACCGGAACTAACTTTCACTCCGGTAAGGCACTTAAAGAATTGATTGATCTCAGCCCGACTTAAGGTGAAGCAAGAGGGGGGCAATAATCTTCTTTCTTTAATTTCTTGCCCTTCTTCTCCCATGCCTCTGTCTCCGTCTCTGTCTCGTCTGACATTTTACGGGGCGGCATGTGCAGATCTTCCCTGATTTTCAAATCTTGCAAGTCTTTTCTTGCCTTCGGCCCATCCTTGGTCTTATCCGGCATGTTCATCAGTGTTGCGAGCAAGCTCTCAAGGACATTCTTACAGATATGCATTTGATCTAGGCAATGAGGTGTATCGAGTTTGTGCCAGTACTCCAAGTCCCAGAACACAGACCTCGTCTTCCATACCTTCAGCAGCGGCTCTGGCGCCTTTCTCATCGTCTTTCCCGGCGCGGGGCACTCATTCCAGTTTTTCAACAGCTCATCGATTTCGGCACCGCTCCGCTTACGTGGAGGTCCTCGATGCTCAACGTGACCATTGAATAGATCTCCATGGTTTCTCCACGGGTCGTCCTGTTCAAGCCATCTTCGATGCCCCATGTACACGATTTTCCCAGACCCGCCATCTTTCCTTGACGTTAGCTGCTGAGACGTTGTATCATCCATGCACCGCCTGCATCCGCAATATCCATGGCACACCTGGCCTGCCACATAACCGTGTTGGAAATATGCCCTAGAGGCAATAATAAAAGCATTATTATTATATTTCCTTATTCATGATAATTGTCTTTGTTCGTGCTATAATTGTGTTATCCGGAAATCGTAATACATGTGTGAATAACAGACAACAAACATGTCCCTAGTGAGCCTCTAGTTGACTAGCTCGTTGATCGACAGATAGTCATGGTTTCCTGACTATGGACATTGGATGTCATCGATAACGGGATCACATCATTAGGAGAATGATGTGATGGACAAGACCCAATCCTAAACATAGCATAAGATCGCATAGTTCGTTTGCTAGAGTTTTCCAATGTCAAGTATCCTTTCCTTAGACCATGAGATCGTGTAACTCCCGGATACCGTAGGAGTGCTTTGGGTGTGCCAAACGTCACAACGTAACTGGGTGACTATAAAGGTATACTACGGGTATCTCTGGAAGTGTCTGTTGGGTTGACATGGATCGAGACTGGGATTTGTCACTCCGCTTGACGGAGAGGTATCACCGGGCCCTCTCGGTAATGCATCATCATAATGAGCTCAGTGTGGTCAAACTGTTTGATCACGGGATCATGCATTACGGTAACGAGAAAAGTGACTTGCCGATAACGAGATTGAACGAGGTATTGGTATACCGACGATCGAATCTCGGGCAAGTAAAATACCGATTGACAAAGGGAATCGTATACGGGATTAATTGAATCCTCGACATCGTGGTTCATCCGATGAGATCATCGTGGAGTATGTGGGAGCCAACATGGGTATCCAGATCCCGCTGTTGGTTATTGCCCGAGAGCCGTCTCGGTCATGTCTGCATGTCTCCCGAACCCGTAGGGTCTACACACTTAAGGTTCGGTGACGCTAGGGTTGTGAAGATATGTATGTGCAGTAACCCGAATGTTGTTCGGAGTCCCGGATAAGATCCCGGACGTCACGAGGAGTTCCGGAATGGTCCGGAGGTAAAGAATTATATATAGGAAGTGCTATTTTGGCCATCGGGACAAGTTTCGGTGTTATCGGTATTGTACGGGGACCACCGGAGGGGTCCCGGTGGTCCACCGGGGGGGTCCACCTGCCCCGGGGTGCCAAATGGGCTATAGGGGGTGCGCCTTGGCCTATATGGGCCAAGGGAACCAGCCCCAAGAGGCCCATGCGCCAAGAGAGAAAAAAAAAGGGAGAGTCCTACAAGGGGAAGGCACCTCCGAGGTGCCTTGGGGAGGATGGACTCCTCCCCACCCTTGGCCGCACCCTTCCTTGGAGGAAGGGGCAAGGGCTGCGCCTCCCCCTCTCCCTTGGCCCTATATATAGTGGGGAAAAGGAGGAGCAAACCAACCCTAATGCCCTGGCTCCTCCCTCCTCCCTGCAACACCTCCTCCTCCTCCCGTAGTTGCTTAGCGAAGCCCTGCCGGAGTTCTGCTGCATCCACCACCACACCGTCGTGCTGGATCTTCCTCAACCTCTCCTTCCCCCTTGCTGGATCAAGAAGGAGGAGACGTCTCCCGTCCCGTACGTGTGTTGAACGCGGAGGTGCCGTCCGTTCGGTACTAGATCATCGGTGAATTGGATCATGGCGAGTACGACTACCTCATCCACGTTCACTCGAACGCTTCCGTTGCGATCTACAAAGTGGTATGTAGATGCTATCCAATCTGAATACTCGTTGCTAGATGAACTCATAGATGGATCTTGGTGAAACCGTAGGAAAAATTTTAATTTTCTGCAACGTTCCCCAACAGTGGCATCATGAGCTAGGTCTATGCGTAGTTCTTCTTGCGCGAGTAGAACACAATTTGTTGTGGGCGTAGATGTTGTCAACTCTTCTTGCCGCTACTAGTCTTATCTTGCTTCAGCGGTATTGTGGGATGAAGCGGCCCGGACCAACCTTACACGTACGCTTACGTGAGACCGGTTCCACCGACTAACATGCACTAGTTGCATAAGGTGGCTGGCGGGTGTCTGTCTCTCCTACTTTAGTTGGAGCGGATTCGATGAAAAGGGTCCTTATGAAGGGTAAATAGAATTTGACAAATCACGTTGTGGTTTTACGTAGGTAAGAAAACGTTCTTGCTAGAACCCTAATTCAGCCACGTAAAACATGCAACAACAATTAGAGGACGTCTAACTTGTTTTTGCAGCGAGTGCTTTGTGATATGATATGGCCAAAGTTGTGATGTATGATGAATGATCTATATGTGATGTATGAGATGTTCATGCTATTGTAATAGGAATCACGACTTGCATGTCGATGAGTATGACAACCGGCAGGAGCCATAGGAGTTGTCTTTATTTTTGTATGACCTGCGTGTCTTTGAGAATCGCCATGTAAATTACTTTACTTTATTGCTAAACGCGTTAGCCATAGTAGTAGAAGTAATAGTTGGCGAGCAACTTCATGGAGACACGATGATGAAGATCATGATGATGAAGATCATGGTGTCAAGCCGGTGACAAGATGATCATGGAGCCCCAAGATGAAGATCAAAGGAGCTATGTGATATTGGCCATATCATGTCACGTTTATTATTTGATTGCATGTGATGTTTATCATGTTTTGCTTCTTGTTTACTTAGGACGACGGTAGTAAATAATATGATCCCTCATAATAATTTCAAGAAAGTGTTCTCCCTAACTGTGCACCGTTGCTAAGGTTCGTCGTTCCGAAGCACCACGTGTTGATCGGGTGTGATAGGTCCTTACGTTCGCATACAACGGGTGTAAGATAGATTTACACACGCAAAACACTTAGGTTGACTTGACGATCCTAGCATGTACAGACATGGCCTCGGAACACAGAAGACCGAAAGGTCGAGCATGAGTCGTATAGAAGATACGATCAACATGAAGATGTTCACCGATGTTGGCTAGTCCGTCTCACGTGATGATCGGACACGGCCTAGTTGACTCGGATCATGTAATACTTAGATGACTAGAAGAGGGTTGTCTATCTAAGTGGGAGTTCATTAATTTGATTAAATGAACTTTATTATCATGAACTTAGTCTAAAATTTTACAATATGTCTTGTAGATCAAATGGCCAACGTAGTCCTCAACTTCAACGCGTTCCTAGAGAAAACCAAGCTGAAAGACGATGGTAGCAACTATACGGACTGGGTCCGGAACCTGAGGATCATCCTCATAGCTGCCAAGAAAGATTATGTCCTAAGAGCACCGCTGGGTGACGCACCTATTCTCCCTGCAGAACAAGACGTTATGAACGCTTGGCAGTCACGCTGCGATGATTACTCCCTCGTTCAGTGCGGCATGCTTTACAGCTTAGAGCCGGGGCTCCAAAAACGTTTTGAGAGACATGGAGCATATGAGATGTTCGAAGAGCTGAAAATGGTTTTCCAAGCTCACACCCAGGTCGAGAGATATGAAGTCTCCGATAAATTCTTTAGCTGTAAGATGGAGGAAAATAGTTCTGTCAGCGAACACATACTCAAAATGTCTGGTTTGCACAACCGCTTGACTCAACTGGAAGTTAATCTCCCGGAAGAAGCGGTCATTGACAGAATCCTCCAGTCGCTTCCACCTAGCTACAAGAGCTTTGTGATGAAATACAATATGCAGGGGATGGTAAAGACCATTCCTGAGGTATATGCTATGCTGAAATCAGCTGAGGTAGAAATCAAGAAGGAGCATCAAGTGTTGATGGTGAATAAAACCACTGAGTTCAAGAAGGGCAAGGGTAAAAAGAACTTCAAGAAGGACGGCAAGGAAGTTGCCGCGCCCGGTAAGCAAGTTGCCGGGAAGAAGCCAAAGAATGGACCCAAGCCCGAAACTGAGTGCTTTTATTGCAAGGGAAGTGGTCACTGGAAGCGGAACTGCCCCAAATACTTAGCGGACAAGAAGGCCGGCAAAACCAAAGTTATATGTGATATACATGTAATTGATGTGTACCTTACCAGTACTCGTAGTAGCTCTTGGGTATTTGATACCGGTGCAGTGGCTCACATTTGTAACTCAAAGCAGGAGCTGCGGAATAAACGGAGACTGGCGAAGGAGGAGGTGACGATGCGCGTCGGGAATGGTTCCAAGGTCGATGTGATCGCCGTCGGCACGCTGCCTCTACATTTACCTACAGGATTAGTTTTAAACCTCAATAATTGTTATTTAGTGCCAAGTTTGAGCATGAACATTGTGTCTGGATCTCGCTTAATTCAAGATGGCTACTCATTTAAATCCGAGAATAATGGTTGTTCTATTTATATGAGAGATATGTTTTATGGTCATGCTCCGATGGTTAATGGTTTATTCTTGATGAATCTCGTACGTGATGATACACATATTCATAGTGTGAGTACCAAAAGAATTAAAGTTGATAACAATAGTCCCACATATTTGTGGCACTGCCGCCTTGGTCACATAGGTGTCAAACGCATGAAGAAGCTCCATACAGATGGGCTTTTAGAGTCTCTTGATTATGAATCATTTGACACGTGCGAACCATGCCTCATGGGTAAAATGATCAAGACTCCGTTCTCAGGAACAATGGAGCGAGCAACCAACTTATTGGAAATCGTGCATACCGATGTGTGCGGTCCAATGAGTGTTGAGGCTCGCGGAGGCTATCGTTATGTTCTCACCCTCACTGATGACTTGAGTAGATATGGGTATATCTACTTAATGAAACACAAGTCTGAGACCTTTGAAAAGTTCAAGGAATTTCAGAGTGAGGTTGAAAATCAACGTGATAGAAAGATCAAGTTTCTACGATCAGATCGTGGAGGAGAATACTTGAGTCACGAATTTGGCACACACTTAAGAAAATGTGGAATAGTTTCACAACTCACGCCGCCTGGAACACCTCAGCGTAATGGTGTGTCTGAACGTCGTAATCGCACTCTATTGGATATGGTGCGATCTATGATGTCTCTTACCGACTTACTGCTTTTTTTTGGGGCTATGCTTTAGAGACTGCCGCATTCACTTTAAATAGGGCTCCGTCGAAATCCGTTGAGACGACACCGTATGAATTATGGTTTGGGAAGAAACCTAAGCTGTTGTTTCTAAAAGTTTGGGGATGCGATGCTTATGTCAAGAAACTTCAACCTGAAAAGCTCGAACCCAAATCGGAAAAATGCGTCTTCATAGGATACCCTAAAGAAACTATTGGGTATACCTTCTACCTCAGATCCGAAGGCAAGATCTTTGTTGCCAAGAATGGATCCTTTCTGGAGAAAGAGTTTCTCTCGAAAGAAGTAAGTGGGAGGAAAGTAGAACTTGATGAAGTGTTGCCTCTTGAACCGGAAAATGGCGAAACTCAAGAAAACGTTTCTGAGGAGCCTGCACCGACTAGAGAGGAAATTAATGATGATGATCAAGATGCTTCTAATCAAGCTCCTACTGAAATTCGAAGGTCCACAAGGACACGTTCCGCACCAGAGTGGTACGGGAACCCTGTCTTGGAAATCATGTTGTTAGACAACGGTGAACCTTCGAACTGTGAGGAAGCAATGGCGGGCCCGGATTCCGACAAATGGCTGGAAGCCATGAAATCCGAGATAGGATCCATGTATGAAAACAAAGTGTGGACTTTGACTGACTTGCCCGTTGAACGGCGAGCCATAGAAAATAAATGGATCTTTAAGAAGAAGACAGACGCGGATGGTAATGTGACCATCTATAAAGCTCGGCTTGTCACTAAGGGTTATCGACAAGTTCAAGGAATTGACTACGATGAGACTTTCTCACCGGTAGCGAAGCTGAAGTCCGTCCAAATCATGTTAGCAATTGCCGCATACTATGATTATGAGATATGGCAAATGGACGTCAAAACGGCATTCCTTAATGGTTTCCTTAAGGAAGAATTGTATATGATGCAGCCGGAAGGTTTTGTCGATCCTAAGAATGCTGACAAGGTGTGCAAGCTCCAACGCTCGATTTATGGGCTGGTGCAAGCATCTCGGAGTTGGAACATTCGCTTTGATGAGATGATCAAAGCGTTTGGGTTTACACAGACTTATGGAGAAGCCTGTGTTTACAAGAAAGTGAGTGGGAGCTCTGTAGCATTTCTCATATTATATGTAGACGACATACTTTTGATGGGAAATGATATAGAACTCTTGGACAGCATTAAGGCCTACTTGAATAAGAGTTTTTCAATGAAGGACCTTGGAGAAGCTGCTTATATATTAGGCATCAAGATCTATAGAGATAGATCGAGACGCCTCATAGGTCTTTCACAAAGCACATACCTTGATAAAATATTGAAGAAGTTCAATATGGATCAATCTAAGAAAGGGTTCTTACCTGTGTTACAAGGTGTGAAATTGAGCTCAGCTCAATGCCCGACCACGGCAGAAGAAATAGAAGAGATGAGCGTCATCCCCTATACCTCAGCCATAGGTTCTATTATGTATGCCATGCTGTGTACCAGACCTGATGTAAACCTTGCCGTAAGTTTGGTAGGAAGGTACCAAAGTAATCCCGGCAAGGAACACTGGACAGCGGTCAAGAATATCCTGAAGTACCTGAAAAGGACCAAGGAAATGTTTCTCATTTATGGAGGTGACGAAGAGCTCGTCGTAAAAGGTTACGTCGACGCTAGCTTCGACACAGATCTGGATGACTCTAAGTCACAAACCGGATACGTGTATATTTTGAATGGTGGGGCAGTAAGCTGGTGCAGTTGCAAGCAGAGCGTCGTGGCGGGATCTACATGTGAAGCGGAGTACATGGCAGCCTCGGAGGCAGCACATGAAGCAATTTGGGTGAAGGAGTTCATCACCGACCTCGGAGTCATACCCAATGCGTCGGGGCCAATCAAGCTCTTCTGTGACAACACTGGAGCTATTGCACTTGCAAAGGAGCCCAGGTTTCACAAGAAGACTAGGCACATCAAGCGTCGCTTCAACTCCATTCGTGAAAATGTTCAAGATGGAGACATAGAAATTTGTGAAGTGCACACAGATCTGAATGTCGCAGATCCGTTGACTAAACCTCTCCCTAAGGCAAAACATGATCAACACCAGAACTCTATGGGTGTTCGATTCATCACAATGTAACTAGATTATTGACTCTAGTGCAAGTGGGAGACTGTTGGAAATATGCCCTAGAGGCAATAATAAAAGCATTATTATTATATTTCCTTATTCATGATAATTGTCTTTGTTCGTGCTATAATTGTGTTATCCGGAAATCGTAATACATGTGTGAATAACAGACAACAAACATGTCCCTAGTGAGCCTCTAGTTGACTAGCTCGTTGATCGACAGATAGTCATGGTTTCCTGACTATGGACATTGGATGTCATCGATAACGGGATCACATCATTAGGAGAATGATGTGATGGACAAGACCCAATCCTAAACATAGCATAAGATCACATAGTTCGTTTGCTAGAGTTTTCCAATGTCAAGTATCCTTTCCTTAGACCATGAGATCGTGTAACTCCCGGATACCGTAGGAGTGCTTTGGGTGTGCCAAACGTCACAACGTAACTGGGTGACTATAAAGGTATACTACGGGTATCTCTGAAAGTGTCTGTTGGGTTGACATGGATCGAGACTGGGATTTGTCACTCCGCTTGACGGAGAGGTATCACCGGGCCCTCTCGGTATTGCATCATCATAATGAGCTCAGTGTGGTCAAAGTGTTTGATCACGGGATCATGCATTACGGTAACGAGAAAAGTGACTTGCCGATAACGAGATTGAACGAGGTATTGGTATACCGACGATCGAATCTCGGGCAAGTAAAATACCGATTGACAAAGGGAATCGTATACGGGATTAATTGAATCCTCGACATCGTGGTTCATCCGATGAGATCATCGTGGAGTATGTGGGAGCCAACATGGGTATCCAGATCCCGTTGTTGGTTATTGCCCGAGAGCCGTCTCGGTCATGTCTGCATGTCTCCCGAACCCGTAGGGTCTACACACTTAAGGTTCGGTGACGCTAGGGTTGTGAAGATATGTATGTGCAGTAACCCGAATGTTGTTCGGAGTCCCGGATAAGATCCCGGACGTCACGAGGAGTTCCGGAATGGTCCGGAGGTAAAGAATTATATATAGGAAGTGCTATTTTGGCCATCGGGACAAGTTTCGGTGTTATCGGTATTGTACCGGGACCACCGGAGGGGTCCCGGGGGTCCACCGGGGGGGTCCACCTGCCCTGGGGGGCCAAATGGGCTATAGGGGGTGCGCCTTGGCCTATATGGGCCAAGGGCACCAGCCCCAAGAGGCCCATGTGCCAAGAGAGAAAAAAAAAGGGGAGAGTCCTACAAGGGGAAGGCACCTCCGAGGTGCCTTGGGGAGGATGGACTCCTCCCCACCCTTGGCCGCACCCTTCCTTGGAGGAAGGGGCAAGGGCTGCGCCTCCCCCTCTCCCTTGGCCCTATATATAGTGGGGAAAAGGAGGAGCAAACCAACCCTAATGCCCTGGCTCCTCCCTCCTCCCTGCAACACCTCCTCCTCCTCCCGTAGTTGCTTAGCGAAGCCCTGCCGGAGTTCTGCTGCATCCACCACCACACCGTCGTGCTGGATCTTCCTCAACCTCTCCTTCCCCCTTGCTGGATCAAGAAGGAGGAGACGTCTCCCGTCCCGTACGTGTGTTGAACGCGGAGGTGCCGTCCGTTCGGTACTAGATCATCGGTGAATTGGATCATGGCGAGTACGACTACCTCATCCACGTTCACTCGAACGCTTCCGTTGCGATCTACAAAGTGGTATGTAGATGCTATCCAATCTGAATACTCGTTGCTAGATGAACTCATAGATGGATCTTGGTGAAACCGTAGGAAAAATTTTAATTTTCTGCAACGTTCCCCAACAAACCGTAACCGAGATAGTCCTGCACTGTCGTGATCAGCACAGCTCTCATGTTGAAATACTCACCTTTGCTGGCGTCCCATGTCTTGGCCGGGGTTTTCCATAACGTGTCTAACTCCTCTTGAAGTAGCCCCAGATACAAATTAATATTATTTCCTGGTTGTTTCGGCCCTTGAATAAGCATGCTCATGTGAATGTACTTCGATTTCATGCACAACCAGGGGGGGAGGTTGTACATCCATACAAACACGGGCCATGTACTATGGTTGGTGTTCTGGTTGCCAAACGGATTCATGCCATCGGTACACGCGCCGAGCACGATGTTCCTTGCATCACATTCAAAATACCGATAGAAGCTGTTCAACGCTCTCCACTGGCTTCCATCCTTCACGTGTCTCAGCTTCGGATCATCTCCATCGTCGGGCTTCTTCCTCTCCGCGTGCCAGCGCATTAGCTTTGCTTCCTTGCGATCTACAAAATACCTCTGGAGACGGGGAGTGATCGGTAAGTACCATACAACTTTCTGGGGACATTTCTTCCCGGCCTTCTTGTATTGAGAAGCATTGCACACCGGACAGCTTGTTTTTTCCGCGTGCTCCTTTCGATAAATTATGCAATCGTTGATGCATGCACGGTATCTAACGTGTGGCAGATCAAGAGGGCACACGATCTTCTTGGCCTCATCAACACTAGTAGGACATAGATTACCCGCGGGAAGAACATCCTTTAGGTACTTGAGATGCTCATCGAGGCTAGTGTCGGTCCATTTGTTTTTAGCCTTCGTCTTCAGGAGTTGGAGCGTGAAACTCTACCGGGTCACCTCAGGATTGCAACCATCATACAATGGAGTGTTCGAGTCTACCACCAGTTGCTCCAGCTTAGCCTCCTCTCTAGAAGCAGCTCTCTCAGTACTCGTCTCCTTGCGAAGCAATGCTTGAACATGAGGGTCCCGCACAATTGAACTTAGTACCGACGAACTCTGCTACGTGGAGTCCATGTCATTCTCTCCGCCGCCATGTCCGGCCCCTTCTCCTCCGCCATGTCCGGCCCCTTCTCCGCCGCCATGTCCGGCCTCTTCCCCGCCGCCATTATCGATCATCTCTTCGTCTTGCCCCGTGTCATCATTGCCTGCCCCGTCGGCATCCTCAACATCGTCATCCTCATCTTCAATTATCCACCTAGTATAGCCATCCATGAAACCAGTCATGAGCAGGTGCGCTTCGACACGACCATCGTCATGGGGGTCGAGCCAAACTATTCCTTTGCATTTTCGACACGGACATAAAACCTCTGTCCGGTTATTTTCTTTCATGTCTTACACCGCCGACCGCAACCACCTGTCCACCATCGTTCCACTGACCATCGCCAACTCTGCACGGTAATAATAAAAAAATTGATTGTAAAAATGCATGCATGCATCAAAGTCATAAAAAAAATTGGCATGACCTTCCCTAAAAATAGGACATATATGGATCTAGAGTTTGCCCGGAATTCGCCGAAACGGAAATAAATCGACATTTCGGCAAAACATAGGCAACTCAAAAGCACTATTTGGCGGCGTCAACTCATGCCACACACACAATTTCCACAAACATATCACACACACATAAACATATTTCCATTTTGCAAAAGCATGAAAGTTTCATCACCTCTATCTTGATGGCCGAAGATGATGTTGTAGGGAGATCAAAAGTGCACAAATTAAGCTCTTCTTGACAAAGATAGATCTAGTTAGGGGGCAAATAGGTCACTTAACTAAATCCTACATCTACCTAGCTACCTAATTTGGAAGGAGACAACTTCAACTAGTGGAGGGGGAAGGAAAAAGAGAAAGGAGATGCATTAATGGAGGTGGTGTAGTTATGTAGGAGTAATGAAGAGAGAGAAGGTGGATAGAGAAGAGAGAGAGTAATGGGGGAGAAGTATTGAGAAGAAGAAGAGTGAGAGTGGGAGCATGTGGTGGAGGGAAGAGAGGAGAGGGGGAGGTAGGGGGAAGGGAAAAAAGTGAGAGTGGGAGCATGTGGTGAAGGGAAGAGAGGAGAGGGGGAGGTAGGGGGAAGGGAAAAAAGGAAGGGGGAGGGGAGGGACGGGTTGGGGGTTGGTGGGGTTAGCAGTAGCGCTGGTGAGAAAACGCGCTGCTGCTAAGAGCTTAGCAGCAGCGCGCTTTTAGGTAAGGCGCTACTGCTAACTGGGACAAAAAATTGCGTCAATTTGAAACTTACCAGCAGCGATCTCGAGGAAACCGCGCTACTACTACGTACTTAGCAGTAGCGCTGTTACTGCGACCGCGCTACTGCTACTTAGAGTTGGGGGAACACCGCCGGTCGATATTTGTAGCAGCGCGTTTCTGGCCGTGCGCGCTACTGCTAAATATTTATCAGCAGCGAGTTTACATAACAAGCGCTACAACTACTTAGCAGCAGTGCTCTATTTTGAACCACACTGCTGCTAAGATTCTGTGTATAGGCTTTTCCCTAGTAGTGCCGCCCCCGTCCCGTCGCCGCCCTCGTCTCCGTCGCCGCCCCGGGCCCGTCCCCGTCGCGCCGTCCCCGCCGTCGCCGCCCCGGCCGTCGCCTCTCCTCGCCGTCGCCTCGCCTCGCCGTCGCCTCGCCTTCGCCGTCGCCCGCTGTGAGCCCTCCAGCCCCGAGCCCGTACACACACACACAAGCATGTTTAATTAGTTTAGATAATTAGCCTTTAATAAGTTTAGATTATTTAGATTATTATTTTGTATGTTTAATTAGTTTAGATAATTAGTGTTTAATTAGTTTAGATTATTTAGATTATTATTTTGTCACTAGTATATATGTATGAATGCATGTTAGATGGATATAATTAGTGCTTAATCAGTTAGAAATTAGTGTTATATAGAAATGTTAGAAATTAGTGTTATATAGAAATGTTAGAAATGTTAGAAATTTTAGTGTTATTTAGATTATTTAGATTAGCATAATTAGTGTTATATAGAAATGTTAGAAATTTTAGTTATCAAAATCCAATCATTAAAAAAATGTTACTTTTTGCGGGCATATAGCTAGTATTTGTTCTCGACGATGCCCGGCCCGCATCCTCGCCGTCGACCCGTCCGTGACGATGTCCAGCCGACCCATGTCCGGGACTGGGCTCCGCCGGGATGGCACTGGGAGGTGCTGCTTGGAGGGGCGCGCCGCTTGATGAGGAACCCGGCCGCGGGTCCCGTCGTCGACCCTGATCTCGTTTGGTGGCATTCGTGTGGGCCAGTTTCGGTGCGGAGGGACCCGGCCCCGCCGGAGGTGGTACGTCGCCGTGTCAGGGAGGAGGACGAGCACGTCCATCGCTACATGGTTGCGTTAGAGGGCGGCAGGTTCTCCAATACGTGGCAGTATCTTCGGGGATCTCACTTCAGCTATGATCCTGTGAGGGTTCCTTCTCTTTGGGTGTCCACCGCCCGCGCCGGAGGAACCACGAGTGTCCTTCTGTAGTATTCGATCTTTATTAGCTAATAGCCAGTGATGTACTATTCAATATTATATATTATTTGAGATGATATATTCGAGATTATATCTATTATTCTAGACAATGTATTCGAGATTATATCTATTATTCGAGACGATGTAATTTGAATACTAAATTGTTTTATATTTCTTTTGGATTAGTTAAACAAAAGCTATGGCAGACAATACCGACAGAGAGGGAGAACAGACCATGTTCGATATGATACACGGGCCAGATGATAATCGGAATGAAGAAGATTATGACGGCTCCGAATTTCTAAACAACACCGGAGAGGGTGATATGATATTCGATCGCGACGACGAAATTGATGAAGTCATGAACTATGATTATGACGATGATGAAGAACATGTTGATCCTGAAACAACAAACACCGGTGAGGTATATATATTTATATAAGCAGGCATGGTGATCATCACATGTTTTAAATGACTTGGAGATATATTAACGAATCGATCTTTGTTCTTTCAGCCATCCGGATCGAGCAAATCTTCAGGCAAAATGACGAAACGAGGCCCGAACAAAAAGTTGAAGCCGGGCGTAAAGTACAATATCGAGGCATGCGGCCCTACTGGCAAACCATTAGCGCCTAAGAAGATTGCGGACAAGTTTGTTCGTCAGTGCGGAGTTCTTGTGAAGGACCAACTCCCGATCAAACTTCAAGAATGGAGAGCGCCAGCAAAGCCACGTCCAGTTGTTACTTTTGTCGACAAGAATCAAAAAGATCTGCTTTGGGATACTCTCATGGAACATTTCACCCTACCAGATCATTTCACAGAAGCAGATGTGCAGAAAGTCAAGGAGGCCGCTCTTAGGATGATGGCGATTGCATTCAAGAACTACAAGAATCGTGAATGGAACAAGTACGTCAAGGGAGGAAGGAAGACTCAAGTATTCAAGGGAACACTGGAAAACCAACGTGATCATTGGGACGATTTCGTGAAATTCAAGGATTCGGAATTAGCTAAGGAACGGTCTAGAATAAACAAGAAGAATGCCGAAAAAAAGGATAAGTTCCATAAGCTGGGGCCAGGTGGCTATGCGGTGGCAATGCCTAAGTGGGATAAGTCTGAGAAAGAGATGGAGGATGCAGGTGTCACTCCGGCTACTAAGAGCTGGCCCCCCAGGGTCAGGACTTGGTTCTATGCGCATGGGGGGGAGTTGGACCTGGAGACAGGCAATGTTTCGACGAGGGCAAGTCTGAAGGGAGACGACGATGCGATACTTGTTGCAATAGAAGAGGCACGAACGGGGGTGTTCCAGCCCAACAGAGAGAACGACGAGCTTACGCGTGCCCTGGGAAATCCTGAACACCCGGGAAGAACACGAGGCAAGGGTGCTATGCCGTGGTATGAGGGGTTTTCAGACTGGAACAACGACTACAGAACCCGTGCGAGAAAGAAGATTGCGGAGGAGAAGAAGAGGAAGATGGAGGAGGAGCTGAGGAAGCGGGACTATGAACGCCTTCAAGGCCTAGAAGCAAGTCAAGCGGAATTGGCAGTCAAATTCCAGCGGCAGCAGGAGCAGATCGACTCACTTACCCAACAAAGAGGGTCTCAGCAGCTGCAGCAGCTAGCGGATGATCCAGCATTGAATAGCACCGGCCCATCCATGCCGAGAAGCAGCGTGGGTTCCGTCCCGGACGACGCAATGCTGGGTAGATACCCCGTGGATGACATCACGGAGAAGACTAACTGCGAGCTACACGTCAAAATGAAGAATATATCCATGAAGGTGGCGGACGGCTGTGCTTTCACAAATCCCCTCGAGGCAACCTTCCATTGCAACCCGATTCCAGCGGGCTATGCTCGTGTCTTGGTTGATGAGGTGGTGGACCCACCATATTCGGGGCTACAGCTTGACATTGCTGGAGGTGACGGCGAGCGCTTTCTCGGAGAGGCCAAATATCGTATCATCCTATGGAAAAAGGATTGCATCATCTTTCGAAGGCCACCGACACCGCGTCCGCCCAGTCCTCGTCGAAGTCCGCCACCGAGTCAGCAGACTACCGCTCCTGCAAGTCCACCAAGTCCGGCAAAGTGTCAGGCCACTCCTCCTCCTCCAAGTCCGGCAAAGTGTCAGGACAATCCTCCTCCTCCAAGTCCTCCACAGCGTCAGACGTCCACTCCTCCTCCAAGTCCGGCACAACCTCAGGCCACTCCTCCTCGTCCAACTCAGCCCCGTCAGCCGTCTCCGCCGCCTCAGCAATCGCAGAAGAGACACCCCGCAGCTACGGTGCGTAGCGGTACGAGTCGAGGTAGTACAGGAAGTACAGGCGGAGGCAAGCGATATAAATATGGTCCAAGCCTCAAGCCTCTTCCGCAGAGGTCTTATGACAGGTCCGAGGAGGAAATCACAGCCATATCGAAGGCCGAGGTGGAAGCCCATTTTGCACCGAAACCGCCACCGCCGCCAAGGGAGAAAGTGCCTGAGGAAACGATTGACCACTTCATTCGTATGGCTCAACCACCAGCTCCCAAGCCTGTTGACACAGACTATGAGCGCCACATTAGGAAGTTAAATCGAGCACGTCTACAAAGGGAGGCGAGCACGTCTACATCGGGATCGAGCAAACAAGAAGCAGCTGCCAAAAAATGCGGGAAAACCATTCCCCAGCTGGGAGAACAGGCGGCGCAATCGATCCCCTCGCTTGTTGTGCCAACAACAGGTGACAGTACGCGCGCCCAATATTATTGTGGGCAAACAGTGCATGTTCCCGAGATGGGCAATGTGGTAATAACGGAGGAGCATATAATGCAGGCTGAAGTTCTCAACATCACTGTTGGACAACTCCTCGAGATCGAGACCATGCCTTTGCTTAGAGAGGATGAAGTAAAACGGAAATATGTCCGGGGCCAACCTTTGGTCGCGCCAGACAAGGTCAAGAACCTCCCAACGAGAATGTATGAATTGGATCAATGGTACATGAACATTACCAAGATTTCAGATCCATTGTCCCTCATGGTGAATGTCAAGCAGGACCATTACTATCATCAGAATGTGTCCGTTGAGTATTTAGAACTGTTTCAGTCATACAATCAAGATGCACTCGACAAATCTATTATCAGTTGCTATTGTCTGTAAGTGATTTCTTTCTATAATTTAAGTCTCAAGCTAGCTGTAGTGATCCTTTTGATCAATCATTACCTATAATTATCCTCACTATATTCTTTTGTGTGGTATTATGCAGGATGAAGATATATGAAATGAGAAAAGGTGGACGCTTTGGCATTGGGTTCATTGACCCAAACACCGTTAATGAATACACCTGTAAGATAAATGAACGTCAGCAAAAGTACATAGAGGACAGCATGCTAGAGTTCTTGAAGCGCCTCAAATACAATGAAGATATACTACTTCCTTACAACTTCCAGTGAGTCACACTGTCTTGTACTACAAATTCTCTATTTTTGCCTACTAGCTAGCTACATCTTTTTGCTTACATATGCCCGCTTAATTAAGACATGCAAACGTGTGTGCATGCAGATATCACTGGGTCTTGTGTATCATTAAAGTTGACGCCGGAACAATTGAAGTACTGGACTCACTAATCTCAGAAAAAACTGACTATAACATCTTGTATGGGATAGTCAACAGGTAATTTCAATCATTATTAACTATATATCTCGGCCTATTTAGTTCGTCATTTCATGATATGAACTATTTAATAACCCTTTTATTCATTTTCTTTGTCGGCGGGCAGGGCTTGGACAAGGTTCATCGCCGTCACGCCCGGCGAATGAAAAAAAAAGCTTAAATGGTTTCCACCCAAGGTAAGCAATTAAGTAGTACTAGCTAGCTAGCTAGCTAGCTGCAATCTCTTTAATTATCATGCTTGATTAATTTTTATCTAATCAAATTCCATTCTCGTAAAGGCCCTGAAGCAGGCGCAGGGGACTGATCTGTGTGCATTTTGCGTTTGCGAGAACATTCGCATGATGGTGTCCGAAAGGAGCAGATCTCAAAGACAGGAATGGGTACGCTTGTCAGAACACTATTCATAATTTTTACACCATTATCGATATCTAGTCACACAACTAATACACATGCATATTGATCTCCTTCTTAACAGTTCAAAGAGGTGCGGGAGAAGCTCATAGAAACGGAGCATGTAGAAGCACTTCAAGAGGAAATAGCGGGATTTTTGCTCGACCAGGTCATAAATCCGAAGGGAGAATTCTATTACCCGCTACCGCCCCCATGTAAACCACTTCCAATTGTCATCGTGCTCCAAACGCACCAATTAGGCTAATGCCACTGGCTCCGAAGGCAACATTCATATGTAGGAGAAATTGTATATAGCTATACATGTGTGTATGTGTGAATTAATTAATATGGTGGTTTGTGAGACATTGATGATATATATATATATATATATGCATGATTGGTTCTACTAGAAATTCTATTTATATATATATATATATATATATATATATGCATAACGTGTACAATGTGTAGTATCGTAGAATACCAGCAAACGAAAAAGAATTAAAATGGAAACACAAAATTAAATGAAAAAGAAATCATAAAACTAAAACCCCCCAAACCTTATAGTACCGGTTGGTATTACCAACCGGTACTAAAGGGCTCCAGGCCCCCGGAGCTGGCTCGTGCCACATGGTTGCCCTTTAGCACCGGTTCGTGCTGAACCGGTACTAAAGGGGGGGGGGGCCTTTAGTGACCACAATTTAGTGCCGGTTATGTAACCGGCACTACAGGGCCTTACGAACCGGTGCTAATGCCCGGTTCTGCACTAGTGGCTCAGGCTTAGTTGGTATTTCTCACTAGTCCTATGGACTTTGACGCACAAGGTGTTTATGCTGATTTGGATGGAGTTATCAATTTTCTTGGACTACTCGACGAAATTTGGATCAAGGTGGAGATTGTTAAATTGTGATCCAAATTCTACCGTATTGGACTAGACGTAGTACAAACGGTGTGGGCCTTTGCGTTGGTACCGACGCGTACGAGTACAACTCGTTTACTTGTCCTCCAAGGACTCTCATGTATTGCCCTCATATATACCCCATGTAGTCGCACCTCAGACTGTCTGTCGTCTCGTGGTTGTAATACTCCTCCTCATAGTGATTGCGCCTTCGTGCGTCCGTGGTTTTCTCCCGCAAGGGTTTCCACGTAAAAATCCTTGTCTCTCTGTCTCGTTTATTTCTCGTTATTATCTAACACGCAGACCGGCATGAACACATGATCTTAAATAATCTTGCTTCGGTAGCTTCAACACTTTCAGTACCTTCAATAACACTTCCAGCAACACTCACCTGCCAATATATGATAGATGAGCATTTCAGTTTGTACCATTTTCAGTTTCTTGAGAGTGAGTTCCTTGGCATGATAGGATTACTAAAGTGGCATGTTAGGACTTTGGAGTAGTAAAATGACATGTTAGGAGTGATAAAATATGAAGAGAATAAAAATGCATGTGAAGATATGGATTTAGCTACTGTTCTTTAATATTTTCAGTTAAAACTATGAATCTGAATGCATGTATGCATTGACTATACTTTTGATATATAGGTGGCTCCATCAGACACTGTATCAGCAGCTAGCTCGAAAGGAGCAAGCAATGACATAGAGAAACATGATTGGACGCATGAAGAGACAGATTGTCTGTTGGAGCGATTAGACACTCCTGAGAAAAACGAGTTTTCATAAAAATGCTGCAGATGAGATGAATGCCAGATTTAAACCGAAGGTGAAATTCACTAAAAGCAGGATCAGGTCAAGATTGGCTGTACTTCGTAAACAATGGAACCGCATACAAAGAGGTCTTCCGGTTTCCCAGTCAGTCTCCCAGTCAGTCCCCTTGTCGCTGCTTGATAAGTATTCTAAGACAACCGCTGAACTTGACACTGCTGAATCCTCAAGTTCCTCGCCAGTGCAACTTAGCGATGTGAATAAAGGCCATTGGACAAATGAAGAAATAATTCAGCTTCTGATTAATTGGAAAGTCCACGGCAAAAGGGTTTGTAAGTACAAAAGGGCACTGCTGAAGCACATGGAGGCTGCGTCTATGTTTCACTTCTACACTGACCCTGCCTCCAAGATTAAGTTCCACGAGGACCTTTCGTCGAGAAAGGTTGTTTAGTGCTTGTGTTGTAAGCCTACTTTCGAATTTGTTCATCGAAAAGGAATGTTTAGTGCTTGTGCTTGTGTTGTAAGGATGTTTAGTACTGGACCATCATGGCAAACGATCAATAATAGTTTGTACTAGGGTGTGGTTTGTCAGTTACGGTGAACTACCTCAGCCAGGAGAGCTCTACTCCGGCCAGCAAGAAATTTCCAAAAAATGTGAAGTTTGCAATGCCCTTCGCGCAAGCGATTATTATCAAGATCCACCCCTACTCCAGGCCGGCGAGCTCCTGGCCGAGTTAGTTTACCGCCGCACGTGGATCACATCGGCCCTGCCTGACCCTCTCCACGAGCTGCAGTGAACTACGTCGGCCATCTTCCCCTTTGAGAGGTACATGGGGGTCTGCCTGGGAATGGTAGCCCGAGATTCAGAAAATCCTTCACATTATCTCTATGTTTGTTTAAGAGACCATGTGTAAAAAATTTGAATTGATTTTGAGGAGGTCGAAAAAATCAGTTGCTTACAATAATTGGCTTAAGTGAGACCAAATGGTCCGTTCCTAAGCAAGTGATTTTTTTGATATATGGCGGATTCTGGTCTTGCTCCTCATCGGCATCGTTGTCCATACCGTCGATGTCTTCGGAGTCGTAATCAAGCGTGTCGGTTAAGTCCTCGACAGTGGCTATGAAGTGGGTGGTGGGTGGGAAGCAAAATTCTCGATCATCAGCCCCTAGTTCGAATTGGACATAGTTCGGCTGTGAGTCCCCCGCCAAGGACAGGCTCTTTAATGAGTTTAGCATATCGCCCAAAGGCGAGTGTTGGAAGATGTCTACGACGCTGAATACAAAGATCGGTAAACGATCAAGTTCGGCGTCCTCGGACTCACATGGTTTGGAACTTATAGCCAGAGACAAGTCCGAGATTCCAGAGAAATAGATATTGTGTGAGGTTAAGTCCATGTGCAGCTCCAATGCGGGAGATCTGTGGCCTCCGTGGTGGGGTTGAGCCTCCAATCCTCGGATGCCGCAATGTGCTCAGGATCTAAGGCCAGAGTGGTCACAGGAGCTATCTCCAGGACGCGGTCTGACGACAGATTTAGGTCATGTTCATCAAGGTGACCAGGAGCGGTCGCCGCAAATCTCCACGGATGTCCACAACGTAATTCAAGCTCCCAAATCTGACCTGATGGCCAGGGGCATAGCTATCGATCCGCTCCAGGTGGCCAAACGAGTTGGCCCGCAGCGCGAAGCCGCCGAACACGAAGATCTGTCTGGGGAGGAAGGTTTCTCCTTGGACAGCGTCATTGTTGACAATTGGAGGGGACATCAAACCTTTTGGGGACGGCACAGTGGAACCCTCAATGAAAGCACCAATGTCGGTGTCAAAACCGTCGGATCTCGGGTAGGGGGTCCCGAACTGTGCGTCTAAGGTCGATGGTATAGGAGACAGGGGATACGATGTTTACCCAGGTTCGGGCCCTCTCTATGTAGGTAATACCCTACTTCCTGCTTGATTGATCTTGACGAATATGAGTATTACAAGAGTTGATCTACCACGAGATCGAGATGGCTAAACCCTAAAAGCCTAGCCTGTATGAATATGGTATTGAGTCTCTCCTTTCTGGACTAAGTCCTCTGGTTTATATAGACACCGGGAGGATCTAGGGTTACACAAGGTCGGTTACAAAGGAAATGAATCTACATATTTGGTCGCCAAGCTTGCCTTCCACGCCAAGGAGAGTCCCATCCGGAAAAGGGTGCAGTCTTCGGTCTTTGTATATTCATAGCCCATCAGTCCGTCCCATGGCTAATAGGTTGGACGCCCGAGGACCCCTTACTCTAGGACTCCCTCAGGCGCTGTTTGTCATCAACGCCGAGCACCGCGCGTCGGTCTTCTCGTCACGCAGGGCCACCCGGGCCTGTGCGGCGGCGAGGAAAGGCTCGCTGGACTCCTGCATTCGCGCGGCAGTCGCGTTGGCGTGTTTACCCTTCTTGGCCCCTTTGTTGCCATCTGGTCGCCCTTCTGACGCGCCCGGCGTCGGCGCGTCCGGCTTGTAGGTCTCCTTGGCCTTGTCGAGGGTGCGCCGAACTTCCGCCCACTTCTCGCATTTGTCGATCTGCTTGTAGATGTGGAGGTACTTGAATTCTTGGTCGCTGTTTCCCTGGCGATACATGGCGAACATGCGCACTAGCTGTGCCGAGGAACAAACAGTTGGCGGGCGCACACGACGAAGAAAAGCGGAGGACTAGCGTGCCATACCTGATCCTCAACATTGGCGCCGCTCTCCGGGCGAGCCGCGATCTCCTCGACGATCCCATGCACGCCACCTGGATGAGCCCCCAATGGTTTGCCATTGCCTTCGACCCACGCTGCATGTACATGCCTTTAAAGTAGGGGTCGACGAGCTTGTGCTCGTCGAACTTGGCCTTGATGCGCTCCCAGTACGTCTCGATGATCTGGTTTGTGCCGTTGGTCGGGTCGAGGCAGACGACTTTTCACGCTTCAGCGAGACATTCCTGCTCCTTGGACGCCCACTTGTTGCGCGGCTTGCCGGTCCTGGCCGTCCCCTTCTTCTTCTTGCATCTCCTCGCCGGAACAGTCGTCGGCTCCTCCTCCTCGTCATCCTCCTGCTCCTCCGGCTCATCCTCGCCGTACTCGAGCTCTCCGTCCATGCCGCCACTGAGGTCCACCATGTCATCCTGGGTAGCGAACCCGGGGGACGCGGCGGCCGTGGCCGAGCCTTCCGCGATGATGTCGTCCATGTCGGCATTGGTCTCGTCGGTGTCGCCGAGGTGCGACGTGGAAGCTTGTGAGAAGGGCAGCGCGCAATGGCGGAGAGGGGGCATCGGGGAGGACGCGTAAGCTGGCGGCGAGTAGTTGTATGGAGGGTACTGCACGCCGGCGAAGGCGGGCGAGGGCGTGCGCTGGGCCGGGTGTCCATGCGGAAGATGACGTTGGGGTTGAACCCACCGTGCGCGTCCCCGTCGGCGTAGCCCGGCAACGGCGTGCAACCCCATGGTTGCGGCGACGATGAGAAGCCGGCCAGAGAGCCGATGCTTTGCTGACTCCAGGCCACGTACTGGGCGTGGCCGCCGGGTGGGTTCATCATCCCTACGCGAGCCGCCTCGGTCTCGGCTTGATCCGCCGCTGACGCAGCCGCACGCCCCGCGTTGTCCCGGGCCTTCTTGGCGATGGCCCTGTTCCGTCGGTCGGCGGTGACAGCTTCCCTTCGCTGAACTTCAGGCCTCCACTTGGCGTTTGACATGCCCGGTGGCTTGGACGGCGGCGCCCTCGGCTTCCTCTGCTTCAGTTGGGCGACGGTGGCGGTCGCAGTTGTTGTGGAGCGGGGGATCACGTACTTCTTCGGCGGCATGGCGACCGGTCGGACGCGAGCGGGAGGGAGATTGGTGGGAGGAATGGAGAGAATGAGAGGGAAGTGGGGGTCGAGGGCGGGAACAAACGGCGGGAAGTGGCTCTCGACTCGCCGACAGAGCGGCCCCATGCCCCTTTTCCCTTGTGCCGGCGCCCCCCAGCGCGCCGGATTCGGCTCGGGTCCGCCGGCGCCAGTTTCGGCCCAAGCCGGCGAAGAACAGGCTCCTGAGGCGCGACTGAGCCGATTTTTAGGCGTCAGCATGGCAAAAACGTCTGGGGAGGGCCTGTTGGGGGCGCGGTTGGAGATGCTCTAACTCTGGCAAATACTTGAAAATGGGGCATACTTTAAATAAACTTCCATTTTAGTGTTTTGGGGCAAGAAATTGACCAGACCAGATACCGTACAACAGAGCATACTTTTTTTATTTTTTTTGCAGTAAACTCAAAACTGGGCCTCATATTTGCCAACTGATCTGACTCTTGTTTTTCTGTGTTATTCCTTTTACTAAGTGGTCTTCTGAATATTTAGCAATCCTTATACCTCATATCTCTACGTGTTGAACTAGATTTGATTGCTTGATCAGTGGCTATCTTAAAAGTCAACCTCAAGTCTGTTTCCTGATTGCACCCTTTGTTGCAGCTTACAATTAGAAGATGCAGATTCTTCTCTTTGTGGACTTGTAAGATGCACCTTACTTGTAGAATATCCTGGTTTGGAGCACTACTTATTAAAATACTTGGACGTTGCATCATAGTTTACGTCTCAACAATGAAGGCAGATTTTTCTTCATGCATCTAGCACCTTCTATGTTGCTGGTTGTAACCAGTACGGTACTGTTCTGCGACCTGTAAGATTTGGTAAAACGTCTTGCCATTTCAGGCTGACGGATTCATGTTATATATTGGGGCGCATCTCTCATAGACAGCGCACCAGGAGTTCGACCGTGCAAAAGATTGTTACTGGAAACTTGATAGACAAGAAAGGATTACAAAGAGATGTGGGTGCTAACAAGAAATCCTAGGAAAACAATATGTGGCAGGCTAGAGTACTAGAACTATATACATGTTAACACCCTCCCCTTAATCACAATGTTGACGAGTTGAGATTACGCTTAACTATACATGTTAACACCCTCCCACTATGGGAAAAGCGCTACAACATCCAGAGTGATTGGACCAGACCTCTTCAACCCGTGGCTGAGTTGGGCGATGGGGTACTTGTGTGTCGACTTTCTGATAAGTATCTGTGCCGTTGCACATATCAACCTCGACAAAATGTTGTTGTCATGGTTACAATTTGTTTGCATGCTATTAGATATTACAATGTTGGCAAGGACACACCTGTTCAATATCCATGCCGAACTACCTTCTCCTTTGATGCAATTCCCTATGTTCCAAGCTTGGTTTCAATTTAGTTGATGTCCGGGCTTGGCTAAAATTATGCATGTGAAAGAAAGCACAATTAAGTTTGCACGCTTGCTCTATGAGCAATGCTACATCTACGTAAAAATACCTACGGGATTAACATAATCAGCATCATGGGGATTTGTGATTGGAGCTTGGGGTAGGAAGGGGCCCACCCCCCTGAAAATCAAGGGGGGAAAGAGAGTTTGTTTGGTAGTTTATGTAAAACTTTATGTTAGCGTACGTAGATATAGGATTTTTGCTTGCTCTATTGGAAGATTTTCTGTTTTATGGTCAATATTCATGGTTTGCAGTCAAGATTTTGCCTATTAATACAAATTCCTATTTCAAAACCGTCTGGCCATCTTTTTGAACTAGTATAACCGCGTATGTTCAACGGAGGTCCAGTTTGAGAGTAGTATTATTTGCAAGATTAAGGACAATCAATATTCGTTTGAAAATTAATTGTTTAATGTAATCAGTGTTGTTTCTAAACTACGATTATTGCAATTGACAATTTCCCAGATTATTGTGATGTACACATCATTGGAGCAGCATGCAACATTGTATATACATGACTAGATGTCTCAAATCATTTGGATTTATCAAACTCCAGTAGATACCGTAAAATGGGATATAAACTTATTAAACTGTCGTTTTAGAGTTTGGGGGCGAAAAATGGACCCGACCAGACACCATAAAACTGAGCATATATACGCGGTTGCCGACAGAAGGTTCAGGACCTGACAAGAGATGTGGGTGAGCGTGTCAAGGAGTAGCTTGTTGGTGAGCTCCAAGTCTTCGATGTGAAGCTTGTACACACAAAGGGTCTCATCCTGGTCCACAGTGATCCTCAATCTTCTGGCCTATGACGCCTGGCCTTTTGCCGTGAGCACCCTCGCCATCAAATTGATTCGTTCATGCAAAATATCAATTTCAGTGTCAAAACTACTAGCATGTACCTCGGGTTATCAGCACGATGATGGATGTGTGCCATCATAGGATCCACGAGGAGTTTCTTCCTCGGGTTCATGAGCGCGATGATCGATGGGTCTTGTGCTATTATCTACTTTGGCGCAGGTGCTCACTTAATTCTCATGGGAAAATCTATTATCCCAATTAGAATCGATTAATCAGACACAAGGATTGGACGTTTTTCGCTAGAACCTCACTACATCTGCGTCCTTCATAGTTTGCTCTATGTACAGTGCACTCAACATTCAGATGTCTCAGTCGATAAAACTAGAAAATTTGGACGTCGAAGATTCCACTAGAAGTTAAAATGTTCATGTGGTATCTTCGAACAGGGGTTTTGCTTACCAAAAACAGTATCTCCCGTCACAATTGGCAAGAAAGCAAGAAGTGTGGTTTTTATATTCATGACAAGAAAACCAAACATCTCATTTTCCAATAGAAGTTTGCATGTTCTACATGCTCTGCCATCCAAATAGAGTCGGCTTTGTATCTGCCCACAAGTGGTGCCAATATTTTTGGTCATTGGTTGGACAAATTCCAAATAAGTTCAAAACGCTAATATGGATGGGAGCATATGCATTATTATGGGCGCTTTGGCTACCTATAAATGATTTGAGTTTTATAGGGAAAAAACACCTCGGCTTGCAGGTTATTTTTGTTGTATGCACTCGCTTCGTTTTTTTTTCTGAAAAGGGGGGCTCCCCGGTCTCTGCATCAAAGTGATGCATACGGCCATCTTATTAACCAAGTAAAAATGCGCCAACAAGGTTCCAAAGTCTCCAACTGAAAAAAAGAAAAGACAGCTCACACAGAGCCTAAAAAGGCTAGAAACACAAACTAGCCAAGAAAAGACGCCACAACTGGCTGGCTAAAAATAGATAGGTAAACTAATTGCCTATCCTATTACATGACCGCCATCCAAACCGGTTGAAGATATCCCGAGCTACCATTTCCCAGCGGATAGATCCAGTAACCAAATGCTCCCTGGCCTCCATCGGAGTGAGTAGCGACCACGACGGATCACTGCCGTGGCTCGGAAAATAACCTGCAAAAAATGAATATGTGATGTTCTGTTAAAAACCAAATCATTTATGCAATTCCAGATAGTCCACAGCAAAGCGCAAACCTCAACCCAAATATGTCTTGCTAAGTCAGGCTCAATTCCATTAAGACATGTCCCAAATAAAGCGTTGAAAACGCTTCATACGTGGTCTATGGTACGTCTATCGGAATACCAACCGTTGTTTAAGGCAGTGCGTGTGCGGTTCGGGTGGGTGGCCAAAGAGGTCTTTACCCAACATGAGTGGTAGCATCATCTCCGGATTGGTCCACCACCTACTCCGACATAGCCATATTGTCAGCCCTGTATGACTCTACATTTATTGGTATGTCTGCTTTTTTTTTATCTTATTTCAGTGTGTTAATGGTTGGATGTGTGCATCTTACTTGTGGAGAGACCGACTATTTCTCATCATGCTTCGTATTTTTTTTTGAGAACAGAGTAGATAAAACTACTCAGGAGGAAACACTATAGTCAGCCAACATCCGTGCTCGTAGGCTCGGTGGGACGTCTGCGATCACCAGTTGGTCACATGTGCTCCTGGTTAGCGCCGCCAAGCCATGCGCCAACTCGTTCCTTTTCCGACTCACATATTGAACTTTGCATCCTTTGAAGCCCGCCATCGCACTCCTAATATCCATGATCACCCCATAACAGGATAATCTTGGGGTCTGCTTGGGGGACAAGGCAGCTATGATGTTTTGGTTATCTACCTCAAGAACCACCTCGCCATTGAAATATTTTGCCATTGTCCGGAGCCCCTCCAGGGCTGCACGCACCTCCGCTTCCTCAACGCTACTTCAAATCGGCAGGTTTATGCATGCCGATAGGTAGACGAGCCCTCTGTGGTCCCTGGCGACCACACCCGCTGCACTCACTCCCGTATCAATATGGAATGCTGCGTCAGTGTTGATTTTTGCCACTCCCTGTGCAGGAGCTATCCACTTGTCCTCCTGGGGATTTGAGCCTGCCGAGCGGTGCTGTCTCCTTCCTCCAACCTGAGTCTTTTCCATCAGCCCATCATTACCATCGGTAGCCGTGCGAAGATCTTCCACGTATTTCTGTAGAAACAGCACCGATCCCCAGATGGATTCCTCTCCATTATTCCGCATGCAATCCTCCCTATGATGCCAACAGCGCCAGATGAGCAGCAGCAGATTGGTTCGAACCTCCTCATTTTCCGCATCAAGTGCAACTTGCAACCAATCAGCTCCGGTATGTCTCAGTTTGTTCTCAGCCGGTAAAGCCCAAAGTTTTCTCATTTCTGCACGTAGGGCTCAACTTTTGGTACAGGTTATTACTGCATGGTGTTCGTCCTCTTCACCATTCCCACATGTACTGCAAGTCGCATCCACTTCCAATGTTCTCTTCCACTTGTTTCTCTTAGTAGCTAGAGTATTTGTAGCCACCCTCCAAGCAAAGATCCTGACCCTCCCGGGCACTTTAGCTTTCCAAATAAGATCCCAAATGCTCCTATCATTTGGATCCCTGGAAGAGCTCGAGGGGCTTTGCGATGATAGGTCCTGGTTAGCCGCAGCAAGTTTGTAGGCACTCTTAACTGAGAATACTCCATTCTTCTCATAGTGCCAAGCGACACAGTCTCCCACATTCGATTCTGGAATCTTTAGTTTGCAAATCTCATCGGCATCAAATGTATGGAAGATTTGTTTGATAAGGGTTTCATTCCATGTCTTTCCATCTGGTTCCATGAGTTGGTTGACCCATCTAAGCCGGCATCTTCTCACGAAAGCAGCCGTCATGAGGCCTTCTTTTCTTGGGATTCATTGATCTCTTTGGATTTGTATACTTCTGCCATCTCCTACCCGCCAAATTAGGCCCTTTTTTAGAAGTTCCAAGCCGGATTCGATGGCTCTCCAAACCAGAGAGGCATCACTAGCAAAAACAGTATCTAACAAACTCCCATTCGGGTAGTACTTGGATTTCATGACTCTCGCACAGAGGCTATCCGGTTTTTGCAAAAGCATCCAAGCTTGTTTGGCCAAGAGGGCCTGATTAAACAGACGCATATCTCTGAAACCAATCCCCCCGGCTCTCTTTGGCTTTGGCATCCGGTCCAAAGACATGCAACGAACCTTCCGATGCCCCTCGGTATCCCCCCACCAGAAATCCCGGATCAATTTCTCATACTTATCGCAAAAGCCTTTTGAGAGCATAAAGACACTCATGATGAAAGTGGGGATGGCCTGCACGACTGATTTCACATGCACTTCCTTAGCTGCATATGACATTAACTTCTCTGACCAATTGCTGCACCTCTTGGCGAATCTGTCCATTATTGGTTGGAATTGATCCTCCTTCATCCTTCCTTCAGGGGTTGGCAAGCCAAGGTACTTGCTCTCGAAGGAGGCCGATACCACACCCAAAATGTTCTTGATTGCATCTCTAATATCAGGTGGGCAGCTCTCGCTGAAAAGGAGAGAGCATTTGTTTGAACTAAGAAGCTGCCCGGTGCACTTCTGGAACGTATCTAGCACTTTCTTGATCGTAGTAGCTTGTTCTGGCACCGCTTTGAAGAAAAACAGATTGTCGTCTGCAAAGAGGAGATTTGATATACCTGGGCTATTCCTAGCGATCTTTATAGGATTGATGTTGTTTTCCGCCAGCACCTTCTTCAACAGGAGCACCAAGCCATCCGCAAGAAAGAGGAAAAGGTACGGGCTTAACGGATCTCCTTGACGCAGGCCACGGGAGGGAACAAACGGCTCCAACAGCTCTCCATTACACTTTACCGAGAACCTCACCGACTTAACACATTGCATCACCCATTGGGTCCATGTATTACAGAAGCCAACTTTCAGAAGCATCCCCTCTAAGAAACCCCAATCAACCCGGTCATAAGCCTTGGCCAAATCCAACTTGTCGGCACAGTAGTTGTCCTTTTCCTTTTTACAGTGTTGTATCTTATGTAAGCATTCGAAGGCAATGATAGCATTATCAGTAATCATTCTGCCCGGAATGAAAGCACTTTGGGTTTCCAAAATGATCCCATCCAGAATAGGCCGCAGTCGATTTACAAGGCACTTGGAAATTACCTTGTAGATAACATTGCATAAGCTAATCGGGCGGTAGTCCTTGATCGACTGGGGGTCTTTTCCTTTTGGGATGAGCACGATCACCGTGTCATTAATTCCTTCAGGCATGATTCCATCCACAAAGAAGCTATGCACACTCCTAATCACATCTTCCTTAAGGTCACCCCAATTACACTGAAAGAAACGGGCTAGGAAGCCATCCGGCCCAGGTGCTTTTAGGGGACCTATTTGGAAAAGAGCATCACCGATTTTCTCGTCCGAGAATGGCTTTATAAGCTCACTGTTCATATCCCCATTGACTCTAGTTGAAACTAGCTCTAGAATGTCCATAGGGTCAGTATTAACCTCACTTGTGTACAGGTCGCTGAAGTATTTGTTGGTTATTGCATGCAGTCCGTCGGTGTCCTCAACCCAATTGACATTGTCATCCCGCAGCTTTAGGATGGAGTATTTCTTCTGGCGCCATGTAGCTTTCCTATGGAACCACTTTGTATTCCTATCACCTTCACGCAGGTAGGTCGCTCTGGATCTTTGTCTCCACATGATCTCCTCTCTGAGAAGTAGCTCATCAAGTTCCTTTGCCAATTTTGTGGCTTCTACTTCAAGTGTAGCCGACGATGTGGAGCACCAAATTCTGCTCAGTTTTTTCCTTATCTCCGCTGATTTCCGAGTAACCGATCCAAAATCCTTTTTAGTCCAGACGGAAAGGTCCTTTTGCATGTTCTGGAGCTTTTCCTTAACCATACGTAAGCTTCCCGCCGGACCAGACCTGCTCCAAGACGCAGAAATTGTTGGCTGGAGAGATTCAACCCTTTCCCACATCTGTTCATATATGAAAATGCTCTGTTTAGGATGCTCGACCGGTCTCCATTCCTTCCTGACGCCCATCCTCAGAAGGATTGGGAGATGATCAGATCGCGATGAGCAAATATGCTCCACGGAAGCATTCATGAAGAGGTCAGACCAGGACGGGGAGGCCACGAATCTGTCTAACCTCGCCCGCACATTGTTGTTACCTTGTTGTTTATTGTTATAGCTCCATCCTGGCCCCTCGAACCCTAAGTCAAACAAGTTGCATTCTGACAAGATTTCTCTGAAGTTACTCATATACCTTTCTGATCTTTTAGCAGTCGAGTAGTGCTCTGATTGCCACATAGTTTCATTGAAGTCCCCCGTCATGAGCCATGGTAGATTGCTTGTATCTTTGATTCTACTCATCAGTGACCACATGTGATGCCGCTCATGCGCTTTCGGTTCCCCATAAATGAACGTGCCCCTCCATTGAGGGCCATGAGGGTTTAAACGGATCAAGACATCAATATACCTCGTCCCCATGGCAATCTTCTTTATTTCCACACTTTCATCATAGAAAAGAGCAATGCTAGCACCTTTACCGGTACCGGGTTGCGTGATACAATGGCGGAGGCCCAGCCTCCATTTGAGCTTTGAGACATACTTGTTATTTTGCCGCGTTTCGGTGAGGAAGACGAGCTTGGGCTTGTGTGTGTGTACAAGACACACCAGTTCTTGAACTGTTCGAGGTTGCCCGAGGCCTCGACAGTTCCAGCTCATGATCGTAATGGCTCCTGGTTGGCGCCGCCGTTGGCACCCACCAGGTCGCCGGGAGCCCCTGGCCCGGCTGCTTCCTTGCTGTCCCCTATTTCCTCATGCACCATACCCGACCAACCCACCTTACTGAACTTGACTGGTCCCTCTTCAGGTTGGGCAACAGTTGGGGCATCGCAGGCCTGCTCGCCGCGGTCACCCCTCTTGCCCAGGATTGAGCTCATCTGCGAAGCCTTCTTCTTTGGCCTGCTGACGTTGATAATCATCCGGTTAAACAGGCCTTCCACCGTCCAGACCACCTCCTGAGGGGTGAAGCGAGGGAGCGGCCCAAAATCATGCTTCGTATTTGTTTGATACTATATTCCGAGTCAATAAAAATGTTCTTTATCGAGGAAAAAATGCCGCTGCAGGTAGCTGGAACCAACAGCAGATTAATTTCATTTTTCGATAAAGGGCGCTTTTATTAACTCAAAATGTAGCATCGAGCAGATACAAAACATAAAGAGCGACACCCGGCCTCTGCATAGCTAAGATGCACACAGCCATCAAGCAAACAGTCTGGCAAAAAAAATATAAAAACGACAAAGTGGCAACAGTAAAGCCATATGGGGCCGAAACTATGCCTATGTCGACGGAGAAGGTGGATCGATTCAGAGATTATGCTGCCACCCATGTTGGGTAAAAACCTCCCTGGCCACCCGCTCCAACCGCATACACACCGTCTTGAACAGCGATTGGTACTCCATTCGGTGCAGAGTAGACCACATACGAAGCCAGTGTGTACAACGGTAAATAACCTGCATAGGAGAAGAGATTTTGTCATTAAAAAGACAATCATTTCTACATAGCCAGAGCGACCATAGTAAGGCAGACGCTCCCACCCGTATTAGCGTACTAAAAGTATTTGGTATTCCATCAAGCCAGTGACCATATATATTGGTAACACTTGTTGGTGGATACAAATTTGACGCTATTTGGATAACTGACCATGTAGAACGCGCAAACTTGCATTGAAAGAAGAGATGTTTGATTGTCTCGTCATGAGTACAAAAAGTACATTTCTTGCTTCCTTTCCAGTTGCGTCGAGCGAGGTTGTCTTTAGTTAGCACAACTCCTCTCCGAAGATACCACATGAAAATCTTAACTTTTAGTGGCATCTTCGATTTCCAGATTTGTTTATTATTGGCCACTGGAATCTCTGTGTGCGATAGTGCACGATACATAGAGTCAACTGTGAAAGACCCAGATGTAGTAAGATTCCAGCGAAAGACATCCCGGCCTTGTGTCAAGTCAATCGAATCCAAACGGGATAGAAGATGTTGCCATGACACAAGACGGGGCCCAACCAAATCCCTCCGAAATGATATATCTGGCGGAGACGTGGTCATCACATGCGCAAGAGTATCATTCTTATCGCGTACAATGCGGTACAAGGCTGGGTACTGTTCTCGGAGAGTGGTATTTCCTAGCCACTTGTCCTCCCAGAAGCGTATCTCCGAGCCGTCCTTTATCGCGAAGGATCCGAAACGGAAAAGATGTTTCTTTACCGCCATCAGACCAGCCCAAAAATGCGAGTCACCGGGCTTCCAATAAGCCTGGGATAACGCCTTTTGGCCTAAATACTTGTTGCGTAGCATAGTTTGCCAAACACCATCCTCAGTAAGAAGCTTGAACAACCATTTAATGATTAAGGCTTCATTCTTGACCTGGAGGTTGTGAACACCTAAACCTCCTTGGTCTTTTGGTCGGCAAACGATGCTCCATTTGGTTAGTCTATACTTTTTCTTTTCATAGTCTCCTTGCCAAAAAAAAACGGGATCTGAAGTAATCCAGTCTTTGCAGAACCCCTTTGGGTAGTTGGAAAAATGAGAGCATGTAGAGAACCATGTTGGTGAGGACAGAATTGATCAAAACTAGTCGTCCTCCAACGGAGAGCAATTTTCCTTTCCAACTGCTCAACCGTTTCTCCAATCGTTCTTCAACATGTTTCCACTCCGCATTAGTGAGACGCCGATAATGAATCGGAATTCCCAAATATTTAATCGGGAATTGGCCTTGTGCACATCCAAACAAGTCAGCATATTGTGCAGCAGTCTCCTTGGCTTCTCCAAAACAGAACAATTCAGTTTTATGGAAGTTGATTTTCAAGCCTGACATTTGCTCAAAAGCTGAAAGCAGAAGTTTCAGATTTCTCGCCTTATCAAGGTCATGTTCCATAAAAAGAATCGTATCATCGGCATATTGCAAGATAGAGAGTCCTCCATCAACAAGATGTGGCACTACTCCTGCAATTTGACCATCCTGTTTGGCGCGTTCAATCAAAGTAGCCAGCATGTCAGCGACAATGTTAAATAACATTGGAGACAGTGAGTCACCTTGACGTAATCCTTTTTTCGTCTGGAAGTAATGGCCTACGTCATCATTGACTTTGATAGCCACACTGCCTCCAGTAACGAAATTTTGGATCCAATCACATCATTTATCGGAGAAGCCTTTCATTCTCAGGGTCTGCTGTAGAAATGACCACTTGACTTTATCATATGCTTTTTCAAAGTCAATTTTCAATACTACCCCACTCATGTTCTTCCGGTGCATCTCGTGAACGGTCTCGTGAAGGATAACTACTCCTTGGAGTATATTTCTTCCTTGCATGAAAGCCGTTTGGGATGGCCGAACAACATGGTCAGCAACCACATTGAGCCTATTAGTCGCTACTTTGGTGAATATTTTGAAGCTGACATTAAGGAGGCATATCGGTCTGTATTGTTGGATCCGTACAGCCTCCTTTGTCTTGGTCAACAAAACAATCTCTCCAAAATTTAGCCTCGATAGGTCAAGTTGGCCGGCATGAAGATAATTGAACAACTCCGTTAGGTCGGTCTTGATGACATCCGTGAAATTCTGATAGAACTCTGCGGGGAAGCCATCAGTTCCTGGAGCTTTATTATGTTCCATTTGAAACACCACAGCTCTCACCTCCTCTTCAGAGAAAGGTGCCGTCAGGATATCATTCTCTTCAATCGTGACTTGTGGAATATCATCTATTCGGGTCTTATCGAGACTGAAGTTCCCTTCATGTGGAGCCCCAAATAGAGACTTGTAGTATTTTGTTATATAACGCTTAAGCTCTTCCTGGCCTTATATCCGTCCCTCATCCTGTTCGAGGCTAAAAATACACTTTTTCCGGTGTCGCCCATTGGCAACCAATTGGAAATAACGTGTATTGCTATCTCCCTCGAGAATGAATTGGGCGCCGGATCTTCGATACCACTTGACTTCCTCTTCTCGCAATAGATGTGCCATTTGCTCATTGGATTGATTTTTTATGTCAATCTCATGTTGAGACAAAGTGCGAGTCTCTGCGATTTTGTCGAGGTCATCAATAATAGTGGAAAGACGCTGCTTTTCTTTTTTATATATGCCACTGGTGTGTTTCGCCCATCCAGTCAGGAACTGCCTTGCGGCTCGAATTTTGAAGTTCCATCTCTGAATTGGTGTGCGACCAACGGCGGGCCTCTCCCATACATTCTTAACCATATTTGCAAAGCCATCACGCTGTAACCATCCCAATTCGAATTTGAATGGGCGGCGAGCATTGGGAGGACTAGCAGAGTTAGACTCAAGAATGATGGGTGCATGGTCCAAAAGTGTCTCAATACGCTCTAGGGCACGCACTGTTGCCAGAGGGAATTTTAGTTCCCATTCGGTATCCATGAGTATCCGATCGAGTTTCTCATATGTCGGCACCGGACGATTATTGGCCCAAGTGAATTGTCGCCCCGACATACTGGCTTCCCGAAGATTCAAACTGTCAATTACAGCGTTGAATAAGAAAGGCCAGTGAGTGTCAAAACGATCGTTATTTTTCTCTTCCTGATACCTAAGGATATTAAAGTCGCCTCCAATAAGCATTGGGTGTGGATTATCCTTAGACAGGTTCACCAATTCCTGCAGGAAAGCGGATTTATTCTCATCTTGGGCAGCCCCATAGACCGCGACTAGACTCCATGTAAAATTATCAGCTCTGTTTCGGAGATGGAATTTGATGTGAAATTCACCAACCGAAAAAGATAACAATTCCATGGTTGTTGTCTATATCCCAAGTAAGATTCCTCCGGACCTTCCACGTGGTGGTAAACAATGCCATGTGTAGTCAAAACCACCAGATAGGTGGTCAAAGACATGTGCACGGAAGTCACATTTACCTGCCTCGAAAATTGCAACAAAATCCGGCCCGTGGTCTCGCACACAATCACTGACGTGTTTATGTTTAGCCAAGTCTGAAAGACCTCTGCTATTCCAAAACATGCCTCTCATGTGGAAACTCGGGTTGGGTTGGATATCTTCGCCTTTTTGGACGATTTTTGTTTCTTTTTAAAGGAATGAGATTTAGACTTACGCGAAGACGTAGTGAAGTCACAAAACATGGACCCTGGTCGTGCATTATCTAATCCAACCTCAGTTACCGCACCAACCAAGTGGGAGAGAAGCGGACCATCATATGTGGCCGCCGATTCCTCCTCCTCAGTTTCAGGGTACGGCAGGGGGCTAATTTCATTGACGTCGAGGACTCCATCATGTTCCAGCGGGAAGGCTAAAAACAGTGCGTTTGATCCATCTTCCATTTGGAGAAATGATATCACTCACGCGTGCTGTTTGCTCCCTCATATCCGACGTCTCTTTCTTCGGGTAGGCAATTCAAGCAGCTGCATTATTTTCCGTGAGAACCCAAATCATTTGCCCTTCCTATAGGCTTAGGCCCTGTTTGGTTCATAAGTCCTAGGACTTTTTTTAGTCCCAATTAAAAAGTCCCTCTCTGTTTGTTTCCAGAGACTAAAAAGTACTTAGTCCCTTCCTAAAGGTTATTAAATGATCATGTTGCCCCTAGTATATAGAAAAATAACAATCAAACAACACCATGGGGTGGCGGGCCAGGAGGGGCATTGTTGGAAAAGTCCCAAAAAGACTTTCCTTGAGAGTCTTCTTCATTTAGTCTCAAATGCCTAGTTTTGTCCCTAAAAAGTCCCTCCCGTTTGATAAAAAAGTCTCTAAGACGGACTTTTTCTAGTCCCTACTCAAAAAAGTCCCTGGAAACAAATACCCCCTTAATTTCAACCTCGATGGTTGTTGGTTCCAGGCTTGTAAATTAATACGTCACGTTCGGTTTGGAAGAATTTTCAGAAGTTTCACCTTGTATACGTCTACCGGCACCTGTTAATTACTTTCGTCAGAAGAGAATTACACGTACTCTTCTCGCAAAAAAAAAAGAATTACACATACTCGTTAGATCTTTTTTTTAACATGTACTCATAAGATCTTTAACGAAAAAAATCATGCTCTTCGGATGGAGGAGAGACAGAGAGGGCCTACCCCAGTTAGAGCCCGGGCTACACAGGTGGGCTGCCAGCCCAAATTGAGGGACTAGTAGGCCCTGATCTAAAAAGGAACAACGGGCTTTCAAGGCGCTCGTGGTTCTAGGGCTTTGTTTGTTCATCCCCATCGATCGATGAAATTGGAGACCAAGGCCGAGACGCTCCGGCCATCTCGATGGACGGCGCTCCAATGGCTGCTGGACGACCTGGTGATGCTACGCCTGGACCTCGACACTCACGGCGAGGATGAAGATCTCCGCCGTCAATGGTGCGCCAGAGGATACGTCGAGGTAAACTCACGCTGTCGTCTAGCAGCATCTAGCGCCGATGCGCCCCTACGAAACCTCACGCCTCCCCCGCTCACGAGGAAGAAGATGCAGCTGGATAAGCATGGTATGGTTTTTCTGCCTGAGTGACATGCCGCCAATTGATGCCAATCGATGTCTACTAGCACCCGAATAATCGCACTTCATTGATATTAATAGTAGTCAAATTCTGCTCAGGGTAAGAATTTTGAACGACGATGCAGTTTTTTTCCTGCTGAATACGATAGAAGGGTGCGTGCTCTTCTTGGCTGGTGCATGCACCTCGTGTTCATGTCTCCTCTCCGAGAGGATGACGACAACAGGGCAGGTGCGACGGAGAAAGGAGAACGGCTTGGCCGTTGGCCATGATGGTAGTTGGTACGCCAGCCAGAGAGGGGACAAAAGGCCATCGCAGCTGTGTAGTGCAATGTGCCAGGTACTTGGGCCATAAGTAAAACAAGATTGTACCAGAAAATCCTTTACATTTTTCTCATTTTAGAAAAAACAAAAGAGGGTTTAGGAAATATATGAGGGCTCAAATCAAAGGTGTGTACATCAAACTATGGTTATGCAGGACTTATACACCACGAGAACGTATCCTGTGCACCCACCTAATTTGTGCATCCAATGCACCGGTTGATTTTGGGCCCTTAGATGAAAAAGAAACGGGCTAGATTTTGGTCAAAAGTTGGACTATGCATTTTTTTGCAGAGACAACCTTGTACTTTGTAGAAATTAACCTACACTCCGCAGACCGCACTCCGATCGGAAATCGTTTATTTTTTTGGCCCAAACACAAAATGATTCATATATTTTGAACCGAATATTCGATTTCAGATCCGTTTTGGCCGCCATTTTTTTCTTGAAGAGATCTTCGAAATAAGATCAATATTTAATCTGTTTCCAACAAATATATTTTTTACTTTTTTCAAACTTGACTCAAAACTTGATGTACTACAAGCATGTTGCACACGAGATCCACGTGTGAGAGAGGCGGATGTTTCTCATAGACGAATTACAAATCATGTAAATGTTTTTTTTCTGTTAAGTTTCAAAAGGCAGAAAATATGAATTTTCAAACATATACCTAATATTAATATTGATTCAAAGATCTCGTCAAAGCAAAGAAGGCAGTCAAAACGTTTCCGAAATCATACAGTTCGTTTTAAATTAAACACACAGAGTTATTTAGAGGGGGGGGGGGGGATGTGGGTTGATTTTGACAAAATTAAAGGACTATTCTGCAATGTTTCAATAATCCACCTACCAACCTGATCGTATCCGTTTGATTTCACCCAATGGCTCATATAGCAATGGAGCATTCGGTGCATGAATTGAGTTGGTGCACTTGATACATTCTCTATACACCACACTGGTTCCACATATAGGTTGTGGTGATCAGCTAACTTAAATACAACATATATCCAACAAACCAACCTACCAGTATATTTTGTGTATTGGATACTATCTTATGTCTTATGGCTGACCTTGTGATATGCGATAAGAATATAGAATGCTAGCAGGCCAAAAACATTAAACAATAAAATTGATTTGCTAAGGTTGATGCATTTATGAAATAATAATAAAGTAATAACCATATCTTTCTAAAATAGACACGGGTGTATTGCATACATGCATTTATTGATGGCAGATTAATCCAGATTTTGTATCAAATGATTGCATAAGATTTGTCCAAATCATGTTAGACATTGTATGCTTATGGATTCCAAGTTTGTCCATGTAGATTCTTCATCAATTATTCATGTTCTTAGGCCCACCCATTGATTATTAATTGGTTTGTATAACATTGTTGGTTATCGATAATAATTGGGAAATTAACATATTTACAGTATATTACTTCAGTAGTAACATCTTGTATAAACAACATAAGAATGAATTTATAAAACTTATTTCCTTCAAAATAAGGTTATTATTTATACCCCTACTAGATTGATAGTGGTGGACGAAACCCTAGACACTGCTCACCTGATTAATTATGGTAGAACATGTAGAAACCTATTTGTGGCCTACATTATCGCCTCCTTCTACTACTCCACAACCTGGTGAGACCACCATGAACCGTAGGGTGAATTGAAGGATGTGTGATGCAGAATTGGATGGGATGAGGAGTGAAGCGGTGCGTTGAGGAGGCTCGCGCGACAGAACAATGGTTGTGTGGACGATCTGAGTGCCAAACCATAGGATTGCTCTGGTCGGAGTCCAGGAGAGCCAAAACTAGTGGCCGGAGTGGAGGATCGGGAGGGGGTTGACAGAGATCCGGTGGAGCCGCGCACCAAGAGGTTAGGAGAAGGACTACCAATTACGGTGCCCAAGTTGCTTGTTAGGAAGAGAGAGGCGATTGTGGGTGTGGTGGGTCACGGCGTGGTGCACATGACACGAGCAATGAGGGTGCACACGAATGCGGCAAACAACGAGAAGGGACGCCGAGAGGTGAAACCTAGAGGCATGCTAGGATGGTGGGGTCCCAAGTGGTACACATGTTAGCGCTCCTACTGGATCGCGTAGTCACTACTAGGAAAAGGCCTACTAATGGCGCACTGGTTTTGCCTACTAATGGCGCATTACCAGTGCGCCATTAGTAGCACGCCACTAGTATTATTTACTAATGGCGCATCAGTGGTGCGCCATTAGTATCTGGTATACTAATGGCACACCAAGCAGTGCGCCATTAGTTTTGCCCACAGTGCGCCACTAGTGTCTTCTATACTAATGGCGCATCACATGGTAGTGCGCCATTAGTAACAATTTTTTTATTTTTTATTTCTTAATCTCATGTCACTATTTCATCTATGAGATATCCAAGACATATATATACAACAAGCATCCATATAACAATCATAGCCAACACACAAGTTCCATCATATATACATACATAGCCAACACACAAGTTCCATCATATATACATACATAGCCAACACATAGTTCCATCGTTACATGTTACAAAAGTTTCACATTGTTCATCCAACAACGTTATCCATCAATTCACAAAAGTTTCACATTGATACAAAATAAAAACACAAATGGAAAAGAAGCACTCCATCCACGCAAGCTTCCGTCAATTAAATCAAATCTGCAAAATGATAAACAAGAAGTTAGAAGAAGAAAAAGAAGCAGACTAGAAGAATACTAGAAGAAGAACACTAGAAGAAGAATAAGAAGAATTTTGGAAAAGAAGAAGAATAAGAAGAAGACTATAAGCTTATTATGTAAACTTGATCATTTTGTGCTAACATAAGTTATTTTGGAGCTAACCTATAGGAAACTAAGCATATAAGCTATAAGTTAGTATATTAGAGCCAACTTAGGTTAAATGAAGCTACCCTATGTCATTTTGGAAAACAAGAAGAATAAGAAAAAGACTATAAGCTTATTATGTAAACTTGATCATTTTGTGCTAACATAAGTTATTTTGGAGCTAACCTATAGGAAACTAAGCATATAAGCTCTAAGTTAGTATATTAGAGCCAACTTAGGTAAAATGAAGCTAACCTATGTCATTTTGGAAAAGAAGAAGAATAAGAAAAAGACTATAAGCTTATTATGTAAACTTGATCATTTTGTGCTAACATAAGTTATTTTGGAGCTAATCTATAGGAAACTAAGCATATAAGCTCTAAGTTAGCATATCAGAGCCAACTTAGGTAAAAATGAAGCTAACTGTCGGTGTCAAAACCGGCAGATCTCGGGTAGGGGGTCCCGAACTGTGCGTCTAGGCGGATGGTAACAGGAGACAAGGGACACGATGTTTTTAACCAGGTTCGGGCCCTCTCGATGGAGGTAAAACCCTACTCCTGCTTGATTGATATTGATGATATGGGTAGTACAAGAGTGGATCTACCATGAGATCAAGGAGGCTAAACCCTAGAAGCTAGCCTATGGTATGATTGTTGTAATGGTTATGTTGTCCTACGGACGAAAACCCTCCGGTTTATATAGACACCGGAGAGGGCTAGGGTTACACAGAGTCGGTTACAATGGTAGGAGATCTACATATCCGTATCGCCAAGCTTGTCTTCCACGCCAAGGAAAGTCCCATCCGGACACGGGACGAAGTCTTCAATCTTGTATCTTCATGGTCTTGGAGTCCGGCCGTCGATGATAGTCCGGTTGTCGATGATAGTCCGGCTGTCCGGACACCCCCTAGTCCAGGACTCCCTCAGTAACCCCCGAACCAGGCTTCAATGACGATAAGTCCAGCGCGTATGTAATCTTTGGCGTTGCAAGGAGGGTTCTCCTTTAAGTTCCATGTACCTGCCGAACAATGTCTGGCTTCCTCATCAATGTTGCGCTTCTTGGCTTCCATGCCCAATAATGGCCTTCTTCCACGCGTCGCACGAATGCGAAAAGTCAGGGTATCTTTTGTGTTTTACCCCTAGCTGCGCAAATAATCTGCCTATAAGAGAGGCAAGAATCCAGATCCAAATCACGCCGTCTTCCTTCCGCGAGTACTCATCGGAGCGCCTCTGACCAAAAATCCATTCCATCATGGACCGTCAACGCGGCTCCTCCTCTCGCGCTCCCAGCCCTTTGCCGGGAGATTGGCGGAGATGTTCTATCCCGCACAACAAGCTGGTGACGCTCCAAGCGGAGGGATATCTCCCTCCGGCCTTCATGGTCCCGGTTCGAGCCGGGCTGGCCACCTACCAAGGTGGGAAGCAAGCTGAGGCTATCTCGAGTCCCAACAAAGGGGAGAGGGTATGCTTCGTCCCCTATCTGATAAGGGGGCTTGGATTTCCTATACATCCGTTCCTCCGCGGGCTCCTGGAGTTCTACGGACTCCAGCTCCATCACCTCACGCCCGCCTCTATCCTGCATATCGTGGGTTACGTAGCTCTTTGCGAGCTATTTCTGGGCGTCGAGCCCCATTTCGCGCTGTGGAAGAGGTTATTCTGCCTTGTACCCCGCTCTCACGAGGGGTCCATATATCAAGTGGGCGGTGCCGAAATATGGCGCATCGCCGGGACCGGATATCCATCCGAAACCCCTAAGAAGGCATCCGAAGACTGGCCTTCTGAATGGTTTTACATAGAAGACGCTCCGCTACCGGACCCTGTTCGGATCGGCCTCCCGGAGTTCAGTAATGCTCCTTTGAAGAAACGCCTTAGCTGGCGCCCACGGAGCCCCCAACTGGAGGAAGACAAGAGCGTCCATTATTTGATGGGCCGGATAAGGTTACTGGCCCATTCTGGGTTGACCATGATTGGAGTCATGGCAACATGCATTATGCGGGGGGTGCCGCCGCTGCAATACAGGGGCCACCCTATGTGGGATTTCAACGGGGAGGACGATGCCACCCGTCATGGCCGCAAAGGGCCGGGATCGGCCGAAGACCTGGCGAAGATCCTGTCCGGCCTGTACAAGGGGGAGACGGAGGATTTCCTCCAGACGAGCCCGTTGAACGGGTTCTCCATGAATAACCCTCGGCGTTGGGTAAGCGAACACTTTGTGTGCCCGACCCGTGCTTTCAAAGTTTAAGTTTCTTATATTATGCTTTCTACGCAGGAGCTGCGTCGGGTTGTGGAGGGCATGCTTAGTCCAGCTCCGCAACCCGAGGATCCAGAGAGATCCCAGGATCCGGCCTTTGAAGAGGACCCGGACATAAAGGTGGAGCTGATCGACGGGGTGTTCCACCAGTTCAGCATGGATAATGCTTTAGTCGCCATTACGGCTGACTACCCCGGACTATATCCGGCTTCCCAGGTGATTGTGACCGAAGTCCTGACACCATTATTTCTTCCTTGCTCATTTTTGACCACCATATACGATGGTGTTTTGCCGGAGGCGCCTTCAAGGCGGGAAGACGAGCCCACGGCGGCTGACCAACAAGGGTCAGTCCGGCCCAGTAGGCGGAAGAGGAGCGCGGCGCGGGTTGAAACGTCGCCGCAAAGGTATAGCTCACGGCTCGTTATTTTAGAGCAACGTTCCTAGGAAGTGTTTAAATGCTCATGAATTTTGTAGGAGAAAAAGCGCCCGCTGGACTGCGGACGTAGAGGTTGCCAACCCAGCCTCTACCAGCCAAGCTCCAGCACCTGGTCTGGAGGGGGAGGCGAGCGCAAGGCGCGAGCCGGATACTTCTCCAACAGAGGATGCCGACAGACTGTCCGCTACCAAATGTGAGGTGGAGAGCGCCATGAACCACAGGCGTCGCCGGACAGTTTTTCGTGACGCGTGCTTCTCCCCTGAGGCGTTGGATGCCTTTAACGCGGGGGACGCGCACCTCCGTGCTGCTCAAGATGGTTTAACCAGAGTCACGGAGCAGTATGTAAAGGACATACGGGTAAGAGATTTTAATAGTTGTATATGCCAGTAGCCCCCGAGACTTAAAGTAGTTATATTAACTGATTTAAGGATCAATTGAAATGCAGGATCTTACGAAGAAGAATACCCAACTGTCTCAGGAGCTGCAAGAGTGTAAGGCCCAACTTGAGGCCGCACTGGCTGCCACAGGAGGAGACGCAGGGACCCCTCCTGGTAACACATTGTTATATATTTTTTTGTTAAAAAGATTAGTGGTGTGCGGCGTGCGCGCAAGTCTAATAATGACTTTGCAGGTGCTGCCGGACAGGATCCGGACAGGCAGGAACTACTGTGCCAGCTGAAGGCTGGCGAGAGAGTGCTGACGAGGGTGCAGCAGGAAAGGAACAAGCTCCAGGATGCCCATGTCCATCTTGGAGAGGAGCTGAAAGGCGTTTGGGCCGAGCTGTCTGGCTCCGTTAAGGAGAATCAGCGGCTTCGTCGAGGCATCTATGGTAAGTGCTTGAGCGAACTCCTTTGAAAAGAAGAGTTCGGCGAGGAAGTCAATTGACAAGATATGTTTACAGCTATACTCACAGGTCGCCCTGCGGAGGAGATGCCCGTATCAACGGGTGATCAGCTTCCCGAGCTGGTGCAACTGCTCGAACGAGTTCGGCAGGCAATGAGCGGCGTCGTCCAGGCTTTATGGCCATCCCTCTCCCTACCCGAGGGCCTTGGAGAGCTTGCGGAGAAGCTTCAGGGAGTGTGGCAGCGCTTCCGTTTATGGAAGATTTCGGCCTGCCGCCAAGGTGCCAGGGAGGCCTGGGCCATGGTGAAGACGCGGTACAAGAAGGCGGATCCCAACCACATGGCCGAGGTCGGACCTGTGGGGCCCGATGGGAAGGAGATCCCTGTGAGTTTAGTATACGGCCAAGTAGAATTGGCCGCTAAATTTTCCTAACGGGACTGTAAATTAGACAACCTGTTAGACGGGATTGAGGAAGAATACAGTCAGTCGATTTGACAATGTATTTTAAAATGACATGTAAAATGCCTTCTAGCCGGATTGTAGATCGTTTGTCTTTGCCGACCTTTCCGCTTCAACCTCGGGACCCTAGAGTCCGGAATGTGTCCGAATACCTTCTTGGTTAAGAAACAACCAGGGTATGCATGGAGACCAGGCGTAGGGGTCATTAGTGCTTTATTAGACAAGTGCCCAACTAGTTATGTTATATTACATGGTTAGTAAGAAACATCTTCCAGGGAGAATAGTTCCGTTAGGGGTTCCTTTCCCTGGGAGGCATGCCCTAAAGTGCATGTCCGGACTGCGAAAAGAGCAGGAAAATATCTGGGGGCAGATAAATAAATAGGTAAAAAATCATCTTTCAAGTCACCGACCGAGTATTCCCTTAAGAACGCTAGCTTTCGGCTTCACCCAGTCTGAGGTACACATCCGGCTGACCCGGCAGTAACAATCGCAGAGGTGCTCCCTTTACCTCCTAGGCGAACAATCGGGAACGTAGGGGTAAGCACAGGAGCCAGGCAACCCAGCTTGGCCAAAACTTAAGTCATATCGATGCATATAATGGTGAACAAAGGTACACGTGGAAGTGTGACACGTGTGCTGGGCATGAAGCCCTGATAATTAAGCTTCTGGTAAAGAAGCCCCCAGGTATAGTGAGTGCGGCTAGCGCATCAATTGTGTGCGAACAATGCGCAAGTAGGCCTTTTAAGGCTTTTATGAAAAGGGTCGAGAGAAAAAAGAGAAACAAAAGGCAGCCGAAGTGTAAAAAATTTGGGCGGGGGAAGGGGACGAACTCTTAGTCCGGCGCTAGGTGTAGAATCTTCAGAGGCGGGCTGCGTTCCATGGGTTCGGCTCGAGTCGGTTGTCCGATGCATTTCGCAGATGGTACGCCCCGCCAGTCAAGACTTGATCGATAATGAAGGGGCCTTCCCATTTGGGCTTGAGCTTGTCCTTCTTCTTGTCCGGCAGGCGTAGAACTAGTTCGCCGACATTGTAGGTCTTAGCCCGTACTTCTCTGCTTTGGTATCTTCGAGCCTGCTGCTGATAAAACGCGGAACGAGCCTTAGCAACGTCACGTTCTTCCTCCAATGCGTCCAAGCTGTCCTGTCGATCCAACTCGGCTTCTCTTTCTTCGTACATGCGCACTCGAGGTGAGTCATGAATGATGTCGCAGGGCAGAACTGCCTCTGCGCCGTATACCATAAAGAATGATGTGAATTCGGTAGTACGGTTTGGCGTTCTCCGCAGCCCCCAGATTACGGAGTCGAGCTCCTCCACCCAGTGCGTGTCCGATTTCGTCAGGGACCGCACTAGCCTGGGTTTGATGCTGCTCATTATTAGACCATTTGCTCGTTCCACTTGACCGTTGGTTTGAGGATGATAGACTGAAGCTTAATCGAGCTTAATGCCCATATTTTTGCACCATGCTTTAACCTCGTTGGCCGTGAAGTTCGTGCCGTTATCGGTAATGATGCTATGGGGGACACCATAACGGTGTACTACCCCGGATATGAAGTCTATCACTGGTCCGGACTCTGCCGTTTTAACTGGCTTGGCCTCTATCCATCTGGTGAATTTATCCACCATGACCAATAGGTACCTTTGCTTCTGGGTTCCCCCTTTAAGGGGTCCAACCATGTCAAGCCCCCAGACCGTGAACGGCCAGGTAATGGGTATAGTTTTGAGTGTGGTGGGTGGCATATGGCTCTGATTAGCAAAGAGCTGACAACCGACGCATCTTTGGACTAAGTCCTGAGCGTCTGCCTGGGCCGTCGGCCAATAAAATCCTGTACGGAATGCCTTTCCTACAAGGGCCCGAGCTGCGGCGTGGTTTCCGCCTAGTCCGGCATGAATTTCAGCCAGAAGGTCTCGCCCTTCCTCTTCGGAGATACACCTTTGAAGGACTCCGGTTGTGCTTTTCTTATAAAGTTCTCCCTCATGGACCTTGTAGGCTTTAGATCGCCGAACTATGTAGCGGGCCTCATTTTGGTCTTCGGGGAGTTCCTGCCTAAGCAAGTAGGCTAGGAATGGTTCTGTCCACGGGGCAATTACTGCCATTATTTCGTGGGCTGAAGGTGTTATTTCATCGGCTGAGTCGCCGATTATGTCAGGTTGTTTTATCTCGGTTGGTGCGGCTGCTTCTGGTTTCTTATTTCTGGACTCCTCTTCCCATAGTACGGATGGCTTAAAGAGCCGTTCCAGGAAGATGTTTGGAGGGACAACGTCACGTTTTGCGCCAATGCGTGCCAATATGTCGGCTGCTTGGTTATTATCCCAGGCTACGTGGTGGAATTCAAGTCCTTCAAACCGAGCTGACATTTTTAGGACAGCGTTATGATAGGCTGCCATTTTCGGATCCTTGTCATCAAAGTCTCCATTTACTTGGGATATTGCAAGGTTGGAATCCCCGCGCACCTCTAGGCGTTGAATGCCCATGGAGATTGCCATCCGGAGGCCATGTAATAGGGCCTCGTATTCGGCTGCATTGTTGGAGTCCGTGTACATTATCTGAAGTACGTATTGGACTGTGTCCCCGGTTGGAGACGTCAATACGACACCAGCCCCCAATCCGGCCAACATTTTGGAGCCGTTGAAGTGCATAATCCAATTGGAGTATGCGCCGTACACTTTAGGGAGTTCGGCTTCGGTCCATTCAGCGACAAAGTTAGCCAAAACTTGCGACTTTATAGCTCGCCGAGGTTTGTAAGTTATATCGAATGGTAAGAGCTCAATGGCCCATTTTGCAATCCTGCCCGTCGCGTCGCGGTTGTTTATAATGTCGTTGAGGGGTACTTCGGAGGCCACTATTATCGAACACTCTTGGAAGTAGTGTCGGAGCTTCCGGGATGCCATGAACACCGCATACGCTATCTTTTGATAGTGCGGGTAACAGGACTTGCAGGGGGTTAAGACAGTGGATACGTAGTACACTGGTTTTTGAAGAGGGAATTTATGCCCATCTGTCTCTCGTTCGACGACGAGGACCGCGCTTATAACTTGATGTGTTGCCGCGATGTATAACAACATTGGTTCACCCAGGTAAGGCGCAGCCAGGACCGGATTTGTTGCCAATATGGCTTTTATTTCTTCGAGTCCGGCAGTGGCAGCATCCGTCCACTCGAAGTGTTCGGTGCGCCTGAGGAGGCGATAGAGGGGCAATGCCTTTTCTCCTAGACGGGAGATAAAGCGGCTTAGAGCCGTCACGCATCCAGTCAATTTTTGTATTTGTTTGAGGTCCTTTGGGATATCCAGCTGTGACAGAGCTCGGATCTTGGCTGGGTTCACTTCGATTCCTCTGCCGGATACAATGAAGCCCAGGAGCTTTCCGGCTGCTACGCCAAAGACGCATTTTTCTGGATTCAGCTTGATGTCATATGCTCTGAGGTTGTCGAATGTAAGTCTCAAGTCGTCTACTAGAGTTTCGACGTGTTTGGTTTTGACGATTACGTCGTCTACGTATGCCTCTACTGTTTTGCCGATCTGGGTGGCCAGACATGTTTGAATCATGCGCTGATACGTTGCGCCGGCGTTTTTAAGTCCGAAGGGCATCATGTTGAAGCAGAATAGTCCATATGGCGTGATGAATGCCGTTGCGGCTTGGTCCGCCTCCGCCATCTTGATTTGATGGTAGCCGGAGTATGCGTCAAGGAAGCACAATGAATCGTGTCCTGCGGTAGCGTCGATTATCTGGTCGATGCGGGGGAGGGGGAAGGGATCCTTTGGGCAGGCCTTGTTGAGGTCTTTAAAATCGACACATAGGCGCCAGGATTTGTCCTTCTTTGGTACCATTACCAGGTTTGCTAGCCAATCCGGATGTCTCTGATGAATCCGGCTTCCAATAGTTTGGCTAGCTCTTCTCCCATTGCCTGTCTTTTGGGTTCGGAAAATCGTCGAAGAGCCTGTTTGACTGGCTTGAATCCTTTTAGGATGTTTAGGCTGTGTTCTGCCAATCTGCGTGGGATTCCGGGCATATCCGAAGGGTGCCAGGCGAAAATGTCCCAATTTTCCCGAAGGAATTCTCGCAGTACGGCGTCTACATCAGGGTTCAACTGTGCCCCGATGGAGGCCGTCTTTGTCGGGTCCGTTGGATGGACCTGGAATTTTACTATTTTGTCCGCTAGTTTATAGGAGGTGGACTTGGATCTCTTATCGAGTATCACATCGTCCCTATTCACAGTAGAGCGTAGCGCGGTGAGTTCTTCTGCCACTAGGGCTTCGGATAGTGCCTCCAGGGCTAATGCGGCTTTCTTGTTTTTGGCGCGGAGTGCTATGTCCGGATCACTAACGAGAGTGATTATAACGCCGGGCCCAGGCATTTTAAGCTTCCTGTACCCGTAATGAGGTACGGCTTGAAAAATTGTGAATGCCTCTCGTCCTAATATAGCGTGATATCCGCTGTTGAACGGGGCCACTTGGAACGTGACTTCTTTGGATCTGTAATTGTCTGGCGATCCGAACACCACATCGAGTGTGACTTTTCCGGTGCAGCGTGCTTCCTGGCTAGGGATTATTCCTCTGAAGGTTGTGCTGCTTCGCTCAATGCGGCTCCAGTCTATTTCCATTTTTTGAAGAGTTTTCTCGTAGATGAGGTTTAATCCGCTGCCGCCATCCATGAGTACCTTGGTAAGTCGAAAGCCGTCCACTATTGGACTAAGGACCAATGCGGCTGGTGCTCGAGCTGTTCGGAATTTAGGTTCGTCAGTGGCGTTGAAGGTGATGGCTGTGTCGCTCCATGGATTTGTTGTTGCTACTTGGTAGACTTCGGCGAGGCTGCGGATTGTTCGTTTCTGCATATTATTGGATGCGAAAGTCTCGAAGACTATTGATACCGTACCGGTATTGTTGGAGTGGTTTTCCGGGGCTAGAAGCTGCTCGCCACTTTTGGCAACCTGCCGTAATATCCAACATGCTCGAAGGCTATGTGTTGGGATGGCGCCCTCTGTACTGTGAATTTTACAGGGTCCGCCAAGCCATCCCTCCAGTACGGTTCCGTGCCCTTTATGGGGTTTTTGCTTTTTGGTTTTTGTACCTGGTGCCTGAGTGTAATGCACCCTTTTGTTGCGGATTAGGGTTGTATTTGGGGCCGGATTGTCCCAAAACTTATTTTCGGTTTTCCGAAAACTCTCCATCGCACAGTACTTTCGTACTATGGACGCCAAGTCGGCGAAGCGTGTAATTTCACGACGGCTGACGGCGTTCAAGATTCCCTCGTCCGTGCAATTATTACAAAAGATTGAGATTGCATTTTCCTCTCGGCAGTCCTTTATCCTGTCCATAACCAGGAGGAATCTGGCCCAGTAGTGATGTACTGTTTCAGCGGGCTCTTGCCGGATTAGAGATAGATCGCATATGTCTGGGCGGGTGGGTGGAATTAAGTCCGGAACCCTACCCATCTCGAGGCTCAAGGGCCGAAAAGTTTCCAAATTTGGAAGCTTGGATTGCTGGGTGTTGTCCAGCGAGTCCGGTCCGGTGCCTGACTTTAGGTTCAGTGCTTGATCGAAGTCCGTCCCTCCGCGGGAATCCGGCATGGAGGGTTCGGGAGCCCGGACATGACTAGTTTTCAGTACAGGTGAAGAGTCGCGGCGTTGTTCCTCTACCACTGCAACATGGTGGCTGACCTGGGGAGAGTTAATCTCTCTTAGATTGGTTTTAAGCCCAATCTGATTGTAGTCTGTAGCGACTCCCAGGGCGGCGATGCGATCCAAGAGCTCGTTTACGGATGAGTGCTCTATTGGATCCAGCCGCTCGGCGAATTCCGAGCTGACGCGAAGATTGCTTTTAACGACCTGAGAGGTCATCGTCCAAGCGGTGGCCGAACAGGCGGTCATGAGGAAACCACCTAGCCGGATAGTTTGGCCGGCAGCCAGGGCTCCTTTGACGAAGATACCATCCTTGAAGACGGGTAGAGGCATCCTTCCTATCGGTGACGGCACAGAGAAACTCTCAACGAAAGCACTAATGTCGGTGTCAAAACCGGCGGATCTCGGGAAGGGGGTCCCGAACTGTGCGTCTAGGCGGATGGTAACAGGAGACAAGGGACACGATGTTTTTAACCAGGTTCGGGCCCTCTCGATGGAGGTAAAACCCTACTCCTGCTTGATTGATATTGATGATATGGGTAGTACAAGAGTGGATCTACCACGAGATCAAGGAGGCTAAACCCTAGAAGCTAGCCTATGGTATGATTGTTGTAATGGTTATGTTGTCCTACGGACTAAAACCCTCCGGTTTATATAGACACCGGAGAGGGCTAGGGTTACACAGAGTCGGTTACAATGGTAGGAGATCTATATATCCGTAACGCCAAGCTTGCCTTCCACGCCAAGGAAAGTCCCATCCGGACACGGGACGAAGTCTTCAATCTTGTATCTTCATGGTCTTGGAGTCCGGTCGTCGATGATAGTCCGGCTGTCGATGATAGTCCGGCTGTCCGGACACCCCCTAGTCCAGGACTCCCTCACTAACCTATAGGAAACTAAGCATATTAGAGATAACATAGGTAACTAAGTATATATATATATATATATATATATATATATATATATATATATATATATATATATATCATTTTGGATAACTAACCTATAGGAGATCTGACATACCTGACAAAGTTCAGTTCTCATGCATTGTTCTTCTCCTTCCCCTTCTCCTTCCTCTCCCTGATTCGCCAAGAGCGGCGAGGCGGTGGAGGCAGTGGGATGTAGTCTTCTACCACAATTGGCGTGGTCATGTCGCCCAACTGTGGGATCGCCGGCGCCACCACCGGTGCGTGGTTATTGTCAGGAACCACCACCATCGCGAGGCCACCTTCAGGCACGACCATCGCTAGGTCATCCTCAGCCACCTCCATCTCTTGCCCATGTTCAGCCACCACCATCTCTTGCCCTTGGTCAGCCACCACCAGCGCTAGGTCATCCTCAGCCTGATGCCCATCGTCATCCTGCAGCTCCTCATCCTCACTCTCCTTCTCTTCTCCCGCACTCCAGTCCGGATCATCCTTCTTGTTGTCTATGCTACTGCCAGAATCGCTGCTGCTTTCGCTACAGCCAGAATCGCTGCTGCTTTCGCTACAGCCATAGTCGTTGCTGCTTGGCTGTAGCCAGTGTCGCTGCTGCTGCTCCCATTACCTGTCCAAAAATGCAACAATGACTGTTAACAATCGATGTGAGACAAAGACAAATGTAGAGGAATAAGAAGAGGCAGAACATACCGGCATCATCATCGGCAGCGTAGCGCATGCGACACATAGTCGTGTTGAACACCTTCACGATGATCATGGTGGCGGCGTCGTCGTACCTGAAGAGAAGGAAGTACCCCAGCCGCAGGTCGTAGGCATGGTAGAACTTCTCCCACCCACGAGACAAGTACATGTGGCCCTTCTTGATCACCAACTCCACATCCCACTGCCTGCGAAACTCGCTGCCGGCCTGTCGCAGCTTCACATTATTTGGCGGATCTTCACCCATCAGCATGTTCATAAAACTATCAAGCAGCCTCTGCAGTTTGGGACAATGAGTGATGTAGCAAACAACATATATCATAATGAGATGGGTGAAGGGGAGATCTCTCGTTTTATATACCTACGTAATGGATGATACTGAAGTCTCAAGTATGATACTGAAGAACTCGGAAGCATCCAACTCGTACTGCGGTGTCGCAGAGCGGCGGTGGCTGCTTCCCGCCATCTCTGATAAGCAGCAGAAGAGACCAATTAGTACCCTTACAACAGATCATAAAACATGCATGATAAGAGGCATTAGTCGCAAGTACCCCATATGTCCTATTTTTAGCAAAGTCATGCTAAAATTCACGGAAAATTTCAGCATTACCTTTGCTGAAAATAGGACATATGGAGTACCCGAATTTGCTGGAACGGAAGTTAATCGACATTCCGGCAAACTCAAGGGCCTCTCGGGGTACCTGCAAAATCATCACTACACAATGGTCATGCAATTGTTTTTACAATATGCACCATGGCAAATTTCTTTTCTTTTTGCAACATGGCAAATTTCTTTTGCACCGGGCCATGGCAAATATAGTCTATGCATCATGAAAATTATAGTGTATGGATCATGGCATTTTTTATTCTACATTTTTATTCTATGGATCATGCCAGGAAATTATAGTCTATGCATTTTTTTAATGTCTAGATCATTTGCAGCAGCTTTGTTCTGATTATGACACCATTCTGTTAAGAAGGCAAAATAACATTATCATCCCAATTCATAGATGAAGTTGAAAACCCTAAGCTTTAAAATGCCAAGTCTCACTTACGCATGTTAACTTATTTACCAGTTCAGAACTATCACCAGGAAATAGCAAAATAAGTTAATAAGCATAAAAGATAGTGGGACTGAATCATCTTTAATCATTGCTTGAACTGAATCACTACCAATCATTGATCATTTATCTTCTATGTTCAACATAGAACAATTCAAGATGATGTTTAACACAAAGCAGAATTGAATAATTGTTAACCATTAGTTGAACTGAATCACTACTAGTCATTGATAATTTATTTTCTACTGTACATTCAACATAGAACAATTCAAGACGAAGTTTAGTACAGAGCAGAATGAGATATGTGAAATAAGTTCAGGATATACTTTTTGTAGGTAGATGACAGAAAACAGTGAAATCACACTAGTTTGCTTCTTACACGGACATCTAGGCATTGGTACAAAATTATAGGCCCCTCCTAGTGAAGCAACAAACTGATGGCCAAAGCATGATTGAGTTTATTAGCATCTGATATCAACACAAGCTTTTTAACTAGCATAGAATAGAGCATCAGCAATCCGAAAGAAGTCTAGAAGAAACCCTATTATGCAAAGATTTCTTGTGAGGTTCAATTAGAACAGAAATGGTGGCAAACACTTTTTCTTGAGTTAACTACTAAAACAATGTGTTGTTGGCAACTACTCAGAAATGGACAAAAGCTGCAGCTTAATTCATGATAAAAGAAATCATCATCACTGATGAACAATATCACTTTCTGCTCTGAACATGCCATGGCCAGATGGAGGACGAACTAATTGACGAATAGTTGCTTTCTCGTGGAGAACTATGCTCTGTACAAAGCTGCAGCTTAATCGCAGGATGCTGGTTTCACCGATGTAATACTCGTCGTTGATTGACTCTCATTGCCATGAGTGTGCAACCATTCATCAACTATTTGCTTAAAGAGTTACACCTGTTTCTTTTCGGAACAGAAAAAACACTTGTTTATGTAGTGACTCTACCCCGAAACAAAAGATGCACAATTTTAGGTTCACTGTCAGAAAACAAAAGAGTAACTTAGGAAAGTAGCCCCAAACGGACGGGCGGCCCGAGCGTAGTGGAGGCGCGGTGGCGGTGCGGTGAGCGCGCCTGGGCGGGGCCAGGGCGCGGCCAGGGGGCGAGGGGAGCACGGCCACGGGGGCGACGAAATCGAAGGGGGGGGGAGGGGAACCGGTGCAGCTCACCGAGAGGAAGACGATGGCGAGCTCGTGCGGGTCGGGGTTGACGAGGTGACGCGGATCGACGGTGAGGCCGCGGTGGCCGGAGGTGGAAGAAGACCTCGATCCGCAGGATGCAGAGTCGTCGAGCTCGAACGGCTGGCCGCGGGGGTCGTCGGAGCGGGCGCGGGCGAGCCAGAGCGAGTGTGGAGCAGGCGCGGGGGTCGTTGGAGCGGGCCAGGGGTCGTCGGAGCGGGTGTGGCCGGCGGGGGAGGGAAGGGGGATCGGGCGAAGAGGTATCCAGCTATAGCAATGGCGCACCACCCCGTGGTGCGCCTTTAGTAACTTTTTTTGACAGTAATGGCGCACCCCACTCTGGTGCGCCATTAGTAACATTTTTTTTCATTATTTCTTGTTGCATCTAATAATTTGTTTTTTTATCAAATTTGTTATTTTCATGAGGACTAGAACAGAAGATATCATCAAATATCATCATTTTTTTTAAAAAAATATCATCAAATTTGTTTTTTTATTTTTAATTGAAAATATCATCAAATTTGTTATTTGAAGATATCATCAAATTTCTTATTTGAAAATCAAGTGGGGGAGGGTGCGGGAGTCGGCGGCGGCGTTGGAGCGGGCCGGGGGAGGGTGCGGGGTGTCGGCGGCGGCGGTGGAGCGGGAGATGGTGCGGTGGGTCGTCGGCGGTGGTGGAGCGGGCCGGGGGAGGGTGCGGGGTGTCGGCGGCGGCGGTGGAGCGGGGGGAGGGTGCGATGGGTCGTCGGCGGCGGTGGAGCGGGCCGGGGGAGGGTGCGGGGTGTCTGCGGCGGCGGTGGAGCGGGGGAGGGTGCGGTGGGTCGTCGGCGGCGATGGAGCGGGGGAGGGTGCGGGGGGTCGTCGGCGGCGGGGGAGCGGGGGGAGGGTGCGGGGGGTGCTCGGCGGCGAGGGGGGTCTGGCGAGGGGGATAGCTTTCGAGAGGGAGGGGGATCGAGATCGAGTGCCATTAGTAGTTTTGCAAAAAAAAGATTAAAAAAAATACAGTAATGGCGCACTGTCTGCCTGGTGCGTCATTACTAGTTAGAACTAGTAATGGCGCACTTCTACCTCATGCGCCATTAGTATGTATGGAAAAATGAAAAAAAAATTAATACTTGCGGCGCACCTTGTTTCTGGTGCGCCATTAGTGTCTGACACACTATTGGCGCATCATCAACTGGTGTGCCATTACTATATAGTAGCGGCACACTACTTACATGGTGCGCCATTAGTATCAATCCTATCTATAGCCCTTTTCCTAGTAGTGAGTGTTGCCCCGCTTCATGTGTTCTCGGGGTACGGCTCTGGACGTGTGTTACATATTCTTGGGCTCGATCTATGTGTGTGTGTTAGTTTCTAGGTGGAAGAAACATGACCTCGATTTCGTGGGCACCAAAGTAGTGAGGGTAGTGTAGCATGTCAATTAGAGTATCTTGCAAGTTGGAACACATTCTTATGTAGCGCGAAATTGTAAGATTTCACGAGGTTCCTCGCCAATTGAGGCCACATCTTCCATTCATGTTATTTCTATCAGAGGCTTTCTTGCTACACTTCATGTCATTTAATAATTTGAGACTGTTGCAAAAATATTAGGTGATGTGTCTAAATATGCCATTATTTTTGAGACGACAACAATTGAAGTTCCACTTGAAACATTGGGGATGCTTGTTTTATAAAATGGTGGGATTCACTAGGGCTAGCGAATGTGTTTTTATACCCTCTAAATAGATAAAGTCATTGAAATCAAATAAATTCTTTCGCAAAACTAATAAATTTTTTTAAAGGTAATTTACTTAATTATTGTGGTCAAGGAGTGATGGAGATTACATTTACATGTGGATGTATGTTTGTCATGGGCTCATGGCAGTGATAAAAGGTTGTCATATTGTTGTTTTCCGATATCTTTTCGTTGTTTCATTCTCGATGTCTCAGTTTGCTCTTGAAGACATGTTGTTACATATATTGGACGTATTCTTTCCATCTTATTGTTTCTACATTGTACTGAATAATATATAAAATATTATTTTCGAGACACTTCATCGGGTTATTTATGATTAATGAACGACTTTGATTGCAGCCATGACCAAAGGTCGTGGTAAAAAGATAGAGAACATGCAGGTCGTCCTTTTTTTATTCATAGCATAAAAACTAAGATACATTATAGCCTAGATACCCTGGCAAAGCATCAATACCATAGCGTCCCCTCCTCTATTCGCTGAGCCTGCCTTACACTGAGTCTTCAGTTGGAGGTGGCTCGTGACCATAACGAGGAACAACATAACCTGCAGAGGAGAATGAGTTCCTCATCATTAATTAATTTCATAAACGTATGCTTTGGTTAATAAGATGGCTGTATGCATCACTCTTGATGCAGAGGCCGGGGTGCTCCCCCTTTTCGAAAAAAAAGCAAGGAAATTATGTCTAAATGCTAAAATATATAAAAGAATAATAACACACCTGCACATATTGTCCCTGGAAGTAATGAGTTGCCGCACACATGTGTAACAGTAGCCCACTTTTCTAGGTCAATCCAAAGCAGATCCTTGATAGTGAATTTCTCGCAAATGGCATGGAGGTCTATTAATAAACATACTATTCCGCAGCATTTGCTGCTGAGTTTTGGAAATGAGTCACCTAAATATTTTATGATGTGCTTCTTGCAATACTCTATCACAAGATTTTTTTTCCTCGGTCAATTCATCTCCTCATGCATGATATGAATAAGAGGAGAAAGCAAGTAAAACTAGGAGGGAGAACACCCACATTCCTTTAGATCTAGCCATCGTTTCTGCGGAATATGTTAACACTAGGAAGATGTGCAAGTCTTAAACACCACATGGGTTCTATATATTCGTTGTGGTGGTCAGGGCACTTGAATACGACATCTGTCCAACAAACTAACGTACACATGGATTAGTTTATTGGATACTATCTTAAATCTTATGGCTGGCCTTGAGATATCCCATGATTAAACTGAATGCTCGATGACCATTTTAAAAAACCGGTTCACGAAGATTGGAACATTTAATAAACCATTAAAAAGACTAAGCATATCTTTCTAGGATATTCCATCATTTAATATAGTCACAGGTGTGTTGCACATTTGCTTTTATTGCTGAAAGATCTGTGGGTCAAGTATCACGCATGCTAACTACGCATTTATCATGAGGTGGCATTTCATTAAATGAAGAAAGGAAAGATATGGTATCATATAACGGTACTGTATCATATAATTTTACCGTATCATATTAACCGTTGTAGTACATTTTGTCATGCATCGTAATACGTATGATACTAAGTTTTAAAAATATATAGCATGATACTAGCATATGATATTCCCAGCGCCGGTTATCCTAAGTAATTTAGGTGGTGCATGGTTCCATTTCACATCAGGATTGGATAGAATGTTCCGTTACAATTTTCCCCGAGAAGTGACCCTGTGTATCAAACCCATGACAAGATGTCCACTACAACAACGACTCAAATAAGTTACTATCCTCATTAAATATTCCAATTTTTAAATTGGCCCTATAATAATCTTCTGGATGTAAACAATGATATGGAAATATGATTGGGTATGAGGTCTTACACTTACAACCTTATACTTGTGCATGAGATTTCATCTTGATAGTAAACATGGTCCTGAAAGACACCCATTATGATGTGCTTGCAACACAATGAACTGGGGGCTGTTTCTAAAGTACGTCTTGACATGTTTGTGATCTGCCTGAAGAGTCAGTTGTCTAACCAATGTCACAACACCTTCACAATCAGACGCAATGTGAATCCTGACTGTTCCCAAGTCTTCCGCTAGAGCCATTGCCTCCCTGGTTGCAAACCTAGCGATGCTTCCGTGTAGCCAGCATACATGTGTAACTTTCTTTTTAGGTTTTACAGGTGTTACTTTTAATGTAAATGATTAGGAACAGCCAGGGTAATTTTACTCCGTGCGTAGGTCGCTGGTTAGCGACATGGCGCGTAACCCCCCACCCCCACTACCTATTTAATTTGGGCCGGCCCAAACTAGCTCCACATAGGTCTTGGAAAGATCCTAGAACGTTCATAGATCATTTCTTTCTTTCTTTCTTATTGTTTCACCGAGCTTTTCTTTTTTCATTTCGATTATTTTCCTTGTTTTTTATTTTGTTCTTTCCTTATCTTTTCTTCATGTTAGTTTTTCCTTTTCATTTTGTTTTCCTTTTATTTTTAACTTTTTGGTTTTAATTTTATGAACATGTTTTTAAATTCATCAAAAAATTATATCATGAACTTTCTATTCACATTTCTATGGATTCCGAAGATTTATATAATTTGCAAATTTGCGAAAAGTTTTTACAAACTCATGAAATTCAAAATATTTTTAAAATTTACAGATTCTTATAAAAATTAATGAACCATTTTCGAATTCACAAACATTATTTAAATTCATGAACATATTTAATTTGGCGTTTATTGTCAAAGTGTGAAAAAAATTCATATGTGCAAAATAATTTAGAAAGTCGTCTATAATTTTTAAATTCAAAAAATAATATTTAAATTGCAGTAAGTTTTCCAAAAATTTGTGCACATTTTGAATCTAAGGACGTTTTATTAATTGACAATTTTTTTTAATTTGAGAAGATTATTTGAAATTCATGAACATGTTTGTTTGACAAACATTCTTTTCTGAAATGCATGAACATTGTTTCGAAGTTAATGAATATATTTTGAAGTAGCGCACATTTTTTCAGTCAGTAATTGTTTTTGTAATTCACATTCATTTTTTTGAACAATTGTTTAACATTTATAACCATTTTCTGCATTGGCTTAGTTTTTTTGATTTGATGAACACTTTTGAATCATCGACATTTTTCTTAAATTCATGAACAAGGTGTTTGTTTGACGTGTATGATGCAGTGTTAAAAAGGCTACATTTCTCAAGAGATGTCGTGTTTGAAGAAAACAGAGCATGGACATGGGAGCCCGTGTCAGGTGAAGGTGCAGACAACCTTGGTAATGAATTTATAGTATATTATCCACCTCACACTGATGTAGGAAATAACGTGGTGCCGCAAAGTGCAATGAGCGACACTGACAGTGCTCCTAGCTCCCCGAGCGGGGCAAGTACCGGTGGTACAGGTGCTGTACCAAACACACCAACAACAACAACTGGTGGTACAAGTGATGAGGTTAGCACACCTACTGGTGTCACGAAGAACGGTGTCGCATACGACACGTCTACACCACCAAAGCAAGTTCGTCCCCTTTTGGACGTCTACGATGAGTCAACAGAGGTCAGTGATGATTATTCCGGTCTTTCTTTGCTAGCCATGGAAGAGCCAACAAATTTTCAGGAGGCCAACAAGCATGCATGTTGGAGGCAAGATGTCCATGTCATTAAGAAGTTCCTTCGCGTTGTACAAGCAAGGTACATGCAAGTGGCGATCTCCATCGAGCAACTCGTCGACCTCAAGACCTTGTCTATCGAAGAGCTTACTGGTCGCCTCAAAGCTGTTGAGGAACGGTATAGACTCGGTGACAAGGATGAGCACGGTCACTTGTTGTTCACACAGGCAGAGTGGATGGCACAAATGAAGAAGACTGGTGGTGGAGAATCTTCTTCTAGCATCAACAGGAGCAGCAACAACTATGGTAATGGTCGTGGCCGCGGTAGGTTTGGCGGTGATCGTGGCCGTGGCCACGGCAGAGGTGGCCGTGGTGGCAGGACAAATGGGTTCCGTGACAAGAGCAATATTGAGTGCTTCAACTGTGGTATTCTCGGACACTACTCTTCTGAGTGTCGCAAACCACATCGTGCTCGTGGTGAGGAAGCGCACCTCACACAGGCTCAAGACGATGAGCCCGCTTTGCTCTTTTCGGCGTGCGCGGAGGAAGTGTCTGACATGGTCATGCTAAATGAAGAGAAGGTGATTCCCACACTAGGGCCTATGGAGAAGATTGACGAGTGGTATCTTGACCCAGGAGCAAGTAACCACATGACGGGGCGCATGGAGGTGAACGATTTGGATACTTCAGTGCGAGGCACTGTACGGTTCGGCGACGGCTCCACCGTGGCAATATGTGGGCGTGGAACTATATTGTTTGAGTGCCTAACTGGAGAGCATCGTGTCCTCACCGACGTATATTACATCCCGAGTCTCAGCAACAACACAGTGAGTCTCGGCCAGCTTGACGAGAATGGTTGCAGAACCGTTCTTGAGGATGGATTTCTATACATCTACAGTCGCAACAGGAAGGTACTAGCTAAGGTGAAGCGGACAAGAAACACGTTGTACGTACTCAACCTGAACCTGACACAGCCTGTGCGTCTTTTGTCATCCATCAAGGATGATGCATGGCTATGGCATGGACGTTTTGGGCATCTCAATTTTCAAGCTCTATATAACCTAGCACACCATGGAATGGTGGAAGGTATGCCCCTCATCCAACATGTTAACCAGATTTGTGATGGATGCATGATCGGCAAGCAACGACGTGCGCCGTTTCCAATGGTGGCATCCTACCGTGCGGACAAGCCACTACAACTAGTACACGGAGATTTATGCGGTCGAATAACGCCAGCAACATCAGGAGGTAAAAATATTTCTTATTGGTTGTTGATGATCATAGTAGATATATATGGGTTGCCTTTCTCAAAAACAAAGATGAACCTTTTGCCGCATTCAAGAAGATAAAAATTGGTGCTAAAATGGAGGCAAATGCTAAGCTGAAGGCGTTCTGCACTGACCGAGGAGGAGAATTTACCTCTCATGAGTTCCACGAATATTGTGAGAACTTGGGCATCAAGAGGTTCCTCACCGTGCCATATTCACCACAACAAAATGGTGTGGTGGAACGACGAAACCAGATGGTAGTTTCTATGGCAAGAAGCTTGTTGAAGAGCATGAGAATGCCCGGAAGGTTTTGGGGAGAAGCCGTGTCAACGGCAGTTTATCTCCTGAACCGTTCACCGACAAAGAGCGTCATCGGTAAAACACCATATGAAGCTTTCTACGGTAAGAAACCAAGTGTGCGTCATCTTCGCACCATTGGTTGTGTTGGACATGTCAAGGTGGTGCATCCACATGTGAAGAAGCTTGCTGATCGATGCATGCCAATGGTGTTCATCGGTTATGAGGATGGTACAAAGGCATATCGTATGTATGATGCAGTGTTAAAAAGGCTACATGTCTCAAGAGATGTCGTGTTTGAAGAAAACAAAGCATGGACATGGGAGCCCGTGTCAGGTGAAGGTGCAGACAACCTTGGTAATGAATTTATAGTATATTATCCACCTCACACTGATGTAGGAAATAACATGGTGCCGCAAAGTGCAATGAGCGACACTGACAGTGCTCCTAGCTCCCCGAGCGGGGCAAGTACCGGTGGTACAGGTGCTGTACCAAACACACCAACAACAACAACTGGTGGTACAAGTGATGAGGTTAGCACACCTACTGGTGTCACGAAGAGCGGTGTCGCATACGACACGTCTACACCACCAAAGCAAGTTCGTCCCCTTTTGGACGTCTACGATGAGTCAACAGAGGTCAGTGATGATTATTCCGGTCTTTCATTGCTAGCCATGGAAGAGCCAACAAATTTTCACGAGGCCAACAAGCATGCATGTTGGAGGCATGCAATGAAAGAAGAGCTTGGTTCCATTGAGAGGAATGGAACATGGGAGCTTGTTAATCTACCACCTGGACAGAGACCCATAGGTTTGAAATGGGTATTCAAGGTAAAGAAAAATTCACAGGGCGGTATTATCAAGCACAAAGCACGTCTAGTTGCTAAAGGCTGTGTGCAAAGGCAAGGCATGGATTATGATGAAGTTTTTGCACCAGTCGCACGACTCGAAACTGTGCGACTTCTCATAGCGTTTGCAGCTCAAGAAGGATGGGAGGTGCATCACATGGATCTAAAGTCAGCTTTCTTTAATTGTGACTTGAAGGATGAGATATATGTGATGCAACCACCCGGTCATGAACAAGAAGGCAATGAGGACAAGGTATTAGAGCTCAAGAAAGCACTATATGGGCTTCATCAAGCACCAAGAGCATGGTATGCAAAACTTGATAAAAGCCTAGTGTCACTCAGGTTTGAGAGAAGCCCGCTGGAGCATGCTGTCTACAAGAGAATAATTGGTGATACAAGTCTCCTAGTTGGTGTATATGTGGATGACTTGATTATCACAGGAACAAGCACTGCTGAAATTGAGAAATTCAAGATGCAGATGAAAAAATTATTCAGCATGAGTGACCTCGGATTGTTAGGTTATTATTTGGGGATCGAGGTACACCAGAAAGATGAAGAAATTATATTGTGTCAATCATCTTATGCAGCAAAAATATTGGAGAAGTGTGGGCTTTCTACATGCAACCCGTCACAGACACCATGGAAGCAAGACTGAAGTTGAGTAAATCAAGCAAAAGTCCTCTGGTTGATAAGATAGACTACCGCAGTATAGTTGGCAGTCTTCTATATTTGGTAAATACAAGACCGGACATAGCATATGCGGTTGGAATAGTGAGTCGCTACATGGAAAATCCAAGCGAGGAGCATATGGCTGCAGTGAAGCAAATCTTAAGGTATATTCGTGGTACAATTAATTTGGATGTCGTTATGTGAGAAAGAGCTTGGAAAACTCTAGTCTTATGGGCTATAGTGATAGTAACATGGCTGGAGACGTTGATGACTCGAAGAGCACTACTGGTACTATATTTTTTCTTGGTCCAAATTTGGTGACCTGGGCATCTCAGAAGCAAAAGACGATAGTATTATCGTCATGTGAGGCGGAGTATATTGCAGCCACTACCGCAGCTTGTCAAGGCATCTGGCTTGGACGTTTGCTGAATGAACTAAAAATGCAATCAGATAACAAGGTTACACTGAGAGTGGACAACAAATCAGCAATTGCACTATGCAAGAATCCGGTTTATCGCGACATGGGCAAGCACATCGATACAAGGTATCACTTCATACGTGAGTGCGTAGAAGATGGTAAAATTGTGATGGAGTACGTCCCAACTAAAGATCAACTTGCCGATATTCTCACTAAGCCGCTCGGCAGACTCAAGTTTCTAGAAATGAGAGAGAGAATCGGCATACAGAATATCAAGAGGCAACAAAATTAGGGGGGTGAATGTCAAAATATAATCTTGCTTGCCTCTTCATGCATGTATGCAGGGTACTCAAAATATCTGGACGTCGGCAAGAGCATTTGCTACACGGGCTAGCTGCAAAGCAAAATATCCAGGTGCATGTCGGCAGAGCTTAGCTGTTAAGGAAGTGTACGTGTTCCTAGTAGAATGGTGCATGCATGAGCTGGACATGCAAGTAATAAACTCTAGTCTGTGGTAGGTTACAATGTGTGTACGAGGCTGTACACGTGCAGCTAACAGCGATCTTGTAATCCCCTATATAAGGACTAGAATCCTTCGGTTGTAACTGAGTAAGTTAACAAGCAATAAAACTTCTAAGTAGTAGTACGTGAGCTCCTCTATCACTAGTGCATGTGAGCGTGTGTTCACTGATTCAGCTACATATCTATGCAGCTGCTGTATCTTCTCTCTTAGCTGCTCTCATGTTCTCTCCGCTTGATCCTGGGGAAGCTAGATACCCTGTAGTCTAGCTAACATTTGGCACCAGAGCTTCAAATGGCGAAGATTGGAGGAGGTTCTCCGAGCAAGAGCAGCGATGAGGCATCTGCACAGAGGCCGTTGAGGGAGTATGGAGTGCCGCTGCCCTGCCCCATGCTCACAAGGTCCAACTACGCGAATTGGTCCCTTATGATGAGGGTCAATTTGCAGGCCCAAGGTGTTTGGGCGGCCATCAAGGATGGCAAGACGGACGACCGGGAAGATAGGATGGCTCTCGCGGCCATCCTCCAAGGCGTACCAGAGGAGATGCTTCCTACTCTAGCTGTGAAAGATACGGCTAAAGAAGCCTGGGAGACGCTAAAGATGATGCACACGGGCGTGGAGCGCGTCCGGGAGGCAAAGGCGCAGACCTTGAAGGCAGACTTCGAGGCCATCCGCATGAAGGACAGTGAGTACGTGGATGACTTTGCCATGCGGTTGATAGGGATCGTCAATGGCATACGTGCATTGGGAGAGACGCTGGAAGATGTCCATGTCATTAAGAAGTGCCTTCGCGTTGTACAAGCAAGGTACATGCAAGTGGCGATCTCCATCGAGCAACTCGTCGACCTCAAGACCTTGTCTATCGAAGAGCTTACTGGTCGCCTCAAAGCTGTTGAGGAACGGTATAGACTCGGTGACAAGGATGAGCACGGTCACTTGTTGTTCACACAGGCAGAGTGGATGGCACAAATGAAGAAGACTGGTGGTGGAGAATCTTCTTCTAGCATCAACAGGAGCAGCAACAACTATGGTAATGGTCGTGGCCGCGGTAGGTTTGGCGGTGATCGTGGCTGTGGCCACGGCAGAGGTGGCCGTGGTGGCAGGACAAATGGGTTCCGTGACAAGAGCAATATTGAGTGCTTCAACTGTGGTATTCTCGGACACTACTCTTCTGAGTGTCGCAAACCACATCGTGCTCGTGGTGAGGAAGCGCACCTCACACAGGCTCAAGACGATGAGCCCGCTTTGCTCTTTTCGGCGTGCGCGGAGGAAGTGTCTGACATGGTCATGCTAAATGAAGAGAAGGTGATTCCCACACTAGGGCCTATGGAGAAGATTGACGAGTGGTATCTTGACCCAGGAGCAAGTAACCACATGACGGGGCGCATGGAGGTGAACGATTTGGATACTTCAGTGCGAGGCACTGTCCGGTTCGGCGACGGCTCCACCGTGGCAATATGTGGGCGTGGAACTATATTGTTTGAGTGCCTAACTGGAGAGCATCGTGTCCTCACCGACGTATATTACATCCCGAGTCTCAGCAACAACACAGTGAGTCTCGGCCAGCTTGACGAGAATGGTTGCAGAACCGTTCTTGAGGATGGATTTCTATACATCTACAGTCGCAACAGGAAGGTACTAGCTAAGGTGAAGCGGACAAGAAACACGTTGTACGTACTCAACCTGAACCTGACACAGCCTGTGCGTCTTTTGCCATCCATCAAGGATGATGCATGGCTATGGCATGGACGTTTTGGGCATCTCAATTTTCAAGCTCTATATAACCTAGCACACCATGGAATGGTGGAAGGTATGCCCCTCATCCAACATGTTAACCAGATTTGTGATGGATGCATGATCGGCAAGCAACGACGGGCGCCGTTTCCAATGGTGGCATCCTACCGTGCGGACAAGCCACTACAACTAGTACACGGAGATTTATGCGGTCGAATAACGCCAGCAACATCAGGAGGTAAAAATATTTCTTATTGGTTGTTGATGATCATAGTAGATATATATGGGTTGCCTTTCTCAAAAACAAAGATGAACCTTTTGCCGCATTCAAGAAGATAAAAATTGGTGCTAAAATGGAGGCAAATGCTAAGCTGAAGGCGTTCTGCACTGACCGAGGAGGAGAATTTACCTCTCATGAGTTCCACGAATATTGTGAGAACTTGGGCATCAAGAGGTTCCTCACCGCGCCATATTCACCACAACAAAATGGTGTGGTGGAACGACGAAACCAGATGGTAGTTTCTATGGCAAGAAGCTTGTTGAAGAGCATGAGAATGCCCGGAAGGTTTTGGGGAGAAGCCGTGTCAACGGCAGTTTATCTCCTGAACCGTTCACCGACAAAGAGCGTCATCGGTAAAACACCATATGAAGCTTTCTACGGTAAGAAACCAAGTGTGCGTCATCTTCGCACCATTGGTTGTGTTGGACATGTCAAGGTGGTGCATCCACATGTGAAGAAGCTTGCTGATCGATGCATGCCAATGGTGTTCATCGGTTATGAGGATGGTACAAAGGCATATCGTATGTATGATGCAGTGTTAAAAAGGCTACATGTCTCAAGAGATGTCGTGTTTGAAGAAAACAGAGCATGGACATGGGAGCCCGTGTCAGGTGAAGGTGCAGACAACCTTGGTAATGAATTTATAGTATATTATCCACCTCACACTGATGTAGGAAATAACGTGGTGCCGCAAAGTGCAATGAGCGACACTGACAGTGCTCCTAGCTCCCCGAGCGGGGCAAGTACCGGTGGTACAGGTGCTGTACCAAACACACCAACAACAACAACTGGTGGTACAAGTGATGAGGTTAGCACACCTACTGGTGTCACGAAGAGCGGTGTCGCATACGACACGTCTACACCACCAAAGCAAGTTCGTCCCCTTTTGGACGTCTACGATGAGTCAACAGAGGTCAGTGATGATTATTCCGGTCTTTCTTTGCTAGCCATGGAAGAGCCAACAAATTTTCACGAGGCCAACAAGCATGCATGTTGGAGGCATGCAATGAAAGAAGAGCTTGGTTCCATTGAGAGGAATGGAACATGGGAGCTTGTTAATCTACCACCTGGACAGAGACCCATAGGTTTGAAATGGGTATTCAAGGTAAAGAAAAATTCACAGGGCGGTATTATCAAGCACAAAGCACGTCTAGTTGCTAAAGGCTGTGTGCAAAGGCAAGGCATGGATTATGATGAAGTTTTTGCACCAGTCGCACGACTCGAAACTGTGCGACTTCTCATAGCGTTTGCAGCTCAAGAAGGATGGGAGGTGCATCACATGGATCTAAAGTCAGCTTTCTTTAATTGTGACTTGAAGGATGAGATATATGTGATGCAACCACCCGGTCATGAACAAGAAGGCAATGAGGACAAGGTATTAGAGCTCAAGAAAGCACTATATGGGCTTCATCAAGCACCAAGAGCATGGTATGCAAAACTTGATAAAAGCCTAGTGTCACTCAGGTTTGAGAGAAGCCCGCTGGAGCATGCTGTCTACAAGAGAATAATTGGTGATACAAGTCTCCTAGTTGGTGTATATGTGGATGACTTGATTATCACAGGAACAAGCACTGCTGAAATTGAGAAATTCAAGATGCAGATGAAAAAATTATTCAGCATGAGTGACCTCGGATTGTTAGGTTATTATTTGGGGATCGAGGTACACCAGAAAGATGAAGAAATTATATTGTGTCAATCATCTTATGCAGCAAAAATATTGGAGAAGTGTGGGCTTTCTACATGCAACCCGTCACAGACACCATGGAAGCAAGACTGAAGTTGAGTAAATCAAGCAAAAGTCCTCTGGTTGATAAGATAGACTACCGCAGTATAGTTGGCAGTCTTCTATATTTGGTAAATACAAGACCGGACATAGCATATGCGGTTGGAATAGTGAGTCGCTACATGGAAAATCCAAGCGAGGAGCATATGGCTGCAGTGAAGCAAATCTTAAGGTATATTCGTGGTACAATTAATTTGGATGTCGTTATGTGAGAAAGAGCTTGGAAAACTCTAGTCTTATGGGCTATAGTGATAGTAACATGGCTGGAGACGTTGATGACTCGAAGAGCACTACTGGTACTATATTTTTTCTTGGTCCAAATTTGGTGACCTGGGCATCTCAGAAGCAAAAGACGATAGTATTATCGTCATGTGAGGCGGAGTATATTGCAGCCACTACCGCAGCTTGTCAAGGCATCTGGCTTGGACGTTTGCTGAATGAACTAAAAATGCAATCAGATAACAAGGTTACACTGAGAGTGGACAACAAATCAGCAATTGCACTATGCAAGAATCCGGTTTATCACGACATGGGCAAGCACATTGATACAAGGTATCACTTCATACGTGAGTGCGTAGAAGATGGTAAAATTGTGATGGAGTACGTCCCAACTAAAGATCAACTTGCCGATATTCTCACTAAGCCGCTCGGCAGACTCAAGTTTCTAGAAATGAGAGAGAGAATCGGCATACAGAATATCAAGAGGCAACAAAATTAGGGGGGTGAATGTCAAAATATAATCTTGCTTGCCTCTTCATGCATGTATGCAGGGTACTCAAAATATCTGGACGTCGGCAAGAGCATTTGCTACACGGGCTAGCTGCAAAGCAAAATATCCAGGTGCATGTCGGCAGAGCTTAGCTGTTAAGGAAGTGTACGTGTTCCTAGTAGAATGGTGCATGCATGAGCTGGACATGCAAGTAATAAACTCTAGTCTGTGGTAGGTTCCAATGTGTGTACGAGGCTGTACACGTGCAGCTAACAGCGATCTTGTAATCCCCTATATAAGGACTAGAATCCTTCGGTTGTAACTGAGTAAGTTAACAAGTAATAAAACTTCTAAGTAGTAGTACGTGAGCTCCTCTATCACTAGTGCATGTGAGCGTGTGTTCACTGATTCAGCTACATATCTATGCAGCTGCTGTATCTTCTCTCTTAGCTGCTCTCCTGTTCTCTCCGCTTGATCCTGGGGAAGCTAGATACCCTGTAGTCTAGCTAACATTTGGCACCAGAGCTTCAAATGGCGAAGATTGGAGGAGGTTCTCCGAGCAAGAGCAGCGATGAGGCATCTGCACAAGGCCGTTGAGGGAGTATGGAGTGCCGCTGCGCTGCCCCATGCTCACAAGGTCCAACTACGCGAATTGGTCCCTTATGATGAGGGCCAATTTGCAGGCCCAAGGTGTTTGGGCGGCCATCAAGGATGGCAAGACGGACGACCGGGAAGATAGGATGGCTCTCGCGGCCATCCTCCAAGGCGTTCCAGAGGAGATGCTTCCTACTCTAGCTGTGAAAGATACGGCTAAAGAAGCCTGGGAGACGCTAAAGATGATGCACACGGGCGTGGAGGGCGTCCGGGAGGCAAAGGCGCAGACCTTGAAGGCAGACTTCGAGGCCATCCGCATGAAGGACAGTGAGTCCATGGATGACTTTGCCATGCGGTTGACAGGGATCGTCAATGGCATACGTGCATTGGGAGAGATGCTGGAAGATGTCCATGTCATTAAGAAGTTCCTTCGCGTTGTACAAGCAAGGTACATGCAAGTGGCGATCTCCATCGAGCAACTCGTCGACCTCAAGACCTACTCTATCGAAGAGCTTACTGGTCGCCTCAAAGCTGTTGAGGAACGGTATAGACTCGGTGACAAGGATGAGCACGGTCACTTGTTCTTCACACAGGCAGAGTGGATGGCACGAATGAAGAAGACTGGTGGTGGAGAATCTTCTTCTAGCATCAACAGGAGCAGCAACAACTATGGTAATGGTCGTGGCCGCGGTAGGTTTGGCGGTGATCGTGGCCATGGCCACGGCAGAGGAGGCCGTGGTGGCAGGACAAATGGGTTCCGTGACAAGAGCAATATTGAGTGCTTCAATTGTGGTATTCTCGGACACTACTCTTCTGAGTGTCGTAAACCACAGCGTGCTCGTGGTGAGGAAGCGCACCTCACACAGGCTCAAGACGATGAGCCCGCTTTGCTCTTTTCGGCGTGCGCGGAGGAAGTGTCTGACATGGTCATGCTAAATGAAGAGAAGGTGATTCCCACACTAGGGCCTATGGAGAAGATTGACGAGTGGTATCTTGACACCGGAGCAAGTAACCACATGACGGGGCGCATGGAGGTGAACGATTTGGATACTTCAGTGCGAGGCACTGTCCGGTTCGGCGACGGCTCCACCGTGGCAATATGTGGGCGTGGAACTATATTGTTTGAGTGCCTAACTGGAGAGCACCGTGTGCTCACCGACGTATATTACATCCCGAGTCTCAGCAACAACACAGTGAGTCTCGGCCAGCTTGACGAGAATGGTTGCAGAACCGTTCTTGAGGATGGATTTCTATACATCTACAGTCGCAACAGGAAGGTACTAGCTAAGGTGAAGCGGACAAGAAACACGTTGTACGTACTCAACCTGAACCTGACACAGCCTGTGCGTCTTTTTCCATCCATCAAGGATGATGCATGGCTATGGCATGGACGTTTTGGGCATCTCAATTTTCAAGCTCTATATAACCTAGCACACCATGGAATGGTGGAAGGTATGCCCCTCATCCAACATGTTAACCAGATTTGTGATGGATGCATGATCGGCAAGCAACGACGTGCGCCGTTTCCAACGGTGGCATCCTACCGTGCGGACAAGCCACTACAACTAGTACACGGAGATTTATGCGGTCCAATAACGCCAGCAACATCAGGAGGTAAAAAATATTTCTTATTGGTTGTTGATGATCATAGTAGATATATGTGGGTTGCCTTTCTCAAAAACAAAGATGAACCTTTTGCCGCATTCAAGAAGATAAAAATTGGTGCTAAAATGGAGGCAAATGCTAAGCTGAAGGCGTTCCGCACTGAACGAGGAGGAGAATTTACCTCTCATGAGTTCCACGAATATTGTGAGAACTTGGGCATCGAGAGGTTCCTCACCGCGCCATATTCACCACAACAAAATGGTGTGGTGGAACGACGAAACCAGACGGTAGTTTCTATGGCAAGAAGCTTGTTGAAGAGCATGAGAATGCCCGGAAGGTTTTGGGGAGAAGCCGTGTCAACGGCAGTTTATCTCCTGAACCGTTCACCGACAAAGAGCGTCATCGGTAAAACACCATATGAAGCTTTCTACGGTAAGAAACCAAGTGTGCGTCATCTTCGCACCATTGGTTGTGTTGGACATGTCAAGGTGGTGCATCCACATGTGAAGAAGCTTGTTGATCGATGCATGCCAATGGTGTTCATCGGTTATGAGGATGGTACAAAGGCATATCGTATGTATGATGCAGTGTTAAAAAGGCTACATGTCTCAAGAGATGTCGTGTTTGAAGAAAACAGAGCATGGACATGGGAGCCCGTGTCAGGTGAAGGTGCAGACAACCTTGGTAATGAATTTATAGTATATTATCCACCTCACACTGATGTAGGAAATAACATGGTGCCGCAAAGTGCAATGAGCGACACTGACAGTGCTCCTAGCTCCCCGAGCGGGGCAAGTACCGGTGGTACAGGTGCTGTACCAAACACACCACCAACAACAACTGGTGGTACAAGTGATGTGGTTAGCACACCTACTGGTGTCACGAAGAGCGGTGTCGCATACGACACGTCTACACCACCAAAGCAAGTTCGTCCCCTTTTGGACGTCTACGATGAGTCAACAGAGGTCAGTGATGGTTACTCCGGTCTTTCTTTGCTAGCCATGGAAGAGCCAACAAATTTTCAGGAGGCCAACAAGCATGCATGTTGGAGGCATGCAATGAAAGAAGAGCTTGGTTCCATTGAGAGGAATGGAACATGGGAGCTTGTTAATCTACCACCTGGACAGAGACCCATAGGTTTGAAATGGGTATTCAAGGTAAAGAAAAATTCACAGGGCGGTATTATCAAGAACAAAGCACGTCTAGTTGCTAAAGGCTGTGTGCAAAGGCAAGGCATGGATTATGATGAAGTTTTTGCACCAGTCGCACGACTCGAAACTGTGCGACTTCTCATAGCGTTGGCAGCTCAAGAAGGATGGGAGGTGCATCACATGGATCTAAAGTCAGCTTTCCTTAATTGTGACTTGAAGGATGAGATATATGTGATGCAACCACCCGGTCATGAACAAGAAGGCAATGAGGACAAGGTATTAGAGCTCAAGAAAGCACTATATGGGCTTCATCAAGCACCAAGAGCATGGTATGCAAAACTTGATAAAAGCCTAGTGTCACTCAGGTTTGAGAGAAGCCCGCTAGAGCATGCTGTCTACAAGAGAATAATTGGTGATACAAGTCTCCTAGTTGGTGTATATGTGGATGACTAGATTATCACAGGAACAAGCACTGCTGAAATTGAGAAATTCAAGATGCAGATGAAAAAATTATTCAGCATGAGTGACCTCGGATTGTTAGGTTATTATTTGGGGATCGAGGTACACCAGAAAGATGAAGAAATTATATTGTGTCAATCATCTTATGCAGCAAAAATATTGGAGAAGTGTGGGCTTTCTACATGCAACCCGTCACAGACACCATGGAAGCAAGACTGAAGTTGAGTAAATCAAGCAAAAGTCCTCTGGTTGATCAGACAGACTACCGTATTATAGTTGGCAGTCTTCTATATTTGGTAAATACAAGACCGGACATAGCATATGCGGTTGGAATAGTGAGTCGCTGCATGGAAAATCCAAGCGAGGAGCATATGGCTGCAGTGAAGCAAATCTTAAGGTATATTCGTGGTACAATTAATTTGGATGTCGTTATGTGACAAAGAGCTTGGAAAACTCTAGTCTTATGGGCTATAGTGATAGTAACATGGCTGGAGACGTTGATGACTGGAAGAGCACTACTGGTACTATATTTTTTCTTGGTCCAAATTTGGTGACCTGGGCATCTCAGAAGCAAAAGACGATAGTATTATCGTCATGTGAGGCGGAGTATATTGCAGCCACTACCGCAGCTTGTCAAGGCATCTGGCTTGGACGTTTGCTGAATGAACTAAAAATGCAATCAGATAACAAGGTTACACTGAGAGTGGACAACAAATCAGCAATTGCACTATGCAAGAATCCGGTTTATCACGACATGGGCAAGCACATCGATACAAGGTATCACTTCATACGTGAGTGCGTAGAATATGGTAAAATTGTGATGGAGTACGTCCCAACTAAAGATCAACTTGCCGATATTCTCACTAAGCCGCTCGGCAGACTCAAGTTTCTAGAAATGAGAGAGAGAATCGGCATACAGAATATCAAGAGGCAACAAAATTAGGGGGGTGAATGTCAAAATATAATCTTGCTTGCCTCTTCATGCATGTATGCAGGGTACTCAAAATATCTGGACGTCGGCAAGAGCATTTGCTACACGGGCTAGCTGCAAAGCAAAATATCCAGGTGCATGTCGGCAGAGCTTAGCTGTTAAGGAAGTGTACGTGTTCCTAGTAAAATGGTGCATGCATGAGCTGGACATGCAAGTAATAAATTCTAGTCTGTGGTAGGTTCCAATGTGTGTACGAGGCTGTACACGTGCAGCTAACAGCGATCTTGTAATCCCCTATATAAGGACTAGAATCCTTCGGTTGTAACTGAGTAAGTTAACAAGCAATAAAACTTCTAAGTAGTAGTACGTGAGCTCCTCTATCACTAGTGCATGTGAGCGTGTGTTCACTGATTCAGCTACATATCTATGCAGCTGCTGTATCTTCTCTCTTAGCTGCTCTCCTGTTCTCTCCGCTTGATCCTGGGGAAGCTAGATACCCTGTAGTCTAGCTAACATTTGGCACCAGAGCTTCAAATGGCGAAGATTGGAGGAGGTTCTCCGAGCAAGAGCAGCGATGAGGCATCTGCACAAGGCCGTTGAGGGAGTATGGAGTGCCGCTGCGCTGCCCCATGCTCACAAGGTCCAACTACGCGAATTGTTCCCTTCTGATGAGGGTCAATTTGCAGGCCCAAGGTGTTTGGGCGGCCATCAAGGATGGCAAGATGGACGACCGGGAAGATAGGATGGCTCTCGCGGCCATCCTCCAAGGCGTACCAGAGGAGATGCTTCCTACTCTAGCTGTGAAAGATACGGCTAAAGAAGCCTGGGAGACGCTAAAGATGATGCACACGGGCGTGGAGCCCGTCCGGAGGCAAAGGCGCACACCTTGAAGGCAGACTTCGAGGCCATCCGCATGAAGGACAGTGAGTCCCTGGATGACTTTGCCATGCGGTTGACAGGGATCGTCAATGGCATACGCGCATTGGGAGAGACGCTGGAAGATGTCCATGTCATTAAGAAGTTCCTTCGCGTTGTACAAGCAAGGTACATGCAATTGGCGATCTCCATCGAGCAACTCGTCGACCTCAAGACCTTGTCTATCGAAGAGCTTACTGGTCGTCTCAAAGCTGTTGAGGAACGGTATAGACTCGGTGACAAGGATGAGCACGGTCACTTGTTGTTCACACAGGCAGAGTGGATGGCACGAATGAAGAAGACTGGTGGTGGAGAATCTTCTTCTAGCATCAACAGGAGCAACAACAACTATGGTAATGGTCATGGCCGCGGTAGGTTTGGCGGTGATCGTGGCCATGGCCACGGCAGAGGAGGCCGTGGTGGCAGGACAAATGGGTTCCGTGACAAGAGCAATATTGAGTGCTTCAATTGTGGTATTCTCGGACACTACTCTTCTGAGTGTTGTAAACCACACCGTGCTCGTGGTGAGGAAGCGCACCTCACACAGGCTCAAGACGATGAGCCCGCTTTGCTCTTTTCGGCGTGCGCGGAGGAAGTGTCTGACATGGTCATGCTAAATGAAGAGAAGGTGATTCCCACACTAGGGCCTATGGAGAAGATTGACGAGTGGTATCTTGACACAGGAGCAAGTAACCACATGACGGGGCGCATGGAGGTGAACGATTTGGATACTTCAGTGCGAGGCACTGTCCGGTTTGGCGACGGCACCACCGTGGCAATACGTGGGCGTGGAACTATATTGTTTGAGTGCCTAACTGGAGAGCACCGTGTCCTCACCGACGTATATTACATCCCGAGTCTCAGCAACAACACAGTGAGTCTCGTCCAGCTTGACGAGAATGGTTGCAGAACCGTTCTTGAGGATGGATTTCTATACATCTACAGTCGCAACAGGAAGGTACTAGCTAAGGTGAAGCGGACAAGAAACAGGTTGTACGTACTCAACCTGAACCTGACACAGCCTGTGCGTCTTTTTCCATCCATCAAGGATGATGCATGGCTATGGCATGGACGTTTTGGGCATCTCAATTTTCAAGCTCTATATAACCTAGCACACCATGGAATGGTGGAAGGTATGCCCCTCATCCAACATGTTAACCAGATTTGTGATGGATGCATGATCGGCAAGCAACGACGTGCGCCGTTTCCAACGGTGGCATCCTACCGTGCGGACAAGCCACTACAACTAGTACACGGAGATTTATGCGGTCCAATAACGCTAGCAACATCAGGAGGTAAAAAATATTTCTTATTGGTTGTTGATGATCATAGTAGATATATGTGGGTTGCCTTTCTCAAAAACAAAGATGAACCTTTTGCCGCATTCAAGAAGATAAAAATTGGTGCTAAAATGGAGGCAAATGCTAAGCTGAAGGCGTTCCGCACTGAACGAGGAGGAGAATTTACCTCTCATGAGTTCCACGAATATTGTGAGAACTTGGGCATCAAGAGGTTCCTCACCGCGCCATATTCACCACAACAAAATGGTGTGGTGGAACGACGAAACCAGACGGTAGTTTCTATGGCAAGAAGCTTGTTGAAGAGCATGAGAATGCCCGGAAGGTTTTGGGGAGAAGCCGTGTCAACGGCAGTTTATCTCCTGAACCGTTCACCGACAAAGAGCGTCATCGGTAAAACACCATATGAAGCTTTCTACGGTAAGAAACCAAGTGTGCGTCATCTTCGCACCATTGGTTGTGTTGGACATGTCAAGGTGGTGCATCCACATGTGAAGAAGCTTGCTGACCGATGCATACCAATGGTGTTCATCGGTTATGAGGATGGTACAAAGGCATATCGTATGTATGATGCAGTGTTAAAAAGGCTACATGTCTCAAGAGATGTCGTGTTTGAAGAAAACAGAGCATGGACATGGGAGCCCGTGTCAGGTGAAGGTGCAGACAACCTTGGTAATGAATTTATAGTATATTATCCACCTCACACTGATGTAGGAAATAACATGGTGCCGCAAAGTGCAATGAGCGACACTGACAGTGCTCCTAGCTCCCCGAGCGGGGCAAGTACCGGTGGTACAGGTGCTGTACCAAACACACCAGCAACAACAACTGGTGGTACAAGTGATGTGGTTAGCACACCTACTGGTGTCACGAAGAGCGGTGTCGCATACGACACGTCTACACCACCAAAGCAAGTTCGTCCCCTTTTGGACGTCTACGATGAGTCAACAGAGGTCAGTGATGATTACTCCGGTCTTTCTTTGCTAGCCATGGAAGAGCCAACAAATTTTCAGGAGGCCAACAAGCATGCATGTTGGAGGCATGCAATGAAAGAAGAGCTTGGTTCCATTGAGAGGAATGGAACATGGGAGCTTGTTAATCTACCACCTGGACAGAGACCCATAGGTTTGAAATGGGTATTCAAGGTAAAGAAAAATTCACAGGGCGGTATTATCAAGAACAAAGCACGTCTAGTTGCTAAAGGCTGTGTGCAAAGGCAAGGCATGGATTATGATGAAGTTTTTGCACCAGTCGCACGACTCGAAACTGTGCGACTTCTCATAGCGTTGGCAGCTCAAGAAGGATGGGAGGTGCATCACATGGATCTAAAGTCAGCTTTCCTTAATTGTGACTTGAAGGATGAGATATATGTGATGCAACCACCCGGTCATGAACAAGAAGGCAATGAGGACAAGGTATTAGAGCTCAAGAAAGCACTATATGGGCTTCATCAAGCACCAAGAGCATGGTATGCAAAACTTGATAAAAGCCTAGTGTCACTCAGGTTTGAGAGAAGCCCGCTAGAGCATGCTGTCTACAAGAGAATAATTGGTGATACAAGTCTCCTAGTTGGTGTATATGTGGATGACTAGATTATCATAGGAACAAGCACTGCTGAAATTGAGAAATTCAAGATGCAGATGAAAAAATTATTCAGCATGAGTGACCTCGGATTGTTAGGTTATTATTTGGGGATCGAGGTACACCAGAAAGATGAAGAAATTATATTGTGTCAATCATCTTATGCAGCAAAAATATTGGAGAAGTGTGGGCTTTCTACATGCAACCCGTCACAGACACCATGGAAGCAAGACTGAAGTTGAGTAAATCAAGCAAAAGTCCTCTGGTTGATCAGACAGACTACCGTATTATAGTTGGCAGTCTTCTATATTTGGTAAATACAAGACCGGACATAGCATATGCGGTTGGAATAGTGAGTCGCTGCATGGAAAATCCAAGCGAGGAGCATATGGCTGCAGTGAAGCAAATCTTAAGGTATATTCGTGGTACAATTAATTTGGATGTCGTTATGTGACAAAGAGCTTGGAAAACTCTAGTCTTATGGGCTATAGTGATAGTAACATGGCTGGAGACGTTGATGACTGGAAGAGCACTACTGGTACTATATTTTTTCTTGGTCCAAATTTGGTGACCTGGGCATCTCAGAAGCAAAAGACGATAGTATTATCGTCATGTGAGGCGGAGTATATTGCAGCCACTACCGCAGCTTGTCAAGGCATCTGGCTTGGACGTTTGCTGAATGAACTAAAAATGCAATCAGATAACAAGGTTACACTGAGAGTGGACAACAAATCAGCAATTGCACTATGCAAGAATCCGGTTTATCACGACATGGGCAAGCACATCGATACAAGGTATCACTTCATACGTGAGTGCGTAGAATATGGTAAAATTGTGATGGAGTACGTCCCAACTAAAGATCAACTTGCCGATATTCTCACTAAGCCGCTCGGCAGACTCAAGTTTCTAGAAATGAGAGAGAGAATCGGCATACAGAATATCAAGAGGCAACAAAATTAGGGGGGTGAATGTCAAAATATAATCTTGCTTGCCTCTTCATGCATGTATGCAGGGTACTCAAAATATCTGGACGTCGGCAAGAGCATTTGCTACACGGGCTAGCTGCAAAGCAAAATATCCAGGTGCATGTCGGCAGAGCTTAGCTGTTAAGGAAGTGTACGTGTTCCTAGTAAAATGGTGCATGCATGAGCTGGACATGCAAGTAATAAATTCTAGTCTGTGGTAGGTTCCAATGTGTGTACGAGGCTGTACACGTGCAACTAACAGCGATCTTGTAATCCCCTATATAAGGACTAGAATCCTTCGGTTGTAACTGAGTAAGTTAACAAGCAATAAAACTTCTAAGTAGTAGTACGTGAGCTCCTCTATCACTAGTGCATGTGAGCGTGTGTTCACTGATTCAGCTACATATCTATGCAGCTGCTGTATCTTCTCTCTTAGCTGCTCTCCTGTTCTCTCCGCTTGATCCTGGGGAAGCTAGATACCCTGTAGTCTAGCTAACATTTGGCACCAGAGCTTCAAATGGCGAAGATTGGAGGAGGTTCTCCGAGCAAGAGCAGCGATGAGGCATCTGCACAAGGCCGTTGAGGGAGTATGGAGTGCCGCTGCGCTGCCCCATGCTCACAAGGTCCAACTACGCGAATTGTTCCCTTCTGATGAGGGTCAATTTGCAGGCCCAAGGTGTTTGGGCGGCCATCAAGGATGGCAAGATGGACGACCGGGAAGATAGGATGGCTCTCGCGGCCATCCTCCAAGGCGTACCAGAGGAGATGCTTCCTACTCTAGCTGTGAAAGATACGGCTAAAGAAGCCTGGGAGACGCTAAAGATGATGCACACGGGCGTGGAGCCCGTCCGGAGGCAAAGGCGCACACCTTGAAGGCAGACTTCGAGGCCATCCGCATGAAGGACAGTGAGTCCCTGGATGACTTTGCCATGCGGTTGACAGGGATCGTCAATGGCATACGCGCATTGGGAGAGACGCTGGAAGATGTCCATGTCATTAAGAAGTTCCTTCGCGTTGTACAAGCAAGGTACATGCAATTGGCGATCTCCATCGAGCAACTCGTCGACCTCAAGACCTTGTCTATCGAAGAGCTTACTGGTCGTCTCAAAGCTGTTGAGGAACGGTATAGACTCGGTGACAAGGATGAGCACGGTCACTTGTTGTTCACACAGGCAGAGTGGATGGCACGAATGAAGAAGACTGGTGGTGGAGAATCTTCTTCTAGCATCAACAGGAGCAACAACAACTATGGTAATGGTCATGGCCGCGGTAGGTTTGGCGGTGATCGTGGCCATGGCCACGGCAGAGGAGGCCGTGGTGGCAGGACAAATGGGTTCCGTGACAAGAGCAATATTGAGTGCTTCAATTGTGGTATTCTCGGACACTACTCTTCTGAGTGTTGTAAACCACACCGTGCTCGTGGTGAGGAAGCGCACCTCACACAGGCTCAAGACGATGAGCCCGCTTTGCTCTTTTCGGCGTGCGCGGAGGAAGTGTCTGACATGGTCATGCTAAATGAAGAGAAGGTGATTCCCACACTAGGGCCTATGGAGAAGATTGACGAGTGGTATCTTGACACAGGAGCAAGTAACCACATGACGGGGCGCATGGAGGTGAACGATTTGGATACTTCAGTGCGAGGCACTGTCCGGTTTGGCGACGGCACCACCGTGGCAATACGTGGGCGTGGAACTATATTGTTTGAGTGCCTAACTGGAGAGCACCGTGTCCTCACCGACGTATATTACATCCCGAGTCTCAGCAACAACACAGTGAGTCTCGTCCAGCTTGACGAGAATGGTTGCAGAACCGTTCTTGAGGATGGATTTCTATACATCTACAGTCGCAACAGGAAGGTACTAGCTAAGGTGAAGCGGACAAGAAACAGGTTGTACGTACTCAACCTGAACCTGACACAGCCTGTGCGTCTTTTTCCATCCATCAAGGATGATGCATGGCTATGGCATGGACGTTTTGGGCATCTCAATTTTCAAGCTCTATATAACCTAGCACACCATGGAATGGTGGAAGGTATGCCCCTCATCCAACATGTTAACCAGATTTGTGATGGATGCATGATCGGCAAGCAACGACGTGCGCCGTTTCCAACGGTGGCATCCTACCGTGCGGACAAGCCACTACAACTAGTACACGGAGATTTATGCGGTCCAATAACGCTAGCAACATCAGGAGGTAAAAAATATTTCTTATTGGTTGTTGATGATCATAGTAGATATATGTGGGTTGCCTTTCTCAAAAACAAAGATGAACCTTTTGCCGCATTCAAGAAGATAAAAATTGGTGCTAAAATGGAGGCAAATGCTAAGCTGAAGGCGTTCCGCACTGAACGAGGAGGAGAATTTACCTCTCATGAGTTCCACGAATATTGTGAGAACTTGGGCATCAAGAGGTTCCTCACCGCGCCATATTCACCACAACAAAATGGTGTGGTGGAACGACGAAACCAGACGGTAGTTTCTATGGCAAGAAGCTTGTTGAAGAGCATGAGAATGCCCGGAAGGTTTTGGGGAGAAGCCGTGTCAACGGCAGTTTATCTCCTGAACCGTTCACCGACAAAGAGCGTCATCGGTAAAACACCATATGAAGCTTTCTACGGTAAGAAACCAAGTGTGCGTCATCTTCGCACCATTGGTTGTGTTGGACATGTCAAGGTGGTGCATCCACATGTGAAGAAGCTTGCTGACCGATGCATGCCAATGGTGTTCATCGGTTATGAGGATGGTACAAAGGCATATCGTATGTATGATGCAGTGTTAAAAAGGCTACATGTCTCAAGAGATGTCGTGTTTGAAGAAAACAGAGCATGGACATGGGAGCCCGTGTCAGGTGAAGGTGCAGACAACCTTGGTAATGAATTTATAGTATATTATCCACCTCACACTGATGTAGGAAATAACATGGTGCCGCAAAGTGCAATGAGCGACACTGACAGTGCTCCTAGCTCCCCGAGCGGGGCAAGTACCGGTGGTACAGGTGCTGTACCAAACACACCAGCAACAACAACTGGTGGTACAAGTGATGTGGTTAGCACACCTACTGGTGTCACGAAGAGCGGTGTCGCATACGACACGTCTACACCACCAAAGCAAGTTCGTCCCCTTTTGGACGTCTACGATGAGTCAACAGAGGTCAGTGATGATTACTCCGGTCTTTCTTTGCTAGCCATGGAAGAGCCAACAAATTTTCAGGAGGCCAACAAGCATGCATGTTGGAGGCATGCAATGAAAGAAGAGCTTGGTTCCATTGAGAGGAATGGAACATGGGAGCTTGTTAATCTACCACCTGGACAGAGACCCATAGGTTTGAAATGGGTATTCAAGGTAAAGAAAAATTCACAGGGCGGTATTATCAAGAACAAAGCACGTCTAGTTGCTAAAGGCTGTGTGCAAAGGCAAGGCATGGATTATGATGAAGTTTTTGCACCAGTCGCACGACTCGAAACTGTGCGACTTCTCATAGCGTTGGCAGCTCAAGAAGGATGGGAGGTGCATCACATGGATCTAAAGTCAGCTTTCCTTAATTGTGACTTGAAGGATGAGATATATGTGATGCAACCACCCGGTCATGAACAAGAAGGCAATGAGGACAAGGTATTAGAGCTCAAGAAAGCACTATATGGGCTTCATCAAGCACCAAGAGCATGGTATGCAAAACTTGATAAAAGCCTAGTGTCACTCAGGTTTGAGAGAAGCCCGCTAGAGCATGCTGTCTACAAGAGAATAATTGGTGATACAAGTCTCCTAGTTGGTGTATATGTGGATGACTAGATTATCACAGGAACAAGCACTGCTGAAATTGAGAAATTCAAGATCCAGATGAAAAAATTATTCAGCATGAGTGACCTCGGATTGTTAGGTTATTATTTGGGGATCGAGGTACACCAGAAAGATGAAGAAATTATATTGTGTCAATCATCTTATGCAGCAAAAATATTGGAGAAGTGTGGGCTTTCTACATGCAACCCGTCACAGACACCATGGAAGCAAGACTGAAGTTGAGTAAATCAAGCAAAAGTCCTGTGGTTGATCAGACAGACTACCGCAGTATAGTTGGCAGTCTTCTATATTTGGTAAATACAAGACCGGACATAGCATATGCGGTTGGAATAGTGAGTCGCTGCATGGAAAATCCAAGCGAGGAGCATATGGCTGCAGTGAAGAAAATCTTAAGGTATATTCGTGGTACAATTAATTTGGATGTCGTTATGTGAGAAAGAGCTTGGAAAACTCTAGTCTTATGGGCTATAGTGATAGTAACATGGCTGGAGACGTTGATGACTGGAAGAGCACTACTGGTACTATATTTTTTCTTGGTCCAAATTTGGTGACCTAGGCATCTCAGAAGCAAAAGACGATAGTATTATCGTCATGTGAGGCGGAGTATATTGCAGCCACTACCGCAGCTTGTCAAGGCATCTGGCTTGGACGTTTGCTGAATGAACTAAAAATGCAATCAGATAACAAGGTTACACTGAGAGTGGACAACAAATCAGCAATTGCACTATGCAAGAATCCGGTTTATCACGACATGGGCAAGCACATCGATACAAGGTATCACTTCATACGTGAGTGCGTAGAAGATGGTAAAATTGTGATGGAGTACGTCCCAACTAAAGATCAACTTGCCGATATTCTCACTAAGCCGCTTGGCAGACTCAAGTTTCTAGAAATGAGAGAGAGAATCGGCATACAGAATATCAAGAGGCAACAAAATTAGGGGGGTGAATGTCAAAATATAATCTTGCTTGCCTCTTCATGCATGTATGCAGGGTACTCAAAATATCTGGACGTCGGCAAGAGCATTTGCTACACGGGCTAGCTGCAAAGCAAAATATCCAGGTGCATGTCGGCAGAGCTTAGCTGTTAAGGAAGTGTACGTGTTCCTAGTAAAATGGTGCATGCATGAGCTGGACATGCAAGTAATAAATTCTAGTCTGTGGTAGGTTCCAATGTGTGTACGAGGCTGTACACGTGCAGCTAACAGCGATCTTGTAATCCCCTATATAAGGACTAGAATCCTTCGGTTGTAACTGAGTAAGTTAACAAGCAATAAAACTTCTAAGTAGTAGTACGTGAGCTCCTCTATCACTAGTGCATGTGAGCGTGTGTTCACTGATTCAGCTACATATCTATGCAGCTGCTGTATCTTCTCTCTTAGCTGCTCTCCTGTTCTCTCCGCTTGATCCTGGGGAAGCTAGATACCCTGTAGTCTAGCTAACATTTGGCACCAGAGCTTCAAATGGCGAAGATTGGAGGAGGTTCTCCGAGCAAGAGCAGCGATGAGGCATCTGCACAAGGCCGTTGAGGGAGTATGGAGTGCCGCTGCGCTGCCCCATGCTCACAAGGTCCAACTACGCGAATTGTTCCCTTCTGATGAGGGTCAATTTGCAGGCCCAAGGTGTTTGGGCGGCCATCAAGGATGGCAAGATGGACGACCGGGAAGATAGGATGGCTCTCGCGGCCATCCTCCAAGGCGTACCAAAGGAGATGCTTCCTACTCTAGCTGTGAAAGATACGGCTAAAGAAGCCTGGGAGACGCTAAAGATGATGCACACGGGCGTGGAGCCCGTCCGGAGGCAAAGGCGCACACCTTGAAGGCAGACTTCGAGGCCATCCGCATGAAGGACAGTGAGTCCCTGGATGACTTTGCCATGCGGTTGACAGGGATCGTCAATGGCATACGCGCATTGGGAGAGACGCTGGAAGATGTCCATGTCATTAAGAAGTTCCTTCGCGTTGTACAAGCAAGGCACATGCAATTGGCGATCTCCATCGAGCAACTCGTCGACCTCAAGACCTTGTCTATCGAAGAGCTTACTGGTCGTCTCAAAGCTGTTGAGGAACGGTATAGACTCGGTGACAAGGATGAGCACGGTCACTTGTTGTTCACACAGGCAGAGTGGATGGCACGAATGAAGAAGACTGGTGGTGGAGAATCTTCTTCTAGCATCAACAGGAGCAGCAACAACTATGGTAATGGTCATGGCCGCGGTAGGTTTGGCGGTGATCGTGGCCATGGCCACGGCAGAGGAGGCCGTGGTGGCAGGACAAATGGGTTCCGTGACAAGAGCAATATTGAGTGCTTCAATTGTGGTATTCTCGGACACTACTCTTCTGATTGTTGTAAACCACACCGTGCTCGTGGTGAGGAAGCGCACCTCACACAGGCTCAAGACGATGAGCCCGCTTTGCTCTTTTCGGCGTGCGCGGAGGAAGTGTCTGACATGGTCATGCTAAATGAAGAGAAGGTGATTCCCACACTAGGGCCTATGGAGAAGATTGACGAGTGGTATCTTGACACAGGAGCAAGTAACCACATGATGGGGCGCATGGAGGTGAACGATTTGGATACTTCAGTGCGAGGCACTGTCCGGTTTGGCGACGGCACCACCGTGGCAATATGTGGGCGTGGAACTATATTGTTTGAGTGCCTAACTGGAGAGCACCGTGTCCTCACCGACGTATATTACATCCCGAGTCTCAGCAACAACACAGTGAGTCTCGTCCAGCTTGACGAGAATGGTTGCAGAACCGTTCTTGAGGATGGATTTCTATACATCTACAGTCGCAACAGGAAGGTACTAGCTAAGGTGAAGCGGACAAGAAACACGTTGTACGTACTCAACCTGAACCTGACACAGCCTGTGCGTCTTTTTCCATCCATCAAGGATGATGCATGGCTATGGCATGGACGTTTTGGGCATCTCAATTTTCAAGCTCTATATAACCTAGCACACCATGGAATGGTGGAAGGTATGCCCCTCATCCAACATGTTAACCAGATTTGTGATGGATGCATGATCGGCAAGCAACGACGTGCGCCGTTTCCAACGGTGGCATCCTACCGTGCGGACAAGCCACTACAACTAGTACACGGAGATTTATGCGGTCCAATAACGCCAGCAACATCAGGAGGTAAAAAATATTTCTTATTGGTTGTTGATGATCATAGTAGATATATGTGGGTTGCCTTTCTCAAAAACAAAGATGAACCTTTTGCCGCATTCAAGAAGATAAAAATTGGTGCTAAAATGGAGGCAAATGCTAAGCTGAAGGCGTTCCGCACTGAACGAGGAGGAGAATTTACCTCTCATGAGTTCCACGAATATTGTGAGAACTTGGGCATCAAGAGGTTCCTCACCGCGCCATATTCACCACAACAAAATGGTGTGGTGGAACGACGAAACCAGACGGTAGTTTCTATGGCAAGAAGCTTGTTGAAGAGCATGAGAATGCCCGGAAGGTTTTGGGGAGAAGCCGTGTCAACGGCAGTTTATCTCCTGAACCGTTCACCGACAAAGAGCGTCATCGGTAAAACACCATATGAAGCTTTCTACGGTAAGAAACCAAGTGTGCGTCATCTTCGCACCATTGGTTGTGTTGGACATGTCAAGGTGGTGCATCCACATGTGAAGAAGCTTGCTGACCGATGCATGCCAATGGTGTTCATCGGTTATGAGGATGGTACAAAGGCATATCGTATGTATGATGCAGTGTTAAAAAGGCTACATGTCTCAAGAGATGTCGTGTTTGAAGAAAACAGAGCATGGACATGGGAGCCCGTGTCAGGTGAAGGTGCAGACAACCTTGGTAATGAATTTATAGTATATTATCCACCTCACACTGATGTAGGAAATAACATGGTGCCGCAAAGTGCAATGAGCGACACTGACAGTGCTCCTAGCTCCCCGAGCGGGGCAAGTACCGGTGGTACAGGTGCTGTACCAAACACACCAGCAACAACAACTGGTGGTACAAGTGATGTGGTTAGCACACCTGCTGGTGTCACGAAGAGCGGTGTCGCATACGACACGTCTACACCACCAAAGCAAGTTCGTCCCCTTTTGGACGTCTACGATGAGTCAACAGAGGTCAGTGATGATTACTCCGGTCTTTCTTTGCTAGCCATGGAAGAGCCAACAAATTTTCAGGAGGCCAACAAGCATGCATGTTGGAGGCATGCAATGAAAGAAGAGCTTGGTTCCATTGAGAGGAATGGAACATGGGAGCTTGTTAATCTACCACCTGGACAGAGACCCATAGGTTTGAAATGGGTATTCAAGGTAAAGAAAAATTCACAGGGCGGTATTATCAAGAACAAAGCACGTCTAGTTGCTAAAGGCTGTGTGCAAAGGCAAGGCATGGATTATGATGAAGTTTTTGCACCAGTCGCACGACTCGAAACTGTGCGACTTCTCATAGCGTTGGCAGCTCAAGAAGGATGGGAGGTGCATCACATGGATCTAAAGTCAGCTTTCCTTAATTGTGACTTGAAGGATGAGATATATGTGATGCAACCACCCGGTCATGAACAAGAAGGCAATGAGGACAAGGTATTAGAGCTCAAGAAAGCACTATATGGGCTTCATCAAGCACCAAGAGCATGGTATGCAAAACTTGATAAAAGCCTAGTGTCACTCAGGTTTGAGAGAAGCCCGCTAGAGCATGCTGTCTACAAGAGAATAATTGGTGATACAAGTCTCCTAGTTGGTGTATATGTGGATGACTAGATTATCACAGGAACAAGCACTGCTGAAATTGAGAAATTCAAGATGCAGATGAAAAAATTATTCAGCATGAGTGACCTCGGATTGTTAGGTTATTATTTGGGGATCGAGGTACACCAGAAAGATGAAGAAATTATATTGTGTCAATCATCTTATGCAGCAAAAATATTGGAGAAGTGTGGGCTTTCTACATGCAACCCGTCACAGACACCATGGAAGCAAGACTGAAGTTGAGTAAATCAAGCAAAAGTCCTGTGGTTGATCAGACAGACTACCGCAGTATAGTTGGCAGTCTTCTATATTTGGTAAATACAAGACCGGACATAGCATATGCGGTTGGAATAGTGAGTCGCTGCATGGAAAATCCAAGCGAGGAGCATATGGCTGCAGTGAAGAAAATCTTAAGGTATATTCGTGGTACAATTAATTTGGATGTCGTTATGTGAGAAAGAGCTTGGAAAACTCTAGTCTTATGGGCTATAGTGATAGTAACATGGCTGGAGACGTTGATGACTGGAAGAGCACTACTGGTACTATATTTTTTCTTGGTCCAAATTTGGTGACCTAGGCATCTCAGAAGCAAAAGACGATAGTATTATCGTCATGTGAGGCGGAGTATATTGCAGCCACTACCGCAGCTTGTCAAGGCATCTGGCTTGGACGTTTGCTGAATGAACTAAAAATGCAATCAGATAACAAGGTTACACTGAGAGTGGACAACAAATCAGCAATTGCACTATGCAAGAATCCGGTTTATCACGACATGGGCAAGCACATCGATACAAGGTATCACTTCATACGTGAGTGCGTAGAAGATGGTAAAATTGTGATGGAGTACGTCCCAACTAAAGATCAACTTGCCGATATTCTCACTAAGCCGCTTGGCAGACTCAAGTTTCTAGAAATGAGAGAGAGAATCGGCATACAGAATATCAAGAGGCAACAAAATTAGGGGGGTGAATGTCAAAATATAATCTTGCTTGCCTCTTCATGCATGTATGCAGGGTACTCAAAATATCTGGACGTCGGCAAGAGCATTTGCTACACGGGCTAGCTGCAAAGCAAAATATCCAGGTGCATGTCGGCAGAGCTTAGCTGTTAAGGAAGTGTACGTGTTCCTAGTAAAATGGTGCATGCATGAGCTGGACATGCAAGTAATAAATTCTAGTCTGTGGTAGGTTCCAATGTGTGTACGAGGCTGTACACGTGCAGCTAACAGCGATCTTGTAATCCCCTATATAAGGACTAGAATCCTTCGGTTGTAACTGAGTAAGTTAACAAGCAATAAAACTTCTAAGTAGTAGTACGTGAGCTCCTCTATCACTAGTGCATGTGAGCGTGTGTTCACTGATTCAGCTACATATCTATGCAGCTGCTGTATCTTCTCTCTTAGCTGCTCTCCTGTTCTCTCCGCTTGATCCTGGGGAAGCTAGATACCCTGTAGTCTAGCTAACATTTGGCACCAGAGCTTCAAATGGCGAAGATTGGAGGAGGTTCTCCGAGCAAGAGCAGCGATGAGGCATCTGCACAAGGCCGTTGAGGGAGTATGGAGTGCCGCTGCGCTGCCCCATGCTCACAAGGTCCAACTACGCGAATTGTTCCCTTCTGATGAGGGTCAATTTGCAGGCCCAAGGTGTTTGGGCGGCCATCAAGGATGGCAAGATGGACGACCGGGAAGATAGGATGGCTCTCGCGGCCATCCTCCAAGGCGTACCAAAGGAGATGCTTCCTACTCTAGCTGTGAAAGATACGGCTAAAGAAGCCTGGGAGACGCTAAAGATGATGCACACGGGCGTGGAGCCCGTCCGGAGGCAAAGGCGCACACCTTGAAGGCAGACTTCGAGGCCATCCGCATGAAGGACAGTGAGTCCCTGGATGACTTTGCCATGCGGTTGACAGGGATCGTCAATGGCATACGCGCATTGGGAGAGACGCTGGAAGATGTCCATGTCATTAAGAAGTTCCTTCGCGTTGTACAAGCAAGGCACATGCAATTGGCGATCTCCATCGAGCAACTCGTCGACCTCAAGACCTTGTCTATCGAAGAGCTTACTGGTCGTCTCAAAGCTGTTGAGGAACGGTATAGACTCGGTGACAAGGATGAGCACGGTCACTTGTTGTTCACACAGGCAGAGTGGATGGCACGAATGAAGAAGACTGGTGGTGGAGAATCTTCTTCTAGCATCAACAGGAGCAGCAACAACTATGGTAATGGTCATGGCCGCGGTAGGTTTGGCGGTGATCGTGGCCATGGCCACGGCAGAGGAGGCCGTGGTGGCAGGACAAATGGGTTCCGTGACAAGAGCAATATTGAGTGCTTCAATTGTGGTATTCTCGGACACTACTCTTCTGATTGTTGTAAACCACACCGTGCTCGTGGTGAGGAAGCGCACCTCACACAGGCTCAAGACGATGAGCCCGCTTTGCTCTTTTCGGCGTGCGCGGAGGAAGTGTCTGACATGGTCATGCTAAATGAAGAGAAGGTGATTCCCACACTAGGGCCTATGGAGAAGATTGACGAGTGGTATCTTGACACAGGAGCAAGTAACCACATGACGGGGCGCATGGAGGTGAACGATTTGGATACTTCAGTGCGAGGCACTGTCCGGTTTGGCGACGGCACCACCGTGGCAATATGTGGGCGTGGAACTATATTGTTTGAGTGCCTAACTGGAGAGCACCGTGTCCTCACCGACGTATATTACATCCCGAGTCTCAGCAACAACACAGTGAGTCTCGTCCAGCTTGACGAGAATGGTTGCAGAACCGTTCTTGAGGATGGATTTCTATACATCTACAGTCGCAACAGGAAGGTACTAGCTAAGGTGAAGCGGACAAGAAACACGTTGTACGTACTCAACCTGAACCTGACACAGCCTGTGCGTCTTTTTCCATCCATCAAGGATGATGCATGGCTATGGCATGGACGTTTTGGGCATCTCAATTTTCAAGCTCTATATAACCTAGCACACCATGGAATGGTGGAAGGTATGCCCCTCATCCAACATGTTAACCAGATTTGTGATGGATGCATGATCGGCAAGCAACGACGTGCGCCGTTTCCAACGGTGGCATCCTACCGTGCGGACAAGCCACTACAACTAGTACACGGAGATTTATGCGGTCCAATAACGCCAGCAACATCAGGAGGTAAAAAATATTTCTTATTGGTTGTTGATGATCATAGTAGATATATGTGGGTTGCCTTTCTCAAAAACAAAGATGAACCTTTTGCCGCATTCAAGAAGATAAAAATTGGTGCTAAAATGGAGGCAAATGCTAAGCTGAAGGCGTTCCGCACTGAACGAGGAGGAGAATTTACCTCTCATGAGTTCCACGAATATTGTGAGAACTTGGGCATCAAGAGGTTCCTCACCGCGCCATATTCACCACAACAAAATGGTGTGGTGGAACGACGAAACCAGACGGTAGTTTCTATGGCAAGAAGCTTGTTGAAGAGCATGAGAATGCCCGGAAGGTTTTGGGGAGAAGCCGTGTCAACGGCAGTTTATCTCCTGAACCGTTCACCGACAAAGAGCGTCATCGGTAAAACACCATATGAAGCTTTCTACGGTAAGAAACCAAGTGTGCGTCATCTTCGCACCATTGGTTGTGTTGGACATGTCAAGGTGGTGCATCCACATGTGAAGAAGCTTGCTGACCGATGCATGCCAATGGTGTTCATCGGTTATGAGGATGGTACAAAGGCATATCGTATGTATGATGCAGTGTTAAAAAGGCTACATGTCTCAAGAGATGTCGTGTTTGAAGAAAACAGAGCATGGACATGGGAGCCCGTGTCAGGTGAAGGTGCAGACAACCTTGGTAATGAATTTATAGTATATTATCCACCTCACACTGATGTAGGAAATAACATGGTGCCGCAAAGTGCAATGAGCGACACTGACAGTGCTCCTAGCTCCCCGAGCGGGGCAAGTACCGGTGGTACAGGTGCTGTACCAAACACACCAGCAACAACAACTGGTGGTACAAGTGATGTGGTTAGCACACCTGCTGGTGTCACGAAGAGCGGTGTCGCATACGACACGTCTACACCACCAAAGCAAGTTCGTCCCCTTTTGGACGTCTACGATGAGTCAACAGAGGTCAGTGATGATTACTCCGGTCTTTCTTTGCTAGCCATGGAAGAGCCAACAAATTTTCAGGAGGCCAACAAGCATGCATGTTGGAGGCATGCAATGAAAGAAGAGCTTGGTTCCATTGAGAGGAATGGAACATGGGAGCTTGTTAATCTACCACCTGGACAGAGACCCATAGGTTTGAAATGGGTATTCAAGGTAAAGAAAAATTCACAGGGCGGTATTATCAAGAACAAAGCACGTCTAGTTGCTAAAGGCTGTGTGCAAAGGCAAGGCATGGATTATGATGAAGTTTTTGCACCAGTCGCACGACTCGAAACTGTGCGACTTCTCATAGCGTTGGCAGCTCAAGAAGGATGGGAGGTGCATCACATGGATCTAAAGTCAGCTTTCCTTAATTGTGACTTGAAGGATGAGATATATGTGATGCAACCACCCGGTCATGAACAAGAAGGCAATGAGGACAAGGTATTAGAGCTCAAGAAAGCACTATATGGGCTTCATCAAGCACCAAGAGCATGGTATGCAAAACTTGATAAAAGCCTAGTGTCACTCAGGTTTGAGAGAAGCCCGCTAGAGCATGCTGTCTACAAGAGAATAATTGGTGATACAAGTCTCCTAGTTGGTGTATATGTGGATGACTAGATTATCACAGGAACAAGCACTGCTGAAATTGAGAAATTCAAGATGCAGATGAAAAAATTATTCAGCATGAGTGACCTCGGATTGTTAGGTTATTATTTGGGGATCGAGGTACACCAGAAAGATGAAGAAATTATATTGTGTCAATCATCTTATGCAGCAAAAATATTGGAGAAGTGTGGGCTTTCTACATGCAACCCGTCACAGACACCATGGAAGCAAGACTGAAGTTGAGTAAATCAAGCAAAAGTCCTGTGGTTGATCAGACAGACTACCGCAGTATAGTTGGCAGTCTTCTATATTTGGTAAATACAAGACCGGACATAGCATATGCGGTTGGAATAGTGAGTCGCTGCATGGAAAATCCAAGCGAGGAGCATATGGCTGCAGTGAAGCAAATCTTAAGGTATATTCGTGGTACAATTAATTTGGATGTCGTTATGTGAGAAAGAGCTTGGAAAACTCTAGTCTTATGGGCTATAGTGATAGTAACATGGCTGGAGACGTTGATGACTGGAAGAGCACTACTGGTACTATATTTTTTCTTGGTCCAAATTTGGTGACCTGGGCATCTCAGAAGCAAAAGACGATAGTATTATCGTCATGTGAGGCGGAGTATATTGCAGCCACTACCGCAGCTTGTCAAGGCATCTGGCTTGGACGTTTGCTGAATGAACTAAAAATGCAATCAGATAACAAGGTTACACTGAGAGTGGACAACAAATCAGCAATTGCACTTTGCAAGAATCCGGTTTATCACGACATGGGCAAGCACATCGATACAAGGTATCACTTCATACGTGAGTGCGTAGAAGATGGTAAAATTGTGATGGAGTACGTCCCAACTAAAGATCAACTTGCCGATATTCTCACTAAGCCGCTCGGCAGACTCAAGTTTCTAGAAATGAGAGAGAGAATCGGCATACAGAATATCAAGAGGCAACAAAATTAGGGGGGTGAATGTCAAAATATAATCTTGCTTGCCTCTTCATGCATGTATGCAGGGTACTCAAAATATCTGGACGTCGGCAAGAGCATTTGCTACACGGGCTAGCTGCAAAGCAAAATATCCAGGTGCATGTCGGCAGAGCTTAGCTGTTAAGGAAGTGTACGTGTTCCTAGTAAAATGGTGCATGCATGAGCTGGACATGCAAGTAATAAATTCTAGTCTGTGGTAGGTTCCAATGTGTGTACGAGGCTGTACACGTGCAACTAACAGCGATCTTGTAATCCCCTATATAAGGACTAGAATCCTTCGGTTGTAACTGAGTAAGTTAACAAGCAATAAAACTTCTAAGTAGTAGTACGTGAGCTCCTCTATCACTAGTGCATGTGAGCGTGTGTTCACTGATTCAGCTACATATCTATGCAGCTGCTGTATCTTCTCTCTTAGCTGCTCTCCTGTTCTCTCCGCTTGATCCTGGGGAAGCTAGATACCCTGTAGTCTAGCTAACATTTGGCACCAGAGCTTCAAATGGCGAAGATTGGAGGAGGTTCTCCGAGCAAGAGCAGCGATGAGGCATCTGCACAAGGCCGTTGAGGGAGTATGGAGTGCCGCTGCGCTGCCCCATGCTCACAAGGTCCAACTACGCGAATTGTTCCCTTCTGATGAGGGTCAATTTGCAGGCCCAAGGTGTTTGGGCGGCCATCAAGGATGGCAAGATGGACGACCGGGAAGATAGGATGGCTCTCGCGGCCATCCTCCAAGGCGTACCAGAGGAGATGCTTCCTACTCTAGCTGTGAAAGATACGGCTAAAGAAGCCTGGGAGACGCTAAAGATGATGCACACGGGCGTGGAGCCCGTCCGGAGGCAAAGGCGCACACCTTGAAGGCAGACTTCGAGGCCATCCGCATGAAGGACAGTGAGTCCCTGGATGACTTTGCCATGCGGTTGACAGGGATCGTCAATGGCATACGCGCATTGGGAGAGACGCTGGAAGATGTCCATGTCATTAAGAAGTTCCTTCGCGTTGTACAAGTAAGGTACATGGAATTGGCGATCTCCATCGAGCAACTCGTCGACCTCAAGACCTTGTCTATCGAAGAGCTTACTGGTCGTCTCAAAGCTGTTGAGGAACGGTATAGACTCGGTGACAAGGATGAGCACGGTCACTTGTTGTTCACACAGGCAGAGTGGATGGCACGAATGAAGAAGACTGGTGGTGGAGAATCTTCTTCTAGCATCAACAGGAGCAGCAACAACTATGGTAATGGTCATGGCCGCGGTAGGTTTGGCGGTGATCGTGGCCATGGCCACGGCAGAGGAGGCCGTGGTGGCAGGACAAATGGGTTCCGTGACAAGAGCAATATTGAGTGCTTCAACTGTGGTATTCTCGGACACTACTCTTCTAAGTGTCGCAAACCACACCGTGCTCGTGGTGAGGAAGCGCACCTCACACAGGCTCAAGACGATGAGCCCGCTTTGCTCTTTTCGGCGTGCGCGGAGGAAGTGTCTGACATGGTCATGCTAAATGAAGAGAAGGTGATTCCCACACTAGGGTCTATGGAGAAGATTGACGAGTGGTATCTTGACACAGGAGCAAGTAACCACATGACGGGGCGCATGGAGGTGAACGATTTGGATACTTCAGTGCGAGGCACTGTCCGGTTCGGCGACGGCTCCACCGTGGCAATATGTGGGCGTGGAACTATATTGTTTGAGTGCCTAACTGGAGAGCATCGTGTCCTCACCGACGTATATTACATCCCGAGTCTCAGCAACAACACAGTGAGTCTCGGCCAGCTTGACGAGAATGGTTGCAGAACCGTTCTTGAGGATGGATTTCTATACATCCACAGTCGCAACAGGAAGGTACTAGCTAAGGTGAAGCGGACAAGAAACACGTTGTACGTACTCAACCTGAACCTGACACAGCCTGTGCGTCTTTCGCCATCCATCAAGGATGATGCATGGCTATGGCATGGACGTTTTGGGCATCTCAATTTTCAAGCTCTATATAACCTAGCACACCATGGAATGGTGGAAGGTATGCCCCTCATCCAACATGTTAACCAGATTTGTGATGGATGCATGATCGGCAAGCAACGATGTGCGCCGTTTCCAACGGTGGCATCCTACCGTGCGGACAAGCCACTACAACTAGTACACGGAGATTTATGCGGTCCAATAACGCCAGCAACATCAGGAGGTAAAAAATATTTCTTATTGGTTGTTGATGATCATAGTAGATATATGTGGGTTGCCTTTCTCAAAAACAAATATGAAGCTTTTGCCGCATTCAAGAAGATAAAAATTGGTGCTAAAATGGAGGCAAATGCTAAGCTGAAGGCGTTCCGCACTGACCGAGGAGGAGAATTTACCTCTCATGAGTTCCACGAATATTGTGAGAACTTGGGCATCAAGAGGTTCCTCACCGCGCCATATTCACCACAACAAAATGGTGTGGTGGAACGATGAAACCAGACGGTAGTTTCTATGGCAAGAAGCTTGTTGAAGAGCATGAGAATGCCCGGAAGGTTTTGGGGAGAAGCCGTGTCAACGGCAGTTTATCTCCTGAACCGTTCACCGACAAAGAGCGTCATCGGTAAAACACCATATGAAGCTTTCTACGGTAAGAAACCAAGTGTGCGTCATCTTCGCACAATTGGTTGTGTAGGACATGTCAAGGTGGTGCATCCACATGTGAAGAAGCTTGTTGATCGATGCATGCCAATGGTGTTCATCGGTTATGAGGATGGTACAAAGGCATATCATATGTATGATGCAGTGTTAAAAAGGCTACATGTCTCAAGAGATGTCGTGTTTGAAGAAATCAGAGCATGGACATGGGAGCCCGTGTCAGGTGAAGGTGCAGACAACCTTGGTAATGAATTTATAGTATATTATCCACCTCACACTGATGTAGGAAATAACGTGGTGCCGCAAAGTGCAATGAGCGACACTGGCAGTGCTCCTAGCTCCCCGAGCGGGGCAAGTACCGGTGGTACAGGTGTTGTACCAAACACACCAACAACAACAACTGGTTGTACAAGTGATGAGGTTAGCACACCTACTGGTGTCACGAAGAGCGGTGTCGCATACGACACGTCTACACCACCAAAGCGAGTTCGTCCCCTTTTGGACGTCTACGATGAGTCAACAGAGGTCAGTGATGATTATTCCGGTCTTTCTTTTCTAGCGATGGAAGAGCCAACAAATTTTCAGGAGGCCAACAAGCATGCATGTTGGAGGCATGCAATGAAAGAAGAGCTTGGTTCCATTGAGAGGAATGGAACATGGGAGCTTGTTAATCTACCACCTGGACAGAGACCCATAAGTTTGAAATGGGTATTCAAGGTAAAGAAAAATTCACAGGGCGGTATTATCAAGCACAAAGCACGTCTAGTTGCTAAAGGCTATGTGCAAAGGCAAGGCATGGATTATGATGAAGTTTTTGCACCAGTCGCACGACTCGAAACTGTGCGACTTCTCATAGCGTTGGTAGCTCAAGAAGGATGGGAGGTGCATCACATGGATCTAAAGTCAGCTTTCCTTAATGGTGACTTGAAGGATGAGATATATGTGATGCAACCACCCGGTCATGAACAAGAAGGCAATGAGGACAAGGTATTAGAGCTCAAGAAAGCACTATATGGGCTTCATCAAGCACCAAGAGCATGGTATGCAAAACTTGATAAAAGCCTAGTGTCACTCAGGTTTGAGAGAAGCCCGCTGGAGCATGCTGTCTACAAGAGAATAATTGGTGATACAAGTCTCCTAGTTGGTGTATATGTGGATGAATTGATTATCACAGGAACAAGCACTGCTGAAATTGAGAAATTCAAGATGCAGATGAAAAAATTATTCAGCATGAGTGACCTCGGATTGTTAGGTTATTATTTGGGGATCGAGGTACACCAGAAAGATGAAGAAATTATATTGTGTCAATCATCTTATGTAGCAAAAATATTGGAGAAGTGTGGGCTTTCTACATGCAACCCGTCACAGACACAATGGAAGCAAGACTGAAGTTGAGTAAATCAAGCAAAAGTCCTCTGGTTGATAAGACAGACTACCGCAGTATAGTTGGCAGTCTTCTATGTTTGGTAAATACAAGACCGGACATAGCATATGCGGTTGGAATAGTGAGTCGCTACATGGAAAATCCAAGCGAGGACCATATGGCTGCAGTCAAGCAAATCTTAAGGTATATTCGTGGTACAATTAATTTTGGATGTCGTTATGTGAGAAAGAGCTTGGAAAACTCTAGTCTTATGGGCTATAGTGATAGTGACATGGCTGGAGACGTTGATGACTGGAAGAGCACTACTGGTACTATATTTTTTCTTGGTCCAAATTTGGTGACCTGGGCATCTCAGAAGCAAAAGACGATAGTATTATCGTCATGTGAGGCGGAGTATATTGCAGCCACTACCGCAGCTTGTCAAGGCATCTGGCTTGGACGTTTGCTGAACGAACTAAAAATGCAATCAGATAACAAGGTTACACTGAGAATGGACAACAAATCAGCAATTGCACTATGCAAGAATCCGGTTTATCACGACATGGGCAAGCACATCGATACAAGGTATCACTTCATACGTGAGTGCGTAGAAGATGGTAAAATTGTGATGGAGTACGTCCCAACTAAAGATCAACTTGCCGATATTCTCACTAAGCCGCTCGGCAGACTCAAGTTTCTAGAAATGAGAGAGAGAATCGGCATACAAAATATCAAGAGGCAACAAAATTAGGGGGGTGAATGTCAAAATATAATCTTGCTTGCCTCTTCATGCATGTATACAGGGTACTCAAAATATCTGGACGTCGGCAAGAGCATTTGCTACACGGGCTAGCTGCAAAGCAAAATATCCAGGTGCATGTCGGCAGAGCTTAGCTGTTAAGGAAGTGTACGTGTTCCTAGTAGAATGGTGCATGCATGAGCTGGACATGCAAGTAATAAATTCTAGTCTGTGGTAGGTTCCAGTGTGTGTACGAGGCTGTACACGTGCAGCTCACAGCGATCTTGTAATCCCCTATATAAGGACTAGAATCCTTCGGTTGTAACTGAGTAAGTTAACAAGCAATAAAACATCTAAGTAGTAGTACGTGAGCTCCTCTATCACTAGTGCATGTGAGCGTGTTTTCACTGATTCAGCTACATATCTATGCAGCTGCTGTATCTTCTCTCTTAGCTGCTCTCCGGTTCTCTCCGCTTGATCCTGGGGAAGCTAGATACCCTGTAGTCTAGCTAACAACCTGTTCCTTGCATTCACGCCGTGGCTCAGTGCAGTCGCGAGAGAAGTGCCCGTTTTTGTTGCAGTTGTAGCACTTCACCTTGCTCATGTCACGGCCGCCGCCGCCGCCGCGTCCGCCGGACCCGCCAATATTGTTGCCGCCGTCCTGCGGCGGGTGGGAGTCATTCCTCTTCTTCTGGTTCTTGCCGGCCTGGCTTGGCGCAGCTGCCCCGCAGGGCTCCTCGGCCCTCCGCAGCCGCCCAATCAGCTCCTCGACCGAGATCGTCCTCAGGTCGAGCAGCGTCTCGATTGCCACTGCGATCTATGCGTAGCGAGAAGGGACAAGCCGCAAGAGTTTTTGTACAACTCGTACCTCTTCCACGTTGTCGCCGAGGGTGCGCAGCTGGTTGACGAGGCTCGTGATCCGCATCCCGAAGGCGTTGAGGGTCTCGCCGGCGCGGAAGGCGTTCTGCTTGAATTCCATGCGAGGCCCTTGCGCGGTCGCCTCGCGCACATGATGCACCCCCATGCGCATGACCTTGATCATGTCCCAGGGCTCCTTCGTCGTCGGCTTGACGACGAGGACGCCGAGCATCTCCGGTGGGACGGCTCAGAACAGCACGCCGAGCACTGTCTGGTCGTCACGCACATGATGTGGGTTGCCCTCGATCGCGTCCCAGAGCCCCCAAGACTCCAGGTGCACCTTCATCACGAGAGACCACTCGATGTAGTTTGTGGACGTGAGCATCGGGAACGTGGTGACTGTGCTTGGCACGAGCGGCACGCGCTCCGTGGCCGCCGCCTAGTGGATCACCACCTGCCGCTCCTTCCTCACGCGGCTCCGTCCGCGGCTGCGCACCCGTGGTGGAGTGCGTGAGCGGCTCCCACCCTCGCAACCGTTGCGGGGTGCCGCCGCCGCCTGGTCCGGCTGAACTCCGGTGTCAGCCATGGGCGTCGGGATCGCCTTAAACTGGCTCTAATGCCAATTGTTAGAGTCTAATCCGCGCTAATCACTCGATCACACAAGGAGAGACTCCGTGGATTTTGCGTCGCGTGCAAAACTTGCGACTTTTCTCGTTTTTTCTTCCTCTATTTATTGGGTACTAAAGGGAAACGGAGTGGCCGGTAGTTTCCTACGTTTATACCACGGCCCTGACCACTCGTGCCATCCCACGAGTTCGCGTCATGCTAAACCACCCGAGCTAAACGCATGGGCTAATGTGACGGGCCCATGCAGCCTACATGCAAGGCACGCACAAGTCGCGGGCTCTTGCCAAACAAACTAAGCTGGAAACAAACTAACTACTGCGAGTTTATTCTTAGTGACTAGATTAGCTAACAAGAAAGCAACTTTTTTCGATAAAGGAAATATATTAATACCGAGAAGATACCAATTACACCCGGCCTCTATACCCACAAGATGTCCAAAGGCATCAAGGATACACACAGCCAAAAAGGAAAATAAAAAGAACTGAAGAAAGAAAAAAAGACCACGCCATGATGAACAATCACTAGCAACAATAGCACTCTAACCACCACCAAAGACAACACCCGGAATACAAAAAAAGTTCTCCAAAAGCAACGCCTCCAAGAAGGAAACAATGCACAAATGTTGTCGTTGCCCGATCGAGGATCTTGGGTTTTCACCCTACAGAAACTCCGAGTTCAACCAAAACAACGCCTTCAACAAGGTCATTGCCAGGTACAACCAATAAAGGGCAGACCTTGGGTTTTCGCCCTGGGAATCGACACTTCGTACTCAAGAAGCACCACCAAAAATGCGGTCCTTCAGTGCTACCGCCCCCGCTCGTCGATGCCACTGAAACAAGTCATCATACACCCTGACACACAATCTTCATCGCATCCAATATATCCTTCCACCAAAGCTTCAAGACCTCAAATCGCAGCCGCCATAACTTTCCTCACCTCTATCAATGCATTGGGAATCTTGACTTAGACATGTCCCATGACACCGATAAGAAAGTGAAGCTTCGCGACGCGCCCTCTTAAGGCCGTGTTGGCTGAAAATATGAGTTCGCGCGACCGGAGCCTTTCCGATCAAGATATCCAGGGCGACATATGCCAATCCATATAGATCTCCGACAGGGAAGACTGAAACTCGTGAGCAACCAGATCCAAGAGGTCAACATCCAGTAGAAAGATGACTTGTCGAAGGAAGAGTGTTAGGGCCAAGATCCGGCAGGACCAGATCGGGGCAAGCCACCACCATGGACGGGAGCTCCACCACGACCCAGCCCACCGCCGGACGGGCCCTCGCCTGAGCTGCAGCAAGGTCGTCGACGCGATGCACTGACCGACCAGAACTGCCACTTCATTCTGATGTGCAACCATGGTGGTCGCAGTCGAGATTAGAAGAATTCAACGGGTCGGCCCGCCGCCACCCACCATGAAGGCTTTCCCCAACGGCACATAGGCAGCGACGAGAAGAGATGAAGGAGAGAGCGCTGGCAGCATCGGCATGGAGGCTATGCAAGCGCTCCGCCTCGAGTCGCCAACGGCCAAACAGGGGCCGATCCAATTTTTCATGAACCGCAAGAGGACCAAGAAGCTTCTGCTAGCCCGATGCACGAATGCAAATCTAGCCTCCTGGAAATCGATTCATTCCAGGATGAGTGTAGAATAGTATAACTTCAAGCAATCAGCAGCCAGCGTACTCCTCGGTCGTGGATCTTGAGCGCTGGCACATCACGCGCCGCTGCTGCCTAGCGTTTCCACGCCCGCTGGTCCTCGAGGCTGCGCGCGTACACGGCTGGCGCCACACGCGTGCCTTTCGGATCTCGCCATCCCTTACCGCGTAGGCTAGTACCACACCCAGCGGACCTACGGCAAGGAGACGAACCATCATCATCCATGCCTGCAGCGCCACGCACAAGTATCATCTGCACGTCGACGATGAAGCCGCTATCCGGAGGCGTCCATGCCAGATCCGATCACCACCGCCGCTGTCCACGAGAAGCTCACCGCCGTGTTCGAGAGCCACCCGTTACGCGAGCAAGGTCCCCGCCGCCGTCGTCAGCCGCATGGCTTTGCCTACGGCGTCCTCCGCCGACGGCGAAGAGGAGGAACAAGAGATTTGTGGTGCGGCGGCTAGGGTTCCGGCTGCCTCCCGAGTCGCCCACATGGGAGCGACGCGGGCGGCGTTTTTTCTACAGGAACGCAACTGACGTATGAAAACATTTGTAATGTATGAAACCTTAAGCCCTTTGTCTATTCATATGCTCCTACTGACTGTTGGTTTTCATGTGTCCGACTAACAGTAAGTTATACGCCAAGTAGATGGTATAACTGTCGTCTGGGTAGTGTTGATCTAGATGTCGTCCTAGTCCAAATATTTATATACTAGGTCATCCAAGTAGTGGTGACCCAAATTTCATTTGAGTAACTTCTTGTGTTGTTGACATCGATCTGGGCCCATCTGTCATATGGACCCTATGCTTTATGATTCTTTGACCCTTCATAGGACTGCAACACAGGGGGGCTTCTATAACCCAACCGACGAGTAGTGTGCTTGTGGATTGCTTGTTGGTGTCCTGGACGCGGGGGAGGCGGCACCGAGTGGTTGCCTGTCGGGTTTGCTCTCTAGCGTGCTTCATGCTAGAGATGGCCAGTGTATTCTTTTGTTGTGTGGGCGGTCAGCACCGTACTGGTGTATGGCCTGGTGTTGCGGTGCTTCAGAACTGTTTACTCATAAGTTGTGATGTGGAGGTCTGTTTTGTTGGCAGCAGATCGACCTTTGTATTGCACAACTGAGACTATTTCCAAAAGCTCGCTACATCAGCGTCTACATGGGATACTACAACAGGAAGATATATGCGTCTTAGCCATTGTCATCGTCAACAAATCTAACGAAGGCTGGACGCTAGGAAGAATGAAACGGCCTCCTTAACCAAGAATGGCATATATAGTCACCCTGGCCCAATTCATATTGAAGGCTTTTAAGCCCATGTGTTGCTCTGCTCACACTCATTTAGATAATCAAAAAGAAATCAATAGTGAATTGGTGATATATAGAGAAGTAAATCTCGTGACAATTACTACCGGACTCGCGGTCTATGCCTATGGCCACGGGCCGTCGGCATAGGCCCCTAAGCCGTCGGCATAGATCTATGCCTACGGCTGCCGTCGGCATAGATCTATGCCTACGGCTGCCGTCAGCATAGACCCGTTGGCGTAGATGTCGTCAGCGTAGTCTTGTCAGACCGTCGGCATAGTATAGCCGTCGGCATAGGGGCCTATGCCGACGGCCTGGCGTTAAGCCGTCGGCAATGTTTTTCGTCTGACGGCAGCGAACGGCCGTCAAAAGCGCGGACGAATCATGCAATGCCACGTGGCAGATGTATGCCGACGTGTCGTCTCCTGGTTACTCCTGGCAGCAGAGATATGCCTACGGCTTTGCCGTCGGCATAGATATGCCACGTGGCGAGCCCTGGTAACTCCTGGGCTTATATATGCCGGCGGCTTTGCCGTAGGCATAGTTTTTTTTATTTTCCCTGTTTTCTCTTTTACAATTCATTTGACAGCATCTCAAAACAGAACAATATGAAATTATGCAGAAATATGACAGTTCATCATCTAAACATACTCAAGTTCACCATCATCATCTAAACATACTCAAGTTCATCACATCATCTAAAGATCATCACCGACTCAAGTTCATGAACATAAAAGTAGTGCAAGACATGAAACATCATAAAAGTAGGAATATGAAAGGCATGGCACGAGGACCACATGCACGGAATCATCAAGCAAGACCACCTCCGCCAAAACCACCACCTCCGCCAAAACCACCACCACCTCCAACACCTCCGCCAAAACCACCACCACCTCCGCTAAAACCGCCATCGCGACCACCACCACTCTGCCATATCGGAGTGACTGCGGTCGACGGAGCAGGAGTCGAGCCACCGGTCCCCTACATGTTTCAGAAAAGATTCTAACGCTAAATATGATATGATAGTGTTGAATGAACGAGAACTAGTTTGTTAGTAGTTAGGCAAATGTACTAACCGGACCATCACTTCCTAGTGCCACCCATTCATCGAACTTGGGCACGTGTGGCGGTTCTCCCACAGGTGGTGGTGGGGGTCCCATTTGTGGTGGATCCATGCGGTTACTCCAAGACGCCAACATAGCCTGAATGTTAGTTAAACAAGCAAACTAGAAGATCAGAAGGAATGAAAGTGCAAAAATTTAGCTTGGTTTTAAGAGGGCAAAACTAACCGTCATCATCTGATGGTTGTAATCATCGTTTGCCTTCACTCGTTTCAAGTACTCCCGCACCTCGAGATTCCTATGCTCGACAAACTCCTTATATGCCTACATAATTTAGATTGTTTCTAAGTGAGCAATGCTGAAAATAAACTGAGAATGCTAGATAGAAAAAGATAAAGAGGAAGTACTTACAGCATGCTGGCGGGCTAAGGGAGTCTGTGAACGCCCCGTACTCTCTAACTGGCTCGGGTTGGTAGCCCGAAGCTGTGTGTACGAGATCGAAGGAGTGATCAAGCCGTCGAAACACGGATACCGGCCATTCTTCTTCCCCTGGATGGCCGCCACCGCCGTGTCGTCGATCTGAGACTGGGCTACCTCAGCAACAGGAACATCCGGATGCAACTCCTGATAGTGATGAATGTAAGACCCCAGGTGCTCCTCGGTCTTGCCGTAGTACTGGCTCTCGCCCTCCTTGCGATGACTCCGCTCGCGGGCCAGCTTCCACGACTCCATGTCTGAGCGGCCTCTTCAACTTGTCCTCCTACAACGTCAAATAGAAGTTAGCCATACATAAGAACATGATGGTAAAGAAGAACAAAAATGCATCATGCACATAGATATACCTTCATGGCCTTGAAGCTCCAGTGGTTCCTGTTTCCTTGGCCGTGTGTCCCGTCGGCTCCACGGTTAGCCTGGTCCTTGATGCTCTTGGCAGCAAACTCTGCATCGGCACCGAGCCACTTATCCACCAAACTCGCCCATCCATCATGCCTTCCATAGCACCAACGAGGAACAACCTATGCAAATTTTGGAAGCATGACATGTGAGCACGACATAGAGTTGACTGCTTGAAACAATGAAAAGTTAGTAGTAGTTACCATCATGAACTGCTCCCTGTTCAAGGTAAGTCGTAGCTTCTGCGCTTGAGTTTTGGTCATCTTTTGGTGCAGGTAGTAGTGGTAGTACTGCGAGACGGCAACCCAGCGCACCTCGTACTGGAACTGACGAGCTTTCTTCTTCCCAGCCGCAAGCAAGACCACGCCGGCTCTGGCCTTGTGCTCGTCAAGAACTCTATAGAGTTGCTGCATAAACCAGAAGCAAACAAGGCATGAGTTGAGTGATTCAATGATAAACTACGAACGAAACTGAAGACAAGTAATTCAGAAGAGAACTTACCCAAAATTTGGTGATCACGGCCTTAGCGGCCGTCCCGTACTCCGCGTTGCTGCAAGCCTCGTAGTGGGCCCAGCTCGTGGCCAAAACCCGTAGCTGCGGGTCCCTGTCTGGCCGCGGGCAAAATAGGCCAGGCCAAAACTGCTTCAACAGGACAGTGATAAGGCCGTCCAGTTTACGGCCCTTTCCGCGAAGGATCCAGTTTCTGCAATAGAATCGAATGATTGCCATGTGTACAATAAGAAAATGTTGTCATGTGTTGAAAATATGATTGAGAGGCACTTACTCTGTCCCCACATGTTCAATGAGCCACTTGTGCTCCTCGATAGAAGGTGGTGTAGGTAGTCCGGCATTGCCACGCAGCCACCCCTGCGGAGCACCCGGTGGCAAGTCACCCCACAACTCGGGATCAACCTCCCCTCCACCCTCCTCACCCTCCTCCTCGGCCTCCTCCTCCTCACCCTCCTCCTCGGCCTCCTCCTCCTCGCCATCAGGAACATACTCCTCCTCCTCAGACTCAGAAGGTGCCTCTGTATGGGAGGGCATCGAAGAATGCCCTCCTATTTCAGACACGGCCCGGAGTTTTTTGCCCCGGCTGCCTCTCCCCCCACCTCCTCCTCCTCTAGGGGCTCTCCCCCACCGTCTCCTCCCCTAGGGTCTCCTCCCCTAACCCCTCCACCTCCCTGTGAGGTGTCATCCTCGCGTAGTCGGGAGGGAACCTTGTGGCTCGTCCACTCCGAGTAAGTCCTTTAAATTTACTGAGGAAACTGGCACAACTGGACTTGCCCATGATTAGCAAACCTGCAGTGAGAAGAGAATAAACAATTAGTAAGGATATCAATTAAACAAGCATACAGGAAAAACATTAATACTAGAAGAGCACATTAAGCATACTATTTTAATGATCATTAAAAGAACTTACATTTTCTAGAACCCATATGAATCATCACTATTGTAATCTCTTTGTGGAGCGGTCTCATCAACACTATCACGCATATCTTCTTTGTTGTTTGACAGAGGTGGAGGCTCTTCCTCATCGTCAGCGTCTTCATTTAACTTTTCAAGCATAATTATGTCTCTTTGATTCACAACTGCCTCACCATCAATCCGTGCGTCGTCGTCGTTTGGGTCCAGGTCAACATAACCCAAGTCATCATCCTCGTTGTTTCGGACCACGTCATCATGTTCCTCTTTATAGAACACTCCCTCGTATGTCATGGGGTTTATGTTGTAGTAATCATCATCGTTCGGGTCCGGTAGCTTACCATGCGGAGACACCTTGAACACAACTTCCCAACCCTTTAGGTACTCCTTCTGACATGGGTAAGGCAGATAATATACTTGTGTGGCCTGGGTAGCGGCGATAAAGAGATCAGCTCCGGCATAGACGGTTGATGGTTTAACTTCAACTAAACCAACAGAAGGCGTATGTCTCAGACCCTTTTTGGGGTCGAACCATCGGCATTTGAACACAGTGAGACTTAGGTGTTCGCGGCCAAGTTTGAATGTAAGCTCGTATATTTTTCCTACCCTTCCGTAGTAATCTACTTTATTATCTCCTTCAGTGAAGACTCCGGTATTTATGATTTTGGGATCAGGCCGACTGTTCTGGTGCTCCTCTGTATGGAAGCGATACCCATTCACATCATACTTTTCGCATGTCATGACGATAGGGTCAAAACCCATGGAAACCCATCTCAATTCTTCATCCATTGATTCGGTCGGATCATTTCCCTACAAGTTTAATTGAAATTATAGGGTGCATGAGTTTAATTGAAATTATAGGGTGCATGAGTTTAATTGAAAGTGTGAAAAATTACTTTCTCCATGAACCACGCAACAAAATTTTTTCTTCCATCAGCACCCTTTCGGAGAAGAGCAAGTGCCTCCGCTTCAGTAGGAGGCAGCATTCCTGTCCATTCTTATTGAACGAATCGACTACAATAAGAAAAGCGGTATAAGAACTAGGTAAATTGAACATAACGAATTGACTAAAAGAATGGTGCAAAGGTATTACCTCATCCACTCATCCTCAACTTGCTTGATGTTGTGCAAGATATAGAACATGACATCCTCCCACTCATCTCGTGGCATGACATAATGTTTCGAGCATCCAGCCCTACCACCTTGCCCGATGAATAGAGGCAACTTGGGTTTATACTTGGGTTCTTCTGTATTGTAATGAGACACCATATTGTGCAACATGGGAACATGGTCCGGATAGTAGGCTATCCTGAGGTCTGCCACCTCCTCTAGGATAACTGCCTCAGCTATGGAAGCTTCAATCTTAGCTTTGTTTCCACATTTCTGTCTCAGATGCTTGTTCTGTCTCTCAGGGCCGTACTGCCAACGATTCTGCATAGGGCCCCCCAACAATACCTTGTTCGGGAGGTGCAAAATGAGATGTGTCATCGGAGTAAAGAAGCCTGGCGGGAAGATCTTCTCTAGCTTGCATATCAACTCCGGCGCCTTCTTATGCATTTCTTTTATCTTCTCAGGACATACTTCTTTAGCACAAAGCGTGCGGAAGAAATGGCTTAATTCCGCAAGCACACGCCAGACACGCTCGGGAACATAGCCCCGAACCATCACCGGCATAATCTGCTCAATCCATACATGATAGTCATGACTCTTGAGCCCGGTCACTCTGCCCGTTGAAAGATTGACCCCCTTACTTATATTCGACGCATAACCATCAGTGAACTTCACGACGTGTTTCAGCCACTTGAATGCCTCCATCTTATGATCCTTTTTAAGTACGGAGTCAGCATCTGGCTTGAACCAAGATTTTCGACTGCCTGTGGGAGGCTGCATGTGTAGACGTGGTCTATCACAAATATTCTGTTGATCAACTATAGCATTAACATTATCCTTTGTCTTAGCAGGAATGTTGAGGATCGTTCGAAAACGGGACTCTGCGAGATTCTTTTCGGTGTGCATCACGTCTATGTTGTATGGAAGTTTGAGGTCCTTAAAATAGGGAAGCTGCGTGAAGTGGGTAATGTGAGTCCAGTTGTGCGTCTCACCATATCCTTCAAAAAAAATTCCCTTTACCTTTTCCTTTGCCCTCGCCCTCGTCTTCGCCTGTGGCTTTGCCTTTGCCTTTGCCTTTGCCTTTGCCTTTCCCTTCACCGGCAGGCTTAAGAGCTTTCAGCTGAGCAAGCACATCTGCACCAGAAAATGTTGGAATCTCGTTTACTTCATGGACAACTTTGCCTTTTGTGAAGTTCTTCTTGTCTTCCCAAATAGGATGGTCTGGAGGGAGGAACTGTCGATGCAGGTCAAATGCAACATACTTGCCACCCTTCTTCAGCCAAATGAAAATCAAGGCCTGCATGCACACTGGGCAAGGCATCTTTCCACTTGTACACCATCCGCAGAACAGGGCATAACCGGGAAAGTCATGCATGCAATATCGTAGCCAAACTTTCATCAAGAAATTTTTCTGTAGATGTTGGTCGTATGTCAACCTCGGGAAGTACCAAGAATGGTGCAAATCATCCACCAACGGCTGCATAAACACACTCAAATTCTTCCCCGGATATTCAGGCCACGGAATTATAAGTGACAGGAACATGGTCTTGCGTTGCATTATGGCGCCGGGAGGGAGATTGAGCGGAATAACAAATATGGGCCAACAGATGTATGGATTAAACGACATACCATATGGATTGAACCCATCACCTGTTATAGCAATTCGGACATTCCCAGCCTTGGCTGCTTCCTCCGGGTACTCTATATCGAATGACTTCCATGCTTCACCTCCTGATGGATCTACATTTTTTTTGGATTGTACCTTTTCCCTTCCTTGTGCCACTTCATCATTTTGGCAGACTCCTCGGTGATGAAAAGGCGATGCAGTCTTTTTATAAAATCAAGATACCAAAGAACCTTCACAGGGATTTTTAGCTGCTGCTTCTGGCCATGCTTATCGACCACCTCAATATACCGAGAGGAACCACACTTCCTACAGTAATTGTCATCCGCATACTCACGCCTAAACAAAAGGAAATTCTTTGGACAAACATGTATTTTCTCATAGTCCAAGGAGAGCGCCTTCATGATTTTCTTCGTACCGTACATGGTTTTCGGCAGTTCATGGCCCTCAGGCAGGCTGTTAGCCCATACTCCCAGAAATGCTTTGAAGCAACCTCGGCTACAACCGTACTCAGCCTTGACTGCCATCAGTTGCGAGATGGCATCCAACACAGACAGCTTGGCACCCTCATAGAGAGGTTTCTCCGAGGAGGCCAAGATTTCCAGGAAGGACTTTGCGGTTTCCTCCGGCTCCTCCGGTTCATTCACTGAATGTGACGGAGGTGTCGGCTGTGCAGCAAAGACATCATCTAGCATGTCTCTAACCCCATCATCGTCATAACCAGCGATGCGTTGTCGTATCACATCCTCTCTACCATGGTCCCGCTGGGCAAAGTTTATCCGCATATTAAAGTTGGGCATAAATACATGCGTGCGAAGGTGCTTAGTCATCTCACTCTTATCTCTGCGGATACGTCTCTTACATCTGGCACACGGGCATTCTGGCACCATCCTCATTGGACTACGGAATATCTCTTTCAAAAACACATTAGTTTTCTCGACCCACTGTTGTTACTTGATTCCGACGGAAAAACCCACTATACATCCACTCATTATCTACCATCTCTGCTTTATTGGAAGCCACACAACAAAATTAAGGATTCATTTAAATTACCCACATCAATATTTTTTTTACAAGGTTGACGAGAATCGACATTTAATCCACCTACATCTCTAATAGGTAAAGATGGGTCCTTATCCCACCCGAGAATGTTTAGATTGAGTACGGTCCATGCTCTACCCCATTTCGAGACAAAATTTCGGCAGCACCTCCCCGCTGTTCTCCAAATAAACGTCTCGGAAAAATGCCGAGAGAATGTGCATCCGGAGAACAACAGCGAGGCGCCGCCGAAATCCTGTCTTGGAACGGGGTAGAGCATGAACAACGTAACCAATCTACACATCCTCGGGCTGTCCGTGGAAAGCGCTGGACAATCCAAAAGAGCTGCGGTGATAAATATGCAATTCAATGCATATTTATCGATGCAACCCTTTTGGACGGGAGACCTAGGTTACGTGACTTGATGTGAAAATTTAATCTAGTGACATGGAAAAAAAGTGGACGAGATCATGGAATTGTTGCTCACCCTCCGACGTTGACCAACACCTCCAACGTCGACAATCACTCCAGGAAGATGGAACACCACAAATCCTGTTAATTACACCGAGTGAAAAAAATTAGGTCATCACCTCACATTAAGCATTGATACTTTTAACTATGAAAAAAATCATGTTTCGTCAAGTGTCAAATTTTGTCCTTCAATTTTTTTTAGCTAGATCATCATGATTAAATAACCAATCATCATATCATAATTTTGCAGCACATCTCAAATAGCTACTTAACATTAAGCATTGACACTTAAAACTCTGAAAAAAAATCATATTTTGTCAAGTGTCAAATTTTGTCCGGTTCAATTTTTTCGACAAGATCATCATGATAAAAATAAACACTCATCTTATACCAATTTTGGAGCACATCTCAAATGACAAGATCATCATGATAAAAATCTAACATCCAACATCCAACATCTAACATCCATCTAACATCCAAATGACAAGATCATCATCTAACCTAACAATCTAACATCCAACATCCATCCATGCATTCATTCATCCATCCAACAGTAGCAAAAAATGAAAAAAATGAAAAAAAAAGTAGCTCACCGAGTGGGGCGTGGCAGGGGACGTGGCGGTCGAGGGGGTGGTGAGACAGGGGCGATCGGGGATGGGAGGAACGGGGCCGGCCGGAGCCGCGACCGGCTGCAGCAGCCGCGACCGGCTGCAGCAGCCGCGGCCGGCTGCAGGAGCACCGGCGGGGTCGGGGGAGGCCAGGGAAACACGCGGTCGGGGGAGGCCGGGGCAGCGGCGGGGTAGGGAGAAGGCTGGGGCAGCGACGACGGGTGGAGACGGCGGCGACGGCGGGTGTGGAGGCGGGGGTGCGGCGGCAGGGGAGGGGCGTGCGGCGGCGGCGGCAGGGGGCGTGCTGGAGTGGGAGGTGCGGCGGCAGGGGAGGGGCGTGCGGCGGCGGCGGCAGGTCGGGGTGGGGGTGCGGCTGCGGCGCAGGTCGGGGTTGGGGGGTACGGCGGCGGCGCGCAGCTGGTCGAGGTCGGGAGAGATAGCGAATGAGTGGCAGGGGTAGATGCGAGTGGATAAGGAGGATCTATGCCGATGGCTAAGCCGTCGGCATAAATGAGGTCGCCACGTGGCACCTATGCTTACGGCTTAGCCGTAGGCATATATATATATATATATATATATATATATATATATATATATATATATATATATATATATATATATATATATATATATATATATATATATATATATATATATATATATATATATATATATATATATATATAGCCGTAGGCATATATTATTTTGAATGATACATGGTATATAACTATATTAAAGATGATACATGGTATACATATTGTTGACATGATGAACATCATTTAAAATGTACCATACATTTTCTTTAATGGTTTGAAACATTATTTTTAATTACATGATCTTTTTTTATATTGTACAACAATGTTCTAAAATATCACGTATATTTTTTTCTGAACCAAATTTTTTCTATGGTCAGCAACATTTCTTTATGATATAAATATTTGCTAAATTGTTCTAACAAAAAATGTACATTGTGCTAAAATAATTCGAAATAAATTGAGGGGGGCAACATTTCTTGATGATATAAATATTTTCTATTGTCTCGCGAAAGGTGATACATAGGAGAGCAACTGACTCAGGGGTACCGTTACCGAGTGTCTGAGCCGGTAACTATGTGAGTGCCCGATCCGTCTACTACCGTTTTCCCCCTTGACGCCGCACCGTTACCGCAGAACGTCTACTACCGTGTCACCGCCGTTCGTGAGGGCAGCAACACCCCGGAGACGCGTGCCGCCTCTTCGTACATGCCACAACACCACCCCGCATGTATGAGGGCGCGGTACGACGCTCCGGTGGCACTGCTACCCCCAGTGCCCCCGTCCCGCCTAACCCTGGAGCGGTTGACCACGTGATCTAGCCCTTTGACTTCCCATGGACGGGCTTTGACCAGTGGACCTCTCCACCTGGTTGTGTCAGGTCGGCCCAGAGGGACACCGAGGATCAACATCCGGGCCAAACCCACAGCTAATCCACTCCGTGTAGACCTGACGCGGCAGTTTCCCCCCTCCAGGTGCCGCTGGCGGCGCCCTCCGTGAGGGGGGCCATGCACCGGAGACGCGTGCCGCCTCTTCGGACATGCCATTACACAAACCCGCATGTATGAGGGCCCGATACGACGCTCCGGTGACACTGCTACCCTCCCAGGGCCCCCGTCCTGCCTAACCCTTGAGCGGTTGACCACGAGATCTAGCCCTTTGACTTCCCACGGACGGGCTTTGACCAGTGGACCTCACCACCTGGTTGTGTCAGTTCGGCCCAAAGGGACACCAGGGAGCAAGATCCGAGCCAAACCCACACCTAAATCCACTCCGTGTAGACCCGACGCGGCAGTTTCCCCCCTCCAGGTGCCGCCGGCGGCGCCGTCCGTGAGGGGGGCCACGCACCGGAGACGCGTGCCGCCTCTTCGGACATGCCACAACACTACCCCGCATGTATGAGGGCGCGGTACGACACTCCGGTGGCATTGCTACCCCCAGGGCCCCCGTCCTGCTTAACCCAGGAGCGGTTGACCACGAGATCTAGTCCTTTGACTTCCCATGGACGGGCTTTGACCAGTGGACCTCTCCATCCGGTTGTGTCACGTCGGCCCAGAGGGACACCGGGGAGCAACATCCGGGCCAAACCCACAGCTACATCTACTCAGTGTAGACCTGACGCGGTAGTTTCCCACCTCCAGGTGCCGTCGGCGGCACCGTCCGTGAGGGGCGCCACGCAATGGAGACGTGTGCCGCCTCTTCGGACATGCCACAACACTACCCCGCATGTATGAGGGCGCGGTACGACACTCCGGTGGCATTGCTACCCCCAGGGCCTCCGTCCTGCTTAACCCTGGAGCGGTTGACCACGAGATCTAGTCCTTTGACTTCCCATGGACGGGCTTTGACCAATGGACCTCTCCATCCGGTTGTGTCACGTCGGCCCAGAGGGACACCGGGGAGCAACATCCGGGCCAAACCCACAGCTAAATCCACTCCGTGTAGACCCGACGAGGCAGATTCCCCCCTCCGGGTGCCGGCGGCGGCGCCATCCGTGAGGGGGGCCATGCACCGGAGGCGCGTGCCGCCTCTTCGGACATGCCACAACACCATCCCGCATGTATGAGGGCGCGGTACGACGCTCCGGTGGCATTGCTACCCCCCAGGGCCCCCTTCCCGCCTAACCCTGGAGTGATTGACCATGAGATCAAGCCCTTTGACTTCCCACGGACGGGATTTGAACAGTGGACCTCTCCATCTGGTTCTGTTAGGTCGGCCCAGAGGGACACCGGGGAGCAACATCCGGGCCAAACCCACAGCTAAATACACTCCATGTAGACCCGACGCGGCAGTTTCCCACCTCCAGGTGCCGTCGGCGGCGCCGTCCATAAGGGGGGCCACGCACCGGAGACGCGCGCCGCCTCTTCGGATATGCCACAACACCACCCCGCATGTATGAGGGTGCGGTACAACGCTCCGGTGGCATTGCTACCCCCACGGCCCCCGTCCCGCCTAACCCTGGAGCGATTGACCATGAGATCTAGCCCTTTGACTTCCCACAGACGGGCTTTGAACAGTGGACCTCTCCATCCGGTTGTGTCAGGTCGGCCCAGAGGGACACCGGGGAGCAACATCCGTGCCAAACCCACAGCTACATCCACTCCGTGTAGACCTGACGCGGTAGTTTCCCACCTCCAGGTGCCGCTGGCGGCGCCGTCCGTGAGGGGCGCCACGCACCGGAGACGCGTGCCGCCTCTTAGGACATGCCACAACACCACCCCGCATGTATGAGGGCACGGTACGACGCTCCGGTGGCATTGCTACCCCCAGGGCCCCGTCCCGCCTAACCGTGGAGCGGTTGACCACACGATCTAGCCCTTTGACTTCCCACGGACGGGTTTGACAAGTGGACCTCTCCATCCGGTTGTGTCAGGTCGGCCCAGAGGGACACCGGGGAGCAACATCCGGGCCAAACCCACAGCTACATCCACTCCGTGTAGAACCGACGCGGCAGTTTCCCCCCTCCAGGTGCCGCCGGCGGCGCCGTCCGTGAGGGTGGCCACACCCCGGAGACGTGTGCCGCCTCTTCGGACATGCCACAACACCACCCCGCATGTATGAGGGCGCGGTACGACGCTCCGGTGGCATTGCTACCCCCAGGGCCCCCGTCCCGCCTAACCCTGGAGCGGTTGACCACGTGATCTAGCCCTTTGACTTCCCATGGACGGGCTTTGACCAGTGGACGTCTCCACCTGGTTGTCTCAGGTCGGCCTAGAGGGACACCGAGGATCAACATCCGGGCCAAACCCACAGCTAAATACACTCCGTGTAGACCTGACGCGGCAGTTTCCCCCCTCCAGGTGCCGCCGGCGGCGCCCTCCGTGAGGGGGGCCATGCAGCGTTGACGCGTGCCGCCTCTTCGGACATGCCATAACACCACCACGCATGTATGAGGGCCCGGTACGACGCTCCGGTGACATTGCTACCCTCCCAGGGCCCCCGTCCTACCTAAACCTGGAGCGGTTGACCACGAGATCTAGCCCTTTGACTTCCCACGGACGGACTTTGACCAGTGGACCTCTCCACCTGGTTGTGTCAGGTCGGCCCAAAGGGACACCGGGGAGCAAGATCCGAGCCAAACCCACACCTAAATCCACTCCGTGTAAACCCGACGCGGCAGTTTCCCTCCTCCAGGTGCTGCCGGCGGCGCCGTCCGTGAGGGGGGCCACGCACCGGAGACGTGTGCCGCCTCTTCGGACATGCCACAACACTACCCCGCATGTATGAGGGCGCGGTACGACACTCCGGTGGCATTGCTACCCCCAGGGCCCCCGTCCTGCCTAACCCTGGAGCGGTTAACCACGAGATCTAGCCCTTTGACATCCCACGGACGGGCTTTGACCAGTGGATCTCTCCATCCGGTTGTGTCAGGTCGGCCCAGAGGGACACCAGGGAGCAACATCCGGGCCAAACCCACAGCTAAATACACTCCATGTAGACCCGACGAGGCAGTTTCCCCCCTCCAGGTGCCGGCGGCGGCGCCGTCCGTGAGGAGGGCCACGCACCGGAGACGCGTGCCGCCTCTTCGGACATGCCACAACACCACCCCGCATGTATGAGGGCGCGGTACGACGCTCCGGTGGCATTGCTACCCCAGGGCCCCCGTCCCGCCTAACCCTGGAGCGATTGACCATGAGATCAAGCCCTTTGACTTCCCACGGACGGGATTCGAACAGTGGACCTCTCCATCCGGTTGTGTCAGGTCGGCCCAGAGGGACACCGGGGAGCAACTTTCGGGCCAAACCCACAGCTAAATACACTCCATGTAGACCCAACGCGGCAGTTTCCCACCTCCAGGTGCCGCCGGCGGCGCCGTCCGTGAGGGGGGCACGCACCGGAGACGCGCGCCGCCTCTTCGGACATGCCACAACACGACCCCGCATGTGTGAGGGTGCGGTACAACGCTCCGGTGGCATTGCTACCCCCAGGGCCCCCGTCCCGCCTAACCCTAGAGCGATTGACCATGAGATCTAGCCCTTTGACTTCCCACGGACGGGCTTTGAACAGTGGACCTCTCCATCTGGTTGTGTCAGGTCGGTCCAGAGGGACACCGGGGAGCAACATCCGGGCCAAACCCACAGCTACATCCACTCAGTGTAGACCTGACGCGGTAGTTTCCCACCTCCAGGTGCCGTCGGCGGCACCGTCCGTGAGGGGCGCCACGCACCGGAGACGTGTGCCGCCTCTTCGGAGATGCCACAACACCACCCCGCATGTATGAGGGCACGGTATGACGCTCCGGTGGCATTGCTACCCCCAGGGCCCTGTCCCGCCTAACCCTGGAGCGGTTAACCACAAGATCTAGCCCTTTGACTTCCCACGGACGGGCTTTGACAAGTGGACCTCTCCATCCAGTTGTGTCAGGTCGGCCCAGAGGGACACCGGGGAGCAACATCCGGGCCAAACCCACAGCTACATCCACTCCGTGTAGACCTGACGCGGTAGTTTCCCACCTCGAGGTGCCGCCGGCGGCGCCGTCCGTGAGGGGCGCCACGCACCGGAGACGCGTGTCGCCTCTTCGGACATGCCACAACACCACCCCGCATGTATGAGGGCACGGTCCGACGCTCCGGTGGCATTGCTACCCCCAGGGCCCCGTCCCGCCTAACCCTGGAGCGATTGACCACGAGATCTAGTCCTTTGACTTCCCATGGACGGGCATTAACCAGTGGACCTCTCCATCCGGTTGTGTCACGTCGGCCCAGAGGGACATCGGGGAGCAACATCCGGGCCAAACCCACAGCTAAATCCACTCCGTGTAGACCCGACGAGGCAGTTTCCCCCCTCCGGGTGCCGGCGGCGGCGCCATCCGTGAGGGGGGCCATGCACCGGAGGCGCGTGCCGCCTCTTCGGACATGCCACAACACCATCCCGCATGTATGAGGGCGCGGTATGACGCTCCGGTGGCATTGCTACCCCCCAGGGCCCCCTTCCCGCCTAACCCTGGAGTGATTGACCATGAGATCAAGCCCTTTCACTTCCCACGGACGGGATTTGAACAGTGGACCTCTCCATCTGGTTGTTTCAGGTCGGCCCAGAGGGACACCAGGGAGCAACATCCGGGCCAAACCCACAGCTAAATACACTCCATGTAGACCCGACGAGGCAGTTTCCCCCCTCCAGGTGCCGGCGGCGGCGCCGTCCGTGAGGAGGGCCACGCACCGGAGACGCGTGCCGCCTCTTCGGACATGCCACAACACCACCCCGCATGTATGAGGGCGCGGTACGACGCTCCGGTGGCATTGCTACCCCAGGGCCCCCGTCCCGCCTAACCCTGGAGCGATTGACCATGAGATCAAGCCCTTTGACTTCCCACGGATGGGATTCGAACAGTGGACCTCTCCATCCGGTTGTGTCAGGTCGGCCCAGAGGGACACCGGGGAGCAACTTTCGGGCCAAACCCACAGCTAAATACACTCCATGTAGACCCAACGCGGCAGTTTCCCACCTCCAGGTGCCGTCGGCGGCGCCGTCCGTGAGGGGGGCACGCACCGGAGACGCGCGCCGCCTCTTCGGACATGCCACAACACCACCCCGCATGTGTGAGGGTGCGGTACAACGCTCCAGTGGCATTGCTACCCCCAGGGCCCCCGTCCCGCCTAACCCTAGAGCGATTGACCATGAGATCTAGCCCTTTGACTTCCCACGGACGGGCTTTGAACAGTGGACCTCTCCATCTGGTTGTGTCAGGTCGGTCCAGAGGGACACCGGGGAGCAACATCCGGGCCAAACCCGCAGCTACATCCACTCAGTGTAGACCTGACGCGGTAGTTTCCCACCTCCAGGTGCCGTCGGCGGCACCGTCCGTGAGGGGCGCCACGCACCGGAGACGTGTGCCGCCTCTTCGGAGATGCCACAACACCACCCCGCATGTATGAGGGCACGGTATGACGCTCCGGTGGCAGTGCTACCCCCAGGGCCCCGTCCCGCCTAACCCTGGAGCGGTTAACCACAAGATCTAGCCCTTTGACTTCCCACGGACGGGCTTTGACAAGTGGACCTCTCCATCCAGTTGTGTCAGGTCGGCCCAGAGGGACACCGGGGAGCAACATCCGAGCCAAACCCACAGCTACATCCACTTCCGTGTAGACCTGACGCGGTAGTTTCCCACCTCTAGGTGCCGCCGGCGGCGCCGTCCGTGAGGGGCGCCACGCACCGGAGATGCGTGCCGCCTCTTCGGACATGCCACAACACCACCCCGCATGTATGAGGGCACGGTCCGACGCTCCGGTGGCATTGCTACCCCCCAGGGCCCCCGTCCTGCTTAACCCTGGAGCGGTTGACCACGAGATCTAGTCCTTTGACTTCCCATGGACGGGCTTTGACCAGTGGAGCTCTCCATCCGGTTTCTTCACGTCGGCCCAGAGGGACATCGGGGAGCAACATCCGGGCCAAACCCACAGCTAAATCCACTCCGTGTAGACCCGACGAGGCAGTTTCCCCCCTCCGGGTGCCGGCGGCGGCGCCATCCGTGAGGGGGGCCATGCACCGGAGGCGCGTGCCGCCTCTTCGGACATGCCACAACACCATCCCGCATGTATGAGGGCGCGGTACGACACTCCGGTGGCATTGCTACCCCCCAGGGCCCCCTTCCCGCCTAACCCTGGAGTGATTGACCATGAGATCAAGCCCTTTGACTTCCCACGGACGGGATTTGAACAGTGGACCTCTCCATCTGGTTGTGTCAGGTCGGCCCAGAGGGACACCGGGGAGCAACATCCGGGCCAAACCCACAGCTAAATACACTCCATGTAGACCCGACGCGGCAGTTTCCCACCTCCAGGTGCCGTCGGCGGCGCCGTCCATGAGGGGGGCCACGCACCGGAGACGCGCGCCGCCTCTTCGGATAGGCCACAACACCACCCCGCATGTATGAGGGTGCGGTACAACGCTCCGGTGGCATTGCTACCCCCCACGGCCCCCGTCCCGCCTAACCCTGGAGCGATAGACCATGAGATCTAGCCCTTTGACTTCCCACAGACGGGCTTTGAACAGTGGACCTCTCCATCCGGTTGTGTCAGGTCGGCCTAGAGGGACACCGGGGAGCAACATCCGTGCCAAACCCACAGCTACATCCGCTCCGTGTAGACCTGACGCGGTAGTTTCCCACCTCCAGGTGCCGCTGGCGGCGCCGTCCGTGAGGGGCGCCACGCACCGGAGACGCGTGCCGCCTCTTCGGACATGCCACAACACCACCCCGCATGTATGAGGGCGCGGTACGACGCTCCGGTGGCATTGCTACCCCCAGGGCCCCCGTCCCGCCTAACCCTGGAGCGGTTGACCACGTGATCTAGCCCTTTGACTTCCCATGGACGGGCTTTGACCAGTGGACGTCTCCACCTGGTTGTCTCAGGTCGGCCCAGAGGGACACCGAGGATCAACATCCGGGCCAAACCCACAGCTAAATACACTCCGTGTAGACCTGACGCGGCAGTTTCCCCCCTCCAGGTGCCGCCGACGGCGCCCTCCGTGAGGGGGGCCATGCAGCGTTGACGCGTGCCGCCTCTTCGGACATGCCGTAACACCACCACGCATGTATGAGGGCCCGGTACGACGCTCCGGTGACATTGCTACCCTCCCAGGGCCCCCGTCCTGCCTAACCCTGGAGCGGTTGACCACGAGATCTAGCCCTTTGACTTCCCACGGACGGACTTTGACCAGTGGACCTCTCCACCTGGTTGTGTCAGGTCGGCCCAAAGGGACACCGGGGAGCAAGATCCGAGCAAAACCCACACCTAAATCCACTCCGTGTAAACCCGACGCGGCAGTTTCCCTCCTCCAGGTGCTGCCGGCGGCGCCGTCCGTGAGGGGGGCCACGCACCGGAGACGTGTGCCGCCTCTTCGGACATGCCACAACACTACCCCGCATGTATGAGGGCGCGGTACGACACTCCGGTGGCATTGCTACCCCCCAGGGCCCCCGTCCTGCCTAACCCTGGAGCGGTTGACCACGAGATCTAGCCCTTTGACTTCCCACGGACGGGCTTTGACCAGTGGACCTCTCCATCCGGTTGTGTCAGGTCGGCCCAGAGGGACACCAGGGAGCAACATCCGGGCCAAACCCACAGCTAAATACACTCCATGTAGACCCGACGAGGCAGTTTCCCCCCTCCAGGTGCCGGCGGCGGCGCCGTCCGTGAGGAGGGCCACGCACCGGAGACGCGTGCCGCCTCTTCGGACATGCCACAACACCACCCCGCATGTATGAGGGCGCGGTACGACGCTCCGGTGGCATTGCTACCCCAGGGCCCCCGTCCCGCCTAACCCTGGAGCGATTGACCATGAGATCAAGCCCTTTGACTTCCCACGGACGGGATTCGAACAGTGGACCTCTCCATCCGGTTGTGTCAGGTCGGCCCAGAGGGACACCGGGGAGCAACTTTCGGGCCAAACCCACAGCTAAATACACTCCATGTAGACCCAACGCGGCAGTTTCCCACCTCCAGGTGCCGCCGGCGGCGCCGTCCCTGAGGGGGGCACGCACCGGAGACGCGCGCCGCCTCTTCGGACATGCCACAACACGACCCCGCATGTGTGAGGGTGCGGTACAACGCTCCGGTGGCATTGCTACCCCCAGGGCCCCCGTCCCGCCTAACCCTAGAGCGATTGACCATGAGATCTAACCCTTTGACTTCCCACGGACGGGCTTTGAACAGTGGACCTCTCCATCTGGTTGTGTCAGGTCGGTCCAGAGGGACACCGGGGAGCAACATCCGGGCCAAACCCACAGCTAAATCCACTCCGTGTAGACCCGACGAGGCAGTTTCCCCCCTCCGGGTGCCGGCGACGGCGCCATCCGTGAGGGGGGCCATGCACCGGATGCGCGTGTCGCCTCTTCGGACATGCCACAACACCATCCCGCATGTATGAGGGCGCGGTACGACGCTCCGGTGGCATTGCTACCCCCCAGGGCCCCCTTCCCGCCTAACCCTGGAGTGATTGACCATGAGATCAAGCCCTTTCACTTCCCACGGACGGGATTTGAACAGTGGACCTCTCCATCCGGTTGTGTCAGGTCGGCCCAGAGGGACACCAGGGAGCAACATCCGGGCCAAACCCACAGCTAAATACACTCTTTGTAGACCCGACGAGGCAGTTTCCCCCCTCCAGGTGCCGGCGGCGGCGCCGTCCGTGAGGAGGGCCACGCACCGGAGACGCGTGCCGCCTCTTCGGACATGCCACAACACCACCCCGCATGTATGAGGGCACGGTACGACGCTCCGGTGGCATTGCTACCCCAGGGCCCCCGTCCCGCCTAACCCTGGAGCGATTGACCATGAGATCAAGCCCTTTGACTTCCCACGGATGGGATTCGAACAGTGGACCTCTCCATCCGGTTGTGTCAGGTCGGCCCAGAGGGACACCGGGGAGCAACTTTCGGGCCAAACCCACAGCTAAATACACTCCATGTAGACCCAACGCGGTAGTTTCCCACCTCCAGGTGCCGTCGGCGGCGCCGTCCGTGAGGGGGGCACGCACCGGAGACGCGCGCCGCCTCTTCGGACATGCCACAACACCACCCCGCATGTGTGAGGGTGCGGTACAACGCTCCGGTGGCATTGCTACCCCCAGGGCCCCCGTCCCGCCTAACCCCAGAGCGATTGACCATGAGATCTAGCCCTTTGACTTCCCACGGACGGGCTTTGAACAGTGGACCTCTCCATCTGGTTGTGACAGGTCGGTCCAGAGGGACACCGGGGAGCAACATCCGGGCCAAACCCACAGCTACATCCACTCAGTGTAGACCTGACGCGGTAGTTTCCCACCTCCAGGTGCCGTCGGCGGCACCGTCCGTGAGGGGCGCCACGCACCGGAGACATGTGCCGCCTCTTCGGAGATGCCACAACACCACCCCGCATGTATGAGGGCACGGTATGACGCTCCGGTGGCATTGCTACCCCCAGGGCCCCGTCCCGCCTAACCCTGGAGCGGTTAACCACAAGATCTAGCCCTTTGACTTCCCACGGACGGGCTTTGACAAGTGGACCTCTCCATCCAGTTGTGTCAGGTCGGCCCAGAGGGACACCGGGGAGCAACATCCAGGCCAAACCCACAGCTACATCCACTTCCGTGTAGACCTGACGCGGTAGTTTGCCACCTCCAGGTGCCGCCGGCGGCGCCGTCCGTGAGGGGCGCCACGCACCGGAGATGCGTGCCGCCTCTTCGGACATGCCACAACACCACCCCGCATGTATGAGGGCACGGTCCGATGCTCCGGTGGCATTGCTACCCCCCAGGGCCCCCGTCCTGCTTAACCCTGGAGCGGTTGACCACGAGATCTAGTCCTTTGACTTCCCATGGACGGGCTTTAACCAGTGGACCTCTCCATCCGGTTGTGTCACGTCGGCCCAGAGGGACATCGGGGAGCAACATCCGGGCCAAACCCACAGCTAAATCCACTCCGTGTAGACCCGACGAGGCAGTTTCCCCCCTCCGGGTGCCGGCGGCGGCGCCATCCGTGAGGGGGGCCATGCACCGGAGGCGCGTGCCGCCTCTTCGGACATGCCACAACACCATCCCGCATGTATGAGGGCGCGGTACGACGCTCCGGTGGCATTGCTACCCCCCAGGGCCCCCTTCCCGCCTAACCCTGGAGTGATTGACCATGAGATCAAGCCCTTTCACTTCCCACGGACGGGATTTGAACAGTGGACCTCTCCATCCGGTTGTGTCAGGTCGGCCCAGAGGGACACCAGGGAGCAACATCCGGGCCAAACCCACAGCTAAATACACTCCATGTAGACCCGACGAGGCAGTTTCCCCCCTCCAGGTGCCGGCGGCGGCGCCGTCCGTGAGGAGGGCCACGCACCGGAGACGCGTGCCGCCTCTTCGGACATGCCACAACACCACCCCGCATGTATGAGGGCGCGGTACGACGCTCCGGTGGCATTGCTACCCCAGGGCCCCCGTCCCGCCTAACCCTGGAGCGATTGACCATGAGATCAAGCCCTTTGACTTCCCACGGATGGGATTCGAACAGTGGACCTCTCCATCCGGTTGTGTCAGGTCGGCCCAGAGGGACACCGGGGAGCAACTTTCGGGCCAAACCCACAGCTAAATACACTCCATGTAGACCCAACGCGGCAGTTTCCCACCTCCAGGTGCCGTCGGCGGCGCCGTCCGTGAGGGGCGCACGCACCGGAGACGCGCGCCGCCTCTTCGGACATGCCACAACACCACCCCGCATGTGTGAGGGTGCGGTACAACGCTCCGATGGCATTGCTACCCCCGGGGCCCCCGTCCCGCCTAACCCTAGAGCGATTGACCATGAGATCTAGCCCTTTGACTTCCCACGGACGGGCTTTGAACAGTGGACCTCTCCATCTGGTTGTGACAGGTCGGTCCAGAGGGACACCGGGGAGCAACATCCGGGCCAAACCCACAGCTACATCCACTCAGTGTAGACCTGACGCGGTAGTTTCCCACCTCCAGGTGCCGTCGGCGGCACCGTCCGTGAGGGGCGCCATGCACCGGAGACATGTGCCGCCTCTTCGGAGATGCCACAACACCACCCCGCATGTATGAGGGCACGGTATGACGCTCCGGTGGCATTGCTACCCCCAGGGCCCCGTCCCGCCTAACCCTGGAGCGGTTAACCACAAGATCTAGCCCTTTGACTTCCCACGGACGGGCTTTGACAAGTGGACCTCTCCATCCAGTTGTGTCAGGTCGGCCCAGAGGGACACCGGGGAGCAACATCCGGGCCAAACCCACAGCTACATCCACTTCCGTGTAGACCTGACGCGGTAGTTTGCCACCTCCAGGTGCCGCCGGCGGCGCCGTCCGTGAGGGGCGCCACGCACCGGAGATGCGTGCCGCCTCTTCGGACATGCCACAACACCACCCCGCATGTATGAGGGCACGGTCCGACGCTCCGGTGGCATTGCTACCCCCAGGGCCCCCGTCCTGCTTAACCCTGGAGCGGTTGACCACGAGATCTAGTCCTTTGACTTCCCATGGACGGACTTTGACCAGTGGACCTCTCCATCCGGTTGTGTCACGTCGGTCCAGAGGGACATCGGGGAGCAACATCCGGGCCAAACCCACAGCTAAATCCACTCCGTGTAGACCCGACGAGGCAGTTTCCCCCCTCCGGGTGCCGGCGGCGGCGCCATCCGTGAGGGGGGCCATGCACCGGAGGCGCGTGCCGCCTCTTCGGACATGCCACAACACCATCCCGCATGTATGAGGGCGCGGTACGACACTCCGGTGGCATTGCTACCCCCCAGGGGCCCCTTCCCGCCTAACCCTGGAGTGATTGACCATGAGATCAAGCCCTTTGACTTCCCACGGACGGGATTTGAACAGTGGACCTCTCCATCTGGTTGTGTCAGGTCGGCCTAGAGGGACACCGGGGAGCAACATCCGGGCCAAACCCACAGCTAAATACACTCCATGTAGACCCGACGCGGCAGTTTCCCACCTCCAGGTGCCGTCGGCGGCGCCGTCCATGAGGGGGGCCACGCACCGGAGACGCGCGCCGCCTCTTCGGATATGCCACAACACCACCCCGCATGTATGAGGGTGCGGTACAACGCTCCGGTGGCATTGCTACCCCCCACGGCCCCCGTCCCGCCTAACCCTGGAGCGATTGACCATGAGATCTAGCCCTTTGACTTCCCACAGACGGGCTTTGAACAGTGGACCTCTCCATCCGGTTGTGTCAGGTCGGCCTAGAGGGACACCGGGGAGCAACATCCGTGCCAAACCCACAGCTACATCCGCTCCGTGTAGACCTGACGCGGTAGTTTCCCACCTCGAGGTGCCGCTGGCGGCGCCGTCCGTGAGGGGCGCCACGCACCGGAGACGCGTGCCGCCTCTTCGGACATGCCACAACACCACCCCGCATGTATGAGGGCACGGTACGACGCTCCGGTGGCATTGCTACCCCAGGGCCCCGTCCCGCCTAACCGTGGAGCGGTTGACCACACGATCTAGCCCTTTGACTTCCCACGGACGGGCTTTGACAAGTGGACCTCTCCATCCAGTTGTGTCAGGTCGGCCCAGAGGGACACCGGGGAGCAACATCCGGGCCAAACCCACAGCTACATCCACTCCGTGTAGACCCGACGCGGCAGTTTCCCCCCTCCAGGTGCCGCCGGCGGCGCCGTCCGTGAGGGTGGCCACACCCCGGAGACGTGTGCCGCCTCTTCGGACATGCCACAACACCACCCCGCATGTATGAGGGCGCGGTACGACGCTCCGGTGGCATTGCTACCCCCAGGGCCCCCGTCCCGCCTAACCCTGGAGCGGTTGACCACGTGATCTAGCCCTTTGACTTCCCATGGACGGGCTTTGACCAGTGGACGTCTCCACCTGGTTGTCTCAGGTCGGCCCAGAGGGACACCGAGGATCAACATCCGGGCCAAACCCACAGCTAAATACACTCCGTGTAGACCTGACGCGGCAGTTTCCCCCCTCCAGGTGCCGCCGACGGCGCCCTCCGTGAGGGGGGCCATGCAGCGTTGACGCGTGCCGCCTCTTCGGACATGCCATAACACCACCACGCATGTATGAGGGCCCGGTACGACGCTCCGGTGACATTGCTACCCTCCCAGGGCCCCCGTCCTGCCTAACCCTGGAGCGGTTGACCACGAGATCTAGCCCTTTGACTTCCCACGGACGGACTTTGACCAGTGGACCTCTCCACCTGGTTGTGTCAGGTCGGCCCAAAGGGACACCGGGGAGCAAGATCCGAACCAAACCCACACCTAAATCCACTCCGTGTAAACCCGACGCGGCAGTTTCCCTCCTCCAGGTGCTGCTGGCGGCGCCGTCCGTGAGGGGGGCCACGCACCGGAGACGCGTGCCGCCTCTTCGGACATGCCACAACACTACCCCGCATGTATGAGGGCGCGGTACGACACTCCGGTGGCATTGCTACCCCCCAGGGCCCCCGTCCTGCCTAACCTGGAGCGGTTGACCACGAGATCTAGCCCTTTGACTTCGCACGGACGGGCTTTGACCAGTGGACCTCTCCATCCGGTTGTGTCAGGTCGGCCCAGAGGGACACCAGGGAGCAACATCCGGGCCAAACCCACAGCTAAATACACTCCATGTAGACCCGACGAGGCAGTTTCCCCCCTCCAGGTGCCGGCGGCGGCGCCGTCCGTGAGGAGGGCCATGCACCGGAGACGCGTGCCGCCTCTTCGGACATGCCACAACACCACCCCGCATGTATGAGGGCGCGGTACGACGCTCCGGTGGCATTGCTACCCCAGGGCCCCCGTCCCACCTAACCCTGGAGCGATTGACCATGAGATCAATCCCTTTGACTTCCCACGGACGGGATTCGAACAGTGGACCTCTCCATCCGGTGGTGTCAGGTCGGCCCAGAGGGACACCGGGGAGCAACTTTCGGGCCAAACCCACAGCTAAATACACTCCATGTAGACCCAACGCGGCAGTTTCCCACCTCCAGGTGCCGTCGGCGGCGCCGTCCGTGAGGGGGGCACGCACCGGAGACGCGCGCCGCCTCTTCGGACATGCCACAACACCACCCCGCATGTGTGAGGGTGCGGTACAACGCTCCGGTGGCATTGCTACCCCCAGGGCCCCCGTCCCGCCTAACCCTAGAGCGATTGACCATGAGATCTAGCCCTTTGACTTCCCACGGACGGGCTTTGAACAGTGGACCTCTCCATCTGGTTGTGTCAGGTCGGTCCAGAGGGACACCGGGGAGCAACATCCGGGCCAAACCCACAGCTACATCCACTCAGTGTAGACCTGACGCGGTAGTTTCCCACCTCCAGGTGCCGTCGGCGGCACCGTCCGTGAGGGGCGCCACGCACCGGAGACGTGTGCCGCCTCTTCGGAGATGCCACAACACCACCCCGCATGTATGAGGGCACGGTATGACGCTCCGGTGGCATTGCTACCCCCAGGGCCCCGTCCCGCCTAACCCTGGAGCGGTTAACCACAAGATCTAGCCCTTTGACTTCCCACGGACGGGCTTTGACAAGTGGACCTCTCCATCCAGTTGTGTCAGGTCGGCCCAGAGGGACACCGGGGAGCAACATCCGGGCCAAACCCACAGCTACATCCACTCCGTGTAGACCTGACGCGGTAGTTTCCCACCTCCAGGTGCCGCCGGCGGCGCCGTCCGTGAGGGGCGCCACGCACCGGAGACGCGTGCCGCCTCTTCGGACATGCCACAACACCACCCCGCATGTATGAGGGCACGGTCCGACGCTCCGGTGGCATTGCTACCCCCAGGGCCCCGTCCCGCCTAACCCTCGAGCGGTTGACCACAAGATCTAGCCCTTTGACTTCCCACGGACGGGCTTTGACAAGTGGACCTCTCCATCCAGTTGTGTCAGGTCGGCCTAGAGGGACACCGGGGAGCAACATCCGGGCCAAACCCACAGCTGCATCCACTCCGTGTAGACCCGACGCGGCAGTTTCCCCTCCAGGTGCCGCCGGCGGCGCCGTCCGTGAGGGGGGCCACGCACCGGAGACGCGTGCCGCCTCTTCGGACATGCCACAACACCACCCCACATGTATGAGGGCGCGGTACCATGCTCCGGTGGCATTGCTACCCCCCAGGGCCCCCGTCCTGCTTAACCCTGGAGCGGTTGACCACGAGATCTAGTCCTTTGACTTAACATGGACGGGCTTTGACCAGTGGACCTCTCCATCCGGTTGTGTCACGTCGGCCCAGAGGGACATCGGGGAGCAACATCCGGGCCAAACCCACAGCTAAATCCACTCCGTGTAGACCCGACGAGGCAGTTTCCCCCCTCCGGGTGCCGGCGGCGGCGCCATCCGTGAGGGGGGCCATGCACCGGAGGCGCGTGCCGCCTCTTCGGACATGCCACAACACCATCCCGCATGTATGAGGGCGCGGTACGACGCTCCGGTGGCATTGCTACCCCCCATGGCCCCCTTCCCGCCTAACCCTGGAGTGATTGACCATGAGATCAAGCCCTTTCACTTCCCACGGACGGGATTTGAACAGTGGACCTCTCCATCTGGTTGTGTCAGGTCGGCCCAGAGGGACACCAGGGAGCAACATCCGGGCCAAACCCACAGCTAAATACACTCCATGTAGACCCGATGAGGCAGTTTCCCCCCTCCAGGTGCCGGCGGCGGCGCCGTCCGTGAGGAGGGCCACGCACCGGAGACGCGTGCCGCCTCTTCGGACATGCCACAACACCACCCCGCATGTATGAGGGCGCGGTACGACGCTCCGGTGGCATTGCTACCCCAGGGCCCCCGTCCCGCCTAACCCTGGAGCGATTGACCATGAGATCAAGCCCTTTGACTTCCCACGGATGGGATTCGAACAGTGGACCTCTCCATCCGGTTGTGTCAGGTCGGCCCAGAGGGACACCGGGGAGCAACTTTCGGGCCAAACCCACAGCTAAATACACTCCATGTAGACCCAACGCAGCAGTTTCCCACCTCCAGGTGCCGTCAGCGGCGCCGTCCGTGAGGGGGGCACGCACCGGAGACGCGCGCCGCCTCTTCGGACATGCCACAACACCACCCCGCATGTGTGAGGGTGCGGTACAACGCTCCGGTGGCATTGCTACCCCCAGGGCCCCCGTCCCGCCTAACCCTAGAGCGATTGACCATGAGATCTAGCCCTTTGACTTCCCACGGACGGGCTTTGAACAGTGGACCTCTCCATCTGGTTGTGTCAGGTCGGTCCAGAGGGACACCGGGGAGCAACATCCGGGCCAAACCCACAGCTACATCCACTCAGTGTAGACCTGACGCGGTAGTTTCCCACCTCCAGGTGCCGTCGGCGGCACCGTCCGTGAGGGGCGCCACGCACCGGAGACGTGTGCCGCCTCTTCGGAGATGCCACAACACCACCCCGCATGTATGAGGGCACGGTATGACGCTCCGGTGGCATTGCTACCCCCAGGGCCCCGTCCCGCCTAACCCTGGAGCGGTTAACCACAAGATCTAGCCCTTTGACTTCCCACGGACGGGCTTTGACAAGTGGACCTCTCCATCCAGTTGTGTCAGGTCGGCCTAGAGGGACACCGGGGAGCAACATCCGGGCCAAACCCACAGCTGCATCCACTCCGTGTAGACCCGACGCGGCAGTTTCCCCTCCAGGTGCCGCCGGCGGCGCCGTCCGTGAGGGGGGCCACGCACCGGAGACGCGTGCCGCCTCTTCGGACATGCCACAACACCACCGCACATGTATGAGGGCGCGGTACCATGCTCCGGTGGCATTGCTACCCCCCAGGGCCCCCGTCCTGCTTAACCCTGGAGCGGTTGACCACGAGATCTAGTCCTTTGACTTCCCATGGACGGCCTTTGACCAGTGGACCTCTCCTTCCGGTTGTGTCACGTCGGCCCAGAGGGACATCGGGGAGCAACATCCGGGCCAAACCCACAGCTAAATCCACTCCGTGTAGACCCGACGAGGCAGTTTCCCCCCTCCGGGTGCCGGCGGCGGCGCCATCCGTGAGGGGGGCCATGCACCGGAGGCGCGTGCCGCCTCTTCGGACATGCCACAACACCATCCCGCATGTATGAGGGCGCGGTACGACGCTCCGGTGGCATTGCTACCCCCAGGGCCCCCTTCCCGCCTAACCCTGGAGTGATTGACCATGAGATCAAGCCCTTTGACTTCCCACGGACGGGATTTGAACAGTGGACCTCTCCATCTGGTTGTGTCAGGTCGGCCTAGAGGGACACCGGGGAGCAACATCCGGGCCAAACCCACAGCTACATCCACTCAGTGTAGACCTGACGCGGTAGTTTCCCACCTCCAGGTGCCGTCGGCGGCACCGTCCGTGAGGGGCGCCACGCACCGGAGACGTGTGCCGCCTCTTCGGAGATGCCACAACACCACCCCGCATGTATGAGGGCACGGTATGACGCTCCGGTGGCATTGCTACCCCCAGGGCCCCGTCCCGCCTAACCCTGGAGCGGTTAACCACAAGATCTAGCCCTTTGACTTCCCACGGACGGGCTTTGACAAGTGGACCTCTCCATCCAGTTGTGTCAGGTCGGCCCAGAGGGACACCGGGGAGCAACATCCGGGCCAAACCCACAGCTACATCCACTCCGTGTAGACCTGACGCGGTAGTTTCCCACCTCCAGGTGCCGCCGGCGGCGCCGTCCGTGAGGGGCGCCACGCACCGGAGACGCGTGCCGCCTCTTCGGACATGCCACAACACCACCCCGCATGTATGAGGGCACGGTCCGACGCTCCGGTGGCATTGCTACCCCCAGGGCCCCGTCCCGCCTAACCCTCGAGCGGTTGACCACAAGATCTAGCCCTTTGACTTCCCACGGACGGGCTTTGACAAGTGGACCTCTCCATCCAGTTGTGTCAGGTCGGCCTAGAGGGACACCGGGGAGCAACATCCGGGCCAAACCCACAGCTGCATCCACTCCGTGTAGACCCAACGCGGCAGTTTCCCCTCCAGGTGCCGCCGGCGGCGCCGTCCGTGAGGGGGGCCAAGCACCGGAGACGCGTGCCGCCTCTTCGGACATGCCACAACACCACCCCACATGTATGAGGGCGCGGTACCATGCTCCGGTGGCATTGCTACCCCCCAGGGCCCCCGTCCTGCTTAACCCTGGAGCGGTTGACCACGAGATCTAGTCCTTTGACTTCCCATGGACGGGCTTTGACCAGTGGACCTCTCCATCCGGTTGTGTCACGTCGGCCCAGAGGGACATCGGGGAGCAACATCCGGGCCAAACCCACAGCTAAATCCACTCCGTGTAGACCCGACGAGGCAGTTTCCCCCCTCCGGGTGCCGGCGGCGGCGCCATCCGTGAGGGGGGCCATGCACCGGAGGCGCGTGCCGCCTCTTCGGACATGCCACAACACCATCCCGCATGTATGAGGGCGCGGTACGACGCTCCGGTGGCATTGCTACCCCCCATGGCCCCCTTCCCGCCTAACCCTGGAGTGATTGACCATGAGATCAAGCCCTTTCACTTCCCACGGACGGGATTTGAACAGTGGACCTCTCCATCTGGTTGTGTCAGGTCGGCCCAGAGGGACACCAGGGAGCAACATCCGGGCCAAACCCACAGCTAAATACACTCCATGTAGACCCGATGAGGCAGTTTCCCCCCTCCAGGTGCCGGCGGCGGCGCCGTCCGTGAGGAGGGCCACGCACCGGAGACCCGTGCCGCCTCTTCGGACATGCCACAACACCACCCCGCATGTATGAGGGCGCGGTACGACGCTCCGGTGGCATTGCTACCCCAGGGCCCCCGTCCCGCCTAACCCTGGAGCGATTGACCATGAGATCAAGCCCTTTGACTTCCCACGGATGGGATTCGAACAGTGGACCTCTCCATCCGGTTGTGTCAGGTCGGCCCAGAGGGACACCGGGGAGCAACTTTCGGGCCAAACCCACAGCTAAATACACTCCATGTAGACCCAACGCAGCAGTTTCCCACCTCCAGGTGCCGTCGGCGGCGCCGTCCGTGAGGGGGGCACGCACCGGAGACGCGCGCCGCCTCTTCGGACATGCCACAACACCACCCCGCATGTGTGAGGGTGCGGTACAACGCTCCGGTGGCATTGCTACCCCCAGGGCCCCCGTCCCGCCTAACCCTAGAGCGATTGACCATGAGATCTAGCCCTTTGACATCCCACGGACGGGCTTTGAACAGTGGACCTCTCCATCTGGTTGTGTCAGGTCGGTCCAGAGGGACACCGGGGAGCAACATCCGGGCCAAACCCACAGCTACATCCACTCAGTGTAGACCTGACGCGGTAGTTTCCCACCTCCAGGTGCCGTCGGCGGCACCGTCCGTGAGGGGCGCCACGCACCGGAGACGTGTGCCGCCTCTTCGGAGATGCCACAACACCACCCCGCATGTATGAGGGCACGGTATGACGCTCCGGTGGCATTGCTACCCCCAGGGCCCCGTCCCGCCTAACCCTGGAGCGGTTAACCACAAGATCTAGCCCTTTGACTTCCCACGGACGGGCTTTGACAAGTGGACCTCTCCATCCAGTTGTGTCAGGTCGGCCTAGAGGGACACCGGGGAGCAACATCCGGGCCAAACCCACAGCTGCATCCACTCCGTGTAGACCCGACGCGGCAGTTTCCCCTCTAGGTGCCGCCGGCGGCGCCGTCCGTGAGGGGGGCCACGCACCGGAGACGCGTGCCGCCTCTTCGGACATGCCACAACACCACCGCACATGTATGAGGGCGCGGTACCATGCTCCGGTGGCATTGCTACCCCCCAGGGCCCCCGTCCTGCTTAACCCTGGAGCGGTTGACCACGAGATCTAGTCCTTTGACTTCCCATGGACGGCCTTTGACCAGTGGACCTCTCCTTCCGGTTGTGTCACATCGGCCCAGAGGGACATCGGGGAGCAACATCCGGGCCAAACCCACAGCTAAATCCACTCCGTGTAGACCCGACGAGGCAGTTTCCCCCCTCCGGGTGCCGGCGGCGGCGCCATCCGTGAGGGGGGCCATGCACCGGAGGCGCGTGCCGCCTCTTCGGACATGCCACAACACCATCCCGCATGTATGAGGGCGCGGTACGACGCTCCGGTGGCATTGCTACCCCCAGGGCCCCCTTCCCGCCTAACCCTGGAGTGATTGACCATGAGATCAAGCCCTTTGACTTCCCACGGACGGGATTTGAACAGTGGACCTCTCCATCTGGTTGTGTCAGGTCGGCCTAGAGGGACACCGGGGAGCAACATCCGGGCCAAACCCACAGCTAAATACACTCCATGTAGACCCGACGCGGCAGTTTCCCACCTCCAGGTGCCGTCGGCGGCGCCGTCCATGAGGGGGGCCACGCACCGGAGACGCGCGCCGCCTCTTCGGATATGCCACAACACCACCCCGCATGTATGAGGGTGCGGTACAACGCTCCGGTGGCATTGCTACCCCCACGGCCCCCGTCCCGCCTAACCCTGGAGCGATTGACCATGAGATCTAGCCCTTTGACTTCCCACAGACGGGCTTTGAACAGTGGACCTCTCCATCCGGTTGTGTCAGGTCGGCCTAGAGGGACACCGGGGAGCAACATCCTGTCACATCCCTAGCTAGGCTATGCATTAGAGTGTGCATCATGTTTAAATTCTATTAATTCTGAAATGGGAAATGCCAGAACCCCCAACACACACTTCCCCTCCCCCCCTGGAAATAACTAGGGTTTACTAAAATTATTTTCAATGAACCTGAAATGCCCTTCTAAATGTCCATCATTTTTGCCTTGGTTCAGAACCTCTGCCAAAAGTGGTGCATATTTTTCTAGGTCATCCTAAGGTTTTTTGAATTAAGTTATAAGTATTTGAATTTGGGCATTTAAAATTCATAACATATTTTAAATGTTCAAATATTCTCAAACAGAAATGTTTCATGCTGTCTATACTTTAAATAGTATGCATGAGCAGTTTGGGGATTTTTGGAGTTGTTTAAGTATTTTAAATAAGTCCACAAAGTTGCAGAAAGAATAGAAAAAGAAAACAGTTAATCAGAGGAAAACTAACCTGGACGCTACCCACCTGCCGGCCCACCTGGCGGCCCAGCACTGTACTGGCCCGCGCCAGCCAGCTGCTTCGTCCCCGCCAGGCAGGCAGGGAGCTGACGCCGGCGAGCGCGAGCTCGCCACGGCGCCAGCAGCTTGCCGCCTCGCGCGCCTGGGCGCTGGACGATCCCCACGTCACACCCCCGACCCCGTGGACACCTCACTCCTCCCCCTGCCCTCTCCCTCGCTCCCCTTCGCCATGGCCGACGCCACCGCAGCTGCACCGTCGCCGTAGTAGCGCTCTCCGTCGCCCCCGTGCCGCTCCGACCTGTCCATAAGCTCCGCCGCCCTCCTCTTCTTCGAGCTAGCCGAGCCCCGAGCGCTCTCTCGCTCTACAACGCTTCCCCGAGCTCTTCTTCAACCTTCGGCCGCCGGAGATCCCCTTCGACCTCACCGCCGCACCAGCTCGTCCCCGACCGCGACGTTCGCTTCCCCGAGACCGCTGTGAGCTCAGCTACCTCCCCATCCCCTCCGTTCTGCGTCTCGTGCACCACAGCGACTGCACGATGCTCACCCGCACGCACCGCCGCGGAGCTCGTCGCCGACGTGTCTCCGTCTAACCAATGACCACCCCACCGTGTCCAATGGCCTCACCGCAACCCCAGGAGGCCAACGCACTACCGCACGCACCTCGCCGTGCCCCGCAGCCCCGGTTCCACCTTCACCCGAGCCCCGGCGCCGCCAAACTCGTCGCCGGCGCCAACTCCGGCCACCCCGACCCCAACCAACTCCACCAAGAGTTGCGGGTCAGCTCCCGCATCACGTAGACGTGCTCCGCCGTCGATTTGGTCGCCGGAGCACGAATCTGCACTTCCTCCGCCGCGTCTGGACGTCGCCGGCGGCTCAACGCCGGCGGAGTTGACCCGTTGACCCCCTGGGTCTATGACATGTGGGCCCCGCCCGCTAACTAATCCAGGATTAGGAATAATCTAATCTGTTTAACCTAATGACCCTGACACGCGGGACCCACGCGTCAGGTTTGACCTGGACCGGGTCTGTTGACTTGCTGAGGTCAGCATGACCTCATGCTGACGCAGTAATTTTATTTACTGGAATTAATTTTATACAGGAAAATCCAGAAAATATTTCAAACTTCAAAAATTCATAGAAAATTATCTATAACTCCAAATGCAAAGTTTTATATATGAAAAATTATCAGAAAAATCCAATCTATTCAATGGAACTGGTTTCATGCATGTTAAAACAAGTTAAACCCACTGTTTAGGCATTATAAGATATTGCACTAATATGATCTTATAAATGCACTACCATTTGAATCTTTGGTTCAAATGGGGTCATTTCCTTCTGGTCTAACTTACACAAGACCAGGACACATTCATATTGCCATGTCATAGCATGCATCATATTGTTGCATATCGTCATGTATTGATTGTATTCCGATGTGTTCTTCGTGGTAGGTTCTGCCTCCGAGGATATCTCCGAGTATCCAGTTGAAGGGCAGTATCCCACCACCACCCCATCAGGCAAGCAACCCATTGATCATTCCGATACAAACCCATGTTCTCGCTTCTGCTCTCGTTTACTGCATTAAGACAACGCGTTTCAAACTGCTGTGTGTTGCGGTAGTTGAACCCACTTCCTTTGCATGACCTGTCATTGCCACAGTAACTAGATGAAACCCACTAGCATGTGTAGGAGTTGTTTGAGCCAATACATGTGTGTTTGTTCCTACCATGCTATGCTTGCTATGCTTAGAGTTGTGTTCGGTCTGGTTCATCGGGATGATGATCCGGAGTGAAAGGTTGGGTCGTTGTCGAAAGTGTGGAGGTGTTGAACACGATTTGGTAAAGGAATTGATGAAAGGCCATGTAGGAGTACATGGTGGGTTGTTTCATTGAGGCCGTCCCTAAGAACTGAGATCTGTGTTTGTGATCCATGATTCAGCTACTACCATGCATTGGGCCCTGAAATATGACCCCGCTCGACTTCTTATCCACCCTTGTTCTCTGTCCAGGAGTTGCAAGTAGTTTCTGGTGTTTGTAGTATGCTGGGGGCCGCACGCGGCGCTGACCATCGGGGTGGGCTGTGTTGCGGTAGGCACGTGGCCGGGTCAACCGGGCACCCGTTTGGTGTCTCGGAACCCTGTTCACATCGTTCGGGGCCGTTAGTGGAAACCTCGGCCGGACTCCCTGCGGATGGAACCCGAATAGGCGATAAACCTGGACTAGAGACTTGAGTGTTTAGGTAGGTCGTGGTCTACACCCACGTCGGCTTTCGCTTGAAGTCTGCCGAGCACATGTCGTGTGCAGACGCTAAGTGGTGGAAACATGTGTGAAGAAGTACACCCCTGCAGGGTTATAAATGATCTATTCGAATAGCCGTGTCCGCGGTAATGGACTTCTGGGTTGCCTATATCAGTTCATAGATAAGTTAAATGGATTCTACTAAAAATCTCAAGATAAGTGTGAGTACCGCGGATGGCCCTCTCGTGGGATGGCGAGAGAGGATCCACGGTGGAGTATTGTGATGGTGATAGTGGACTCGTGTGCGACAAATGTTTTACAAATGGTGTCTATCGTAGGATAGCTTAGCCAAGAGTCAAAGCTGGCTAGCTGCAATAACCCCACTACCTTCTTGAGAATGTGCATGTATAGTAGGTTCCTGTTGTAAGACTTGCTGAGTACCTCCGTACTCATGTTGCTTTAATCATGTTTTTCAGACGACTGCACCAGCCCCTCTGATGGGTTCTATGTAGACCTCGACGTTGACGAGTGACTTATCACCCAGGTGGTGATCCAAGACTTGTGAAGGGTCGTTGTAGATAGACAGGCTTCGTCAAGCCTTCTTTCTTTCTAGTGTCTGTACTCAGACTACTTTGCTTCCGCATGTGCTTGTATGTTTGTATGACTTGAGTGTTGGGTCATGTGACCCCTATCTGTATGGATGATATGTATGGCTCCTCGGAGCCTTCTAAATAAAGTACTTGAGTAGTAGAGTGCTGTTGTGATGCCATGTTGTATTTACTCATATCGGGCATATTGTGTGTATTACTGAAATGCTTGGTATGAGTGGGATCCGACTATCTAGTTGTTTATCCTTGGCAGCCTTTCATATGGGGAAATGTAAGTCTTGTGCTTCTGAGCGATAGTAGTCCGCTACAGCCCGGTTCACCGGAGTCCTGCTAGCCCAGCACTACTGCTTGGACACTTGACTGGCCGGCATGTGTCTCACGTCGTTCCTATGTCTGTCCCTTAGGGGAAATGTCACGCGCGGATATTCGGAGTCCTGCCTAGCCTGCTACAGCCCGGGTTACCGGAGTCCTGTTAGCCCAGTGCTACAGCCTGAATAGATACGTTGATGACCGACATGTTCGAAGTGATTCATGTATGCCTGTCCTCATAGGCTAGTGCCGCTTTGGGTTCACGACTAGCCATGTCGGCCCGGGTTCTCTGTCATATGGATGCTAGCGACACTATCATATACGTGAGCCAAAAGGCGCAAACGGTCCCGGGCCAGGTAAGGTGGCACCCGTGGGAGTACCGTGCGTGAGGCCGCAAAGTGATATGATGTGTTACACGCTGGATCGATGTGGCTTAGGATCGGGGTCCTGACAGCGTTGGCATCAGAGCTGGACTGCCTGTAGGTTCGCTAAGCCAAACTGGTCGATGTCGAGTCTAGAAATGCTTTAGTTATATGTAGGGGAATTGATTGTGGGAGGGAACGTAAGGCTCTTTTACTCCTTTACCTTATGCCCTCTATTCTGAGTCATTCTCTTCTCATTCTACGTGGGTTAAGGACTAGGCTCTCTTCTCTCTATCAGGTTCACGTGTTACTAAATCCGTAGTAACTTATAGGATTGTTGGATACAACCCAGTTCAGTTCTACTAAAGTTTAGTATGTTGCCAATTGAACCAGAACCTTGATATGTTGTTGTTGACTGGTTTCGCAAACTGTTGTGGATGTCTCAATTCTTTTTCTGAGCATTTACAGCCGTTATGCTGTCCAATTTCATCCAGAAATTCTAATGCCTTGGCACTATTTTGTGCTTTCAGATGGCTACCCGTCCCCAAAACCAAGTTATTCGTCTGACCCATTGCATCGGTGTATGTGGTCATACCGCCATGTTGGTTCGAGTGATGGTTGAGGCAGGTTACCGATGGTACCCTGAATACACCGTCGAAGAGCAGTTTAGAGATTTTAACCAGAGCCAATATCTGTGCACGGTCAGGATATATCCATCATATCCCGGAGCTACGGAACCACTCCACCGTTCTTATGGACTCGGGATCACTATTGGGATGTCCGTTCAAGATGCAGCCTACTCGATGATGACCATTATGCGAGCTAGAACTGCCTTGTTGAGCAACACTGAATTTCGCTACATGCCAGCATCCCTCCCTGGGGCGCATGGTTACCTTCAGGGCATGTACAGTGATGCATCCCATGAGGACTCACTCCTTTGCACCACTACTGAGATGTTGGAAGATAAGGACCGTGAAAACCGGGCCTTGCGTATGGAGCTCTTTAATGCTCGTGCTGATCATTGGGCCACCTTGACGAGGTTTGCACCTGCTGTGCAAGCCGGATACATGGACATGAGAGACTTGTATCCTGTGCGGGCTAGTCTGCCAGACTTTATTGAATGGCGTGAGGTGGGAGGCATCACCCCTCCTCGTGGGCCTCTTCTGCCGCCATCTGTTGGACCGAGGCCGCACCCAAGTCCCTATGGTCCACAAGCACTGCAGGACCGTCTGTTCCCAGATGACCATGTTCCGCTTCCAGGTCTGGGTGGTGACTTCTATGAGGACTTCTACGGAGCCGTCTGAGCTAGTAGTAGTCTCGCTAGTATTGTAATAGTTGTATGTCCACCGTCCTGCGTGATTGTGGAATATAACTTAGTGTGTATCAATTCCGGAGGTGTAGATAAATAATGTATAGGAGCTTGGAATGCCTCCGATGAGATGTAACGTCTTTCATCATAGTGGTACTTCAGCCGGGCTTGTACTAAACTATGTATGGTGTGTATGACTGTTGGTGTATATATGGCAGTTTCTATATTACCATGTCATACGGATGATCATCTCTGCATTCCTTGTTATCCATTACATTCCGCACTTCCTTGGCGAGATTTTGCCATCCTGGTTTAAACCGTTGTTTTGTTTTTTCCTAGGATGGTCAACACCCGCAGCAACCCTGCTGCTTCGGAGCAGGGAGAAGCTAGTGCACCTAGAGAGGAAAGTCTGCCTCAATCACCTTCTTTGGCCGAAGTGATGCTGGAGGCAGAGCGCAACAGGCGCGACACCAATCGCTTGCTAGAGCGGATTGAGCAGAACACTGCACGCCAGCAGAGGGTCAATCCGGTGTCCATTAATGACTTTGTCAAGCTGTACCCGCCAAAGTTCAATCATTCCATCGAACCTCTCGATGCGGATGACTGGCTCCGCAGCATCGCCCACAAGCTACGTTCTGCCAACGTGGCTGAAGATGATAAAGTCACCTTTGCTGCCTATCACCTCGAAGGCCCTGCCAGCCTTTGGTGGGAGAATTATGAAGCTATGCGTCCGGTCGGCCAACTCACTACTTGGGCTGATTTCAGTGCCGCTTTCCGTGAGCATCATATCCCGGAAGGTCTTATGGATCGCAAGAGGGAGGATTTCTGTAACTTCACCCAGGGGAAGCTGACTGTGGATGCATACAGTCGCGAGTTTGGGAAGCTTGCACGCTATGCTCCCGAAGAGGTATCCACCGATGCCAAGAAGCAGGCAAGGTTCCGCAAGGGACTTAGCCCTGAGCTCCGACGTGACCTTCGTCTGCATGAATGCATTTCTTTTCCGAAGCTAGTCAATAAGGCCATCAGTGCCGAGACGGGGCAGAATGATTTTGAAGCTTCACGCAAGCACTTCCGTGACTATGGATCTTCATCCGGCTCTGGATCTCAGAAGCGCCGGGTCTGGATTCCAAATTCTGCTATGCCACCCAGGTATACTCCGAGGCCATCCTTTGAGGTGCCTCGCTCCAATCAGCAGTATGTGCCGCCCAAGACTTTTGGTGGCCCCACTGCCAATACTGCTCCACGCCCCAATATGATAACTTGCTTCAAGTGTGGTGAGCCGGGCCACTACATCCGTGAGTGTCCCCAGAACAACCCTAGCCAGTTCGGAAAGTCTGTTGGCCGTGGTAAGTCAACAGCAAAAGTGCTTGTCGCCAAGCCAGCCACCACTGCTCGTGGCCATGTCAACTACGTTTCAGCTGAAGAAACTCAAGAGGACCCCAACGTCGTTCTCGGTACGCTCCTTGTTAATTGCCATCCGGCAACTGTTCTCTTTGATACTGGAGCATCTCATTCATTTATTTCTGAGAGCTATGCTCGTTTGCACAACACTACCTTTTGTGACATGCCCACCTCCATGGAAATTCAAACTCCCGGTTCTAGATGGCAAACCTCTAGGATCAGCCATGGAAATGAAATTCTTGTCGACAGATTGGTTTTTCTCGCGTCACTAATAGCTCTCAAGTCTTCGGACATAAACATCATCTTGGGTATGGACTGGATGTCAGCTCACTACGCCAAGATTGATTGCTCAACTAGAACTGTCCAACTTACCCATCCATCGGGCAAGACAGTCAATGTTTTGACTCGAGTATCGGAGCGTCAGCTCTACTCTCTAAATGCAAATCCCCTTCCAGACCTCGAGGATATTCCGGTAGTCTGTGACTTCCCGGATGTCTTTCCAGAGGAATTGCCAGGTGTTCCACCTGACAGAGATGTCGAGTTCGTGATAGACCTTGTTCCAGGAACCGTTCCAATCTCTAGAAGACCTTATAAGATGGCACCCCTAGAACTAGCTGAGCTCAAGAAACAACTCGATGAGTCCTTGCAAAAGGGTTTCATCCGTCCTAGTTCATCCCCATGGGCTTGCCCCGTCCTCTTCGTCAAGAAGAAGGATGGAACGGATCGGATGGTTGTAGATTACCGACCTGTCAATTTGGTCACTATCAAGAACAAGTATCCGCTCCCCAGGATCAACGATCTGTATGAACAGCTCGCTGGATCCTCAGTCTTTTCCAAGATGGATTTGAGGTTGGGCTACCATCAAATCAAAATCAAGAACGGGGACATTCCCAAAACGGCTTTCGTTACTCGTTACGGCCCATACGAGTACACCGTCATGTCCTTCGGTTTAACCAATGCTCCAGCCACCTTCTCCCGGTTATTGAACTCGATCTTCATGGAGTACTTGGATAAATTCGTCGTGGTATACCTTGATGATATACTCATCTACTCCAAGAATGAGGAGGAACATGCCGAACATCTAAGGCTAGTATTGATGAAACTTCGAGAGCATCGCCTTTATGCCAAATTCTCCAAGTGCGAATTCTGGTTGCCAGAAGTGACCTACCTGGGCCATGTAATCTCTGGCAAGGGCATTGCTGTCAATCCCGAGCGAGTTCAAGCTGTCCTTGACTGGACTCCACCTGACACGGTCAAGCAAGTTCGGAGTTTTCTTGGTTTAGCAGACTATTGCCGCCGCTTCGTCGAGAATTTCTCCAAAGTTGCTAAGCCTCTAACTGAACTCCTCAAGAAAGATAAAAAGTTCGAGTGGACCCCACAGTGCGAGTTCAGCTTTCAGGACCTGAAAAGACGCCTGACATCTGCTCCCGTACTGGTACCACCAGATTTCTCTAAGGACTTTGTTATCTATTGCGACGCCTCGCGACAAGGACTAGGTTGCATACTCATGCAAGATCGTCATGTGATTGCCTACGCATCTCGACAGTTGCGTCCACATGAGGATAATTATCCCACACATGATCTAGAGCTTGCAGCGGTAGTCCATGCACTCAAAACCTGGCGACATTACCTTCTGGGTAATCGTTGCGAAATTTGCACTGATCACCAAAGTTTGAAATATATCTTCACCCAACCGGATTTGAATCTCAGGCAAAGACGTTGGGTCGAGTTGATCTCAGATTACGACTTAGGAATAACTTACACCCCGGGCAAAGCCAATGTCATGGCTGATGCACTAAGTCGTAAATCTTATTGTAACAACCTGATGCTACAACAAGGTCAACCACTTCTCCACGAGGAATTTCGTAAGCTTAACCTTCACATTGTTCCTCGGGGATTCCTTTCCACCCTGGTGGCGAAACCTAACCTTACGGATCAAATCATAGCTGCCCAGAAGCGCGATAAGGGCATATCTCGGATTAAGGAAAACATCACTAGCGGAGTTGCTAAATGTTTTTCCATGGATGAACGGGGTGTTGTCTTCTTCGAGAACCGCTTGGTGGTTCCCAAGAAACAACATTTACGACAATTGATCCTTAAGGAAGCTCATGAATCCCCTCTCACCATTCATCCCGGTAGTACTAAAATGTATCAAGATCTACGCCAGAGGTTTTGGTGGACTAGGATGAAGAGAGAAATCGCTCAATACATTGCTAATTGCGACGTATGTCGTCGTGTTAAAGCAGAGCATCAACGGCCTGCTGGCACCCTTCAACCATTGGAGATTCCTGAATGGAAATGGGATAAAATCGGTATGGATTTCATCACCGGATTTCCCAGGACCAAAAGAGGGAATAATGCTATCTTTGTTGTTGTCGATCGTCTCTCCAAGGTAGCACACTTTTTACCTGTTCGCGAGAGTATAACCGCTAGCCAGCTAGCTGACTTATACATCTCTCGAATTGTATCTCTCCATGGTGTTCCATTGGAAATTAATTCAGATCGTGGAAGTCTTTTCACCTCTCGATTTTGGGAAAGTTTCCAAAATGCTATGGGAACTCGTCTCTCCTTTAGCACCGCCTTCCATCCTCAGTCAAGTGGTCAAGTAGAACGAGTCAATCAAATTCTGGAGGATATGCTCCGAGCTTCTGTCATCTCTTTCGGTATAAATTGGGAGAAGTGCCTTCCATTCGCCGAGCTCGCTTATAACAACAGTTATCAAGCTAGCTTGGGCAAAGCTCCTTTCGAAGTTCTCTATGGACGAAAATGTCGAACGCCTCTTAACTGGTCAGAAACCGGCGAAAGACAGCTCTTTGGCCCGGACATGATCCAGGATGCAGAAGAGCAAGTTTGTATTATTCGTGAGAAGTTGAAAACCGCCCAGTCTCGACAAAAGAGTCAGTATGACCGCAAGCATAAGCCCATGGCTTATGAAGTCGGCGAGATGGCTTACCTTCGGGTTACACCTTTAAAGGGAACCCATCGATTCGGTATTAATGGCAAATTGGCTCCTCGTTACATTGGACCTTTTCGCATTCTTGCCAAACGAGGGGAAGTTGCCTACCAACTGGAACTACCTCCGCATCTCTCCAGAGTTCATGATGTCTTCCACGTTTCTCAACTCAGGCGTTGCTTCTCGGATCCTATCCGTGGAGTGGACCACGAAACGCTTGATCTCCAAGATAACCTCACTTATCGAGAATACCCCGTTCGTATCCTTGATCAAGCCGAGCGTACCACTCGACGCCACAATATCAAGTTTCTCAAGGTTCAATGGTCACACCATTCCGAGCAAGAGGCTACCTGGGAAAGGGAGGATCGTCTTCGACTTGAGTACCCCACCTTCTTTCCGGAGGAACCTAAATCTCGGGACGAGATTCTTTTGAGTGGGGGTGAGTTGTCACATCCCTAGCTAGGCTATGCATTAGAGTGTGCATCATGTTTAAATTCTATTAATTCTGAAATGGGAAATGCCAGAACCCCCAACACACACTTCCCCTCCCCCCTGGAAATAACTAGGGTTTACTAAAATCATTTTCAATGAACCTGAAATGCCCTTCTAAATGTCCATCATTTTTGCCTTGGTTCAGAACCTCTGCCAAAAGTGGTGCATATTTTTCTAGGTCATCCTAAGGTTTTTTGAATTAAGTTATAAGTATTTGAATTTGGGCATTTAAAATTCATAAAATATTTTAAATGTTCAAATATTCTCAAACAGAAATGTTTCATGCTGTCTATACTTTAAATAGTATGCATGAGCAGTTTGGGGATTTTTGGAGTTGTTTAAGTATTTTAAATAAGTCCACAAAGTTGCAGAAATAATAGAAAAAGAAAACAGTTAATCAGAGGAAAACTAACCTGGACGCTACCCACCTGCCGGCCCACCTGGCGGCCCAGCACTGTGCTGGCCCGCGCCAGCCAGCTGCTTCGTCCCTGCCAGGCAGGCAGGGAGCTGACGCCGGCGAGCGCGAGCTCGCCACGGCGCCAGCAGCTTGCCGCCTCGCGCGCCTGGGCGCTGGACGATCCCCACGTCACACCCCCGACCCCGTGGACACCTCACTCCTCCCCCCTGCCCTCTCCCTCGCTCCCCTTCGCCATGGCCGACGCCACCGCAGCTGCACCGTCGCCGTAGTCGCGCTCTCCGTCGCCCCCGTGCCGCTCCGACCTGTCCATAAGCTCCGCCGCCCTCCTCTTCTTCGAGCTAGCCGAGCCCCGAGCGCTCGCTCGCTCTACAACGCTTCCCCGAGCTCTTCTTCAACCTTCGGCCGCCGGAGATCCCCTTCGACCTCACCGCCGCACCAGCTCGTCCCCGACCGCGACGTTCGCTTCCCCGAGACCGCTGTGAGCTCAGCTACCTCCCCATCCCCTCCGTTCTGCGTCTCGTGCACCACAGCGACTGCACGATGCTCACCCGCACGCACCGCCGCGGAGCTCGTCGCCGACGTGTCTCCGGCTAACCAATGACCACCCCACCGTGTCCAATGGCCTCACCGCAACCCCAGGAGGCCAACGCACTACCGCACGCACCTCGCCGTGCCCCGCAGCCCCGGTTCCACCTTCACCCGAGCCCCAGCGCCGCCAAACTCGTCGCCGGCGCCAACTCCGGCCACCCCGACCCCAACCAACTCCACCAAGAGTTGCGGGTCAGCTCCCGCATCACGTAGACGTGCTCCGCCGTCGATTTGGTCGCCGGAGCACGAATCTGCACTTCCTCCGCCGCGTTTGGACGTCGCCGGCGGCTCAACGCCGGCGGAGTTGACCCGTTGACCCCCTGGGTCTATGACATGTGGGCCCCGCCCGCTAACTAATCCAGGATTAGGAATAATCTAATCTGTTTAACCTAATGACCCTTACACGCGGGACCCACGCGTCAGGTTTGACCTGGACCGGGTCTGTTGACTTGCTGAGGTCAGCATGACCTCATGCTGACGCAGTAATTTTATTTACTGGAATTAATTTTATACAGGGAAATCCAGAAAATATTTCAAACTTCAAAAATTCATAGAAAATTATCTATAACTCCAAATGCAAAGTTTTATATATGAAAAATTATCAGAAAAATCCAATCTATTCAATGGAACTGGTTTCATGCATGTTAAAACAAGTTAAACCCACTGTTTAGGCATTATAAGATATTGCACTAATATGATCTTATAAATGCACTACCATTTGAATCTTTGGTTCAAATGGGGTCATTTCCTTCTGGTCTAACTTTCACAAGACCAGGACACATTCATATTGCCATGTCATAGCATGCATCATATTGTTGTATATCGTCATGTATTGATTGTATTCCGATGTGTTCTTCGTGGTAGGTTCTGCCTCCGAGGATATCTCCGAGTATCCAGTTGAAGGGCAGTATCCCACCACCACCCCATCAGGCAAGCAACCCATTGATCATTCCGATACAAACCCATGTTCTCGCTTCTGCTCTCGTTTACTGCATTAAGACAACGCGTTTCAAACTGCTGTGTGTTGCGGTAGTTGAACCCACTTCCTTTGCATGACCTGTCATTGCCACAGTAACAAGATGAAACCCACTAGCATGTGTAGGAGTTGTTTGAGCCAATACATGTGTGTGTGTTCCTACCATGCTATGCTTGCTATGCTTAGAGTTGTGTCCGGTCTGGTTCATCGGGATGATGATCCGGAGTGAAAGGTTGGGTCGTTGTCGAAAGTGTGGAGGTGTTGAACACGATTTGGTAAAGGAATTGATGAAAGGCCATGTAGGAGTACATGGTGGGTTGTTTCATTGAGGCCGTCCCTAAGAACTGAGATCTGTGTTTGTGATCCATGATTCAGCTACTACCATGCATTGGGCCCTGAAATATGACCCCGCTCGACTTCTTATCCACCCTTGTTCTCTGTCCAGGAGTTGCAAGTAGTTTCTGGTGTTTGTAGTATGCTGGGGGCCGCACGCGGCGCTGACCATCGGGGTGGGCTGTGTTGCGGTAGGCACGTGGCCGGGTCAACCGGGCGCCCGTTTGGTGTCTCGGAACCCTGTTCACATCGTTCGGGGCCTTTAGTGGAAACCTCGGCCGGACTCCCTGCGGATGGAACCCGAATAGGCGATAAACCTGGACTAGAGACTTGAGTGTTTAGGTAGGTCATGGTCTACACCCACGTCGGCTTTCGCTTGAAGTCTGCCGAGCACATGTCGTGTGCAGACGCTAAGTGGTGGAAACATGTGTGAAGAAGTACACCCCTGCAGGGTTATAAATGATCTATTCGAATAGCCGTGTCCGCGGTAATGGACTTCTGGGTTGCCTATATCAGTTCATAGATAAGTTAAATGGATTCTACTAAAAATCTCAAGATAAGTGTGAGTACCGCGGATGGCCCTCTCGTGGGATGGCGAGAGAGGATCCACGGTGGAGTATTGTGATGGTGATAGTGGACTCGTGTGCGACAAATGTTTTACAAATGGTGTCTATCGTAGGATAGCTTAGCCAAGAGTCAAAGCTGGCTTGCTGCAATAACCCCACTACCTTCTTGAGAATGTGCATGTATAGTAGGTTCCTGTTGTAAGACTTGCTGAGTACCTCCGTACTCATGTCGCTTTAATCATGTTTTTCAGACGACTGCACCAGCCCCTCTGATGGGTTCTATGTAGACCTCGACGTTGACGAGTGACTTATCACCCAGGTGGTGATCCAAGACTTGTGAAGGGTCGTTGTAGATAGACAGGCTTCGTCAAGCCTTCTTTCTTTCTAGTGTCTGTACTCAGACTACTTTGCTTCCGCATGTGCTTGTATGTTTGTATGACTTGAGTGTTGGGTCATGTGACCCCTATCTGTATGGATGATATGTATGGCTCCTCGGAGCCTTCTAAATAAAGTACTTGAGTCGTAGAGTGCTGTTGTGATGCCATGTTGTATTTACTCATATCGGGCATATTGTGTGTATGACTGAAATGCTTGGTATGAGTGGGATCCGACTATCTAGTTGTTTATCCTTGGCAGCCTTTCATATGGGGAAATGTAAGTCTTGTGCTTCTGAGCGATAGTAGTCCGCTACAGCCCGGTTCACCGGAGTCCTGCTAGCCCAGCACTACTGCTTGGACACTTGACTGGCCGGCATGTGTCTCACGTCGTTCCTATGTATGTCCCTTAGGGGAAATGTCACGCGCGGATATTCGGAGTCCTGCCTAGCCTGCTACAGCCCGGGTTACCGGAGTCCTGTTAGCCCAGTGCTACAGCCCGAATAGATACGTTGATGACCGACATGTTCGAAGTGATTCATGTATGCCTGTCCTCATAGGCTAGTGCCGCTTTGGGTTCACGACTAGCCATGTCGGCCCGGGTTCTCTGTCATATGGATGCTAGCGACACTATCATATACGTGAGCCAAAAGGCGCAAACGGTCCCGGGCCAGGTAAGGTGGCACCCGTGGGAGTACCGTGCGTGAGGCCGCAAAGTGATATGATGTGTTACACGCTGGATCGATGTGGCTTAGGATCGGGGTCCTGACACATCCGTGCCAAACCCACAGCTACATCCACTCCGTGTAGACCTGACGCGGTAGTTTCCCACCTCCAGGTGCCGCTGGCGGCGCCGTCCGTGAGGGGCGCCACGCACCGGAGACGCGTGCCGCCTCTTCGGACATGCCACAACACCACCCCGCATGTATGAGGGCACGGTACGACGCTCCGGTGGCATTGCTACCCCCAGGGCCCCGTCCCGCCTAACCGTGGAGCGGTTGACCACACGATCTAGCCCTTTGACTTCCCACGGACGGGCTTTCACAAGTGGACCTCTCCATCCAGTTGTGTCAGGTCGGCCCAGAGGGACACCGGGGAGCAACACCCGGGCCAAACCCACAGCTACATCCACTCTGTGTAGACCCGACGCGGCAGTTTCCCCCCTCCAGGTGCCGCCGGCGGCGCCGTCCGTGAGGGTGGCCACACCCCGGAGACGTGTGCCGCCTCTTCGGACATGCCACAACACCACCCCGCATGTATGAGGGCGCGGTACGACGCTCCGGTGGCATTGCTACCCACAGGGCCCCCGTCCCGCCTAACCCTGGAGCGGTTGACCACGTGATCTAGCCCTTTGACTTCCCATGGACGGGCTTTGACCAGTGGACGTCTCCACCTGGTTGTCTCAGGTCGGCCCAGAGGGACACTGAGGATCAACATCCGGGCCAAACCCATAGCTAAATACACTCCCCGTGTAGACCTGACGCGGCAGTTTCCCCCCTCCAGGTGCCGCCTGCGGCGCCCTCCGTGAGGGGGGCCATGCAGCGCTGACGCGTGCCGCCTCTTCGGACACGCCATAACACCACCACGCATGTATGAGGGCCCGGTACGACGCTCCGGTGACATTGCTACCCTCCCAGGGCCCCCGTCCTGCCTAACCCTGGAGCGGTTGACCACGAGATCAAGCCCTTTGACTTCCCACGAACGGACTTTGACCAGTGGACCTCTCCACCTGGTTGTGTCAGGTCGGCCCAAAGGGACACCGGGGAGCAAGATCCGAGCCAAACCCACACCTAAATCCACTCCGTATAAACCCGACGCGGCAGTTTCCCTCCTCCAGGTGCCGCCGGCGGCGCCGTCCGTGAGGGGGGCCACGCACCGGAGACGCGTGCCGCCTCTTCGGACATGCCACAACACTACCCCGCATGTATGAGGGCGCGGTACGACACTCCGGTGGCATTGCTACCCCCCAGGGCCCCCGTCCTGCCTAACCCTGGAGCGGTTGACCACGAGATCTAGCCCTTTGACTTCCCACGGACGGGCTTTGACCAGTGGACCTCTCCATCCGGTTGTGTCAGGTCGGCCCAGAGGGACACCAGGGAGCAACATCCGGGCCAAACCCACAGCTAAATACACTCCATGTAGACCCGACGAGGCAGTTTCCCCCCTCCAGGTGCCGGCGGCGGCGCCGTCCGTGAGGGGGGCCACGCACCGGAGACGCGTGCCGCCTCTTCGGACATGCCACAACACCACCCCGCATGTATGAGGGCGCGGTACGACGCTCCGGTGGCATTGCTACCCCAGGGCCCCCGTCCCGCCTAACCCTGGAGCGATTGACCATGAGATCAAGCCCTTTGACTTCCCACGGATGGGATTCGAACAGTGGACCTCTCCATCCGGTTGTGTCAGGTCGGCCCAGAGGAACACCGGGGAGCAACTTTCGGGCCAAACCCACAGCTAAATACACTCCATGTAGACCCAACGCGGCAGTTTCCCACCTCCAGGTGCCGTCGGCGGCGCCGTCCGTGAGGGGGGCACGCACCGGAGACGCGCGCCGCCTCTTCGGACATGCCACAACACCACCCCGCATGTGTGAGGGTGCGGTACAACGCTCCGGTGGCATTGCTACCCCCAGGGCCCCCGTCCCGCCTAACCCTAGAGCGATTGACCATGAGATCTAGCCCTTTGACTTCCCACGGACGGGCTTTGAACAGTGGACCTCTCCATCTGGTTGTGTCAGGTCGGTCCAGAGGGACACCGGGGAGCAACATCCGGGCCAAACCCACAGCTCCATCCACTCAGTGTAGACCTGACGCGGTAGTTTCCCACCTCCAGGTGCCGTCGGCGGCACCGTCCGTGAGGGGCGCCACGCACCGGAGACGTGTGCCGCCTCTTCGGAGATGCCACAACACCACCCCGCATGTATGAGGGCACGGTATGACGCTCCGGTGGCATTGCTACCCCCAGGGCCCCGTCCCGCCTAACCCTGGAGCGGTTAACCACAAGATCTAGCCCTTTGACTTCCCACGGACGGGCTTTGACAAGTGGACCTCTCCAGCCAGTTGTGTCAGGTCGGCCCAGAGGGACACCGGGGAGCAACATCCGGGCCAAACCCACAGCTACATCCAGTCCGTGTAGACTTGACGCGGTAGTTTCCCACCTCCAGGTGCCGCCGGCGGCGCCGTCCGTGAGGGGCGCCACGCACCGGAGACGCGTGCCGCCTCTTCGGACATGCCATAACACCACCACGCATGTATGAGGGCCCGGTACGACGCTCCGGTGACATTGCTACCCTCCCAGGGCCCCCTTCCTGCCTAACCCTGGAGCGGTTGACCACGAGATCAAGCCCTTTGACTTCCCACGAACGGACTTTGACCAGTGGACCTCTCCACCTGGTTGTGTCAGGTCGGCCCAAAGGGACACCGGGGAGCAAGATCCGAGCCAAACCCACACCTAAATCCACTCCGTATAAACCCGACGCGGCAGTTTCCCTCCTCCAGGTGCCGCCGGCGGCGCCGTCCGTGAGGGGGGACACGCACCGGAGACGCGTGCCGCCTCTTCGGACATGCCACAACACTACCCCGCATGTATGAGGGCGCGGTACGACACTCTGGTGGCATTGCTACCCCCCAGGGCCCCCGTCCTGCCTAACCCTGGAGCGGTTGACCACGAGATCTAGCCCTTTGACTTCCCACGGACGGGCTTTGACCAGTGGACCTCTCCATCCGGTTGTGTCAGGTCGGCCCAGAGGGACACCAGGGAGCAACATCCGGGCCAAACCCACAGCTAAATACACTCCATGTAGACCCGACGAGGCAGTTTCCCCCCTCCAGGTGCCGGCGGCGGCGCCGTCCGTGAGGGGGGCCACGCACCGGAGACGCGTGCCGCCTCTTCGGACATGCCACAACACCACCCCGCATGTATGAGGGCGCGGTACGACGCTCCGGTGGCATTGCTACCCCAGGGCCCCCGTCCCGCCTAACCCTGGAGCGATTGACCATGAGATCAAGCCCTTTGACTTCCCACGGATGGGATTCGAACAGTGGACCTCTCCATCCGGTTGTGTCAGGTCGGCCCAGAGGGACACCGGGGAGCAACTTTCGGGCCAAACCCACAGCTAAATACACTCCATGTAGACCCAACGCGGCAGTTTCCCACCTCCAGGTGCCGTCGGCGGCGCCGTCCGTGAGGGGGGCACGCACCGGAGACGCGCGCCGCCTCTTCGGACATGCCACAACACCACCCCGCATGTGTGAGGGTGCGGTACAACGCTCCGGTGGCATTGCTACCCCCAGGGCCCCCGTCCCGCCTAACCCTAGAGCGATTGACCATGAGATCTAGCCCTTTGACTTCCCACGGACGGGCTTTGAACAGTGGACCTCTCCATCTGGTTGTGTCAGGTCGGTCCAGAGGGACACCGGGGAGCAACATCCGGGCCAAACCCACAGCTCCATCCACTCAGTGTAGACCTGACGCGGTAGTTTCCCACCTCCAGGTGCCGTCGGCGGCACCGTCCGTGAGGGGCGCCACGCACCGGAGACGTGTGCCGCCTCTTCGGAGATGCCACAACACCACCCCGCATGTATGAGGGCACGGTATGACGCTCCGGTGGCATTGCTACCCCCAGGGCCCCGTCCCGCCTAACCCTGGAGCGGTTAACCACAAGATCTAGCCCTTTGACTTCCCACGGACGGGCTTTGACAAGTGGACCTCTCCAGCCAGTTGTGTCAGGTCGGCCTAGAGGGACACCGGGGAGCAACATCCGGGCCAAACCCACAGCTACATCCAGTCCGTGTAGACCTGACGTGGTAGTTTCCCACCTCCAGGTGCCGCCGGCGGCGCCGTCCGTGAGGGGCGCCACGCACCGGAGACGCGTGCCGCCTCTTCGGACATGCCACAACACCACCCCGCATGTATGAGGGCACGGTCCGACGCTCCGGTGGCATTGCTACCCCCAGGGCCCCGTCCCGCCTAACCCTGGAGCGGTTGACCACAAGATCTAGCCCTTTGACTTCCCACGGACGGGCTTTGACAAGTGGACCTCTCCATCCAGTTGTGTCAGGTCGGCCCAGAGGGACACCGGGGAGCAACATCCGGGCCAAACCCACAGCTGCATCCACTCCGTGTAGACCCGACGCGGCAGTTTCCCCTCCAGGTGCCGCCGGCGGCGCCGTCCGTGAGGGGGGCCACGCACCGGAGACGCGTGGCGCCTCTTCGGACATGCCACAACACCACCCCACATGTACGAGGGCGCGGTACCATGCTCCGGTGGCATTGCTACACCCAGGGCCCCCGTCCTGCTTAACCCTGGAGCGGTTGACCACGAGATCTAGTCCTTTGACTTCCCATGGACGGGCTTTGACCAGTGGACCTCTCCATCCGGTTGTGTCACGTCGGCCCAGAGGGACATCGGGGAGCAACATCCGGGCCAAACCCACAGCTAATTCCACTCCGTGTAGACCCGACGAGGCAGTTTCCCCCCTCCGGGTGCCGGCGGCGGCGCCATCCGTGAGGGGGGCCATGCACCGGAGGCGCGTGCCGCCTCTTCGGACATGCCACAACACCATCCCGCATGTATGAGGGCGCGGTACGACGCTCCGGTGGCATTGCTACCCCCCAGGGCCCCCTTCCCGCCTAACCCTGGAGTGATTGACCATGAGATCAAGCCCTTTGACTTCCCACGGACGGGATTTGAACAGTGGACCTCTCCATCTGGTTGTGTCAGGTCGGCCCAGAGGGACACCGGGGAGCAACATCCGGGCCAAACCCACAGCTAAATACACTCCATGTAGACCCGACGCGGCAGTTTCCCACCTCCAGGTGCCGTCGGCGGCGCCGTCCATGAGGGGGGCCACGCACCGGAGACGCGCGCCGCCTCTTCGGATATGCCACAACACCACCCCGCATGTATGAGGGTGCGGTACAACGCTCCGGTGGCATTGCTACCCCCCACGGCCCCCGTCCCGCCTAACCCTGGAGCGATTGACCATGAGATCTAGCCCTTTGACTTCCCACAGACGTGCTTTGAACAGTGGACCTCTCCATCCGGTTGTGTCAGGTCGGCCTAGAGGGACACCGGGGAGCAACATCCGTGCCAAACCCACAGCTACATCCACTCCGTGTAGACCTGACGCGGTAGTTTCCCACCTCCAGGTGCCGCTGGCGGCGCCGTCCGTGAGGGGCGCCACGCACCGGAGACGCGTGCCGCCTCTTCGGACATGCCACAACACCACCCCCATGTATGAGGGCACGGTACGACGCTCCGGTGGCATTGCTACCCCCAGGGCCCCGTCCCGCCTAACCGTGGAGCGGTTGACCACACGATCTAGCCCTTTGACTTCCCACGGACGGGCTTTGACAAGTGGACCTCTCCATCCAGTTGTGTCAGGTCGGCCCAGAGGGACACCGGGGAGCAACATCCGGGCCAAACCCACAGCTACATCCACTCCGTGTAGACCCGACGCGGCAGTTTCCCCCCTCCAGGTGCCGCCGGCGGCGCCGTCCGTGAGGGTGGCCACACCCCGGAGACGTGTGCCGCCTCTTCGGACATGCCACAACACCACCCCGCATGTATGAGGGCGCGGTACGACGCTCCGGTGGCATTGCTACCCACAGGGCCCCCGTCCCGCCTAACCCTGGAGCGGTTGACCACGTGATCTAGCCCTTTGCCTTCCCATGGACGGGCTTTGACCAGTGGACGTCTCCACCTGGTTGTCTCAGGTCGGCCCAGAGGGACACCGAGGATCAACATCCGGGCCAAACCCACAGCTAAATACACTCCGTGTAGACCTGACGCGGCAGTTTCCCCCCTCCAGGTGCCGCCGGCGGCGCCCTCCGTGAGGGGGGCCATGCAGCGTTGACGCGTGCCGCCTCTTCGGACATGCCATAACACCACCACGCATGTATGAGGGCCCGGTACGACGCTCCGGTGACATTGCTACCATCCCAGGGCCCCCGTCCTGCCTAACCCTGGAGCGGTTGACCACGAGATCTAGCCCTTTGACTTCCCACGGACGGACTTTGACCAGTGGACCTCTCCACCTGGTTGTGTCAGGTCGGCCCAAAGGGACACCGGGGAGCAAGATCCGAGCCAAACCCACACCTAAATCCACTCCGTATAAACCCGACGCGGCAGTTTCCCTCCTCCAGGTGCCGCCGGCGGCGCCGTCCGTGAGGGGGGCCACGCACCGGAGACGCGTGCCGCCTCTTCGGACATGCCACAACACTACCCCGCATGTATGAGGGCGCGGTACGACACTCCGGTGGCATTGCTACCCCCCAGGGCCCCCGTCCTGCCTAACCCTGGAGCGGTTGACCACGAGATCTAGCCCTTTGACTTCCCACGGACGGGCTTTGACCAGTGGACCTCTCCATCCGGTTGTGTCAGGTCGGCCCAGAGGGACACCAGGGAGCAACATCCGGGCCAAACCCACAGCTAAATACACTCCATGTAGACCCGACGAGGCAGTTTCCCTCCTCCAGGTGCCGGCGGCGGCGCCGTCCGTGAGGGGGGCCACGCACCGGAGACGCGTGCCGCCTCTTCGGACATGCCACAACACCACCCCGCATGTATGAGGGCGCGGTACGACGCTCCGGTGGCATTGCTACCCCAGGGCCCCCGTCCCGCCTAACCCTGGAGCGATTGACCATGAGATCAAGCCCTTTGACTTCCCACGGACGGGATTCGAACAGTGGACCTCTCCATCCGGTTGTGTCAGGTCGGCCCAGAGGGACACCGGGGAGCAACTTTCGGGCCAAACCCACAGCTAAATACACTCCATGTAGACCCAACGCGGCAGTTTCCCACCTCCAGGTGCCGTCGGCGGCGCCGTCCGTGAGGGGGGCACGCACCGGAGACGCGCGCCGCCTCTTCGGACATGCCACAACACCACCCCGCATGTGTGAGGGTGCGCTACAACGCTCCGGTGGCATTGCTACCCCCAGGGCCCCCGTCCCGCCTAACCCTAGAGCGATTGACCATGAGATCTAGCCCTTTGACTTCCCACGGACGGGCTTTGAACAGTGGACCTCTCCATCTGGTTGTGTCAGGTCGGTCCAGAGGGACACCGGGGAGCAACATCCGAGCCAAACCCACAGCTCCATCCACTCAGTGTAGACCTGACGCGGTAGTTTCCCACCTCCAGGTGCCGTCGGCGGCACCGTCCGTGAGGGGCGCCGCGCACCGGAGACGTGTGCCGCCTCTTCGGAGATGCCACAACACCACCCCGCATGTATGAGGGCACGGTATGACGCTCCGGTGGCATTGCTACCCCCAGGGCCCCGTCCCGCCTAACCCTGGAGCGGTTAACCACAAGATCTAGCCCTTTGACTTCCCACGGACGGGCTTTGACAAGTGGACCTCTCCAGCCAGTTGTGTCAGGTCGGCCCAGAGGGACACCGGGGAGCAACATCCGGGCCAAACCCACAGCTACATCCAGTCCGTGTAGACCTGACGCGGTAGTTTCCCACCTCCAGGTGCCGCCGGCGGCGCCGTCCGTGAGGGGCGCCACGCACCGGAGACGTGTGCCGCCTCTTCGGACATGCCACAACACCACCCCACATGTACGAGGGCGCGGTACCATGCTCCGGTGGCATTGCTACCCCAGGGCCCCCGTCCTGCTTAACCCTGGAGCGGTTGACCACGAGATCTAGTCCTTTGACTTCCCATGGACGGGCTTTGACCAGTGGACCTCTCCATCCGGTTGTGTCACGTCGGCCCAGAGGGACATCGGGGAGCAACATCCGGGCCAAACCCACAGCTAAATCCACTCCGTGTAGACCCGACGAGGCAGTTTCCCCCCTCCGGGTGCCGGCGGCGGCGCCATCCGTGAGGGGGGCCATGCACCGGAGGCGCGTGCCGCCTCTTCGGACATGCCACAACACCATCCCGCATGTATGAGGGCGCGGTACGACGCTCCGGTGGCATTGCTACCCCCCAGGGCCCCCTTCCCGCCTAACCCTGGAGTGATTGACCATGAGATCAAGCCCTTTGACTTCCCACGGACGGGATTTGAACAGTGGACCTCTCCATCTGGTTGTGTCAGGTCGGCCCAGAGGGACACCGGGGAGCAACATCCGGGCCAAACCCACAGCTAAATACACTCCATGTAGACCCGACGCGGCAGTTTCCCACCTCCAGGTGCCGTCGGCGGCGCCGTCCATGAGGGGGCCCACGCACCGGAGACGCGCGCCGCCTCTTCGGATATGCCACAACACCACCCCGCATGTATGAGGGTGCGGTACAACGCTCCGGTGGCATTGCTACCCCCCACGGCCCCCGTCCCGCCTAACCCTGGAGCGATTGACCATGAGATCTAGCCCTTTGACTTCCCACAGACGGGCTTTGAACAGTGGACCTCTCCATCCGGTTGTGTCAGGTCGGCCTAGAGGGACACCGGGGAGCAACATCCGTGCCAAACCCACAGCTACATCCACTCCGTGAAGACCTGACGCGGTAGTTTCCCACCTCCAGGTGCCGCTGGCGGCGCCGTCCGTGAGGGGCGCCACGCACCGGAGACGCGTGCCGCCTCTTCGGACATGCCACAACACCACCCCGCATGTATGAGGGCACGGTACGACGCTCCGGTGGCATTGCTACCCCCAGGGCCCCGTCCCGCCTAACCGTGGAGCGGTTGACCACACGATCTAGCCCTTTGACTTCCCACGGACGGGCTTTGACAAGTGGACCTCTCCATCCAGTTGTGTCAGGTCGGCCCAGAGGGACACCGGGGAGCAACATCCGGGCCAAACCCACAGCTACATTCACTCCGTGTAGACCCGACGCGGCAGTTTCCCCCCTCCAGGTGCCGCCGGCGGCGCCATCCGTGAGGGTGGCCACACCCCGGAGACGTGTGCCGCCTCTTCGGACATGCCACAACACCACCCCGCATGTATGAGGGCGCGGTACGACGCTCCGGTGGCATTGCTACCCACAGGGCCCCCGTCCCGCCTAACCCTGGAGCGGTTGACCACGTGATCTAGCCCTTTGCCTTCCCATGGACGGGCTTTGACCAGTGGATGTCTCCACCTGGTTGTCTCAGGTCGGCCCAGAGGGACACCGAGGATCAACATCCGGGCCAAACCCACAGCTAAATACACTCCGTGTAGACCTGACGCGGCAGTTTCCCCCCTCCAGGTGCCGCCGGCGGCGCCCTCCGTGAGGGGGGCCATGCAGCGTTGACGCGTGCCGCCTCTTCGGACATGCCATAACACCACCACGCATGTATGAGGGCCCGGTACGACGCTCCGGTGACATTGCTACCCTCCCAGGGCCCCCGTCCTGCCTAACCCTGGAGCGGTTGACCACGAGATCTAGCCCTTTGACTTCCCATGGACGGACTTTGACCAGTGGACCTCTCCACCTGGTTGTGTCAGGTCGGCCCAAAGGGACACCGGGGAGCAAGATCCGAGCCAAACCCACACCTAAATCCACTCCGTATAAACCCGACGCGGCAGTTTCCCTCCTCCAGGTGCCGCCGGCGGCGCCGTCCGTGAGGGGGGCCACGCACCGGAGACGCGTGCCGCCTCTTCGGACATGCCACAACACTACCCCGCATGTATGAGGGCGCGGTACGACACTCCGGTGGCATTGCTACCCCCCAGGGCCCCCGTCCTGCCTAACCCTGGAGCGGTTGACCACGAGATCTAGCCCTTTGACTTCCCACGGACGGGCTTTGACCAGTGGACCTCTCCATCCGGTTGTGTCAGGTCGGCCCAGAGGGACACCAGGGAGCAACATCCGGGCCAAACCCACAGCTAAATACACTCCATGTAGACCCGACGAGGCAGTTTCCCCCCTCCAGGTGCCGGCGGCGGCGCCGTCCGTGAGGGGGGCCACGCACCGGAGACGCGTGCCGCCTCTTCGGACATGCCACAACACCACCCCGCATGTATGAGGGGGCGGTACGACGCTCCGGTGGCATTGCTACCCCAGGGCCCCCGTCCCGCCTAATCCTGGAGCGATTGACCATGAGATCAAGCCCTTTGACTTCCCACGGACGGGATTCGAACAGTGGACCTCTCCATCCGGTTGTGTCAGGTCGGCCCAGAGGGACACCGGGGAGCAACTTTCGGGCCAAACCCACAGCTAAATACACTCCATGTAGACCCAACGCGGCAGTTTCCCACCTCCAGGTGCCGTCGGCGGCGCCGTCCGTGAGGGGGGCACGCACCGGAGACGCGCGCCGCCTCTTCGGACATGCCACAACACCACCCCGCATGTGTGAGGGTGCGGTACAACGCTCCGGTGGCATTGCTACCCCCAGGGCCCCCGTCCCGCCTAACCCTAGAGCGATTGACCATGAGATCTAGCCCTTTGACTTCCCACGGACGGGCTTTGAACAGTGGACCTCTCCATCTGGTTGTGTCAGGTCGGTCCAGAGGGACACCGAGGAGCAACATCCGGGCCAAACCCACAGCTCCATCCACTTAGTGTAGACCTGACGCGGTAGTTTCCCACCTCCAGGTGCCGTCGGCGGCACCGTCCGTGAGGGGCGCCACGCACCGGAGACGTGTGCCGCCTCTTCGGAGATGCCACAACACCACCCCGCATGTATGAGGGCACGGTATGACGCTCCGGTGGCATTGCTACCCCCAGGGCCCCGTCCCGCCTAACCCTGGAGCGGTTAACCACAAGATCTAGCCCTTTGACTTCCCACGGACGGGCTTTGACAAGTGGACCTCTCCAGCCAGTTGTGTCAGGTCGGCCCAGAGGGACACCGGGGAGCAACATCCGGGCCAAACCCACAGCTACATCCAGTCCGTGTAGACCTGACGCGGTAGTTTCCCACCTCCAGGTGCCGCCGGCGGCGCCGTCCGTGAGGGGCGCCACGCACCGGAGACGTGTGCCGCCTCTTCGGACATGCCACAACACCACCCCGCATGTATGAGGGCACGGTCCGACACTCCGGTGGCATTGCTACCCCCAGGGCCCCGTCCCGCCTAACCCTGGAGCGGTTGACCACAAGATCTAGCCCTTTGACTTCCCACGGACGGGCTTTGACAAGTGGACCTCTCCATCCAGTTGTGTTAGGTCGGCCCAGAGGGACACCGGGGAGCAACATCCGGGCCAAACCCACAACTGCATCCACTCCGTGTAGACCCGACGCGGCAGTTTCCCCTCCAGGTGCCGCCGGCGGCGCCGTCCGTGAGGGGGGCCACGCACCGGAGACGCGTGCCTCCTCTTCGGACATGCCACAACACCACCCCACATGTACGAGGGCGCGGTACCATGCTCTGGTGGCATTGCTACCCCCAGGGCCCCCGTCCTGCTTAACCCTGGAGCGGTTGACCACGAGATCTAGTCCTTTGACTTCCCATGGACGGGCTTTGACCAGTGGACCTCTCCATCCGGTTGTGTCACGTCGGCCCAGAGGGACATCGGGGAGCAACATCCGGGCCAAACCCACAGCTAAATCCACTCCGTGTAGACCCGACGAGGCAGTTTCCCCCCTCCTTGTGCCGGCGGCGGCGCCATCCGTGAGGGGGGCCATGCACCGGAGGCGCGTGCCGCCTCTTCGGACATGCCACAACACCATCCCGCATGTATGAGGGCGCGGTACGACGCTCCGATGGCATTGCTACCCCCCAGGGCCCCCTTCCCGCCTAACCCTGGAGTGATTGACCATGAGATCAAGCCCTTTGACTTCCCACGGACGGGATTTGAACAGTGGACCTCTCCATCTGGTTGTGTCAGGTCGGCCCAGAGGGACACCGGGGAGCAACATCCGGGCCAAACCCACAGCTAAATACACTCCATGTAGACCCGACGCGGCAGTTTCCCACCTCCAGGTGCCGTCGGCGGCGCCGTCCATGAGGGGGGCCACGCACCGGAGACGCGCGCCGCCTCTTCGGATATGCCACAACACCACCCCGCATGTATGAGGGTGCGGTACAACACTCCGGTGGCATTGCTACCCCCCACGGCCCCCGTCCCGCCTAACCCTGGAGCGATTGACCATGAGATCTAGCCCTTTGACTTCCCACGGACGGGCTTTGAACAGTGGACCTCTCCAGCCAGTTGTGTCAGGTCGGCCCAGAGGGACACCGGGGAGCAACATCCGGGCCAAACCCACAGCTACATCCAGTCCGTGTAGACCTGACGCGGTAGTTTCCCACCTCCAGGTGCCGCTGGTGGCGCCGTCCGTGAGGGGCGCCACGCACCGGAGACGCGTGCCGCCTCTTCGAACATGCCACAACACCACCCCGCATGTATGAGGGCACGGTACGACGCTCCGGTGGCATTGCTACCCCCAGGGCCCCGTCCCGCCTAACCGTGGAGCGGTTGACCACACGATCTAGCCCTTTGACTTCCCACGGACGGGCTTTGACAAGTGGACCTCTCCATCCAGTTGTGTCAGGTCGGCCCAGAGGGACATCGGGGAGCAACATCCGGGCCAAACCCACAGCTACATCCACTCCGTGTAGACCCGACGCTGCAGTTTCCCCCCTCCAGGTGCCGCCGGCGGCGCCGTCCGTGAGGGTGGCCACACCCCGGAGACGTGTGCCGCCTCTTCGGACATGCCACAACACCACCCCGCATGTATGAGGGCGCGGTACGACGCTCCGGTGGCATTGCTACCCACAGGGCCCCCGTCCCGCCTAACCCTGGAGCGGTTGACCACGTGATCTAGCCCTTTGACTTCCCATGGACGGGCTTTGACCAGTGGACGTCTCCACCTGGTTGTCTCAGGTCGGCCCAGAGGGACACCGAGGATCAACATCCGGGCCAAACCCACAGCTAAATACACTCCGTGTAGACCTGACGCGGCAGTTTCCCCCCTCCAGGTGCCGCCGGCGGCGCCCTCCGTGAGGGGGGCCATGCAGCGTTGACGCGTGCCGCCTCTTCGGACATGCCATAACACCACCACGCATGTATGAGGGCCCGGTACGACGCTCCGGTGACATTGCTACCCTCCCAGGGCCCCCGTCCTGCCTAACCCTGGAGCGGTTGACCACGAGATCTAGCCCTTTGACTTCCCACGGACGGACTTTGACCAGTGGACCTCTCCACCTGGTTGTGTCAGGTCGGCCCAAAGGGACACCGGGGAGCAAGATCCGAGCCAAACCCACACCTAAATCCACTCCGTATAAACCCGACGCGGCAGTTTCCCTCCTCCAGGTGCCGCCGGCGGCGCCGTCCGTGAGGGGGGCCACGCACCGGAGACGCGTGCCGCCTCTTCGGACATGCCACAACACTACCCCGCATGTATGAGGGCGCGGTACGACACTCCGGTGGCATTGCTACCCCCCAGGGCCCCCGTCCTGCCTAACCCTGGAGCGGTTGACCACGAGATCTAGCCCTTTGACTTCCCACGGACGGGCTTTGACCAGTGGACCTCTCCATCCGGTTGTGTCAGGTCGACCCAGAGGGACACCAGGGAGCAACATCCGGGCCAAACCCACAGCTAAATACACTCCATGTAGACCCGACGAGGCAGTTTCCCCCCTCCAGGTGCCGGCGGCGGCGCCGTCCGTGAGGGGGGCCACGCACTAGAGACGCGTGCCGCCTCTTCGGACATGCCACAACACCACCCCGCATGTATGAGGGCGCGGTACGACGCTCCGGTGGCATTGCTACCCCAGGGCCCCCGTCCCGCCTAACCCTGGAGCGATTGACCATGAGATCAAGCCCTTTGACTTCCCACGGACGGGATTCGAACAGTGGACCTCTCCATCCGGTTGTGTCAGGTCGGCCCAGAGGGACACCGGGGAGCAACTTTCGGGCCAAACCCACAGCTAAATACACTCCATGTAGACCCAACGCGGCAGTTTCCCACCTCCAGGTGCCGTCGGCGGCGCCGTCCGTGAGGGGGGCACGCACCGGAGACGCGCGCCGCCTCTTCGGACATGCCACAACACCACCCCGCATGTGTGAGGGTCCGGTACAATGCTCCGGTGGCATTGCTACCCCCAGGGCCCCCGTCCCGCCTAACCCTAGAGCGATTGACCATGAGATCTAGCCCTTTGACTTCCCACGGACGGGCTTTGAACAGTGGACCTCTCCATCTGGTTGTGTCAGGTCGGTCCAGAGGGACACCGGGGAGCAACATCCGGGCCAAACCCACAGCTACATCCACTCAGTGTAGACCTGACGCGGTAGTTTCCCACCTCCAGGTGCCGTCGGCGGCACCGTCCGTGAGGGGCGCCACGCACCGGAGACGTGTGCCGCCTCTTCGGAGATGCCACAACACCACCCCGCATGTTTGAGGGCACGGTATGACGCTCCGGTGGCATTGCTAACCCCAGGGCCCCGTCCCGCCTAACCCTGGAGCGGTTAACCACAAGATCTAGCCCTTTGACTTCCCACGGACGGGCTTTGACAAGTGGACCTCTCCAGCCAGTTGTGTCAGGTCGGCCCAGAGGGACACCGGGGAGCAACATCCGGGCCAAACCCACAGCTACATCCAGTCCGTGTAGACCTGACGCGGTAGTTTCACACCTCCAGGTGCCGCCGGCGGCGCCGTCCGTGAGGGGCGCCACGCACCGGAGACGCGTGCCGCCTCTTCGGACATGCCACAACACCACCCCGCATGTATGAGGGCACGGTCCGACGCTCCGGTGGCATTGCTACCCCCAGGGCCCCGTCCCGCCTAACCCTGGAGCGGTTGACCACAAGATCTAGCCCTTTGACTTCCCACGGACGGGCTTTGACAAGTGGACCTCTCCATCCAGTTGTGTCAGGTCGGCCCAGAGGGACACCGGGGAGCAACATCCGAGCCAAACCCACAGCTGCATCCACTCCGTATAGACCCGACGCGGCAGTTTCCCCTCCAGGTGCCACCGGCGGCGCCGTCCGTGAGGGGGGCCACGCACCGGAGACGCGTGCCGCCTCTTCGTACATGCCACAACACCACCCCACATGTATGAGGGCGCGGTACCATGCTCCGGTGGCATTGCTACCCCCCAGGGCCCCCGTCCTGCCTAACCCTGGAGCGGTTGACCACGAGATCTAGCCCTTTGACTTCCCACGGACTGGCTTTGACCAGTGGACCTCTCCATCCGATTGTGTCAGGTCGGCCCAGAGGGACACCAGGGAGCAACATCCGGGCCAAACCCACAGCTAAATACACTCCATGTAGACCCGACGCGGCATTTTCCCACCTCTAGGTGCCGTCGGCGGCGCCGTCCATGAGAGGGGGCCACGCACCGGAGACGCACGCCGCCTCTTCGGATATGCCACAACACCAACCCGCATGTATGAGGGTGCGGTAAAACGCTACGGTGGCATTGCTACCACCCACGGCCCCCGTCCCGCCTAACCCTGGAGCGATTGACCATGAGATCTAGCCCTTTGACTTCCCACAGACGGGCTTTGAACAGTGGACCTCTCCATCCGGTTGTGTCAGGTCGGCCCAGAGGGACACCGGGGAGCAACATCCGTGCCAAACCCACAGCTACATCCACTCCGTGTAGACCTGACGCGGTAGTTTCCCACCTCCAGGTGCCGCCGGCGGCGCAGTCCGTGAGGGGCGCCACGCACCGGAGACGCGTGCCGCCTCTTCGGACATGCCACAACCCCACCCCGCATGTATGAGGGCACGGTACGACGCTCCGGTGGCATTGCTACCCCCAGGGCCCCGTCCCGCCTAACCCTGGAGCGGTTAACCACAAGATATAGCCCTTTGACTTCCCACGGACGGGCTTTGACAAGTGGACCTCTCCATCGAGTTGTGTCAGGTCGGCCCAGAGGGACACCGGGGAGCAACATCCGGGCCAAACCCACAGCTACATCCACTCCGTGTAGACCCAACGCGGCAGTTTCCCCCTCCAGGTGCCGCCGGCGGCGCCGTCCGTGAGGGGGGCCACGCACCGGAGACGCGTGCCGCCTCTTCGGACATGCCACAACACCACCCCACATGTATGAGGGCGCGGTACGATGCTCCGGTGGCATTGCTACCCCCCAGGGCCCCCGTCCTGCCTAACCCTGGAGCGGTTGACCACGAGATCTAGCCCTTTGACTTCCCAAGGACGGGCTTTGACCAGTGGACCTCTCCATCCGGTTGTGTCAGGTCGGCCCAGAGGGACACTGGGGAGTAACATCCGGGCCAAACCCACAGCTAAATCCACTCCGTGTAGACCCGACGCGGCAGTTTCCCCCCTCCAGGTGCCGCCGGCGGCGCCATTCGTGAGGGGGGCCACGCACCGGAGACGCGTGCCGCCTCTTCGGACATGCCACAACACCACCCGGTTGTGGTAGGTCATCCGATATATATATATATATATATATATATATATATATATATATATATATATATATATAAACTTGGGAGCAAAGTCCTCTTCGTATAGTCCCCAGATGCGGCTGTTTCCCATTCCAGGTGCCAGCTAGCGGCGGCACCGCTGGTGAGGCGGGTCACACCGCTGTGTACAGAACCGAAAAATAATGTATGTATGCTTATTAACACGTGCTATATGTAAGTTAGTCAAATAATAATATTTAAGAAAACATAAAATATAGCTATGAAAAAAAAGAAAAAAAACTAACGAGTGGAGGCCGTGACCGGGAAGTGGATAGCTATGAAAAAAAGAAAAAAAAAGAAAAAAAACTATGCTGACGGCAAAGCCGTCGGCATAGCTGCGGCATAGGGCAGATGGCCGGCGCGCTGCGGATCGGTGATGTGGCATCTATGCCGACGGCAGCCGTCGGCATAGGTGGTGGTCGGTGCGCCTCGGATCGATGACGTGGTAAGGGCATCTATGCGGACGGCCTGCCGTCTCTGCCGTCGGCATAGACCGGACGCCGTTAGCCGCACGGCACGAGCGGGATCGCCGGGCCCACAACTATGCCGACGGCCCATATATGCCGACGGCCGCTGTAGGCGTAACTTGGGATAAGCCGACGGCTCTTCTGGGCCGACGGGGGCCGTCGGCATAGTTCGGGATAGCCCGACGGCTTTATTACGCAGACGGCCTTGACATGGCTGTCGGCATAGCCCAGACAAGGCCGACGGGGGCCGTCGGCATATATATGGCTGTCGGCATAGGGCCCTGTTCCGGTAGAAAAAAAGAGTAGGAAGAAAACTTGCTTTTATATGTTCATTTGTGCATGGAGATTTGTGCTTCTAGCAGAAAATACACGTTTGCATCTAAAAAGGAAAAATAAAAGAAAGACCGTTTGCTCCAACTTAAGGGGTCAGAACATATTATACGATACCTTCCATTACAAAAATATTTAAGTCTGCAGGTATATCCCATATAAGTCGAACATCTGTAAAATTGATCAAGTCTATAGAAAGATTATATCAAGATGTAAAATATCAACTATATGTGTGTGTATATATATGAGAAATATATGTTCAGACGAATCTTTGATGTTATAAGTGCATGTGTATTTTGATTAAAAGTTTTGGTCAAACTCAAAGATGTTTTACTTAGGACAAACCTGGAACATGAAATAATTTGAAATGGAGGGACCAACGAATTTGTTCATTTACAGATAAAAATAATACTAATACAATAACCTCCAGTGTGCATGCATGATATATACGTGTATAAATGGAACAGAGCAAGCAAACATTCGGAGTACTCTTGGTTCAACATGGACCGACGTAGTCCGCCCTATAGATATTGATATTAATAATTGCAAAACAGTAAAGACACAGCAAACGGAGATCACAAATGGCTAGAGGTCACATACATACACACGGACCAACACATACAGCTGCAACATAGATGCATGGACCGACATATGGGCTTAAAATCCTTCAATACAAATAGGGTCCGGGTGACTATATATGCCATTCTTGGTTAAGGAGGCCGTTACATTCTTCCTAGTGTCCAGCCTTCGTTAGATTTGTTGACGATGAAAATGGCTAAGCCGCGTATATCTTCCTGTTATAGTATCCCATGTAGACGCTGATGTAGCGAGTTTTTGGAAATAGTCTCAGTTGTGCAATACAAAGGTCGATCTGCTGCCACCAAAACAGACCTCCACATCACAACTTATGAGTAACCAGTTCTGAAGCACCGCAACACCAGGGCCATACACCACTACAGTGCTGACTGCCACACAACCAAAGAACACAATCGCCATCTCCACCATGAAGCACGCTAGAGAGCAAACCCGACAGGCGACAACTCGGTGCCGCCTCCCCTGCGTCCAGGACACCAACAATACCCCCACACACCAACAAGCAATCCACAATCACACCACTCGCCGGTGGGGTTATAGAAGCCCCCCTGTGTTGCAGTCCTATGAAGGGTCAAAGAATCAAAAAGCATAGGGTCCATATGACAGATGGGCCCAGATCGATGTCAACAACACAAGAAGTTACTCAAATGTAATTTGGGTTACCACTACTTGGATGACCTGGTGTATAAATATTTGGACCCAGACGCCAGTTATACCATCTACTCGGACGTATAACTTACTGTTAGTCGGACACATGAAGACCAACAGTCAGTAGGAGCATATGAATAGACAAAGGGTTTAAGGTTTCATACATTACAAATGTTTTAATACGTCAGTTGCTTTCTGTAGTGGGCTGAATAAATTACTCCACATAGGAGGTGAGGGGGTGGTGCACTCTTTATAAGCCACCCCACACCACTACGTGCATGCTATCATTCTTTTTCTCTCTCTCAAACTCTTGCATATTCCTTGTAACTCGGTGTTCATATGCAGATCAAAGAAAGCCTCTCCCGAGCACGAGAGGTAGGGTTGCTATTTTCATCGTGAGAAGTTCGAATTCGTAAAAAATTACTTATGTCACCCATTTCCATCTCGATGGATCATGCTCCTTTCTCTACCCACTTTCTATTGTCAAAATCGTTCCCACAATAATTGGCGCCCACCGTGGGGTAGGCATCTGGATGGGACCCCATCTATGTATGTACTAGTCGTCAACCTACGCACCTGCACGTGCTAGTTTATAACAATTAATTACCTAAACCCTTTAGAAGAAGTTGCGATGAATATAGAGAAATGGTGATATGCTCTTGAAACTTTAATTAGTTAACGCTACTCTTTGTTTTGTAACACATGCATTGTCAGAAGTTGCCTAATTATTATTCATTCTACTACAGATGCAAGAACCAAAATCTTAAAATTGCTTAGGCATCCTTAAGAAGAAGCAATATTTTTACAACTAATATAGCCCGAACCATAAATATTAGAAAATGATAGTTTCATTACTTAATATAGTTCTCCTATTGTTTCTTTTCATGGCGTTATTATTAAACATATTTTTTACATAAAGCTTATATTGATAATCATATAAAGTATAAGCATATCAGAACATCTATGAGCTTCATAATTTTCATACTAGCCTTTCTCACACAAACACACGCGCGCAGGGAAACCAAAAGAAAAGAATAGAACGAACATACACAATACAGATTTGAAAAGTTTAATCGCTAATAGTAGTATTTGTCATTTCCTTAATCCACTCAAGAACCATCTGACTTTACCCAATATCCATGCTACACAGTTTCGGTCTATATGACCCTGCATCCATTCATTGCCAAAAACAAAAAGGAAAAAAGAAAAAGAAAAAACAAACTAGGAAGACATCTATTTCTTAGCGTTGATTTGAAGAAGGAAAAAGAAGTAAACTAGGCATGTCGGATCAGTTGTTCCACTTGGTTAATATAGTTGCACCTGACTGGGATGTTAGGAGGTCGAATCATGTAACCACACATTTTTGAGGTTTTACAGAAATGAAAAAATGTAAATGGGCCGGGCCCGGAGCGAAAGGGGGTGCTTGCACTGAATAGAATAGGGCATGCAATTTAAAAATAATTCCTACGCTCGCGCAAGATCTATCTAGCGGAGCGCGCATCTATGTGTTCGACCCCCTCATCTCTCCCCAGCTCCGGCCACCTTCCCCGCCACGCCTTCGTCCTCCTCCGCATTGACTCATTGCGTTGCCTGCACGCTTTCATCTCGCCGTGTCTCTCCTCTGCCCGCGTCCGGCCGCCTTGCACCACCTCTTGCACGCCCCTCTGCTGCCTTCATGGTCACCGCTATACCGACCATTACCAGCATCAGCCAGCCCCTTCCTCTTACCACGCACGAGCTCCATCCCGAGCTACTCTTATTGATACCTAGAAAAATTAAAAGATGTATATAAATTGGTGTGATTTATTGTACACATACTTGGTACTCATACGTGATGGAACCCCTTTTTGCGTGCAATGTTGCGGTGCATTAAGGCAGCCTGAAGGAGCCAGCCATAGTTGTATATGATATGTGAGAGCAAGTAATAAGGAAAAAAAGGCAGCAATCCGTTTTAAATCTCAGCCATTAATCTTTATGATTATAACACATAATCAACGGATATAAAGTGATAACTTATGAAGAACTATGAAAGTCGATGTCCTTTATTATTAGGTAAAGATAGGTGTAACAGAGACCCGGGGTTACATCAGTTCAAATACAGACATGTCTGGGTACAGACAGATCAAACAAGGGTTTGCCTTAAGAAGGCATAATCAAACAGTAACACTAATCGAAAGAGGCAAGGCCTTCTGCATGGGACTGCCGAACTACGCCAGGTACACGACCTCCACGTAGCATCCAAGCTCGGGATCCTTTGGCTCTTGGGCTCCATCATCTGATTGAAGCAATCGGGTAGAAGAAAAGAGTAGCAAAGCGACCCTGAATACTCATCCAAAGTACTTGCAAGACTTACATTAGAACTATGATAAGAATGCATCGGCATCAAAGAAGGGGCCTATATCGGTGGATGATACTGCAAAAATGACGAAGATGAGGGGGAAAGCCAATCTTAACGAAGACTAGCATCTTGTAGCACCAGAAGAGAATAGCGTATTACACTACATGAATCAGCTGATCTGCCATCTGCCATAGCAGACGACAAAGGACTGGAAAGCTGACGGCAAAGGTCTTTGCCGTTAGCCGCGGACAACAAACATGCCCGGCACAATAAGTTACAGTAAACAACTGATTTGTTGTCTGTTTTTCCAAAGCGGACGACAAAGACACCTTTGCCGTCGGTGGCTGACGGCAAAGAAGGTAGACGGCAAAGAACAGACGTTAGCCACGGTAGGTAGCTAATGGGAGTCTTTGTTGTTCGCCGATTGACGACAAAACATGCTTCGACACGTCACCCATGTACCCGGCGTGACGTGTGGCGTCAAACCGCGTTGCCTGGTCAAACCTCCACGCTTCGCCCGGTCAAACTGTCGCGCGTCGCCCATTCAAAGTGCGTCATCTGGGGAAAGTGTGTCGTCTCCACCCCCGACGCCCCGTCCCGTCAACGGGCGCCTCGCCTTTCACCCCCCACCACCCCGTCCTGTCCCGAGGCGCCGACATTAATGAGCAGTAATGCCGGTTGCCGGCCCGGCCGCCCACCTCCCATCGGCCGAACGACTATAAGAACCCGCCCCGGCGCCGGCCCCCCACACCCGACCTCCTCCTGCCGACGAGAAAACCAGCGCATCGCCGATGATGGCTGCCAACGCGGGAGCAGCAGCGCCGACGGCGGCGACGACGGCCCGAGGTCCTGGCCGTCCAGCCTCGGCAATCCAGAGACAGAGGAGCTGCACCGTACGGCCTCCTGATGCCGCCGAGCTGCCGTCTTCCCCGACAGTGGAAGATCAGCGCGGACAGCTATCCGACGCTCCACCCCGGCACGATGCCGGAGGAGCTCCGGACCCACACCGGCGGCCTCTACACCATTCAAGGCCGGGATGACTTCTGGCGCGTCAAGGTGTATGATGAAGTTATCGCCGCCTTCCGGCTGGCGGCGGCCGGCGTCATCCCCGACCTCACTGGCGCGAGCGGCCGCCTTCGCGCCGTGGCACCGGCGCATGGCCCGGCCCTGCGGGAGCGCCGTCGTGGAGCTGCCCGCCGCCAGCCAGCCCTCCCCGGCGCCCGCGCCCGCACGATCACCGGCCGTTCCCCCCGCTGTGGAGCTGCTGCCGGAACAAGTGGTCGTCCGCGAGGATGACGATCAGGACGACACTCCGGGTTGGCACGTCGCCCTAAGTCAGAACGCGACGATATATACGCTGGAGATACGTCTTTGCCGCGTTAACAACTAAGCCGGAACGCAGCGAAAATGACAGCGAATATGCCTAAGCCTGACGTCGAAGCGAAGCCAGACACGACGTACTCCCTCCGTTCGGAATTACTTGTCGCAGAAATGGATGTATCTAGACGTATTTTAGTTCTAGATATATCCATTTTCGAGACAAGTAATTCCGAACGGAGAGAGTATGTGACGCGATGAGTAGGGGCCATGAGCCCATGACCACGATTAAACAAAAACGACATGAGTTGTAGTATTCCTTGGTCACTTTGGAAATTGTTCCCTGACGGATATGGTTCTCACGTTGCTCCTCCCATGGCATGGCACGCCTTGAAGGAAACAAACTGTTTTCGTCCACCGCCAGCATCTCACGCAGGCCATCATCGCTTTGATTTTTTTTTTGGTACATAGAATAATGCGATCGAGCACTGTTGCAAAAAGTAAAGAAAAGAAAAGAAAAGAAAAAGGATGCCTTGCGACAGCAGTTACCGATGCCTTGCAGCTAGATAGTCGTAATATGTTGAATGTTCTTCTTAAACAAAACAAAACCAATCCTTCTTCCCCACCGACACTCCATCTCTCCTCTACACCCACACTCCATCCCTTCTTCCCTCTTTCTCACGGAGTCATGGACACTTCATCCTCTCCTCCTTCTGCATATATTCCTCTTTTCCGTCTGGTGTGGTGCACAGCGAGAGAGCGACGCGTCTTCGATTCCACCTTCGACGAGTGCCTGACAACAGCGCCAGATGACAGACATGTCGTCGCCGACCGCGCCTTGGTTTGCGGGTGTGTGCCAAGTCATCATCTTTCCTTTTTTTATCTGTGGAATACTATGCGTGTAGTGTACCAGTTCTGTCCTGTCCTCTAAAACGTATACTACGTATGTATGTCGTTGCAGATCTCTTCACAGATGTCAGGGTGAGGACCCTGTCGCACCAGATCACCACACTTGGGGACAGGGTGTGGGAACTGGAGCGCAAAAGTACCCAGCTGATCTGCGAGAAGGGCAAGTTGGAGAAGCAACTGGAGGAGACGAAGGCGATCTCAAGCCACAAGGAAGAGGTGGAGAGAAGCTTCAAGGCTGAAAATGATAAGCTTCGGTCGGAAGTTTCGATCGCAGAGGAAAAATGTGGCAAGTCTGAAGCGGAGGTTGAGAGGCTAAGTAAGGAATTAGGCGCGCTGGCGGAGGCAAAAGAGGCTGCTGCCAAGGAATTCAACGACGAGAGAGCAAAAATCTGGCTGGAATCGGAGAATCTCAAGAGAAGGCTGGAGGAAATTCAGGCTATCAAGGATTTGGCAGAGAGCGAAAATGACAAGCTTCGTTCAGAGGCTTTGATCGCAAAGGAAAAGCAAAACATGTCCGAAGCAGAGATTGAGAGGCTCAAGATAGAACTGGGTGGGTTGGCGGAGGCCAAGGAGGCGGCCGCCAAGGCATTTGATGTGAAAAATGCAGAAATCACAGAGGAATTAGAAGAACTTAAGAGGAAGCTGAAGGAAATCCAAACAAATAAGGATTTAGTGGATGCAGAAAATGATAAGCTTCGGTCTGAGGTTTTCACACCGGAGGAGAACTGTAGGCAGTCTGAAGCAGAGGTTAAGTGCCTTAAGCAAGTAGTGGGTGCATTGGTGGAGGCGAAGGAGGCAGCGGCAAAGGCATTTGAAGCCGAGAAGGTAGAAACCATGAAGGAAATGGACAATCTGAAGAGGACAATAGAGGAAATCCAGGCCAACAAAGATTCGGTGGAGAGTCAAAACCATGAGCTCCAGTCAAAGATTTTGATTGCAGAGCAGGAGAATAGTGTATTTGAAGCAGAGGTTAAGAGCCTCAAGATGGAATTGGATGCAGTAGAGGAGGCCAAGGAGGTTCTTACAAAGGAGTTTGATGCCGAGAAGGCTGAAATCCTCCAGGAACTGGAGGATCTTATGGTGAATCTGGAGGAATTCCAGGTCAACAAGGATTTGTTGGAGGGTAAAAATGATAAGCTTCGGTTGGAGGTTTTTGCTGCAGAGCAGAGACAAAGCATGTCTGAAGCAGAGGCTAAGAGCCTTAAGATGGAACTGGTTGCATTAGTGGAGGCAAAGGAGGCGGCTACAAAAGCATTTGACGCCGAGAAAGCAAAAATCACGAAGGATTTGGAGGTTCTTAAGAGGAAGGTGGAGGAAATCCAAACCAAGAAGGATTTGGTGGAGGGTGAGAAGGATAAGCTTCGTTTGGAGATTTTAATAGCAGAGCAGAAACATGCTATGTCTGAATTAGAGGTCAAACGCCTCAAGATGGACTTAGCTGCATTGGCGGATGCGAAGGAGGCAACTGTGAAGTCATTTGACGCCGAGAAGGCCAAATTAATGAAGGAGGTAGAGAGCCTCAAGAGGAAGATAGAGGAAATCCACGCCAGCAAGGAAGCAGCTGAGGAAGCAGGGCGCAACAAAGATGTCAAGGCTGATAGGTTGAAGGATGAGTTGGTGAAGATTCGCTTTTCTGTCTCACAGCTGCAAGCATCCTGTATTGAACTTGATGCGAAGCATTCATGCCTGAATAATGAGATGAATGCAGTCCAGAAAGCACTAGTGTCTGAGAAGGTTGAAGGTAACAAGCTGAAGCTAAAAATTGAGGAGCTCGAGAATTACATTGCCGAAAAGGATGGTGAGAATGGGAAACTAAAGGCGGCATTGGAGGAAAAGAAGAGTGAGATTGATGCCCTCAGAAAAGACAATGAGCAGCTACATCTCACAGTTGCTGAGGCACATGAGAAGAATAAATGTAGCATTTTATCATTCTTATCACCGTGCGGCTCCAAATAACTTGGTTGTAATGTGTTGCATTACTAATGCAATGGTGAATAGTTGGTATTATCCAATGAAATAAAAAAATTAATTTTCTTTGTGATATGTGATGTCTTCATTCATTTTACATTCATTGGGATGTAGTTTGTGGTGCCTTACATTTTTCCACTTTTGATGAAAGTCAGGGGTGGATATCGACCTAGGGCCCCTTTGTCCACGACGCTACGTGTAGCCAAAAAGTTCAAGTAACAATGATCCAATCGTCCAAGGGAAATTCATGGAGAAACCCCTAAATTAAGGACTACGCAACAATTCTGCATGCCACACAAACAACATTTGATGACAAAGTACCACAGCAAACACAAGCAAAATGGACAGATGCTTCGAACATTTTTTTCACTACATGCATGAGAGCTGCACGTCATTAAATTAGAAGGGAAAAAAGTGGCAAAGAGCCCACGGGGGATTTTGGTTTTGATGGCCTAGTCGGGCAGGCCCTAGTCATCTGCAGTTTTCGTCGGCCCAACAAACTGAAGACACAAGGTACTATCCCAACGCATCTCGGTGGCTCAGTCTCTCCATCCACCGTTCGCAACGTCATAGTCAAATCCAAGCAAGCGGTAGCATGGACAACTAAAAAGCACAAGATCACAAGGCAAGCAGGAGCATGGCTTGCTGGGGCTAAGCAGTCAAGCGCTGACAATGCATCAACAACCTCTTCTCTCAATGGTTCCACCTATGGGCTCTTGCATATTGCATGGAGAGCACACATGGTGCACAACTCACCACACAACAGGCGACATCCCATAAATTGGTTACCTTTATGTCAAATTTTGATGGGTAAATCCCCATTTATTAATTATATTTTATTTGAATATAGATTGCATCTCCATTTATAAAATATCCATCTTGTAGGTGTAACTTTAGATTCGCATGCTATTTTTGATGAATGTTTACGAGGCTAGCATGAATCACATTATTATTAGATAGATGTTTTTCACTTTCTTCTTAAATGTTTTTGTTGACACTCTAAATTGGCCAAAGTGCATAATGGACTCCACCATCATATTACTATCGTCGAGATGGTCAGAGAACATATCTGGATCATCTCAGTTGGAGTTAGACTCTAGAACCCAGAGAACATAGTATGGGCTCGCTGGAGAGCTACAACACATGGCCGGAAACCTAGAGCAGTGGATGCTGCTGGTATTGAGGAGGAGCTCCTGTAGTCTTTGCCCCGGGATGTAGGCTTCAGCGGAACCTCGTTAACAAATATTGTGCCTCCGGTGTCGACTGTGATCTTACATGTTCGTCTTATTAGATATAATCGACGCTTTTTGCATGTGGAGACTAGTGGGCAGCTTGACGCTGTGAGCGCTAATTTGTAACCGAAGATATGAGCATTTTGTGACTTTATTTGGGATGAGTGAATGACTACCTCACTGAGAATCCTCTCCTCTGTAACTCTCCTGAGTGAAGATCAAATTGGGGCAATCATAGTCACCCCTCCCCCTGGTGTTTTCTACGTCAAACTGGTGTTATTCTTGATCTACTTATTTTATCAGCAAGTGTGTGCTATAGTTTGTTTTGTGTATGCCACATGGACATAAATTTTGAGTATTTGTCTTGCGAAAACAAGGCAACATTGGATGAATTAATTCCCGCCATGTCCATAGATAGAAATGAGAAGGGAATGTCAGCATAGCTGAAAAGTGGAATTAGTGAAAAGAAACAGATCACTGCATTGGCATTAATGTGATAAAATTTCTTAGATTATAGGAATTAATACAATCCAAAAGATAAACACCAGGAAAACATTTTACTAATTGCATCACTACAAAGTAAGCAAGAATTGTCTTTGAGGCTCTCTCTACGCATAAGCACCTATGGATACAGCTCCCCTACTTCATAAAATCTCAAAAAGAAAATCAAGAATTGTCTTTGAGGCTCTCTCTACGCATGAATTGTTTGATTGCGCACATCAAGATTCTGTCATTCTCCACTGCACAATAGCTAGTCCTATACATACATCTTTGGGGAAAAAATCGAAACCGTGTACCTATCGGGAATCGGATAAGGGACACAATAAATTGGACCCTTAGGTGGCGTTTGAGTGGTGTGTGGGAAAGGGATAGGGATATAGAATGGGATATGAATAATTGGGTTATGGATTGGGAAATAGGATTTGGACTGCAATCCTTTGTTTGGATAATGGGTTTGGGTTCAGATTTTACGTGGGGTCCATGTGTTAAAATAAATTAAGAAAAACATCTTGTCCTCTTATCCACACACACGTGAATCCTACCCCTTCCGCCTGGCTCTGCTTGAGTTACGACGGCTTCCGCACGCGCATGGGAGCTTCCGAGTCCAATGCATGCGAGCGTTGAGCACGGCTCTAGTGGCAGATTCGTGCGTGGTGGAGGTGTGCAAGTCGCGCGTCAACTCAGCTGACCGCGCAGCAAGGCAAGCGACGCCGGCGCCAGCTACAGTTGCTTGTACACCGAGGATGTTGCGGCTGCGGCTGCCTATGAGGAGGTGCCGGTGCGAAACTACGAATGGCTGGCACAGCTTCGTGGGGGCGATGGCGGCAAGCTGCTGCTGCTTGAGCTCTGCGATTCAGGAGTCCTTGGTGCGGGGAATGGCTTGCGTGACGCTGCGACGAGGCGGGGGCGGCGACTCCAGTGACCCTCGCGGGAGGCGAGCACCGGCTCCCACAGCCCTTGCGGTAAGGCGAACAACTGGCGGCTCTTACAGGCAGCGCGGCGAGCGACGCTCCTACAGGACCAGCCCCCTCTCTACCCCGGAGTCTATCGTCGTCTCCTCCAAAATATTCTCGCCGGAGTCTTTTCCCATCGTATCGAACCGTCTCCACTGGGACAGACTTGGTGGGTTGAGAAGCCATTCTATCCCAAACCCAAACTCACTTTGTATCCCTGTCCAATGAACCAAACCTAGGTTAGAGCATCTCCAGCAGCTCACCAACAAATCATCCCCAATATAGTGGTATTGGTGGTCACCAATAATACTTTTTTGAAATATTGGGGGAAATGCTCCAGTAGATCACCAATAATCTTCTCCAATACATGGGACCCACATGTCAGAAGAGAGGATGTGGGAGGAAAAAGATGACAGTTATTATGGTCCCAACACTATTAGGGAACATGCAACTCCCCCTTTATTTGAGGGGAGATGGAGGAGATATTGGTGACCACCGAAAAAAGTAAGAGCTATAGGAGAGCTGCTAGAGCCAAGGTTTTGGTTACCGAATGGTGCATTTTTACCGTGGGGGGCCGGTAAACGTGGTTACCATGGTTTCCAAAATATTTCGAGTAAATTTCGACCGAATTTCGAATGAAATTTATAATTAAATATTGAATTCAAATTCTTTAAAAATAGATATAGATAGCACTTGAACTTATATTTATCACAAAAGAGCTACTAGCTAGCTCACTGGAATGTTGTCTACACATGTGTTGTCAAGTGATGTCATACTTTACTATACATTGAGCGTTTGAATTCAAAAAATTCAAAAAATCAATTTTTTTGCTCGAAATGCCCATTTGCCAAGGGGGACCGAAATATGCGGTAACCGTGGTAAATCTCGAAATTTCGAGCTGTAACCAAAATCCTGGCTAGAGCAACGAAATTGCCTCATCTCCCACAATATGACTGTTTTATGGGGATGCTCTAATAAAGGTACTGGGTTCTCATATGCCTATCCCAGCCCTTATTTCCCGTCAACCAAACGTCACCTTAGTCCCTTACTAACCATGGAGATTATACAACAGCTTATGGCCTTACGTGTACCGGGCTCAGTTTAATAACATGCTTGTTACCTTCGAGAGAGCATCATCTGGCGTTACAGGGCACCACCAAAATGCAATTTTTTATTTTATTTGGCTGCTCCTATATAACAGGCTGTGAACTGCGGACTGGCTTGGAAGGCATGGCTGGCCTAACTGGCAGAGATATATCCGCTAGGCCTTTGCACCCTTGACAACCATGTCTTCGCACACTACCGATACTCTGCGAACTTGGAATGCCATTTTCAATTGGGTAGCGGCTGCTTTCTACCCGCGTGGTTCCTGGGAGGCTTTTAGTACGATGACATGGCTGGTAGAAGACAGTGGCTTCACACTCAGGAAGTAATAGATGATCCTAACCATCCAATCTAATTAATTGAATGTCTCACCGTTATTTGAGAGTACCATAGCAAAGCCCATAATTAAAAATGGAGAATGACTTTAGCTTGATTAAAAGAAAAAAATTACTGTACTCTAACTTCATCTCTTCTGCTGATGGTATCTCTGCGGGATATGAATACATGTTGTAAAATGCAATGTGTAGAGCCGCGATACACAATTTGGATTGAAAGACTGTGAAAGATTTTGGATCAGCATGTTCGCCTTCTAGTCCTTCGCAATTGCAACCGGGTATGCCAAACTCGTGTTCTAAAATTTCTTTTTCTGCTCTACCTAATGTTATTTGCTCTAGAAACCTAAAAATTCTAGGATTAATATTAGATAGCAAGAATGTAAAGATTAATTTAGATATCAATGCTCTAAAAGATACAAAGGATGATTGGTCATCAGTGGCACCTATTGTTGGGGAATGCAGTAATTTCAAAAAATTTCCTACGCACACGCAAGATCATGGTGATGCATAGCAACGAGAGGGGAGAGTGTGTCCACGTACCCTCGTTGACCGAAAGCAGAAGCGTTATGACAACGCGGTTGATGTAGTCGTACGTCTTCACGATCAACCGATCCTCAGTACCGAACGTACGGCACCTCCATGTTCTGCACACGTTCAACTCGGCGACATCCCACGAACTCACGATCCAGTAGAGCTTCGAGGGAGAGCTTCGTGAGCACGACGGCGTGATGACAGTGATGATGAAGTTACCAATGCAGGGCTTCGCCTAAGCACCGCTACGATATGATCGAGGTGGATTATGGTGGAGGGGGCACCGCACACGGCTAAGAGAGATCAATGATCAACTTGTGTGTCCTAGGGTGCCCCGCTGCCCCCGTATATAAAGGAGCAAGGGGGAGGCCAGCCGGCCCTTGGACTCCCTATAGGGAGGGGGCGCAGCTGCTCATTGTGGGCTGCCTCCTCTCTTCCCTATGGCCCATGTAGGCCCAATAGTCCCCCCGGAGGTTCCGATAACCTCCCCGCACACCAAAAAATATCCAGTGACCCCCGTAACTCATCCGGTGTCCGAATATAGTCGTCCAATATATCAATCTTTATGTCTCGACCATTTCGAGACTCCTCGTCATGTCCGTGATCATATCCGGGCTCCGAATTACCTTTGGTACATCAAAATACATAAGGTCATAATACCGATCGTCACCGAACGTTAAGCGTGCGGACCCTACGGGTTCGAGAACTATGTAGACATGACCGAGACACGTTCCTGGTTAATAACCAATAGCGGTACCTGGATGCTCATATTGGCTCCCACATATTCTATGAAGATCTTTATCGGACAAACCGCATAACAACATACGTTGTTCCCTTTGTCATTGGTATGTTACTTTCCCGAGATTCGATCGTCGGTATCTCAATACCTAGTTCAATCTCGTTACCGGCAAGTCTCTTTACTCGTTCCGTAGTGCATCATCCCGTGACTAACTCATTAGTCACATTGCTTGCAAGGCTTGTAGTGATGTGCATTATCGAGAGGGCCCAGAGATACCTCTCCGACAATCGGAGTGACAAATCATAATCTCGATCTATGCCAACTCAACAAACACCATCGGAGACACCTGTAGAGCACCTTTATAATCACCCAGTTACGTTGTGACATTTGGTAGCACACAAAGTGTTCCTCCGGTATTCGGGAGTTGCATAATCTCATAGTCATAGGAACATGTATAAGTCATGAAGAAAGCAATAGCAACATACTAAACGATCAAGTGCTAAGCTAACAGAATGGGTCAAGTCAATCACATCATTCTCTAATGATGTGATCCCGTTAATCAAATGACAACTCATGTCTATGGCTAGGAAACTCAACCATCTTTGATTCAACGAGCTAGTCAAGTAGAGGCATACTAGTGACACTCTGTTTTGTCTATGTATTCACACATGTACTAAGTTTCTGGTTAATACAATTCTAGCATGAATAATAAATATTTATCATGAAATAAGGAAATAAATAATAACTTTATTATTGCCTCTAGGGCATATTTCCTTCAGTCTCCCACTTGCACTAGAGTCAATAATCTAGTTCACATCGCCATGTGATTAACACTAATAGTTCTCATCATCATGTGACCAATACCCAATGGGTTTACTAGAGTCAATAATCTAGTTCACATCGCTATGTGATTAACACCCATAGAGTACTAAGGTGTGATCATGTTTTTCTTGTGAGAAAGGTTTAGTCAACGGGTCTGCCACATTCAGAGCCGTATGTATTTTGCAAATATTATATGTCTATAATGCTCTGCACGGAGCTACTCTAGCTAAATGCTCCCACATTCAATATGTATCCAGATCGAGACTCAGAGTCATCCAGATCAGTGTCAAAGCTCGCATCGACGTAACTCTTTATGGCGAACTCTTTATCACCTCCATAACCGAGAAATATTTTCTTAGTCCTCTAAGGATAATTTTGATCAATGTCTAGTGATCTACTTCTAGATCACTATTGTACTCTGCCAAACTCAGGGCAGGGTATACAATAGGTCTGGTACATAGCATGGCATACTTTATAGAACCTATGGCTGAGCCATAGGGAATGACTTTCATTCTCTCTCTATCTTCTGCCGTGGTCGGGTTTTGAGTCTTTACTCAACTTCACACCTAGCAACACAGGCAAGAACTCCTTTCTTTGACTGTTCCATTTTGAACTATTTCAAAATCTTGTCAAGGTATGTACTCATTGAAAAAACTTATGAAGCATCTTGATCTATATCTATAGATCTTGATGCTTAATATGTAAGCAGCTTTACTGAGGTCTTTCTTTGAAAAACTCCTTTTAAATACTCCTTTATGCTTTCCAAAAAATTCTACATCATTTCCGATCAACAATATGTCACTCACATATACTTATCAGAAAGGCTGTAGTGCTCCCACTCACTTTTGTAAATACAGGCTTCACCGTAAGTCCGTATAAAACTATATGCTTCGATCAACTCATCAAAGCGTATATTCCAACTCCGAGATGCTTGCACCAGTCCATATATGGATCAATAGAGCTTGCACACTTTGTTAGCACCTTTAGGATTGACAAAACCTTCTTGTTGTATACAAATCTTCTTTTAAGAAATCCATTAAGGAATGCTGTTTTGACATCCATTTGCTAGATTTCATCAACTGTGGCAATTGCTAACATCATTCGGATAGACTTAAGCATCGCTATGAGTGAGAAAATCTCATTGTAGTCAACACCTTGAACTTGTCGAAAACCTTTTGCGACAATTCGAGCTTTGTAGATAGTAACACTACTATCAGCGTCCTTCTTCCTCTCGAAGATCCATTTATTCTCAATGGCTTGCTGATCATCCAGCAAGTCAACCAAAGTCCACTTTGTTCTCATACATGGATCCCATCTCAGATTTCATGGCCTCAAGCCATTTTGCGGAATTTGGGCTCATCATCGCTTCCTCATAGTTCGTAGGTTCGTCATGGTCTAGTAACATGATCTCCAGAACGGGATTACCATACCACTCTGGTGCGGATCTTACTCTGGTTGACCTACGAGGTTTGGTAGTAACTTGATCTAAAGCTTCATGATCATTATCATTAGCTTCCTCACTAATTGGCGTAGGGATCACAGGAACTGATTTCTGTGATGAACTATTTTCCAATAAGGGAGCAGGTACAGTTGCCTCATCAAGTTCTACTTTCCTCCGACTCACTTCTTCCGAGAGAAACTCCTTCTCTAGAAAGGATCCATTTTTAGCAATGAATATCTTGCCTTCGGATCTGTGATAGAAGGTGTACCCAATAGTCTCCTTTGGGTATCCTATGAAGACGCACTTCTCCGATTTGGGTTTGAGCTTATCAGGCTGAACCTTTTTCACATAAGCATCGCAACCCCAAACTTTAAGAAACGACAACTTTGGTTTCTTGCCAAAACATAGTTCATACGGTGTCGTCTCAACGGATTTAGATGGTGCCCTATTTAACGTGAATGCAATTGTCTCTAATGCACAACCCCAAAATGATAGTGGTAAATCGGTAAGAGACATCATAGATCGCACCATATCTAATGAAGTGCGGTTACAATGTTCGGACACAACATTATGCTGTGGTGTTCCAGGTGGTGTGAGTTGCGAAACTATTCCACATTGTTTCAAATGAAGACCAAACTCATAACTCAAATATTCAGATCGTAGAAACTTTATTTTCATGTTACGATGATTTTCCACTTCACTCTGAAATTCTTTGAACTTTTCAAATGTTTCAGGCTTATGTTTCATCAAGTAGATATACCCATATATGCTCAAATCATCTGTGAACGTCAGGAAAATAACGACACCCGCCGCGAGCCTCAACACTCATCGGACCGCATACATCAGTATGTATTATTTCCAATAAGTTAGTTGCTCGCTCCATTGTTCCGAAAAACGGAGTCTTAGTCATCTTGCCCATGAGGCATGGTTCGCAAGCATCAAGTGATTCATAATCAAGTGATTCCGAAAGCCCATCAGCATGGAGTTTCTTCATGCGCTTTACACCAATATGACCTAAACGGCAGTGCCACAAATAATTTGCACTATCATTATTAACATTGCATCTTTTGGCTTCAATATTATGAATATGTGTATCACTACGATCGAGATTCAATAAACCATTTATATTGAGTGTATGACCGTAGAAGGTTTTATTCATGTAAATAGAACAACAATTATTATTTGACTTAAATGAATAACCGTATTGCAATAAACATGATCCAATCATATTCATGCTCAACGCAAACACCAAATAACATTTATTTTAGGTTCAACACTAATCCCGAAGGTAATGGGAGTGTGCGATGGTGATATTATCAACCTTGGAATCACTTCCAACAGATATCATCACCTCGCCCTTAACTAGTCTCTGTTTATTTTTCAACTACTGTTTCGAGTTACTACTCCTAGCAACTGAACTAGTATGAAATACTGAGGGGTTGCTATAAACACTAGTAAAGTACACATCAATAACATGTATATCAAATATACCTTTGTTCACTTTTCCATCCTTCTTATCCACCAAATACTTGGGGTACTTCCGCTTCCAGTGACCAGTCCATTTGCAGTAGAATCACTTAGTCTCAGGCTTAGGTCCAGACTTGGGCTTCTTCACTTGAGTAGCAACTTGCTTGCCGTTCTTCTTGAAGTTCCCCTTCTTCCCTTTGCCCTTTTTCTTGAAACTAGTGGTCTTGTCAACAATCAACACTTGATGTTTTTCTTGATTTATAACTTCACCGATTTTAGCATCACGAAGAGCTTGGGAATTGTTTTCGTCATCCCTTGCATATTATAGTTCATCACGAAGTTCTAGTAACTTGGTGATAGTGACTAGAGAACTCTGTCAATTACTATCTTATCTGGAAGATTAACTCCCACTTGATTCAAGAAATTGTAGTACCCAGACAATCTGAGCACATGCTCACTGGTTGAGCTATTCTCCTCCATCTTTTAGGCAAAGTATTGTCAGAGGTCTCATACCTCTCGACACGGGCATGAGTATGAAATACCAATTTCAACTCTTCGAAAATCTTATATGCTCCGTGGCGTTCAAAACATTTTGGAAGTCCCGGTTCTAAGCCGTAAAGCATGGTGCACTAAACTATCAAGTAGTCATCATACCGAGCTTTTTGTCAAAACGTTCATAACGTCTGCATCTGCTCCTGCAATAGTTCTGTCACCTAGCGGTGCATCAAGGACATAATACTTTTGTGCAGCAATGAGGATAATCCTCAGATCACGGAGCTAGTCCGCATCTTTGCTACTAACATCTTTCAACTTATTTTTCTCTAGGAACATATAAAAAAAGGGGAGCTACATCGCGAGCTATTGATCTATAACATAGATATGCTAATACTATCAGGGCTAAGTTCATGATATATTAAAGTTCAATTAATCAAATTACTTAAGAACTCCCACTTAGATAGACATCCCTCTAATCATCTAAGTGATCACGTGATCCAAATCAACTAAACCTTGTCCGATCATCACATGAAATGGAGTAGTTTTCAATGGTGAACATCACTATGTTGATCATATCTACTATATGATTCACGCTCGACCTTTTGGTCTCAGTGTTCCGAGGCCATATCTGCATATGCTAGGCTCGTAAAGTTTAACCCGAGTATTCCTGCATGTGCAAAACTGGCTTGCACCTGTTGTAGATGAACGTTGAGCTTATCACACCCGATAATCACGTGGTGTCTCGGCAAGACGAACTTTGGCAACGGTGCATACTCAGGGAGAACGCTTTTACCTTCAAATTTAGTGAGAGATCATCTTACAATGCTACCGTCAACCAAAGCAGAATAAGATAAAGAAAGGAGAAACATCACATGCAATCAATATAAGTGATATGACATGGCCATCATCATCTTGTGCCTTGATCTCCATCTCCAAAGTACTGTCATGATCTCCATTGTTACCAGCATGACACCATGATCTCCATCATCTTAATCTTTTATCAACGTGTCGTCACATGGTCGTCTCACCAGCTATTGCTCTTGCAACTATTGCTATGGCATAGCAATGAAGTAAAGCAATTACATGGCACTTGCATCTTATGCAATAAAGAGACAACCATAAGGCTCTTCCCAGTTGCCAATAACTTTAACAAAACATGATCATCTCGTAGAACAATTTATATCTCATCACGTCTTGACCATATCACATCACAACATGCCCTGCAAAAACAAGTTAGACGTCCTCTACTTTGTTGTTGCAAGTTTTACGTGGCTGCTACGGGCTGAGCAAGAACCATTCTTACCTATGCATCAAAACCACAATGATATTTCCTCAAGTTAGTGATGTTTTAACCTTCAACAAGGATCGGGTGTAGTCGCACTCGGTTCAACTAAAGTTGGAGAAACTGACACCCGCCAGCCACCTTTGTACAAAGCACGTCGGTAGAACCAGTCTCGCGAAAGCGTACGCATAATGTCGGTCTGGGCCGCTTCATCCAACAATACCGCCGAACCAAAGTATGACATGCTGGTAAGCAGTATGACTTGTATCGCCCAAATCTCACTTGTGTTCTACTCGTGCATATAACATCTATGCATAAACCTGGCCCGCATATAACATCATGGTGATGCATAGCAACGAGAGGGGAGAGTGTGTCCACGTTCCCTCGTAGATCGAAAGCGGAAGCGTTATGACAACGTGGTTGATGTAGTCGTACGTCTTCACGATCGACCGATCCTCAGTACCGAACGTACGGCACCTCCGTGATGACGGTGATGACGAAGTTACCGATGCAGGGCTTCGCCAAAGCACCGCTACGATATGACCGAGGTGGATTATGGGGAGGGGGGCACCGGACACGGCTAAGAGAGATCAATGATCAACTTGTGTGTCCTAAGGAGCAAGGGGGGAGGCCGGCCGGCCCTTGGTGCACCCAAGGAGAGGAGGAATCCTCCTCCTAGTAGGAGTAGGATTCATCCTTTCCTAGTATTACTAGGAAGGGGGAAGGTGGAAGGAACGAGAGGGAAAGGAGAAGGAAAAGGGGGGGCGCGCCCCCCTCCCTAGTCCAATTCGGACTCCCTGAAGGGAGGGGGCGCAGCTGCCCCTTGTGGGCTGCCTCCCCTCTTCCCTATGGCCCATGTAGGCCCAATAGACCCCCCGGGTTCCGATAACCCCCCGGCACTCCGAAAAATATCCGGTGACCCCCAGAACTCATCCGGTGTCCGAATATAGTCGTCCAATATATCAATCTTTATGTCTCGACCATTTTGAGACTCCTCGTCATGTCCGTGATCATATCCAGGACTCTGAACTACCTTCGGTATATCAAAACACATAGACTCAAAATACCGATTGTCACCGAACGTTAAGCGTGCGAACCCTATGGGTTCGAGAACTATGTAGACATGACCGAGACACGTTCCCGGTCAATAACCAATAGCGGAACCTGGATGCTCATATTGGCTCCCACATATTCTACGAAGATCTTTATCGGTCAAACCGCATAACAACATACGTTGTTCCCTTTGTCATCGGTATGTTACTTTCCCGAGATTCGATCGTCGGTATCAATACCTAGTTCAATCTCGTTATCGGCAAGTCTCTTTACTCGTTCCGTAGTGCATCATCCCGTGACTAACTCATTAGTCACATTGCTTGCAAGGCTTGTAGTGATGTGCATTACTGAGAGGGCCCAGAGATACCTCTCCGACAGTCAGAGTGACAAGTCCGAATCTCGATCTATGCCAACTCAACAAACACCACCGGAGACACCTGTAGAGCACCTTTATAATCACCTAGTTACGTTGTGACGTTTGGTAGAACACAAAGTGTTCCTCCGGTATTCGGGAGTTGCATAATCACATAGTCATAGGAACATGTATAAGTCAGGAAGAAAGCAATAGCAACATACTAAACGATCAAGTGCTAAGCTAACGGAATGGGTCAAGTCAATCACATCATTCTCTAATGATGTGATCCCGTTAATCAAATCACAACTCATGTCTATGGCTGGGAAACTCAACCATCTTTGATTCAACGAGCTAGTCAAGTAGAAGCATACTAGTGACACTCTGTTTTGTCTATGTATTCACATATGTACTAAGTTTCCGGTTAATACAATTCTAGCATGAATAATAAACATTTATCATGAAATAAGGAAATAAACAATAACTTTATTATTGCCTCTAGGGCATATTTCCTTCACCTATATCAAAAACTCCTACAGATTTATCTTATCCTAACTATAGTGATGATGAGGACGCTAGAACAGATGGTGCCCTACTCGCTCACCTGGTAGGGGATATTTCGGAGGTTGACTTTCATGAGGCGGAGCTGGACATAAAGATTTGTGACCTCATGGCATCCGCTAGCTAGGAAGTCATGGTTCTCTTCTAAGGAAAATGAGTGTAAATGTAGGGATGGGGGAACATTAAATCTAAATAAGTTTCACTATGAAAGGCATCTATTGGAATAGAAGAGGTCTATCGGTCTCGGCTAAATTTCGTTTTGTCTCAGATGCAATAAAGTAGCATAATTTGGATTTTATAGCTATAACAGAGATTAGGAAGAAACATTTGTCAAAGATGAATCAGGCCCGCCTATCTAGAGGCGTTGATTTTGTTTGGCATTGCCTTCCTTCACGTGGCCGGCCAGGCAGGATTTTACTATGAATTAATACAACAGCCTTAGTCTTTCTTTTCTCGTGGAAGAATAATTTTATATAAAATTCCATCTCTTGCAACAAAGCTGATAATCTTAAGTGGATTCTCATGGCTGTTCATGATCTAGCTCAAGACAACTTCAAGTCTGCCTTTTTAGCTGAATTTGTGAGTGCCTGCCAAGAAAATCCACTTCCTACCCTGACTGGTGGAGATTTTAACATTTGCGCAACAGCAGTGAAAAGAACAATAACAGCTATAATGACCGGTGGCTCTTCCTGTTCAATGTTGTTATTGATAACTTTGATCTTAGAGAAATTGATTAGACTAGATGACAATTTACCTAGGCAATTTCGCTACCTATTCAAACCTATGAGAAGTTGGATCGAATTTTGATGACAACAAAATGGGAACTAAAGCACCCTTTCGTGACTGTACAAGCCCTTGATATATAGGGGTGTATCAGATCACACTCTCTTGTTGTTCGATACAGAGACACCAGAATTTATATGGGTTGAAAAATAATTCAAATTGGAAATATCTTGGTTTACTCAGGATTATTTTCATGACCATTTCGTAGAATTTGGAAAAAGCCAGTGAAGGGTCGAAACCCGGTACGGTTCAAAGATGGAATAATAAATTCAGTGATTTGCACAGGCATTTAAGAGGGTGGGAAGCAAACAATAATGGATAGTACAAAGCACAAAAACAAAGTTTACAAACCACTATTACGACTGACCCCAATTTCGCGGCTGAGTTTCAAGATTTGCCTGAAGCGTAGTGAGATAATCTTGCCCTTGCTCGAGATCAGTTAACTCAACTAGTTAGAGAAGAAGAAATTAAATATATTTAAAGGGCTAAGATAAAGGACGTCCTCCTAGGGGATAATAACACACGGTATTTCCAACTAATTGCCAATCACAAGCAAAGAAGAAAACACATTTTCTCGCTTGATCAAGAGGAGGGAAAGATTAAAGGGTAGAAAAATCTTGAAGAATATATATTACCAAGTTTATAAGGAGCTATTGGGCCACCAGAGGAGTCCTTGTGTGCCTTCGATAGCTCTAGGATTGGTGATATACCACAAGTAACACAGGAAGAAAATGAATTCCTAACTTCCAATTTTAGAAAGAAGGAAATTTGGATGCTATTTTGAATATGGAACATAACAAAGCACCTGACCCTGCTGGTTTCCTAGCCGAGTTTTGTGAAAAGTTTTGGGAAATCATTAACGGTGACTTTATGTAAATGTTCCAAATACAATTGGCAAGGCAGTGAAAAGTGTTGCCTTTGCCACAAAAATGAGACAATTAAGCACCTTTTTTTAAATGTTGTTTTTCATGTGTGATTTGGAGTTGTATACATATTCATGTAAACCTTCCTCAACCACGTAGTATTTCTCACATGTTCAGGAGTTGGCTTCGTGGGTTTAGGAGGGATTTAAAACCTTTACTTCTGCTGGGGGTGACAACTACTTGTTGGTCGTTTTGGTTATGAAAAAATGATTTCGTGTTTGAAAAATAGATATTTATTCTCCCTTGCAGGTGGTACATTTGGTTATCCATTGGCTCCATACATGGGCTATCCTCCATATGCTATTTGCGCATGCTTTGGTTGTGGCGGCATCACAACACTTGACGCAAGCGATCACGGTGTTTTTCACCTGGGCACATAGATGACGATCTAGTCTTAGAATTGATTGTCATTACTGTGTCAGACTATCTTTTTGTTTATTTCAAACTATGTGCACTTTTTGTAGAAGCAGGGAGTAAATTCACAATTTTTGTATCAAGTCGATGTACTGATTGTGAATTAACAAAATCCTCCCTTTATAAGAAAAGAAGAGATCAGAGTACATCCAGCAAGGAGTACGAGTGTACAATAGAGTATTCACCACTAGTGCACAACCTAAAGGTCTAATCGCGTGAGTGACAAACTGACAATCAACATAATTTAATCTCAGTTTTTATGACAGCAGTCGTGCTCATCTGATGGCCAATATGGACAGCTAGAAATGATCTGATCTTGGAGGGGATTCAACCCAATGTAAACAACGCCAGAAGTCTTTTCTGCAACGAAATCCTTTAGCTGTTGCATAGGGTAAAATCAAGTCCTGCTGTGTCTTTTAACCAATGCGTTCAGAATCTGGTGTAATTTATTGGCTTAGCCTGATTTTTTTGTTTCTTTCTTTGTCTTTCGAATTATATCTTGTTAACTTTTGTTTTATCCTTGGTTTTTGATACAATCAATCTGTAGGGGCCCCGGACCCTCTAGTTTCCTTAAAAATAAATCATGCGAGATGTCTTGGACCAGACACACTCCCTCACTCTTTAATTTGGCAGCACATTATGCACATACCTTCCCTCCTCTACTTCTTCCCTCACCAACACTCCATGCATCCTGCCTTTTATTAATTCACCAGCAGCACTCCATGTATGCCTTCTCTTCTTCGCCTTCCTCATTGACACTCCATCCTTTCTTCTCTCTTTTCATTATTCCGGTCCCTTATCCACATATAGATAGATATTCACCCGAGGCAGCTTCCATCCACATGGGCATGCTGGACGACGGGCTGCATCTTTTACCTTCGACGAGTGCGCGGCAACACAACACCGCCGGAGGCATTCATATAGAGTCATACTTTGCTCTAAGAATCGAGTTGTAATTGTTGAGTTGTAAGAAAAATAAAAGTGTGATGATCATCATTATTAGAGCATTGTCCCAGTGAGGAAAGAATGATGGAGACCATGATTTCCCCATAAGTCGGGATGAGACTCCGGACGAAAAAAGAAAAGAAAAAAAAGAGGCCATAAAAAAGAAGAGAAAAGGCCCAAATGAAAAAAATGAGAGAAAAAGAGAGGATGGACAATGTTACTATCCTTTTACCACACTTGTGCTTCAAAGTAGCACCAAGATCTTCATGATAGAGAGTCTCTCATTTTGTCACTTTCATATACTAGTGGGAATTTTTCATTATAGAACTTGGCTTGTATATTCCAATGATGGGCTTCCTCAAATGCCCTAGGTCTTCATGAGCAAGCGAGTTGGATGCACACCCACTTAGTTTCTTTTATTGAGCTTGCATATACTTATAGCTCTAGTGCGTCCGTTGCATGGCAATCCCTACTCACTCACATTGATATCTATTGACGGGCATCTCCATAGCCCGTTGATACGCTTAGTTGATGTGAGACTATCTTCCCTCTTTTTGTCTTCTCCACAACCACCATTCTATTCCACATATAGTGCTATATCCATGGCTCACGCTCATGTATTGCGTGAAGATTGAAAAAGTTTTGAAAATGTTAAAGTATGAAACAATTGCTTGGCTTGTCATCGGGGTTGTGCATGATTTAAATATTTTATGTGGGGAAGATGGAGCATAGCCAGACTATATGATTTTGTAGGGATAACTTTCTTTGGCCATGTTATTTTGAGAAGACATAATTGCTTAGTTAGTATGCTTGAAGTATTATTATTTTTATGTCAATATGAACTTTTGTCTTGAATCTTTCGTATCTGAATATTCATACCACAATTAAGAAGATTTACAATGAAATTATGCCAAATTATCACTCCGCATCAAAAAATTCTCTTTTTATAATTTACCTACTCGAGGACGAGCAGGAATTAAGCTTGGGGATGCCTGATACGTCTCCAACGTATCTATAATTTTTGATTGCTCCATGCTACTTTATCTACTGTTTTGGACTATATTGGGCTTGATTTTCCACTTTTATATTATTTTTGGGACAAACTTATTAACCGGAGGCCCAGCCCAGAATTGCTGTTTTTTGCCTATTTCAGTGTTTCGAAGAAACGAAATATCAAACGGAGTCCAAACGGAATAAAACCTTCGGAAACGTGATTTTCTCACCGAACGTGATCCAGGAGACTTGGACCTTACTCCAGGGAACAAAACAGGCGGTCACGAGGGTAGGGGGCGCCCCCCCTAGGGCTGGCCCCTGCCTCATGGGCCCCCTGTTGCTCCACCGACGTACTCCTTCCTCCTATATATACCTACTTACCCCCAAATGGTCAGAACAGGAGCCAAAAACCTAATTCCACCGCCGCAACTTCCTGTATCCACGAGATCCCATCTTGGGGCCTGTTCCGGAGCTCCGCCGGAGGGGGCATCAACCACGGAGGGCTTCTACATCATCACCATAGCCCCTCCGATGAAATGTGAGTGGTTTATTTCAGACCTTCGGGTCCATAGCTAGTAGCTAGATTGCTTCTTCTCTCTTTTTGGATCTCAATACAATGTTCTCCCCCTCTCTTGTGGAGATCTATTCGATGTAATCTTCTTTTTGCGGTGTGTTTGTTGAGACCGATGAATTGTGGGTTTATGATCCAGATTATCTATGAATATTATTTGAATCTTCTCTCAATTCTTTTATGTATGATTGGTTATCTTTGCAAGTCTCTTCGAATTATCAGTTTGGTTTGGCCAACTAGATTGGTAGTTCTTGCAATGGGAGAAGTGCTTAGCTTTGGGTTCAATCTTGCGGTGTCCTTACCCAGTGACAGAAAGGGTTGCAAGGCACGTATTGTATTGTTGCCATCGAGGATAACAAGATGGGGTTTTTATCATATTGCATGAATTTATCCCTCTACATCATGTCATCTTGCTTAAGGCGTTACTCTGTTTTTAACTTAATACTCTAGATGCATGCTATACAGCGGTCGATGAGTGGAGTAATAGTAGTAGATGTAGGCAGGAGTCGGTCTACTTGTCTCAGACGTGATGCCTATATACATGATCATACCTAGATATACTCATAACTATGCTCAATTCTGTCAATTGCTCAACTGTAATTTGTTCACCCACCTTAGAATACTTATGCTCTTGAGAGAAGCCACTAGTGAAACCTATGGCCCCCGGGTCTATTCTCATCATATCAATCTCCATCACTTTAATACTTGCTTTGTTTTTACTATGTCTTTCACTTTTCACTTTGCATCTCTATATCAAAAATACCAAAAATATTATTTATCATCTCTATCAGATCTCACTCTCGTAAGTGACCGTGAAGGGATTGACAACCCCTAATCGCGTTGGTTGCGAGGAGAGGAAAATCTTGACTCGACCCATATGACCCAAAAATAATTATAGGTATCTAAAATATTTTGATATTTACCAAATACTTGTCTAGGTAAATGTTTCTGTTCTTGAAGATTGGGCAACTGGATAAATGGTTTTAGGCAAACTATTTATTGATTATGGGCAACTGGATACTTTGTTTTAGGCAACTGTATGGTTGATTGTGGTCAACTGGATACTTTTTTAGGGCAACTTTGGGTGCGAACGAGGCAACTATCATGCTATAGGGAACCAACTTCTTCTCTTTGGCCTAGTAGGACTGCCTATTAGGTTCGTTTGTATAGAAACAAGAAAAATCACACAAAACATAAGGCCCCTTTAGTGCTACACACAAAACAACTTCACTGCACTATGTGTACCCGTGAATTTTACTAACATTATCCCAACTTGTATATCATGGTTGCTCATTTGCCTATTGTTTGTTGGTCAGTTGCGTACAATTGATGTTCAGTTGCCTATAAATATTGTAAATTGCCTACCATTGATGTCTAGTTGCCTACTATTGGTAATTAGTTGTCTATCATTGTTGCTTAGTTGCCTAACTTTGCAAAAATAGTTTCCTATAATATTGTGAAGTGGTTTATCATTGTTTTTCTAAGTTGCTTGCAAACACTCTAAAGTTTCCAAAATTGACCACCAACTTTCCTAGCATAGTTAGCAATAGGAGACACAAGAATATCAATGGTAGACGACTTAATATTATAGGCAGTCTAGAAACAATGACATACAAGCATGAGCAATATGCAACTTAGAAGTACCGGTGAGGAAGTTAGAAGAATTTTAGCAAAAATTAATTAGCATAGAAAGTGTAGTGAAGTTGCCGATTTTTAGCACTAAAGTTGTCTCTCTTAGAAAGAAAGTTGCTTATAAAGGTGATATGATATTGTCTACCTCCGTTCAAAATTATTCTCTATTACTCTCTCCATTCCAAAATAAGTGACTCAGGTTTATACTAGCTTTAGTACAAAGTTAGTACAATCTTAAGTCACTTATTTTGGGACGGAGGGAGTACTAGTTAGTTGCTCATTGTTGCAAATTAGATACTTTAAATTGGAGTGGTGTTGTTTCTATTTATCACTAAAGTTGTCTCATCTAGCATCTAAGTTGCTTTTTGAAAAAAAAATCATGAAAACATATCCATGCGTGTTTAGTTTTAAAGAGCTCGTCATGACATGGCTAGCCAACACCCGTGTGCTCAGTAGCGTTAACGGGTAAACTCCCCTAGAAAAGGAAAGCATACGGATCTCGTACCACCCATCCATACATAGTTTAAAATTTGAAATCATGATAGATGACTTAGATCCCCCAAAAACTTTTTGATATTGTAGGCAAATTAGGTCCCTTGATGGACAACTTTCATAGTATTGTAAGAAATTGAGGATCACTCATAGGCAACTTCATAGTGACACGAACAACTTGGTTTCTGAGGTAGACAACTTAGAAACCATGTTAGACAAGTTTCCACTCTATGATAAGAAACTTTCACAGTATGATAGGCAACTAAACAATCTACAACTTATTTTCCAATGTATGCAACTTACAAATCATGGTGAACACCTATTACACCGTTGCACACAACTAACTAGGTGGCTACTAGGCGAAGTTAGTTATAACATGGTGCAATTCATCTTACAATAGAGTTGCTCATGTTTAGTACTAAAGTTGCTTCATCTAGCATAAAAGTTGCTTTTGAAAAAAATCATCAAAATATATTCATATGTGATCTAGTTTTGAAGAGCTCGTCATAAGGAACTCAACGGTGAAAACGGTACTTCGTTCTGACACTCGGTTCAAAAGTTGTAGCTTTTTAAAACATTGATACAGATTAAATAGTTGACGTCAGCACAAGCATGCACAAATGTATCCTTCACACTTCTCACTGTATAAGGTGTTTGTTACAGACAGCGGACTAATTTTGTCGCCTAGCGCGTGCGCTCGCGATCACCAGATTGTGCAGCTGCACTTTGCAGCATTTAGGAACTTTTTATTGTGAAAAGATGAGAGCTAGGTGATGAATAACATGGATATTTCTTGTGAAAAGATGAGACCTCGACATGTAGCCTTGGTCTATGATATGTTTTGCCGTTTCGGTAATGGACTACAGTAGGCAGGCATCTTATATGTGACGTCAAAGCAAAAGTAACGAGAGCAAGCATAAGATCGGCCTTGAATCTTCTCCTCTTTGTCCTGTCTGTGCGATGGAACCGGAGGATAACTTCCATCCTATGCTGCGATGCCCTCTAGCTCGTCACTTATATGAAACAATGGCAGAAGTCTGGGGACGACCACGGATTGATACAATAAAATTTTCAGGCAAAGAGTGGCTGTTTCAGACCTTGGAAACATTGGATGATTCGCAGCGAAGCATGATCCTTTTTACCTTCTGGAGGTGTTGGTATGTTCGTAATGACGTGGTGCATTCCAAGCCTGCGCCGCCAGTGGAGGCCTCTTCTAGATTTTTACAGAGCTATTTGGAATCGATGATTGCAGTTAAGGCGAGTACATCAGTCGATCAGATGAAGGAGAAAGCAAGTACTAATTAGGAGAGGAGGGCCCGGCAACCACCTCTCGTGCAATCGCCTAAGTGGAAGCCACACACCCCGGGCTGGCTAAAACTCAATACTGACGGCTCGTTTGGTTCTGATGGTTCAGCAGGGGCTGGTATGATCCTACGTGATGGAAATGGTACAATTATTTTCTCAGCTTGTAGGCAATTATTTTCTTGTCGGGATGTTCTGGAGGCTGAGCTCTGTGGCTGCATGGAAGGACTTTCTATGTCCATTCAGAGGAGTGAAGCTCCTATCATAATTGAGATGGACTCCTCAACCGCTGTTGCTATGATTCAAAATGAAGATACGGATAGATCGGTCTACTCTTCCTTGGTGAAGGAGATTAAGTTTCTGATAGGTTTAAGGGAAACTTGTGTTACTCATGCTTGTCGTTCCCAAAATAAAGAAGGTGATAGTCTTGCTAGTTTTGCTAGGCTAGAGAGAAGAACTATGACATGGCTTGCTTCTGGTCCACCTGAGACCCTTGATTTCGTGCAAGCTGATTGTACTGATACTTTGATTGAGTAATACAAGTATTTCCATCGCGAAAACAAAAGAGAGAGCAAGCATGGACACCAAACAAGAAGATACCAAGCCCGTGAGCAACCTTCCCTACTTGACGCCGGCCGCTCGCGCTCGCCCTCGGATCCGGCCGGCCCATATAAATTAACCCATATGCATGCTTCTCGCTTGCAGAACACACCGACGAGGCCCGGCGGGCGACGGCGGCACGCCAGGAGGTGCTGCTGGTGGGCCTTCGTGTTGGTTTTGGTCCTCATGGCGGCTGTGGTGGCCGCCAAGCGTCTACCGCATGGCGACGAGCGTGCCAGTGCTGCAGGTGTGACGCGCGGAGATGCTGGGCTACAACTACAACGTACGCCACCACCCGTGCTCTCCGCATGAACATGACCTTGTGCTATTCCAGCCAGAGCCGGCCATGCTGTCCTTAACCATCTTCCCTCACCCTCTAAGCTACTAGTACGTACTCCCTACGAGCGTGCCAGTGGTGCAGGTGGGTTAGGTAGTAGGTAGTTTGAGAGAGAGAAAAAGAATGATAGCATGCACGTAGTGGTGTGGGGTGGCTTATAAAGAGTGCACCACCCCCTCACCTCGTATGTGGAGTAATTTATTCAGCCCACTACAGAAATGTTAGAGTCTAATATGCGCTAATCACCCGATCACACAAGGAGAGACTCCGTGGATTTTGCGTCGCATGCAAAACTTGCGACTTTTCTCGTTTTTTCTTCCTCTATTTATTGGGTGCCGAAGGGAAACGGAGTGGCCGGTAGTTTCCTGCCTTTGTGCCACGACCCTGACCACTCGTGCCATCCCACGAGTTCGCGTCGTGCTAAACCACCCGAGCTAAACGCATGGGCTAATGTGACGTGGTCACATCGTGCTACAGGCCCATGCAACCTACATGCAAGGCACGCACAAGTCGCGGGCTCTTGCCAAACAAACTAAGCTGGAAACAAACTAATCTAGTCGCTGCCTGCTTATTTCTGTCATGCCGATTCTCCCCCTCAGCTCCAGGAACCTGATGCATCCGAGTGCCTTCGTGAGAGTGTCGGCGAGCTGATCGTTGGTGCAGATGTAGTCGATGTAGATGCACCCCTTTCCACGCACTCGCGAATGAAGTGATACCGCAGCTCGATGTGCTTACTCCGATCATGGAAGACGGGGTTCTTCGCGAGAGAGATGGCGGACTTGTTATCGACCGGTAACCTTGGCTGCTTGACGTTGGCATTCAGCCTCTCTCCAACCAGCCGAGCTAGCCAAATGCCTTGGCAAGTGGCAGTAGTGGAGGCCATGTACTCGGCCTCGCATGATGAGATCGCCACCACGCGCTGCTTCTGAGACTGCCAGCTTACGGGGCTGCCGCCAAGGAAGAAGAGCAATCCCGTCGTGCTCCACCTGTCGTCGATGTCGCCGGCGTGGTCCGAGTCACTGTATCCCATGAGCTCCGGCGTGCCCTTCTCATGGACGTAGGCACAGCCGTAGTCAATTGTGCCGGCGATGTACTTCAGCAGCCTCTTCACCGCCGCGTAGTGATCTGATGCTGGCGCCTCCATGAAGCGGCTCAAATATCCGACGGCTAAGGAGATATCCGGCCTCGTGTGTACGAGGTAACGCAACCCTCCGATGATGCTGCGGTACAAGGTGCTGTCCACCGGCTTCTCCTTGCTGTCACTGCTCAATTTCAGCCGCGCCTCCATCGGCACGTTGCCGGGGTTGCAGTCCTCCATCCAGGCGCGCTCCAGCAGCTTCTTGGCGTAGGCCGCCTGGCACAGCGTGATCCGATCACGCTCGTCGCGCACCTCGATGCCGAGGTAGTAGCTGAGCCGCCCGAGGTCGCTCATACGAAAGAGCGAGGTCATCTGGCGCTTGAAAGAGCTGATCTCCGACGGGTCCCAGCCGGTGATGATGAGGTCATCGACGTACACACCAACGAGGAGCAGCTTGCTTCCCTCCCCACGCCGGTACACAGCATGCTCGGATGGACAACGCTCGAAGCCCAGGGAGCGCAAGCTTTCGTCGAGTTTGGCGTTCCACGCCCTAAGCGCCTGACGAAGCCCGTACAACGCCTTCCGTAGGCGCAGCACCTTCTCCTCCTTGCCGGGCACGGCGTACCCCCGCGGCTGGACGACGTAGACCTCCTCGAGTAGGTCGCCGTTCAAGAAGGCCGACTTGACGTCCATGTGATGCGCCGGCCAGGCGTGGTGCGCAGACAGGGCGATCAAGACGCGCACAAAGTCCATCCGCGCCACAGGCGTGAACACGTCCTCGAAGTCCACTCCCTGAACTTGGACGTATCGCTTCGCCACCAGCCTCGCCTTGCGCTTCACCACCGCGCCATGGGCATCCTTTTGAGCTTGTACACCCACTTGAGGTCTATAGCGCGGTGTCCAGGCGGGAGCTCCGTGAGTTCCCACGTATAGTTGTCGACGATGCTCTGCATCTCTTCGTCCATGGCGCTCCGCCACCCTGGTTCCTTCTCCGCCTCAAGATACGAGGCTGGCTCCTCCCCTACAAACAAATAGGCAGAGAGGACTGTACACCGTCTCGACCTCCTCCGTGGTGTCCCACAGATTCTCCAACGTGCGGTAGCGCCGTGGCGCCTCCACATCAACTGATGGCATGGACACACCAGTGTGTGGGTAAGCGCACTCAATGTCGGACGTTGTTGGGACTGGCGTCGTGGGTGCCGGTGTCGTGGGAGCCGGCATCATGCGAGTGGATGGAGTAGCGCCTCCGGCGCCGACCGCGGGAGGCGAGGAGGTGGAGAGGTCGCTGCCGATGCGGCATCATGTGCGTCGTAGGGGTCCGGCGCGCAGGCCGTGCTCGAGCTCGACGATGAACATTTCCAGCGCCGACGAGTGGTTCCCTCCACCCGGGTCGGCGTCCCAATCCCACGCGCCGTCCTCATCAAAGACGACGTCTCTCGAGACATGCACGCGATTCGTCGAGGGATGCAGCACACGGTAGGCCGCCGAGCAGGGCTCGTACCCTAGGAACACCATGGGCACACTCCTGTCATCAAGTTTCTTCAGGCTTGGTTTCATTACCTTGACATGTGCGATGCATCCAAAGGTGCGCAGGGGCTGAACGCTTGGACGACGCCCACACCACGCCTCGTGTGGTGTCATCTTCTCAACAGGATCTGTTGAGGAGATACATGGCCGTCGTTACGGCCTCGCCCCAGAAGCGTCCCGGCATGCCCTTGGCCTTCAGAAGGCTGCGTGCCATGCCGACGATCGTTTGGTTGCGTCTCTCCAGTACGCCGTTTTGCTGGGGCATGTAGGGCGCGATGAGCTGCCGTTGCACCCCCTGGTGGGCGAAGTACTCGCCAAGGCTGTGGGAGGTGAATTCACCACCTCGATCTATGCGGAGCACCTTGAGCTTGTGCCCGGACTCGAGCTCCGTCATGGCCTGGAACCGCTTCAGCGCCGCCGATGCCTCGTCCTTGGCGGCGAGCAGTACCAGCCACATATGCCTGTTGTGGTCATCGACTAGCAGGAGAAAGTACCTCTTCCCACCCGGCGTTGGCGGGCTGATTGGTCCACACAAGTCGGCGTGGACCAGCTCCAGTGGTGTCGTGGCTCGGTTGAGCGCCCTGTCGGGGAAGGGTGCGCGTCGATGCTTGCCGGCGAGGCAGGCCTCGCACACCCGATCAGCCTCGTCGCTGAGTGGTAGGCCATGCACCATGCCGTCCCGGGCAAGTTGACGTAGAGCCCGGAAGTTGTCATGGCCGTAGCGCGCGTGCCACCGCCACGCGTCCTCGCCGCCATGTAGGGCAAGGCACACCGGCCGTGCTGGAGTGAGCTGCAGGATGTAGAGCCGACCCGCGTTGCGCTGCACGCGGGCGAGGAGGCGCCCTCCCGGCTCGCGAAGCTGGAGTACGCCGTGATGGATCGTGGTCTCGTACGCAATCTCATCCAACTGTCGGATGTTGACTATGTTGCTGCACAAACAGGGTATAAAGTACACCTCGAACAACACAATATGCTCACCATTGCGGCACTGGAGCACAATTGTCCCCTTGCCCTCGATGTGTATTGCCGATCCGTCGCCGAGCTTGACCGTTCCGTGTACTCCGGTGTCCAGTTCGGAGATGATGTCCCGCCGGCCGGACATGTGGTTGCTGGCGCCGGTGTCCAGGTACCACGACATGTCGCAGCGTTCGCCTTGTGCCGCCGCGCACGCCTGGGAGTGATCCTCGTTCAAAAGCACGTGCTCACCAGCGCCGACGGCCGTTACCATGATCTCGTGCACGCTCGCAAGGAGTGCTAACTCGTGTGTCTCCTCCTGAGCCAGATTCACCTGTGTTAAAATATAATCTTGCTTGCCTCTTCATGCATGTATGCAGGGTACTCAAAATATATGGACGTCGGCAAGAGCATTTGCTACACGGGCTAGCTACAAAGCAAAATATCCAGGTGCATGTCGGCAGAGCTTAGCTGTTAAGGAAGTGTACGTGTTCCTAGTAGAATGGTGCATGCATGAGCTGGACATGCAAGTAATAAATTCTAGTATGTGGTAGGTTCCAATGTGTGTACGAGGCTGTACACGTGCAGCTAACAGCGATCTTTTAATCCCCTATATAAGGGCTAGAATCCTTTGGTTGTAACTGAGTAAGTTAACAAGCAATAAAACTTCTAAGTAGTAGTACGTGAGCTCCTCTATCACTAGTGCATGTGAGCGTGTGTTCACTGATTCAGCTACATATCTATGCAGCTGCTGTATCTTCTCTCTTAGCTGCTCTCCTGTTCTCTCCGCTTGATCCTGGGGAAGCTAGATACCCTGTAGTCTAGCTAACATTTGGCACCAGAGCTTCAAATGGCGAAGATTGGAGGAGGTTCTCCGAGCAAGAGCAGCGATGAGGCATCTGCACAAGGCCGTTGAGGGAGTATGGAGTGCCGCTGCGCTGCCCCATGGTCACAAGGTCCAACTACGCGAATTGGTCCCTTCTGATGAGGGTCAATTTGCAGGCCCAAGGTGTTTGGGCGGCCATCAAGGATGGCAAGACGGACGACCGGGAAGATAGGATGGCTCTCGCGGCCATCCTCCAAGGCGTACCAGAGGAGATGCTTCCTACTCTAGCTGTGAAAGATACGGCTAAAGAAGCCTGGGAGACGCTAAAGATGATGCACGCGGGCGTGGAGCGCGTCCGGGAGGCAAAGGCAGACTTCGAGGCCATCCGCATGAAGGACAGTGAGTCCGTGGATGACTTTGCCATGCGGTTGACAGGGATCGTCAATGGCATACGTGCATTAGGAGAGACGCTGGAAGATGTCCATGTCATTAAGAAGTTCCTTCGCGTTGTACAAGCAAGGTACATGCAAGTGGCGATCTCCATCGAGCAACTCGTCGACCTCAAGACCTTGTCTATCGAAGAGCTTACTGGTCGCCTCAAAGCTGTTGAGGAACGGTATAGACTCGGTGACAAGGATGAGCACGGTCACTTGTTGTTCACACAGGCAGAGTGGATGGCACGAATGAAGAAGACTGGTGGTGGAGAATCTTCTTCTAGCATCAACAGGAGCAGCAACAACTATGGTAATGGTCGTGGCCGCGGTAGGTTTGGCGGTGATCGTGGCCGTGGCCACGGCAGAGGAGGCCGTGGTGGCAGGACAAATGGGTTCCGTGACAAGAGCAATATTGAGTGCTTCAACTGTGGTATTCTTGGACACTACTCTTCTGAGTGTCGTAAACCACACCGTGCTCGTGGTGAGGAAGCGCACCTCACACAGGCTCAAGACGATGAGCCCGCTTTGCTCTTTTCGGCGTGCGCGGAGGAAGTGTCTGACATGGTCATGCTAAATGAAGAGAAGGTGATTCCCACACTAGGGTCTATGGATAAGATTGACGAGTGGTATCTTGACACAGGAGCAAGTAACCACATGACGGGGCGCATGGAGGTGAACGATTTGGATACTTCAGTGCGAGGCACTGTCCGGTTCGGCGACGGCTCCATCGTGGCAATATGTGGGCGTGGAACTATATTGTTTGAGTGCCTAACTGGAGAGCATCGTGTCCTCACCGACGTATATTACATCCCGAGTCTCAGCAACAACACAGTGAGTCTCGGCCAGCTTGACGAGAATGGTTGCAGAACCGTTCTTGAGGATGGATTTCTATACATCTACAGTCGCAACAGGAAGGTACTAGCTAAGGTGAAGCGGACAAGAAACACGTTGTACGTACTCAACCTGAACCTGACACAGCCTGTGCGTCTTTTGCCATCCATCAAGGATGATGCATGGCTATGGCATGGACGTTTTGGGCATCTCAATTTTCAAGCTCTATATAACCTAGCACACCATGGAATGGTGGAAGGTATGCCCCTCATCCAACATGTTAACCAAATTTGTGATGGATGCATGATCGGCAAGCAACGACGTGCGCCGTTTCCAACGGTGGCATCCTGCCGTGCGGACAAGCCACTACAACTAGTACACGGAGATTTATGCGGTCCAATAACGCCAGCAACATCAGGAGGTAAAAAATATTTCTTATTGGTTGTTGATGATCATAGTAGATATATGTGGGTTGCCTTTCTAAAAAACAAAGATGAACCTTTTGCCGCATTCAAGAAGATAAAAATTGGTGCTAAAATGGAGGCAAATGCTAAGCTGAAGGCGTTCCGCACTGACCGAGGAGGAGAATTTACCTCTCATGAGTTCCACGAATATTGTGAGAACTTGGGCATCAAGAGGTTCCTCACCGCGCCATATTCACCACAACAAAATGGTGTGGTGGAACGACGAAACCAGACGGTAGTTTCTATGGCAAGAAGCTTGTTGAAGAGCATGAGAATGCCCGGAAGGTTTTGGGGAGAAGCCGTGTCAACGGCAGTTTATCTCCTGAACCGTTCACCGACAAAGAGCGTCATCGGTAAAACACCATATTAAGCTTTCTACGATAAGAAACCAAGTGTGCATCATCTTCGCACCATTGGTTGTGTTGGACATGTCAAGGTGGTGCATCCACATGTGAAGAAGCTTGCTGATCGATGCATGCCAATGGTGTTCATCGGTTATGAGGATGGTACAAAGGCATATCGTATGTATGATGCAGTGTTAAAAAGGCTACATGTCTCAAGAGATGTCGTGTTTGAAGAAAACAGAGCATGGACATGGGAGCCCGTGTCAGGTGAAGGTGCAGACAACCTTGGTAATGAATTTATAGTATATTATCCACCTCACACTGATGTAGGAAATAACGTGGTGCCGCAAAGTGCAATGAGCGACACTGACAGTGCTCCTAGCTCCCCGAGCGGGGCAAGTACCGGTGGTACAGGTGCTGTACCAAACACACCAACAACAACAACTGGTGGTACAAGTGATGAGGTTAGCACACCTACTGGTGTCACGAAGAGCGGTGTCGCATACGACACGTCTACACCACTAAAACAAGTTCGTCCCCTTTTGGACGTCTACGATGAGTCAACAGAGGTCAGTGATGATTATTCCGGTCTTTCTTTGCTAGCCATGGAAGAGCCAACAAATTTTCGGGAGGCCAACAAGCATGCATGTTGGAGGCATGCAATGAAAGAAGAGCTTGGTTCCATTGAGAGGAATGGAACATGGGAGCTTGTTAATCTACCACCTGGACAGAGACCCATAGGTTTGAAATGGGTATTCAAGGTAAAGAAAAATTCACAGGGCGGTATTATCAAGCACAAAGCACGTCTAGTTGCTAAAGGCTGTGTGCAAAGGCAAGGCATGGATTATGATGAAGTTTTTGCACCAGTCGCACGACTCGAAACTGTGCGACTTCTCATAGCGTTGGCAGCTCAAGAAGGATGGGGGGTGCATCACATGGATCTAAAGTAAGCTTTCCTTAATGGTGACTTGAAGGATGAGATATATGTGATGCAACCACCCGGTCATGAACAAGAAGGCAACGAGGACAAGGTATTAGAGCTCAAGAAAGCACTATATGGGCTTCATCAAGCACCAAGAGCATGGTATGCAAAACTTGATAAAAGCCTAGTGTCACTCAGGTTTGAGAGAAGCCCGCTGGAGCATGCTGTCTACAAGAGAATAATTGGTGATACAAGTCTCCTAGTTGGTGTATATGTGGATGACTTGATTATCACAGGAACAAGCACTGCTGAAATTGAGAAATTCAAGATGCAGATGAAAAAATTATTCAGCATGAGTGACCTCGGATTGTTAGGTTATTATTTGGGGATCGAGGTACACCAGAAAGATGAAGAAATTATATTGTGTCAATCATCTTATGCAGCAAAAATATTGGAGAAGTGTGGGCTTTCTACATGCAACCCGTCACAGACACCATGGAAGCAAGACTGAAGTTGAGTAAATCAAGCAAAAGTCCTCTGGTTGATAAGACAGACTACCGCAGTATAGTTGGCAGTCTTCTATATTTGGTAAATACAAGACCGGACATAGCATATGCGGTTGGAATAGTGAGTCGCTACATGGAAAATCCAAGCGAGGACCATATGGCTGCAGTGAAGCAAATCTTAAGGTATATTCGTGGTACAATTAATTTTGGATGTCGTTATGTGAGAAAGAGCTTGGAAAACTCTAGTCTTATGGGCTGTAGTGATAGTGACATGGCTGGAGACGTTGATGACTGGAAGAGCACTACTGGTACTATATTTTTTCTTGGTCCAAATTTGGTGACCTGGGCATCTCAGAAGCAAAAGACGATAGTATTATCGTCATGTGAGGCGGAGTATATTGCAGCCACTACCGCAGCTTGTCAAGGCATCTGGCTTGGACGTTTGCTGAACGAACTAAAAATGCAATCAGATAACAAGGTTACACTGAGAGTGGACAACAAATCAGCAATTGCACTATGCAAGAATCCGGTTTATCACGACATGGGCAAGCACATCGATACAAGGTATCACTTCATACGTGAGTGCGTAGAAGATGGTAAAATTATGATGGAGTACGTCCCAACTAAAGATCAACTTGCCGATATTCTCACTAAGCCGCTCGGCAGACTCAAGTTTCTAGAAATGAGAGAGAGAATCGGCATACAGAATATCAAGAGGCAACAAAATTAGGGTGGTGAATGTCAAAATATAATCTTGCTTGCCTCTTCATGCATGTATGCAGGGTACTCAAAATATCTGGACGTCGGCAAGAGCATTTGCTACACGGGCTAGCTGCAAAGCAAAATATCCAGGTGCATGTCGGCAGAGCTTAGCTGTTAAGGAAGTGTACGTGTTCCTAGTAGAATGGTGCATGCATGAGCTGGTCATGCAAGTAATAAATTCTAGTCTGTGGTAGGTTCCAGTGTGTGTACGAGGCTGTACACGTGCAGCTCACAGCGATCTTTTAATCCCCTATATAAGGACTAGAATCCTTCGGTTGTAACTGAGTAAGTTAACAAGCAATAAAACTTCTAAGTAGTAGTACGTGAGCTCCTCTATCACTAGTACATGTGAGCGTGTTTTCACTGATTCAGCTCCATATCTATGCAGCTGCTGTATCTTCTCTCTTAGCTGCTCTCCGGTTCTCTCCGCTTGATCCTGGGGAAGCTAGATACCCTGTAGTCTAGCTAACAACCTGTTCCTTGCATTCACGCCGTGGCTCAGTGCAGTCGCGAGAGAAGTGCCCGTTTTTGTTGCAGTTGTAGCACTTCACCTTGCTCATGTCACGGCCGCCGCCGCCGCCGCGTCCGCCGGACCCGCCAATATTGTTGCCGCCGTCCTGCGGCGGGTGGGAGTCGTTCCTCTTCTTCTGGTTCTTGCCGGCCTGGCTTGGCGCAGCTGCCCCGCAGGGCTCCTCGGCCCTCCGCAGCCGCCCAATCAGCTCCTCGACCGAGATCGTCCTCAGGTCGAGCAGCGTCTCGATTGCCACTGCGATCTATGCGTAGCAAGAAGGGACAACCCGCAAGAGTTTTTGTACAACTCGTACCTCTTCCACGTTGTCGCCGAGGGTGCGCAGCTGGTTGATGAGGCTCGTGATCCGCATCCCGAAGGCGTTGAGGGTCTCGCCGTCGGGGAAGGTGTTCTGCTTGAATTCCATGCGCGGCCTTTGCGCGGTCGCCTCGCGCACATGATGCACCCCCATGCGCATGACCTTGATCATGTCCCAGGGCTCCTTCGTCATCGGCTTGACGACGAGGACGCCGAGCATCTCCGGCGGGACGGCTCAGAACAGCACGCCGAGCACTGTCTTGTCGTCACGCACACGATGTGGGTTGCCCTCGATCGCGTCCCAGAGCCCCCAAGACTCCAGGTGCACCTTCATCACGAGAGACCACTCGATGTAGTTTGTGGACGTGAGCATCGGGAACGTGGTGACTGTGCTTGGCACAAGCGGCGCACGCTCCGTGGCCGCCGCCTAGTGGATCACCACCTGCCGCTCCTTCCTCACGCGGCTCCGTCCGCGGCTGCGCTCCCGTGGTGGAGTGCGTGAGCGGCTCCCACCCTCGCAACCGTTGCGGGGTGCCGCCGCCGCCTGGTCCGGCTGAACTCCGGTGTCAGCCATGGGCGTCGGGATCGCCTTAAACTGGCTCTAATGCCAATTGTTAGAGTCTAATCCGCGCTAATCACTCGATCACACAAGGAGAGACTCCGTGGATTTTGCGTCGCGTGCAAAACTTGCGACTTTTCTTGTTTTTTCTTCCTCTATTTATTGGGTACTAAAGGGAAACGGAGTGGCCGGTAGTTTCCTAAGTTTATACCACGGCCCTTACCACTCGTGCCATCCCACGAGTTCGCGTCGTGCTAAACCACCCGAGCTAAACGCATGGGCTAATGTGACGGGCCCATGCAGCCTACATGCAAGGCACGCACAAGTCGCGGGCTCTTGCCAAACAAACTAAGCTGGAAACAAACTAACTACTGCGAGTTTATTCTTAGTGACTAGATTAGCTAACAATAAAGCAACTTTTTTCGATAAAGGAAATATATTAATACCGAGAAGATACCAATTACACCCGGCCTCTATACCCACAAGATGTCCAAAGGCATCAAGGACACACACAGCCAAAAAGGAAAATAAAAAGACCTGAAGAAAGAAAAAAAGACCCCGCCACGATGAACAATCTCTAGCAACAATAGCACTCTAACCACCACCAAAGACAACACCCGGAATACAAAAAAAGTTCTCCAAAAGCAACGCCTCCAAGAAGGAAACAATGCACAAACGCTGTCGTTGACCGATCGAGGATCTTGGGTTTTCACCCTACAGAAACTCCGAGTTCAACCAAAACCACGCCTTCAACAAGGTCATTGCCAGGTACAACCAATAAAGGGCAGACCTTGGGTTTTCGCCCTGGGAATCGACACTTCGTACTCAAGAAGCACCACCAAAAATGCAGTCCTTCAGTGCTACCGCCCCCGCTCGTCGATGCCACTGAAACAAGTCATCATACACCCTGACACACAATCTTCATCGCATCCAATATATCCTTCCACCAAAGCTTCAAGACCTCAAATCGCAGCCGCCATAACTTTCCTCACCTCTATCAATGCATTGGGAATCTTGACTTAGACATGTCCCATGACACCGATAAGAAAGTGAAGCTTCGCGACGCGCCCTCTTAAGGCCGTGTTGGCTGAAAATATGAGTGTGCGCGACCGGAGCCTTTCCGATCAAGATATCCAGGGCGACATATGCCAATCCATATAGATCTCCGATAGGGAAGACTGAAACTCGTGAGCAACCAGATCCAAGAGGTCAACATCCAGTAGAAAGATGACTTGTCGAAGGAAGAGTGTTAGGGCCAAGATCCGGCAGGACCAGATCGGGGCAAGCCACCACCATGGACGGGAGCTCCACCACGACCCAGCCCACCGCCGGACGGGCCCTCGCCTGAGCTGCAGCAAGGTCGTCGACGCGATGCACTGACCGACCAGAACTGCCACTTCATTCTGATGTGCAACCATGGTGGTCGCAGTCGAGATTAGAAGAATTCAACGGGTCGGCCCGCCGCCACCCACCATGAAGGCTTTCCCCAACGGCACATAGGCAGCGACGAGAAGAGATGAAGGAGAGAGCGCTGGCAGCATCGGCATGGAAACTATGCAAGCGCTCCGCCTCGAGTCGCCAACGGCCAAACAGGGGCCGATCCAATTTTTCATGAACCGCAAGAGGACCAAGAAGCTTCTGCTAGCCCGATGCACGAATGCAAATCTAGCCTCCTGGAAATCGATTCATTCCAGGATGAGTGTAGAATAGTATACCTTCAAGGAATCAGCAGCCAGCGTACTCCTCGGTCGTGGATCTTGAGCGCTGGCACATCACGCGCCGCTGCTGCCTAGCATTTCCACGCCCGCTGGACCTCGAGGCTGCGTGCGTACACGGATGGCGCCACACGCGTGCCTTTTGGATCTCGCCATCCCTTACCGCGTAGGCTAGTACCACACCCAGCGGACCTACGGCAAGGAGACGAACCATCGTCATCCATGCCTGCAGCGCCACGCACAAGTATCATCTGCACGTCGACGATGAAGCCGCTATCCGGAGGCGTCCAGGCCAGATCCGATCACCACCGCCGCTGTCCACAAGAAGCTCACCGCCGTGTTCGAGAGCCACCCGTTCCGCGAGCAAGGTCCCCGCCGCCGCCGTTAGCCGCATGGCTTTGCCTACGGCGTCCTCCGTCGACGGCGAAGAGGAGGAACAAGAGATTTTTGGTGCGGCGGCTAGGGTTCCGGCTGCCTCCCGAGTCGCCCACATGGGAGCGACGCGGGCGGCGTTTTTTCTACAAGAAAGCAAATGACGTATGAAAACATTTGTTATGTATGAAACCTTAAGCCCTTTGTCTATTCATATGCTCCTACTGACTGTTGGTTTTCATGTGTCCGACTAACAGTAAGTTATACACCAAGTAGATGGT